>JAYWMT010000301.1:0-633496 GCA_039090855.1 Macrothele yani
GATTTGCTGTTCAGATTTGCTGTTCCGACACAAACCACAGATGCTCGATAAGATTTGCTGTTCAGATTTGCTGTTCCGACACAAACCACAGATGCTCCATAAGATTTGCTGTTCAGATTTGCTGTTCCGACACAAACCACAGATGCTCGATAAGATTTGCTGTTTAGATTTGCTGTTCCGACGCAAACCACAGATGCTCCATAAGATTTGCTTTGCTGTTCAGATTTGCTGTTCCGACACAAACCACAGATGCTCGATAAGATTTGCTGTTCAGATTTGCTGTTCCGACACAAACCACAGATGCTCGATAAGATTTGCTGTTCCGACACAAACCACAGATGCTCGATAAGATTTGCTGTTCAGATTTGCTGTTCCGACACAAACCACAGATGCTCCATAAGATTTGCTGTTCAGATTTGCTGTTCCGACACAAACCACAGATGCTCGATAAGATTTGCTGTTCAGATTTGCTGTTCCGACACAAACCACAGATGCTCCATAAGATTTGCTGTTCAGATTTGCTGTTCCGACACAAACCACAGATGCTCGATAAGATTTGCTGTTCAGATTTGCTGTTCCGACACAAACCACAGATGCTCGATAAGATTTGCTGTTCAGATTTGCTGTTCCGACACAAACCACAGATGCTCCATAAGATTTGCTGTTCAGATTTGCTGTTCCGACACAAACCACAGATGCTCGATAAGATTTGCTGTTCAGATTTGCTGTTCCGACACAAACCACAGATGCTCGATAAGATTTGCTGTTCAGATTTGCTGTTCCGACACAAACCACAGATGCTCCATAAGATTTGCTGTTCAGATTTGCTGTTCCGACACAAACCACAGATGCTCCATAAGATTTGCTGTTCAGATTTGCTGTTCCGACACAAACCACAGATGCTCGATAAGATTTGCTGTTCAGATTTGCTGTTCCGACACAAACCACAGATGCTCCATAAGATTTGCTGTTCAGATTTGCTGTTCCGACACAAACCACAGATGCTCGATAAGATTTGCTGTTCAGATTTGCTGTTCCGACACAAACCACAGATGCTCGATAAGATTTGCTGTTCAGATTTGCTGTTCCGACACAAACCACAGATGCTCCATAAGATTTGCTCATCAGATTTGCTGTTCCGGCACAAACCACAGATGCTCGATAAGATTTGCTGTTCAGATTTGCTGTTCCGACACAAACCACAGATGCTCCATAAGATTTGCTGTTCAGATTTGCTGTTCCGACACAAACCACAGATGCTCGATAAGATTTGCTGTTCAGATTTGCTGTTCCGACACAAACCACAGATGCTCGATAAGATTTGCTGTTCAGATTTGCTGTTCCGACACAAACCACAGATGCTCCATAAGATTTGCTGTTCAGATTTGCTGTTCCGACACAAACCACAGATGCTCGATAAGATTTGCTGTTCAGATTTGCTGTTCCGACACAAACCACAGATGCTCGATAAGATTTGCTGTTCAGATTTGCTGTTCCGACACAAACCACAGATGCTCCATAAGATTTGCTGTTCAGATTTGCTGTTCCGACACAAACCACAGATGCTCCATAAGATTTGCTGTTCAGATTTGCTGTTCCGACACAAACCACAGATGCTCGATAAGATTTGCTGTTCAGATTTGCTGTTCCGACACAAACCACAGATGCTCCATAAGATTTGCTGTTCAGATTTGCTGTTCCGACACAAACCACAGATGCTCGATAAGATTTGCTGTTCAGATTTGCTGTTCCGACACAAACCACAGATGCTCGATAAGATTTGCTGTTCAGATTTGCTGTTCCGACACAAACCACAGATGCTCGATAAGATTTGCTGTTCAGATTTGCTGTTCCGACACAAACCACAGATGCTCCATAAGGTTTGCTCATCAGATTTGCTGTTCCGGCACAAACCATAGATGCTCGATAAGATTTGCTGTTTAGATTTGCTGTTCCGACGCAAACCACAGATGCTCCATAAGATTTGCTCATCAGATTTGCTGTTCCGGCACAAACCACAGATGCTCGATAAGATTTGCTGTTTAGATTTGCTGTTCCGACGCAAACCACAGATGCTCGATAAGATTTGCTGTTCAGATTTGCTGTTCCGACACAAACCACAGATGCTCCATAAGGTTTGCTCATCAGATTTGCTGTTCCGGCACAAACCATAGATGCTCGATAAGATTTGCTGTTTAGATTTGCTGTTCCGACGCAAACCACAGATGCTCCATAAGATTTGCTCATCAGATTTGCTGTCCCGGCACAAACCACAGATGCTCGATAAGATTTGCTGTTTCGACACAAACCACAGATGCTCGACAAGATTTGCTGTTCCGACACAAACCACAGATGCTCGATAAGATTTGCTGTTCCGACGCAAACCACAGATGCTCGATAAGATTTTCTGTTCAGATTTGCTGTTCAGATTTGCTGTTCCAACACAAACCACGGATGCTCCATAAGCTTTGCTGCTCAGACTTGCTGTTCCGACACAAACCACAGATGCTCGATAAGATTTGCTGTTTAGATTTGCTGTTCCGACACAAACCACAGATGCTCCATAAGATTTGCTGTTCCGACACAAACCACAGATGCTCCATAAGATTTGCTGTTCAGATTTGCTGTTCCGACACAAACCACAGATGCTCGATAAGATTTGCTGTTCCGACACAAACCACAGATGCTCCATAAGATTTGCTGTTCAGATTTGCTGTTCCGACATAAACCACAGATGCTCGATGAGATTTGCTGTTCCGACGCAAACCACAGATGCTCGATAAGATTTGCTGTTCAGATTTGCTGTCCCGGCACAAACCACAGATGCTCGATAAGATTTGCTGTTCCGACACAAACCACAGATGCTCGACAAGATTTGCTGTTCCGACACAAACCACACATGCTCGATAAGATTTGCTGTTCAGATTTGCTGTTCCGACACAAACCACAGATGCTCCATAAGATTTGCTGTTCCGACACAAACCACAGATGCTCGATAAGATTTGCTGTTCAGACACAAACCACAGATGCTCGTTAAGATTTGCTGTTCAGATTTGCTGTTCCGACACAAACCACAGATGCTCCATAAGATTTGCTGTTCAGATTTGCTGTTCCAACACAAACCACAGATGCTCCATAAGATTTGCTGTTCAGATTTGCTGTTCCGACACAAACCACAGATGCTCCATAAGATTTGCTGTTCAGATTTGCTGTTCCGGCACAAACCATAGATGCTCGATAAGATTTGCTGTTCCGACGCAAAGCACAGATGCTCGATAAGATTTGCTGTTCCGACGCAAACCACAGATGCTCGATAAGATTTTCTGTTCAGATTTGCTGTTCAGATTTGCTGTTCCAACACAAACCACGGATGCTCCATAAGCTTTGCTGCTCAGACTTGCTGTTCCGACACAAACCACAGATGTTCGAAAAGATTTGCTGTTTAGATTTGCTGTTCCGACACAAACCACAGATGCTCCATAAGATTTGCTGTTCAGATTTGCTGTTCCGACACAAACCACAGATGCTCCATAAGATTTGCTGTTCAGATTTGCTGTTCCGACACAAACCACAGATACTCGATAAGATTTGCTGTTCAGATTTGCTGTTCCGACACAAACCACAGATGCTCGATAAGATTTGCTGTTCAGATTTGCTGTTCAGATTTGCTGTTCAGATTTGCTGTTCCGAAACAAACCACAGATGCTCGATAAGATTTGCTGTTCCGACACAAGCCACAGATGCTCGATAAGATTTGCTGTTTAGATTTGCTGTTTCGACGCAAACCACAGATGCTCGATGAGATTTACTGTTCTGATTTGCTGTTCAGATTTGCTGTTCCGACACAAACCACAGATGCTCCATAAGATTTGCTGTTCAGATTTGCTGTTCCGGCACAAACCATAGATGCTCGACAAGATTTGCTGTTCAGATTTGCTGTTCCGACACAAACCACAGATGCTCGATAAGATTTGCTGTTCAGATTTGCTGTTCCGACACAAACCACAGATGCTCCATAAGGTTTGCTCATCAGATTTGCTGTTCCGGCACAAACCATAGATGCTCGATAAGATTTGCTGTTTAGATTTGCTGTTCCGACGCAAACCACAGATGCTCCATAAGATTTGCTCATCAGATTTGGTGTCCCGGCACAAACCACAGATGCTCCATAAGATTTGCTGTTTAGATTTGCTGTTCCGACGCAAACCACAGATGCTCGATGAGATTTACCGTTCTGATTTGCTGTTCAGATTTGCTGTTCCGACACAAACCACAGATGCTCGATAAGATTTGCTGTTCAGATTTGCTGTTCCGACACAAACCACAGATGCTCGATAAAATTTTCTGTTCAGATTTGCTGTTCCGACACAAACCACAGATGCTCGATAAGATTTGCTGTTCAGATTTGCTGTTCCGACACAAACCACAGATGCTCGATAAGATTTGCTGTTCAGATTTGCTGTTCCGACACAAACCACAGATGCTCGATAAGATTTGCTGTTCAGATTTGCTGTTCCGACACAAACCACAGATGCTCCATAAGATTTGCTGTTCAGATTTGCTGTTCCGACACAAACCACAGATGCTCGATAAGATTTGCTGTTCAGATTTGCTGTTCCGACACAAACCACAGATGCTCGATAAGATTTGCTGTTCAGATTTGCTGTTCCGACACAAACCACAGATGCTCCATAAGGTTTGCTGTTCAGATTTGCTGTTCTGACACAAACCACAGATGCTCGATAAGATTTGCTGTTCAGATTTGCTGTTCCGACACAAACCACAGATGCTCCATAAGATTTGCTGTTCAGATTTGCTGTTCCGACACAAACCACAGATGCTCGATAAGATTTGCTGTTCAGATTTGCTGTTCCGACACAAACCACAGATGCTCGATAAGATTTGCTGTTCAGATTTGCTGTTCCGACACAAACCACAGATGCTCCATAAGATTTGCTGTTCAGATTTGCTGTTCCGACACAAACCACAGATGCTCGATAAGATTTGCTGTTCAGATTTGCTGTTCCGACACAAACCACAGATGCTCCATAAGATTTGCTGTTCAGATTTGCTGTTCCGACACAAACCACAGATGCTCCATAAGATTTGCTCATCAGATTTGCTGTTCCGACACAAACCACAGATGCTCGATAAGATTTGCTGTTCAGATTTGCTGTTCCGACACAAACCACAGATGCTCGATAAGATTTGCTGTTCAGATTTGCTGTTCCGACACAAACCACAGATGCTCCATAAGGTTTGCTCATCAGATTTGCTGTTCCGGCACAAACCATAGATGCTCGATAAGATTTGCTGTTTAGATTTGCTGTTCCGACGCAAACCACAGATGCTCCATAAGATTTGCTCATCAGATTTGCTGTTCCGGCACAAACCACAGATGCTCGATAAGATTTGCTGTTTAGATTTGCTGTTCCGACGCAAACCACAGATGCTCGATGAGATTTACTGTTCTGATTTTCTGTTCAGATTTGCTGTTCCGACACAAACCACAGATGCTCGATAAGATTTGCTGTTTAGATTTGCTGTTCCGACGCAAACCACAGATGCTCGATAAGATTTACTGTTCTGATTTTCTGTTCAGATTTGCTGTTCCGGCACAAACCACAGATGCTCGATAAGATTTGCTGTTTAGATTTGCTGTTCCGACGCAAACCACAGATGCTCGATGAGATTTTCTGTTCTGATTTTCTGTTCAGATTTGCTGTTCCGACACAAACCACAGATGCTCCATAAGATTTGCTCATCAGATTTGCTGTTCCGGCACAAACCACAGATGCTCGATAAGATTTGCTGTTTAGATTTGCTGTTCCGACGCAAACCACAGATGCTCGATAAGATTTACCGTTCTGATTTTCTGTTCAGATTTGCTGTTCCGACACAAACCACAGATGCTCGATAAGATTTGCTGTTTAGATTTGCTGTTCCGACGCAAACCACAGATGCTCGATGAGATTTACTGTTCTGATTTTCTGTTCAGATTTGCTGTTCCGGCACAAACCACAGATGCTCGATAAGATTTGCTGTTTAGATTTGCTGTTCCGACACAAACCACAGATGCTCGATGAGATTTACTGTTCTGATTTTCTGTTCAGATTTGCTGTTCCGACACAAACCACAGATGCTCGATAAGATTTGCTGTTTAGATTTGCTGTTCCGACGCAAACCACAGATGCTCGATAAGATTTACTGTTCTGATTTTCTGTTCAGATTTGCTGTTCCGGCACAAACCACAGATGCTCGATAAGATTTGCTGTTCAGATTTGCTGTTCCGACGCAAACCACAGATGCTCGATGAGATTTTCTGTTCTGATTTTCTGTTCAGATTTGCTGTTCCGACACAAACCACAGATGCTCCATAAGATTTGCTCATCAGATTTGCTGTTCCGGCACAAACCACAGATGCTCGTTAAGATTTGCTGTTCAGATTTGCTGTTCCGACACAAACCACAGATGCTCCATAAGATTTGCTGTTCAGATTTGCTGTTCCAACACAAACCACAGATGCTCCATAAGATTTGCTGTTCAGATTTGCTGTTCCGACACAAACCACAGATGCTCCATAAGATTTGCTGTTCCGGCACAAACCATAGATGCTCGATAAGATTTGCTGTTCCGACGCAAAGCACAGATGCTCGATAAGATTTGCTGTTCCGACGCAAACCACAGATGCTCGATAAGATTTTCTGTTCAGATTTGCTGTTCAGATTTGCTGTTCCAACACAAACCACGGATGCTCCATAAGCTTTGCTGCTCAGACTTGCTGTTCCGACACAAACCACAGATGCTCGAAAAGATTTGCTGTTTAGATTTGCTGTTCCGACACAAACCACAGATGCTCCATAAGATTTGCTGTTCAGATTTGCTGTTCCGACACAAACCACAGATGCTCCATAAGATTTGCTGTTCAGATTTGCTGTTCCGACACAAACCACAGATGCTCCATAAGGTTTGCTCATCAGATTTGCTGTTCCGGCACAAACCATAGATGCTCGATAAGATTTGCTGTTTAGATTTGCTGTTCCGACGCAAACCACAGATGCTCCATAAGATTTGCTCATCAGATTTGGTGTTCCGGCACAAACCACAGATGCTCCATAAGATTTGCTGTTTAGATTTGCTGTTCCGACGCAAACCACAGATGCTCGATGAGATTTACCGTTCTGATTTGCTGTTCAGATTTGCTGTTCCGACACAAACCACAGATGCTCGATAAGATTTGCTGTTCAGATTTGCTGTTCCGACACAAACCACAGATGCTCGATAAGATTTGCTGTTCAGATTTGCTGTTCCGACACAAACCACAGATGCTCGATAAGATTTGCTGTTCAGATTTGCTGTTCCGACACAAACCACAGATGCTCGATAAGATTTGCTGTTCAGATTTGCTGTTCCGACACAAACCACAGATGCTCGATAAGATTTGCTGTTCAGATTTGCTGTTCCGACACAAACCACAGATGCTCCATAAGATTTGCTGTTCAGATTTGCTGTTCCGACACAAACCACAGATGCTCGATAAGATTTGCTGTTCAGATTTGCTGTTCCGACACAAACCACAGATGCTCGATAAGATTTGCTGTTCAGATTTGCTGTTCCGACACAAACCACAGATGCTCCATAAGATTTGCTGTTCAGATTTGCTGTTCCGACACAAACCACAGATGCTCGATAAGATTTGCTGTTCAGATTTGCTGTTCCGACACAAACCACAGATGCTCCATAAGATTTGCTGTTCAGATTTGCTGTTCCGACACAAACCACAGATGCTCGATAAGATTTGCTGTTCAGATTTGCTGTTCCGACACAAACCACAGATGCTCGATAAGATTTGCTGTTCAGATTTGCTGTTCCGACACAAACCACAGATGCTCCATAAGATTTGCTGTTCAGATTTGCTGTTCCGACACAAACCACAGATGCTCGATAAGATTTGCTGTTCAGATTTGCTGTTCCGACACAAACCACAGATGCTCGATAAGATTTGCTGTTCAGATTTGCTGTTCCGACACAAACCACAGATGCTCCATAAGATTTGCTGTTCAGATTTGCTGTTCCGACACAAACCACAGATGCTCCATAAGGTTTGCTCATCAGATTTGCTGTTCCGAAACAAACCACAGATGCTCGATAAGATTTGCTGTTCAGATTTGCTGTTCCGACACAAACCACAGATGCTCGATAAGATTTGCTGTTCAGATTTGCTGTTCCGACACAAACCACAGATGCTCCATAAGATTTGCTCATCAGATTTGCTGTTCCGGCACAAACCATAGATGCTCGATAAGATTTGCTGTTTAGATTTGCTGTTCCGACACAAACCACAGATGCTCCATAAGATTTGCTGTTCAGATTTGCTGTTCCGGCACAAACCACAGATGCTCGACAAGATTTGCTGTTCAGATTTGCTGTTCCGACACAAACCACAGATGCTCGATAAGATTTGCTGTTCAGATTTGCTGTTCCGACACAAACCACAGATGCTCCATAAGGTTTGCTCATCAGATTTGCTGTTCCGGCACAAACCATAGATGCTCGATAAGATTTGCTGTTTAGATTTGCTGTTCCGACGCAAACCACAGATGCTCCATAAGATTTGCTCATCAGATTTGGTGTTCCCGGCACAAACCACAGATGCTCCATAAGATTTGCTGTTTAGATTTGCTGTTCCGACGCAAACCACAGATGCTCGATGAGATTTACCGTTCTGATTTGCTGTTCAGATTTGCTGTTCCGACACAAACCACAGATGCTCGATAAGATTTGCTGTTCAGATTTGCTGTTCCGACACAAACCACAGATGCTCGATAAAATTTTCTGTTCAGATTTGCTGTTCCGACACAAACCACAGATGCTCGATAAGATTTGTTGTTCAGATTTGCTGTTCCGACACAAACCACAGATGCTCGATAAGATTTGCTGTTCAGATTTGCTGTTCCGACACAAACCACAGATGCTCGATAAGATTTGCTGTTCAGATTTGCTGTTCCGACACAAACCACAGATGCTCCATAAGATTTGCTGTTCAGATTTGCTGTTCCGACACAAACCACAGATGCTCGATAAGATTTGCTGTTCAGATTTGCTGTTCCGACACAAACCACAGATGCTCGATAAGATTTGCTGTTCAGATTTGCTGTTCCGACACAAACCACAGATGCTCCATAAGGTTTGCTGTTCAGATTTGCTGTTCCGACACAAACCACAGATGCTCGATAAGATTTGCTGTTCAGATTTGCTGTTCCGACACAAACCACAGATGCTCCTTAAGATTTGCTGTTCAGATTTGCTGTTCCGACACAAACCACAGATGCTCGATAAGATTTGCTGTTCAGATTTGCTGTTCCGACACAAACCACAGATGCTCGATAAGATTTGCTGTTCAGATTTGCTGTTCCGACACAAACCACAGATGCTCCATAAGATTTGCTGTTCAGATTTGCTGTTCCGACACAAACCACAGATGCTCGATAAGATTTGCTGTTCAGATTTGCTGTTCCGACACAAACCACAGATGCTCGATAAGATTTGCTGTTCAGATTTGCTGTTCCGACACAAACCACAGATGCTCCATAAGATTTGCTGTTCAGATTTGCTGTTCCGACACAAACCACAGATGCTCCATAAGGTTTGCTCATCAGATTTGCTGTTCCGAAACAAACCACAGATGCTCGATAAGATTTGCTGTTCCGACACAAACCACAGATGCTCGATAAGATTTGCTGTTCAGATTTGCTGTTCCGACACAAACCACAGATGCTCCATAAGGTTTGCTCATCAGATTTGCTGTTCCGGCACAAACCATAGATGCTCGATAAGATTTGCTGTTTAGATTTGCTGTTCCGACGCAAACCACAGATGCTCCATAAGATTTGCTGTTCAGATTTGCTGTTCCGGCACAAACCACAGATGCTCGATAAGATTTGCTGTTTAGATTTGCTGTTCCGACGCAAACCACAGATGCTCGATGAGATTTACTGTTCTGATTTTCTGTTCAGATTTGCTGTTCCGACACAAACCACAGATGCTCGATAAGATTTGCTGTTTAGATTTGCTGTTCCGACGCAAACCACAGATGCTCGATAAGATTTACTGTTCTGATTTTCTGTTCAGATTTGCTGTTCCGGCACAAACCACAGATGCTCGATAAGATTTGCTGTTTAGATTTGCTGTTCCGACGCAAACCACAGATGCTCGATAAGATTTTCTGTTCTGATTTTCTGTTCAGATTTGCTGTTCCGACACAAACCACAGATGCTCCATAAGATTTGCTCATCAGATTTGCTGTTCCGGCACAAACCAGAGATGCTCGATAAGATCTGCTGTTTAGATTTGCTGTGTTCCGACGCAAACCACAGATGCTCCATAAGATTTGCTCATCAGATTTGCTGTTCCGGCACAAACCACAGATGCTCGATAAGATTTGCTGTTTAGATTTGCTGTTCCGACGCAAACCACAGATGCTCGATGAGATTTACTGTTCTGATTTTCTGTTCAGATTTGCTGTTCCGACACAAACCACAGATGCTCGATAAGATTTGCTGTTTAGATTTGCTGTTCCGACACAAACCACAGATGCTCGATGAGATTTGCTGTTCAGATTTGCTGTTCCGACACAAACCACAGATGCTCGATAAGATTTGCTGTTTAGATTTGCTGTTCCGACGCAAACCACAGATGCTCGATAAGATTTACTGTTCTGATTTTCTGTTCAGATTTGCTGTTCCGACACAAACCACAGATGCTCGATAAGATTTGCTGTTTAGATTTGCTGTTCCGACGCAAACCACAGATGCTCGATGAGATTTACTGTTCTGATTTTCTGTTCAGATTTGCTGTTCCGGCACAAACCACAGATGCTCGATAAGATTTGCTGTTTAGATTTGCTGTTCCGACGCAAACCACAGATGCTCGATAAGATTTTCTGTTCTGATTTTCTGTTCAGATTTGCTGTTCCGACACAAACCACAGATGCTCCATAAGATTTGCTCATCAGATTTGCTGTTCCGGCACAAACCACAGATGCTCGATAAGATTTGCTGTTTAGATTTGCTGTTCCGACACAAACCACAGATGCTCCATAAGATTTGCTCATCAGATTTGCTGTTCCGGCACAAACCACAGATGCTCGATAAGATTTGCTGTTTAGATTTGCTGTTCCGACGCAAACCACAGATGCTCGATGAGATTTACTGTTCTGATTTTCTGTTCAGATTTGCTGTTCCGACACAAACCACAGATGCTCGATAAGATTTGCTGTTTAGATTTGCTGTTCCGACGCAAACCACAGATGCTCGATGAGATTTACTGTTCTGATTTTCTGTTCAGATTTGCTGTTCCGGCACAAACCACAGATGCTCGATAAGATTTGCTGTTCCGACGCAAACCACAGATGCTCGATAAGATTTACTGTTCTGATTTTCTGTTCAGATTTGCTGTTCCGACACAAACCACAGATGCTCGATAAGATTTGCTGTTTAGATTTGCTGTTCCGACGCAAACCACAGATGCTCGATGAGATTTACTGTTCTGATTTTCTGTTCAGATTTGCTGTTCCGACACAAACCACAGATGCTCGATAAGATTTGCTGTTCAGATTTGCTGTTCCGACACAAACCACAGATGCTCCATAAGGTTTGCTCATCAGATTTGCTGTTCCGGCACAAACCACAGATGCTCGATAAGATTTGCTGTTTAGATTTGCTGTTCCGACGCAAACCACAGATGCTCCATAAGATTTGCTCATCAGATTTGCTGTTCCGGCACAAACCACAGATGCTCGATAAGATTTGCTGTTTAGATTTGCTGTTCCGACGCAAACCACAGATGCTCGATGAGATTTACTGTTCTGATTTTCTGTTCAGATTTGCTGTTCCGACACAAACCACAGATGCTCGATAAGATTTGCTGTTTAGATTTGCTGTTTCCGACGCAAACCACAGATGCTCGATGAGATTTACTGTTCTGATTTTCTGTTCAGATTTGCTGTTCCGACACAAACCACAGATGCTCGATAAGATTTGCTGTTTAGATTTGCTGTTCCGACGCAAACCACAGATGCTCGATGAGATTTACTGTTCTGATTTTCTGTTCAGATTTGCTGTTCCGGCACAAACCACAGATGCTCGATAAGATTTGCTGTTCCGACACAAACCACACATGCTCGATAAGATTTGCTGTTCCGACGCAAACCACAGATGCTCGATAAGATTTTCTGTTCAGATTTGCTGTTCAGATTTGCTGTTCCAACACAAACCACGGATGCTCCATAAGCTTTGCTGCTCAGACTTGCTGTTCCGACACAAACCACAGATGCTCGATAAGATTTGCTGTTTAGATTTGCTGTTCCGACACAAACCACAGATGCTCCATAAGATTTGCTGTTCCGACACAAACCACAGATGCTCCATAAGATTTGCTGTTCAGATTTGCTGTTCCGACACAAACCACAGATGCTCGATAAGATTTGCTGTTCCGACACAAACCACAGATGCTCCATAAGATTTGCTGTTCAGATTTGCTGTTCCGACATAAACCACAGATGCTCGATGAGATTTGCTGTTCCGACGCAAACCACAGATGCTCGATAAGATTTGCTGTTCAGATTTGCTGTTCCGGCACAAACCACAGATGCTCGATAAGATTTGCTGTTCCGACACAAACCACAGATGCTCGACAAGATTTGCTGTTCCGACACAAACCACAGATGCTCCATAAGATTTGCTGTTCAGATTTGCTGTTCCAACACAAACCACAGATGCTCCATAAGATTTGCTGTTCAGATTTGCTGTTCCGACACAAACCACAGATGCTCCATAAGATTTGCTGTTCAGATTTGCTGTTCCGGCACAAACCATAGATGCTCGATAAGATTTGCTGTTCCGACGCAAAGCACAGATGCTCGATAAGATTTGCTGTTCCGACGCAAACCACAGATGCTCGATAAGATTTTCTGTTCAGATTTGCTGTTCAGATTTGCTGTTCCAACACAAACCACGGATGCTCCATAAGCTTTGCTGCTCAGACTTGCTGTTCCGACACAAACCACAGATGTTCGAAAAGATTTGCTGTTTAGATTTGCTGTTCCGACACAAACCACAGATGCTCCATAAGATTTGCTGTTCAGATTTGCTGTTCCGACACAAACCACAGATGCTCCATAAGATTTGCTGTTCAGATTTGCTGTTCCGACACAAACCACAGATACTCGATAAGATTTGCTGTTCAGATTTGCTGTTCCGACACAAACCACAGATGCTCGATAAGATTTGCTGTTCAGATTTGCTGTTCAGATTTGCTGTTCCGAAACAAACCACAGATGCTCGATAAGATTTGCTGTTCCGACACAAGCCACAGATGCTCGATAAGATTTGCTGTTTAGATTTGCTGTTTCGACGCAAACCACAGATGCTCGATGAGATTTACTGTTCTGATTTGCTGTTCCGACACAAACCACAGATGCTCCATAAGATTTGCTGTTCAGATTTGCTGTTCCGGCACAAACCATAGATGCTCGACAAGATTTGCTGTTCAGATTTGCTGTTCCGACACAAACCACAGATGCTCGATAAGATTTGCTGTTCAGATTTGCTGTTCCGACACAAACCACAGATGCTCCATAAGGTTTGCTCATCAGATTTGCTGTTCCGGCACAAACCATAGATGCTCGATAAGATTTGCTGTTTAGATTTGCTGTTCCGACGCAAACCACAGATGCTCCATAAGATTTGCTGTTCAGATTTGCTGTTCCGACACAAACCACAGATGCTCGATAAGATTTGCTGTTCAGATTTGCTGTTCCGACACAAACCACAGATGCTCCATAAGGTTTGCTGTTCAGATTTGCTGTTCCGACACAAACCACAGATGCTCGATAAGATTTGCTGTTCAGATTTGCTGTTCCGACACAAACCACAGATGCTCCATAAGATTTGCTGTTCAGATTTGCTGTTCCGACACAAACCACAGATGCTCGATAAGATTTGCTGTTCAGATTTGCTGTTCCGACACAAACCACAGATGCTCGATAAGATTTGCTGTTCAGATTTGCTGTTCCGACACAAACCACAGATGCTCCATAAGATTTGCTGTTCAGATTTGCTGTTCCGACACAAACCACAGATGCTCGATAAGATTTGCTGTTCAGATTTGCTGTTCCGACACAAACCACAGATGCTCGATAAGATTTGCTGTTCAGATTTGCTGTTCCGACACAAACCACAGATGCTCCATAAGATTTGCTGTTCAGATTTGCTGTTCCGACACAAACCACAGATGCTCCATAAGATTTGCTGTTCAGATTTGCTGTTCCGACACAAACCACAGATGCTCGATAAGATTTGCTGTTCAGATTTGCTGTTCCGACACAAACCACAGATGCTCCATAAGATTTGCTGTTCAGATTTGCTGTTCCGACACAAACCACAGATGCTCGATAAGATTTGCTGTTCAGATTTGCTGTTCCGACACAAACCACAGATGCTCGATAAGATTTGCTGTTCAGATTTGCTGTTCCGACACAAACCACAGATGCTCCATAAGGTTTGCTCATCAGATTTGCTGTTCCGGCACAAACCACAGATGCTCGATAAGATTTGCTGTTCAGATTTGCTGTTCCGACACAAACCACAGATGCTCCATAAGATTTGCTGTTCAGATTTGCTGTTCCGACACAAACCACAGATGCTCGATAAGATTTGCTGTTCAGATTTGCTGTTCCGACACAAACCACAGATGCTCGATAAGATTTGCTGTTCAGATTTGCTGTTCCGACACAAACCACAGATGCTCCATAAGATTTGCTGTTCAGATTTGCTGTTCCGACACAAACCACAGATGCTCGATAAGATTTGCTGTTCAGATTTGCTGTTCCGACACAAACCACAGATGCTCGATAAGATTTGCTGTTCAGATTTGCTGTTCCGACACAAACCACAGATGCTCCATAAGATTTGCTGTTCAGATTTGCTGTTCCGACACAAACCACAGATGCTCCATAAGATTTGCTGTTCAGATTTGCTGTTCCGACACAAACCACAGATGCTCGATAAGATTTGCTGTTCAGATTTGCTGTTCCGACACAAACCACAGATGCTCCATAAGATTTGCTGTTCAGATTTGCTGTTCCGACACAAACCACAGATGCTCGATAAGATTTGCTGTTCAGATTTGCTGTTCCGACACAAACCACAGATGCTCGATAAGATTTGCTGTTCAGATTTGCTGTTCCGACACAAACCACAGATGCTCCATAAGATTTGCTCATCAGATTTGCTGTTCCGGCACAAACCACAGATGCTCGATAAGATTTGCTGTTCAGATTTGCTGTTCCGACACAAACCACAGATGCTCGATAAGATTTGCTGTTCAGATTTGCTGTTCCGACACAAACCACAGATGCTCCATAAGGTTTGCTCATCAGATTTGCTGTTCCGGCACAAACCATAGATGCTCGATAAGATTTGCTGTTTAGATTTGCTGTTCCGACGCAAACCACAGATGCTCCATAAGATTTGCTCATCAGATTTGCTGTTCCGGCACAAACCACAGATGCTCGATAAGATTTGCTGTTTAGATTTGCTGTTCCGACGCAAACCACAGATGCTCGATGAGATTTACTGTTCTGATTTTCTGTTCAGATTTGCTGTTCCGACACAAACCACAGATGCTCGATAAGATTTGCTGTTTAGATTTGCTGTTCCGACGCAAACCACAGATGCTCGATGAGATTTACTGTTCTGATTTGCTGTTCAGATTTGCTGTTCCGACACAAACCACAGATGCTCGATAAGATTTGCTGTTCAGATTTGCTGTTCCGACACAAACCACAGATGCTCGATAAGATTTGCTGTTCAGATTTGCTGTTCCGACACAAACCACAGATGCTCGATAAGATTTGCTGTTCAGATTTGCTGTTCCGACACAAACCACAGATGCTCGATAAGATTTGCTGTTCAGATTTGCTGTTCCGACACAAACCACAGATGCTCGATAAGATTTGCTGTTCAGATTTGCTGTTCCGACACAAACCACAGATGCTCCATAAGATTTGCTGTTCAGATTTGCTGTTCCGACACAAACCACAGATGCTCGATAAGATTTGCTGTTCAGATTTGCTGTTCCGACACAAACCACAGATGCTCGATAAGATTTGCTGTTCAGATTTGCTGTTCCGACACAAACCACAGATGCTCCATAAGATTTGCTGTTCAGATTTGCTGTTCCGACACAAACCACAGATGCTCGATAAGATTTGCTGTTCAGATTTGCTGTTCCGACACAAACCACAGATGCTCCATAAGATTTGCTGTTCAGATTTGCTGTTCCGACACAAACCACAGATGCTCGATAAGATTTGCTGTTCAGATTTGCTGTTCCGACACAAACCACAGATGCTCGATAAGATTTGCTGTTCAGATTTGCTGTTCCGACACAAACCACAGATGCTCCATAAGATTTGCTGTTCAGATTTGCTGTTCCGACACAAACCACAGATGCTCGATAAGATTTGCTGTTCAGATTTGCTGTTCCGACACAAACCACAGATGCTCGATAAGATTTGCTGTTCAGATTTGCTGTTCCGACACAAACCACAGATGCTCCATAAGATTTGCTGTTCAGATTTGCTGTTCCGACACAAACCACAGATGCTCCATAAGATTTGCTGTTCAGATTTGCTGTTCCGAAACAAACCACAGATGCTCGATAAGATTTGCTGTTCAGATTTGCTGTTCCGACACAAACCACAGATGCTCGATAAGATTTGCTGTTCAGATTTGCTGTTCCGGCACAAACCACAGATGCTCGATAAGATTTGCTGTTTAGATTTGCTGTTCCGACACAAACCACAGATGCTCCATAAGATTTGCTGTTCAGATTTGCTGTTCCGACACAAACCACAGATGCTCCATAAGATTTGCTCATCAGATTTGCTGTTCCGGCACAAACCACAGATGCTCGATAAGATTTGCTGTTCAGATTTGCTGTTCCGACACAAACCACAGATGCTCGATAAGATTTGCTGTTCAGATTTGCTGTTCCGACACAAACCACAGATGCTCCATAAGGTTTGCTCATCAGATTTGCTGTTCCGGCACAAACCATAGATGCTCGATAAGATTTGCTGTTTAGATTTGCTGTTCCGACGCAAACCACAGATGCTCCATAAGATTTGCTCATCAGATTTGCTGTTCCGGCACAAACCACAGATGCTCGATAAGATTTGCTGTTTAGATTTGCTGTTCCGACGCAAACCACAGATGCTCGATGAGATTTACTGTTCTAATTTTCTGTTCAGATTTGCTGTTCCGACACAAACCACAGATGCTCGATAAGATTTGCTGTTTAGATTTGCTGTTCCGACGCAAACCACAGATGCTCGATGAGATTTACTGTTCTGATTTTCTGTTCAGATTTGCTGTTCCGGCACAAACCACAGATGCTCGATAAGATTTGCTGTTTAGATTTGCTGTTCCGACGCAAACCACAGATGCTCGATGAGATTTTCTGTTCTGATTTTCTGTTCAGATTTGCTGTTCCGACACAAACCACAGATGCTCCATAAGGTTTGCTCATCAGATTTGCTGTTCCGGCACAAACCACAGATGCTCGATAAGATTTGCTGTTTAGATTTGCTGTTCCGACACAAACCACAGATGCTCCATAAGATTTGCTCATCAGATTTGCTGTTCCGGCACAAACCACAGATGCTCGATAAGATTTGCTGTTTAGATTTGCTGTTCCGACGCAAACCACAGATGCTCGATGAGATTTACTGTTCTGATTTTCTGTTCAGATTTGCTGTTCCGACACAAACCACAGATGCTCGATAAGATTTGCTGTTTAGATTTGCTGTTCCGACACAAACCACAGATGCTCGATGAGATTTACTGTTCTGATTTTCTGTTCAGATTTGCTGTTCCGGCACAAACCACAGATGCTCGATAAGATTTGCTGTTTAGATTTGCTGTTCCGACGCAAACCACAGATGCTCGATGAGATTTACTGTTCTGATTTTCTGTTCAGATTTGCTGTTCCGACACAAACCACAGATGCTCGATAAGATTTGCTGTTTAGATTTGCTGTTCCGACGCAAACCACAGATGCTCGATGAGATTTACTGTTCTGATTTTCTGTTCAGATTTGCTGTTCCGACACAAACCACAGATGCTCGATAAGATTTGCTGTTCAGATTTGCTGTTCCGACACAAACCACAGATGCTCCATAAGGTTTGCTCATCAGATTTGCTGTTCCGGCACAAACCAGAGATGCTCGATAAGATTTGCTGTTTAGATTTGCTGTTCCGACACAAACCACAGATGCTCCATAAGATTTGCTCATCAGATTTGCTGTTCCGGCACAAACCACAGATGCTCGATAAGATTTGCTGTTTAGATTTGCTGTTCCGACGCAAACCACAGATGCTCGATGAGATTTACTGTTCTGATTTTCTGTTCAGATTTGCTGTTCCGACACAAACCACAGATGCTCGATAAGATTTGCTGTTTAGATTTGCTGTTCCGACGCAAACCACAGATGCTCGATGAGATTTACTGTTCTGATTTTCTGTTCAGATTTGCTGTTCCGACACAAACCACAGATGCTCGATAAGATTTGCTGTTTAGATTTGCTGTTCCGACGCAAACCACAGATGCTCGATGAGATTTACTGTTCTGATTTTCTGTTCAGATTTGCTGTTCCGGCACAAACCACAGATGCTCGATAAGATTTGCTGTTCCGACACAAACCACAGATGCTCGATAAGATTTGCTGTTCCGACGCAAACCACAGATGCTCGATAAGATTTTCTGTTCAGATTTGCTGTTCAGATTTGCTGTTCCAACACAAACCACGGATGCTCCATAAGCTTTGCTGCTCAGACTTGCTGTTCCGACACAAACCACAGATGCTCGATAAGATTTGCTGTTTAGATTTGCTGTTCCGACACAAACCACAGATGCTCCATAAGATTTGCTGTTCCGACACAAACCACAGATGCTCCATAAGATTTGCTGTTCAGATTTGCTGTTCCGACACAAACCACAGATGCTCGATAAGATTTGCTGTTCCGACACAAACCACAGATGCTCCATAAGATTTGCTGTTCAGATTTGCTGTTCCGACATAAACCACAGATGCTCGATGAGATTTGCTGTTCCGACGCAAACCACAGATGCTCGATAAGATTTGCTGTTCAGATTTGCTGTTCCGGCACAAACCACAGATGCTCGATAAGATTTGCTGTTCCGACACAAACCACAGATGCTCGACAAGATTTGCTGTTCCGACACAAACCACAGATGCTCCATAAGATTTGCTGTTCAGATTTGCTGTTCCAACACAAACCACAGATGCTCCATAAGATTTGCTGTTCAGATTTGCTGTTCCGACACAAACCACAGATGCTCCATAAGATTTGCTGTTCAGATTTGCTGTTCCGGCACAAACCATAGATGCTCGATAAGATTTGCTGTTCCGACGCAAAGCACAGATGCTCGATAAGATTTGCTGTTCCGACGCAAACCACAGATGCTCGATAAGATTTTCTGTTCAGATTTGCTGTTCAGATTTGCTGTTCCAACACAAACCACGGATGCTCCATAAGCTTTGCTGCTCAGACTTGCTGTTCCGACACAAACCACAGATGTTCGAAAAGATTTGCTGTTTAGATTTGCTGTTCCGACACAAACCACAGATGCTCCATAAGATTTGCTGTTCAGATTTGCTGTTCCGACACAAACCACAGATGCTCCATAAGATTTGCTGTTCAGATTTGCTGTTCCGACACAAACCACAGATGCTCGATAAGATTTGCTGTTCAGATTTGCTGTTCCGACACAAACCACAGATGCTCGATAAGATTTGCTGTTCAGATTTGCTGTTCAGATTTGCTGTTCCGAAACAAACCACAGATGCTCGATAAGATTTGCTGTTCCGACACAAGCCACAGATGCTCGATAAGATTTGCTGTTTAGATTTGCTGTTTCGACGCAAACCACAGATGCTCGATGAGATTTACTGTTCTGATTTGCTGTTCCGACACAAACCACAGATGCTCCATAAGATTTGCTGTTCAGATTTGCTGTTCCGGCACAAACCATAGATGCTCGACAAGATTTGCTGTTCAGATTTGCTGTTCCGACACAAACCACAGATGCTCGATAAGATTTGCTGTTCAGATTTGCTGTTCCGACACAAACCACAGATGCTCCATAAGGTTTGCTCATCAGATTTGCTGTTCCGGCACAAACCATAGATGCTCGATAAGATTTGCTGTTTAGATTTGCTGTTCCGACGCAAACCACAGATGCTCCATAAGATTTGCTGTTCAGATTTGCTGTTCCGACACAAACCACAGATGCTCGATAAGATTTGCTGTTCAGATTTGCTGTTCCGACACAAACCACAGATGCTCCATAAGATTTGCTGTTCAGATTTGCTGTTCCGACACAAACCACAGATGCTCGATAAGATTTGCTGTTCAGATTTGCTGTTCCGACACAAACCACAGATGCTCCATAAGATTTGCTGTTCAGATTTGCTGTTCCGACACAAACCACAGATGCTCGATAAGATTTGCTGTTCAGATTTGCTGTTCCGACACAAACCACAGATGCTCGATAAGATTTGCTGTTCAGATTTGCTGTTCCGACACAAACCACAGATGCTCCATAAGATTTGCTGTTCAGATTTGCTGTTCCGACACAAACCACAGATGCTCGATAAGATTTGCTGTTCAGATTTGCTGTTCCGACACAAACCACAGATGCTCGATAAGATTTGCTGTTCAGATTTGCTGTTCCGACACAAACCACAGATGCTCCATAAGATTTGCTGTTCAGATTTGCTGTTCCGACACAAACCACAGATGCTCCATAAGATTTGCTGTTCAGATTTGCTGTTCCGACACAAACCACAGATGCTCGATAAGATTTGCTGTTCAGATTTGCTGTTCCGACACAAACCACAGATGCTCCATAAGATTTGCTGTTCAGATTTGCTGTTCCGACACAAACCACAGATGCTCGATAAGATTTGCTGTTCAGATTTGCTGTTCCGACACAAACCACAGATGCTCGATAAGATTTGCTGTTCAGATTTGCTGTTCCGACACAAACCACAGATGCTCCATAAGGTTTGCTCATCAGATTTGCTGTTCCGGCACAAACCACAGATGCTCGATAAGATTTGCTGTTCAGATTTGCTGTTCCGACACAAACCACAGATGCTCGATAAGATTTGCTGTTCAGATTTGCTGTTCCGACACAAACCACAGATGCTCCATAAGGTTTGCTCATCAGATTTGCTGTTCCGGCACAAACCATAGATGCTCGATAAGATTTGCTGTTTAGATTTGCTGTTCCGACGCAAACCACAGATGCTCCATAAGATTTGCTCATCAGATTTGCTGTTCCGGCACAAACCACAGATGCTCGATAAGATTTGCTGTTTAGATTTGCTGTTCCGACGCAAACCACAGATGCTCGATGAGATTTACTGTTCTGATTTTCTGTTCAGATTTGCTGTTCCGACACAAACCACAGATGCTCGATAAGATTTGCTGTTTAGATTTGCTGTTCCGACGCAAACCACAGATGCTCGATGAGATTTACTGTTCTGATTTGCTGTTCAGATTTGCTGTTCCGACACAAACCACAGATGCTCGATAAGATTTGCTGTTCAGATTTGCTGTTCCGACACAAACCACAGATGCTCGATAAAGTTTTCTGTTCAGATTTGCTGTTCCGACACAAACCACAGATGCTCGATAAGATTTGCTGTTCAGATTTGCTGTTCCGACACAAACCACAGATGCTCGATAAGATTTGCTGTTCAGATTTGCTGTTCCGACACAAACCACAGATGCTCGATAAGATTTGCTGTTCAGATTTGCTGTTCCGACACAAACCACAGATGCTCCATAAGATTTGCTGTTCAGATTTGCTGTTCCGACACAAACCACAGATGCTCGATAAGATTTGCTGTTCAGATTTGCTGTTCCGACACAAACCACAGATGCTCGATAAGATTTGCTGTTCAGATTTGCTGTTCCGACACAAACCACCGATGCTCCATAAGGTTTGCTGTTCAGATTTGCTGTTCTGACACAAACCACAGATGCTCGATAAGATTTGCTGTTCAGATTTGCTGTTCCGACACAAACCACAGATGCTCCATAAGATTTGCTGTTCAGATTTGCTGTTCCGACACAAACCACAGATGCTCGATAAGATTTGCTGTTCAGATTTGCTGTTCCGACACAAACCACAGATGCTCGATAAGATTTGCTGTTCAGATTTGCTGTTCCGACACAAACCACAGATGCTCCATAAGATTTGCTGTTCAGATTTGCTGTTCCGACACAAACCACAGATGCTCGATAAGATTTGCTGTTCAGATTTGCTGTTCCGACACAAACCACAGATGCTCGATAAGATTTGCTGTTCAGATTTGCTGTTCCGACACAAACCACAGATGCTCCATAAGATTTGCTGTTCAGATTTGCTGTTCCGACACAAACCACAGATGCTCCATAAGATTTGCTGTTCAGATTTGCTGTTCCGAAACAAACCACAGATGCTCGATAAGATTTGCTGTTCAGATTTGCTGTTCCGACACAAACCACAGATGCTCGATAAGATTTGCTGTTCAGATTTGCTGTTCCGACACAAACCACAGATGCTCGATAAGATTTGCTGTTTAGATTTGCTGTTCCGACACAAACCACAGATGCTCCATAAGATTTGCTGTTCAGATTTGCTGTTCCGACACAAACCACAGATGCTCCATAAGATTTGCTCATCAGATTTGCTGTTCCGACACAAACCACAGATGCTCGATAAGATTTGCTGTTCAGATTTGCTGTTCCGACACAAACCACAGATGCTCGATAAGATTTGCTGTTCAGATTTGCTGTTCCGACACAAACCACAGATGCTCCATAAGGTTTGCTCATCAGATTTGCTGTTCCGGCACAAACCATAGATGCTCGATAAGATTTGCTGTTTAGATTTGCTGTTCCGACGCAAACCACAGATGCTCCATAAGATTTGCTCATCAGATTTGCTGTTCCGGCACAAACCACAGATGCTCGATAAGATTTGCTGTTTAGATTTGCTGTTCCGACGCAAACCACAGATGCTCGATGAGATTTACTGTTCTAATTTTCTGTTCAGATTTGCTGTTCCGACACAAACCACAGATGCTCGATAAGATTTGCTGTTTAGATTTGCTGTTCCGACGCAAACCACAGATGCTCGATGAGATTTACTGTTCTGATTTTCTGTTCAGATTTGCTGTTCCGGCACAAACCACAGATGCTCGATAAGATTTGCTGTTTAGATTTGCTGTTCCGACGCAAACCACAGATGCTCGATGAGATTTTCTGTTCTGATTTTCTGTTCAGATTTGCTGTTCCGACACAAACCACAGATGCTCCATAAGGTTTGCTCATCAGATTTGCTGTTCCGGCACAAACCACAGATGCTCGATAAGATTTGCTGTTTAGATTTGCTGTTCCGACGCAAACCACAGATGCTCCATAAGATTTGCTCATCAGATTTGCTGTTCCGGCACAAACCACAGATGCTCGATAAGATTTGCTGTTTAGATTTGCTGTTCCGACGCAAACCACAGATGCTCGATGAGATTTACTGTTCTGATTTTCTGTTCAGATTTGCTGTTCCGACACAAACCACAGATGCTCGATAAGATTTGCTGTTTAGATTTGCTGTTCCGACGCAAACCACAGATGCTCGATGAGATTTACTGTTCTGATTTTCTGTTCAGATTTGCTGTTCCGGCACAAACCACAGATGCTCGATAAGATTTGCTGTTTAGATTTGCTGTTCCGACGCAAACCACAGATGCTCGATGAGATTTACTGTTCTGATTTTCTGTTCAGATTTGCTGTTCCGACACAAACCACAGATGCTCGATAAGATTTGCTGTTTAGATTTGCTGTTCCGACGCAAACCACAGATGCTCGATGAGATTTACTGTTCTGATTTTCTGTTCAGATTTGCTGTTCCGGCACAAACCACAGATGCTCGATAAGATTTGCTGTTTAGATTTGCTGTTCCGACGCAAACCACAGATGCTCGATGAGATTTTCTGTTCTGATTTTCTGTTCAGATTTGCTGTTCCGACACAAACCACAGATGCTCCATAAGGTTTGCTCATCAGATTTGCTGTTCCGGCACAAACCACAGATGCTCGATAAGATTTGCTGTTTAGATTTGCTGTTCCGACGCAAACCACAGATGCTCCATAAGATTTGCTCATCAGATTTGCTGTTCCGGCACAAACCACAGATGCTCGATAAGATTTGCTGTTTAGATTTGCTGTTCCGACGCAAACCACAGATGCTCGATGAGATTTACTGTTCTGATTTTCTGTTCAGATTTGCTGTTCCGACACAAACCACAGATGCTCGATAAGATTTGCTGTTTAGATTTGCTGTTCCGACGCAAACCACAGATGCTCGATGAGATTTACTGTTCTGATTTTCTGTTCAGATTTGCTGTTCCGGCACAAACCACAGATGCTCGATAAGATTTGCTGTTCCGACGCAAACCACAGATGCTCGATGAGATTTACTGTTCTGATTTTCTGTTCAGATTTGCTGTTCCGACACAAACCACAGATGCTCGATAAGATTTGCTGTTTAGATTTGCTGTTCCGACGCAAACCACAGATGCTCGATGAGATTTACTGTTCTGATTTTCTGTTCAGATTTGCTGTTCCGGCACAAACCACAGATGCTCGATAAGATTTGCTGTTCAGATTTGCTGTTCCGACGCAAACCACAGATGCTCGATAAGATTTTCTGTTCTGATTTTCTGTTCAGATTTGCTGTTCCGACACAAACCACAGATGCTCCATAAGGTTTGCTCATCAGATTTGCTGTTCCGGCACAAACCACAGATGCTCGATAAGATTTGCTGTTTAGATTTGCTGTTCCGACGCAAACCACAGATGCTCCATAAGATTTGCTGTTTAGATTTGCTGTTCCGACGCAAACCACAGATGCTCGATGAGATTTACTGTTCTGATTTTCTGTTCAGATTTGCTGTTCCGACACAAACCACAGATGCTCGATAAGATTTGCTGTTTAGATTTGCTGTTTCCGACGCAAACCACAGATGCTCGATGAGATTTACTGTTCTGATTTTCTGTTCAGATTTGCTGTTCCGACACAAACCACAGATGCTCGATAAGATTTGCTGTTTAGATTTGCTGTTCCGACGCAAACCACAGATGCTCGATGAGATTTACTGTTCTGATTTTCTGTTCAGATTTGCTGTTCCGACACAAACCACAGATGCTCGATAAGATTTGCTGTTCCGACACAAACCACACATGCTCGATAAGATTTGCTGTTCCGACGCAAACCACAGATGCTCGATAAGATTTTCTGTTCAGATTTGCTGTTCAGATTTGCTGTTCCAACACAAACCACGGATGCTCCATATGCTTTGCTGCTCAGACTTGCTGTTCCGACACAAACCACAGATGCTCGATAAGATTTGCTGTTTAGATTTGCTGTTCCGACACAAACCACAGATGCTCCATAAGATTTGCTGTTCCGACACAAACCACAGATGCTCCATAAGATTTGCTGTTCAGATTTGCTGTTCCGACACAAACCACAGATGCTCGATAAGATTTGCTGTTCCGACACAAACCACAGATGCTCCATAAGATTTGCTGTTCAGATTTGCTGTTCCGACATAAACCACAGATGCTCGATGAGATTTGCTGTTCCGACGCAAACCACAGATGCTCGATAAGATTTGCTGTTCAGATTTGCTGTCCCGGCACAAACCACAGATGCTCGATAAGATTTGCTGTTCCGACACAAACCACAGATGCTCGACAAGATTTGCTGTTCCGACACAAACCACAGATGCTCCATAAGATTTGCTGTTCAGATTTGCTGTTCCAACACAAACCACAGATGCTCCATAAGATTTGCTGTTCAGATTTGCTGTTCCGACACAAACCACAGATGCTCCATAAGATTTGCTGTTCAGATTTGCTGTTCCGGCACAAACCATAGATGCTCGATAAGATTTGCTGTTCCGACGCAAAGCACAGATGCTCGATAAGATTTGCTGTTCCGACGCAAACCACAGATGCTCGATAAGATTTTCTGTTCAGATTTGCTGTTCAGATTTGCTGTTCCAACACAAACCACGGATGCTCCATAAGCTTTGCTGCTCAGACTTGCTGTTCCGACACAAACCACAGATGTTCGAAAAGATTTGCTGTTTAGATTTGCTGTTCCGACACAAACCACAGATGCTCCATAAGATTTGCTGTTCAGATTTGCTGTTCCGACACAAACCACAGATGCTCCATAAGATTTGCTGTTCAGATTTGCTGTTCCGACACAAACCACAGATACTCGATAAGATTTGCTGTTCAGATTTGCTGTTCCGACACAAACCACAGATGCTCGATAAGATTTGCTGTTCAGATTTGCTGTTCAGATTTGCTGTTCCGAAACAAACCACAGATGCTCGATAAGATTTGCTGTTCCGACACAAGCCACAGATGCTCGATAAGATTTGCTGTTTAGATTTGCTGTTTCCGACGCAAACCACAGATGCTCGATGAGATTTACTGTTCTGATTTGCTGTTCCGACACAAACCACAGATGCTCCATAAGATTTGCTGTTCAGATTTGCTGTTCCGGCACAAACCATAGATGCTCGACAAGATTTGCTGTTCAGATTTGCTGTTCCGACACAAACCACAGATGCTCGATAAGATTTGCTGTTCAGATTTGCTGTTCCGACACAAACCACAGATGCTCCATAAGGTTTGCTCATCAGATTTGCTGTTCCGGCACAAACCATAGATGCTCGATAAGATTTGCTGTTTAGATTTGCTGTTCCGACGCAAACCACAGATGCTCCATAAGATTTGCTCATCAGATTTGGTGTCCCGGCACAAACCACAGATGCTCCATAAGATTTGCTGTTTAGATTTGCTGTTCCGACGCAAACCACAGATGCTCGATGAGATTTACCGTTCTGATTTGCTGTTCAGATTTGCTGTTCCGACACAAACCACAGATGCTCCGATAAGATTTGCTGTTCAGATTTGCTGTTCCGACACAAACCACAGATGCTCGATAAGATTTGCTGTTCAGATTTGCTGTTCCGACACAAACCACAGATGCTCGATAAGATTTGCTGTTCAGATTTGCTGTTCCGACACAAACCACAGATGCTCGATAAGATTTGCTGTTCAGATTTGCTGTTCCGACACAAACCACAGATGCTCGATAAGATTTGCTGTTCAGATTTGCTGTTCCGACACAAACCACAGATGCTCCATAAGATTTGCTGTTCAGATTTGCTGTTCCGACACAAACCACAGATGCTCGATAAGATTTGCTGTTCAGATTTGCTGTTCCGACACAAACCACAGATGCTCGATAAGATTTGCTGTTCAGATTTGCTGTTCCGACACAAACCACAGATGCTCCATAAGGTTTGCTGTTCAGATTTGCTGTTCTGACACAAACCACAGATGCTCGATAAGATTTGCTGTTCAGATTTGCTGTTCCGACACAAACCACAGATGCTCCATAAGATTTGCTGTTCAGATTTGCTGTTCCGACACAAACCACAGATGCTCGATAAGATTTGCTGTTCAGATTTGCTGTTCCGACACAAACCACAGATGCTCGATAAGATTTGCTGTTCAGATTTGCTGTTCCGACACAAACCACAGATGCTCCATAAGATTTGCTGTTCAGATTTGCTGTTCCGACACAAACCACAGATGCTCGATAAGATTTGCTGTTCAGATTTGCTGTTCCGACACAAACCACAGATGCTCGATAAGATTTGCTGTTCAGATTTGCTGTTCCGACACAAACCACAGATGCTCCATAAGATTTGCTGTTCAGATTTGCTGTTCCGACACAAACCACAGATGCTCCATAAGATTTGCTGTTCAGATTTGCTGTTCCGACACAAACCACAGATGCTCGATAAGATTTGCTGTTCAGATTTGCTGTTCCGACACAAACCACAGATGCTCGATAAGATTTGCTGTTCAGATTTGCTGTTCCGGCACAAACCACAGATGCTCGATAAGATTTGCTGTTTAGATTTGCTGTTCCGACACAAACCACAGATGCTCCATAAGATTTGCTGTTCAGATTTGCTGTTCCGACACAAACCACAGATGCTCCATAAGGTTTGCTCATCAGATTTGCTGTTCCGGCACAAACCACAGATGCTCGATAAGATTTGCTGTTCAGATTTGCTGTTCCGACACAAACCACAGATGCTCGATAAGATTTGCTGTTCAGATTTGCTGTTCCGACACAAACCACAGATGCTCCATAAGGTTTGCTCATCAGATTTGCTGTTCCGGCACAAACCATAGATGCTCGATAAGATTTGCTGTTTAGATTTGCTGTTCCGACGCAAACCACAGATGCTCCATAAGATTTGCTCATCAGATTTGCTGTTCCGGCACAAACCACAGATGCTCGATAAGATTTGCTGTTTAGATTTGCTGTTCCGACGCAAACCACAGATGCTCGATGAGATTTACTGTTCTGATTTTCTGTTCAGATTTGCTGTTCCGACACAAACCACAGATGCTCGATAAGATTTGCTGTTCAGATTTGCTGTTCCGACACAAACCACAGATGCTCGATAAGATTTGCTGTTTAGATTTGCTGTTCCGACGCAAACCACAGATGCTCGATGAGATTTTCTGTTCTGATTTTCTGTTCAGATTTGCTGTTCCGACACAAACCACAGATGCTCCATAAGGTTTGCTCATCAGATTTGCTGTTCCGGCACAAACCACAGATGCTCGATAAGATTTGCTGTTTAGATTTGCTGTTCCGACACAAACCACAGATGCTCCATAAGATTTGCTCATCAGATTTGCTGTTCCGGCACAAACCACAGATGCTCGATAAGATTTGCTGTTTAGATTTGCTGTTCCGACGCAAACCACAGATGCTCGATGAGATTTACTGTTCTGATTTTCTGTTCAGATTTGCTGTTCCGACACAAACCACAGATGCTCGATAAGATTTGCTGTTTAGATTTGCTGTTCCGACGCAAACCACAGATGCTCGATGAGATTTACTGTTCTGATTTTCTGTTCAGATTTGCTGTTCCGGCACAAACCACAGATGCTCGATAAGATTTGCTGTTTAGATTTGCTGTTCCGACGCAAACCACAGATGCTCGATGAGATTTACTGTTCTGATTTTCTGTTCAGATTTGCTGTTCCGACACAAACCACAGATGCTCGATAAGATTTGCTGTTTAGATTTGCTGTTCCGACGCAAACCACAGATGCTCGATGAGATTTACTGTTCTGATTTTCTGTTCAGATTTGCTGTTCCGGCACAAACCACAGATGCTCGATAAGATTTGCTGTTTAGATTTGCTGTTCCGACGCAAACCACAGATGCTCGATGAGATTTTCTGTTCTGATTTTCTGTTCAGATTTGCTGTTCCGACACAAACCACAGATGCTCCATAAGATTTGCTCATCAGATTTGCTGTTCCGGCACAAACCACAGATGCTCGATAAGATTTGCTGTTTAGATTTGCTGTTCCGACGCAAACCACAGATGCTCGATGAGATTTTCTGTTCTGATTTTCTGTTCAGATTTGCTGTTCCGACACAAACCACAGATGCTCCATAAGGTTTGCTCATCAGATTTGCTGTTCCGGCACAAACCAGAGATGCTCGATAAGATTTGCTGTTTAGATTTGCTGTTCCGACGCAAACCACAGATGCTCCATAAGATTTGCTCATCAGATTTGCTGTTCCGGCACAAACCACAGATGCTCGATAAGATTTGCTGTTTAGATTTGCTGTTCCGACGCAAACCACAGATGCTCGATGAGATTTACTGTTCTGATTTTCTGTTCAGATTTGCTGTTCCGACACAAACCACAGATGCTCGATAAGATTTGCTGTTTAGATTTGCTGTTCCGTCGCAAACCACAGATGCTCGATGAGATTTACTGTTCTGATTTTCTGTTCAGATTTGCTGTTCCGGCACAAACCACAGATGCTCGATAAGATTTGCTGTTTAGATTTGCTGTTCCGACGCAAACCACAGATGCTCGATGAGATTTACTGTTCTGATTTTCTGTTCAGATTTGCTGTTCCGACACAAACCACAGATGCTCGATAAGATTTGCTGTTTAGATTTGCTGTTCCGACGCAAACCACAGATGCTCGATGAGATTTACTGTTCTGATTTTCTGTTCAGATTTGCTGTTCCGGCACAAACCACAGATGCTCGATAAGATTTGCTGTTTAGATTTGCTGTTCCGACGCAAACCACAGATGCTCGATGAGATTTTCTGTTCTGATTTTCTGTTCAGATTTGCTGTTCCGACACAAACCACAGATGCTCCATAAGGTTTGCTCATCAGATTTGCTGTTCCGGCACAAACCAGAGATGCTCGATAAGATTTGCTGTTTAGATTTGCTGTTCCGACGCAAACCACAGATGCTCCATAAGATTTGCTCATCAGATTTGCTGTTCCGGCACAAACCACAGATGCTCGATAAGATTTGCTGTTTAGATTTGCTGTTCCGACGCAAACCACAGATGCTCGATGAGATTTACTGTTCTGATTTTCTGTTCAGATTTGCTGTTCCGACACAAACCACAGATGCTCGATAAGATTTGCTGTTTAGATTTGCTGTTCCGACGCAAACCACAGATGCTCGATGAGATTTACTGTTCTGATTTTCTGTTCAGATTTGCTGTTCCGGCACAAACCACAGATGCTCGATAAGATTTGCTGTTCCGACGCAAACCACAGATGCTCGATGAGATTTACTGTTCTGATTTTCTGTTCAGATTTGCTGTTCCGACACAAACCACAGATGCTCGATAAGATTTGCTGTTTAGATTTGCTGTTCCGACGCAAACCACAGATGCTCGATGAGATTTACTGTTCTGATTTTCTGTTCAGATTTGCTGTTCCGGCACAAACCACAGATGCTCGATAAGATTTGCTGTTCAGATTTGCTGTTCCGACGCAAACCACAGATGCTCGATGAGATTTTCTGTTCTGATTTTCTGTTCAGATTTGCTGTTCCGACACAAACCACAGATGCTCCATAAGGTTTGCTCATCAGATTTGCTGTTCCGGCACAAACCACAGATGCTCGATAAGATTTGCTGTTTAGATTTGCTGTTCCGACACAAACCACAGATGCTCCATAAGATTTGCTGTTTAGATTTGCTGTTCCGACGCAAACCACAGATGCTCGATGAGATTTACTGTTCTGATTTTCTGTTCAGATTTGCTGTTCCGACACAAACCACAGATGCTCGATAAGATTTGCTGTTTAGATTTGCTGTTTCGACGCAAACCACAGATGCTCGATGAGATTTACTGTTCTGATTTTCTGTTCAGATTTGCTGTTCCGGCACAAACCACAGATGCTCGATAAGATTTGCTGTTTAGATTTGCTGTTCCGACGCAAACCACAGATGCTCGATGAGATTTACTGTTCTGATTTTCTGTTCAGATTTGCTGTTCCGGCACAAACCACAGATGCTCGATAAGATTTGCTGTTCCGACACAAACCACACATGCTCGATAAGATTTGCTGTTCCGACGCAAACCACAGATGCTCGATAAGATTTTCTGTTCAGATTTGCTGTTCAGATTTGCTGTTCCAACACAAACCACGGATGCTCCATATGCTTTGCTGCTCAGACTTGCTGTTCCGACACAAACCACAGATGCTCGATAAGATTTGCTGTTTAGATTTGCTGTTCCGACACAAACCACAGATGCTCCATAAGATTTGCTGTTCCGACACAAACCACAGATGCTCCATAAGATTTGCTGTTCAGATTTGCTGTTCCGACACAAACCACAGATGCTCGATAAGATTTGCTGTTCCGACACAAACCACAGATGCTCCATAAGATTTGCTGTTCAGATTTGCTGTTCCGACATAAACCACAGATGCTCGATGAGATTTGCTGTTCCGACGCAAACCACAGATGCTCGATAAGATTTGCTGTTCAGATTTGCTGTCCCGGCACAAACCACAGATGCTCGATAAGATTTGCTGTTCCGACACAAACCACAGATGCTCGACAAGATTTGCTGTTCCGACACAAACCACAGATGCTCCATAAGATTTGCTGTTCAGATTTGCTGTTCCAACACAAACCACAGATGCTCCATAAGATTTGCTGTTCAGATTTGCTGTTCCGACACAAACCACAGATGCTCCATAAGATTTGCTGTTCAGATTTGCTGTTCCGGCACAAACCATAGATGCTCGATAAGATTTGCTGTTCCGACGCAAAGCACAGATGCTCGATAAGATTTGCTGTTCCGACGCAAACCACAGATGCTCGATAAGATTTTCTGTTCAGATTTGCTGTTCAGATTTGCTGTTCCAACACAAACCACGGATGCTCCATAAGCTTTGCTGCTCAGACTTGCTGTTCCGACACAAACCACAGATGTTCGAAAAGATTTGCTGTTTAGATTTGCTGTTCCGACACAAACCACAGATGCTCCATAAGATTTGCTGTTCAGATTTGCTGTTCCGACACAAACCACAGATGCTCCATAAGATTTGCTGTTCAGATTTGCTGTTCCGACACAAACCACAGATACTCGATAAGATTTGCTGTTCAGATTTGCTGTTCCGACACAAACCACAGATGCTCGATAAGATTTGCTGTTCAGATTTGCTGTTCAGATTTGCTGTTCCGAAACAAACCACAGATGCTCGATAAGATTTGCTGTTCCGACACAAGCCACAGATGCTCGATAAGATTTGCTGTTTAGATTTGCTGTTTCGACGCAAACCACAGATGCTCGATGAGATTTACTGTTCTGATTTGCTGTTCCGACACAAACCACAGATGCTCCATAAGATTTGCTGTTCAGATTTGCTGTTCCGGCACAAACCATAGATGCTCGACAAGATTTGCTGTTCAGATTTGCTGTTCCGACACAAACCACAGATGCTCGATAAGATTTGCTGTTCAGATTTGCTGTTCCGACACAAACCACAGATGCTCCATAAGGTTTGCTCATCAGATTTGCTGTTCCGGCACAAACCATAGATGCTCGATAAGATTTGCTGTTTAGATTTGCTGTTCCGACGCAAACCACAGATGCTCCATAAGATTTGCTCATCAGATTTGGTGTCCCGGCACAAACCACAGATGCTCCATAAGATTTGCTGTTTAGATTTGCTGTTCCGACGCAAACCACAGATGCTCGATGAGATTTACCGTTCTGATTTGCTGTTCAGATTTGCTGTTCCGACACAAACCACAGATGCCCGATAAGATTTGCTGTTCAGATTTGCTGTTCCGACACAAACCACAGATGCTCGATAAAGTTTTCTGTTCAGATTTGCTGTTCCGACACAAACCACAGATGCTCGATAAGATTTGTTGTTCAGATTTGATGTTCCGACACAAACCACAGATGCTCGATAAGATTTGCTGTTCAGATTTGCTGTTCCGACACAAACCACAGATGCTCGATAAGATTTGCTGTTCAGATTTGCTGTTCCGACACAAACCACAGATGCTCCATAAGATTTGCTGTTCAGATTTGCTGTTCCGACACAAACCACAGATGCTCGATAAGATTTGCTGTTCAGATTTGCTGTTCCGACACAAACCGCAGATGCTCGATAAGATTTGCTGTTCAGATTTGCTGTTCCGACACAAACCACCGATGCTCCATAAGGTTTGCTGTTCAGATTTGCTGTTCTGACACAAACAACAGATGCTCGATAAGATTTGCTGTTCAGATTTGCTGTTCCGACACAAACCACAGATGCTCCATAAGATTTGCTGTTCAGATTTGCTGTTCCGACACAAACCACAGATGCTCGATAAGATTTGCTGTTCAGATTTGCTGTTCCGACACAAACCACAGATGCTCGATAAGATTTGCTGTTCAGATTTGCTGTTCCGACACAAACCACAGATGCTCCATAAGATTTGCTGTTCAGATTTGCTGTTCCGACACAAACCACAGATGCTCGATAAGATTTGCTGTTCAGATTTGCTGTTCCGACACAAACCACAGATGCTCGATAAGATTTGCTGTTCAGATTTGCTGTTCCGACACAAACCACAGATGCTCCATAAGATTTGCTGTTCAGATTTGCTGTTCCGACACAAACCACAGATGCTCCATAAGATTTGCTGTTCAGATTTGCTGTTCCGACACAAACCACAGATGCTCGATAAGATTTGCTGTTCAGATTTGCTGTTCCGACACAAACCACAGATGCTCGATAAGATTTGCTCATCAGATTTGCTGTTCCGGCACAAACCACAGATGCTCGATAAGATTTGCTGTTTAGATTTGCTGTTCCGACACAAACCACAGATGCTCCATAAGATTTGCTGTTCAGATTTGCTGTTCCGACACAAACCACAGATGCTCCATAAGGTTTGCTCATCAGATTTGCTGTTCCGGCACAAACCACAGATGCTCGATAAGATTTGCTGTTCAGATTTGCTGTTCCGACACAAACCACAGATGCTCGATAAGATTTGCTGTTCAGATTTGCTGTTCCGACACAAACCACAGATGCTCCATAAGGTTTGCTCATCAGATTTGCTGTTCCGGCACAAACCATAGATGCTCGATAAGATTTGCTGTTTAGATTTGCTGTTCCGACGCAAACCACAGATGCTCCATAAGATTTGCTCATCAGATTTGCTGTTCCGGCACAAACCACAGATGCTCGATAAGATTTGCTGTTTAGATTTGCTGTTCCGACGCAAACCACAGATGCTCGATGAGATTTACTGTTCTGATTTTCTGTTCAGATTTGCTGTTCCGACACAAACCACAGATGCTCGATAAGATTTGCTGTTTAGATTTGCTGTTCCGGCACAAACCACAGATGCTCGATAAGATTTGCTGTTTAGATTTGCTGTTCCGACGCAAACCACAGATGCTCGATGAGATTTTCTGTTCTGATTTTCTGTTCAGATTTGCTGTTCCGACACAAACCACAGATGCTCCATAAGGTTTGCTCATCAGATTTGCTGTTCCGGCACAAACCAGAGATGCTCGATAAGATTTGCTGTTTAGATTTGCTGTGTCGACGCAAACCACAGATGCTCCATAAGATTTGCTCATCAGATTTGCTGTTCCGGCACAAACCACAGATGCTCGATAAGATTTGCTGTTTAGATTTGCTGTTCCGACGCAAACCACAGATGCTCGATGAGATTTACTGTTCTGATTTTCTGTTCAGATTTGCTGTTCCGACACAAACCACAGATGCTCGATAAGATTTGCTGTTTAGATTTGCTGTTCCGACGCAAACCACAGATGCTCGATGAGATTTACTGTTCTGATTTTCTGTTCAGATTTGCTGTTCCGGCACAAACCACAGATGCTCGATAAGATTTGCTGTTTAGATTTGCTGTTCCGACGCAAACCACAGATGCTCGATGAGATTTACTGTTCTGATTTTCTGTTCAGATTTGCTGTTCCGACACAAACCACAGATGCTCGATAAGATTTGCTGTTTAGATTTGCTGTTCCGACGCAAACCACAGATGCTCGATGAGATTTACTGTTCTGATTTTCTGTTCAGATTTGCTGTTCCGGCACAAACCACAGATGCTCGATAAGATTTGCTGTTTAGATTTGCTGTTCCGACGCAAACCACAGATGCTCGATGAGATTTTCTGTTCTGATTTTCTGTTCAGATTTGCTGTTCCGACACAAACCACAGATGCTCCATAAGGTTTGCTCATCAGATTTGCTGTTCCGGCACAAACCACAGATGCTCGATAAGATTTGCTGTTTAGATTTGCTGTTCCGACGCAAACCACAGATGCTCCATAAGATTTGCTCATCAGATTTGCTGTTCCGGCACAAACCACAGATGCTCGATAAGATTTGCTGTTTAGATTTGCTGTTCCGACGCAAACCACAGATGCTCGATGAGATTTACTGTTCTGATTTTCTGTTCAGATTTGCTGTTCCGACACAAACCACAGATGCTCGATAAGATTTGCTGTTTAGATTTGCTGTTCCGACGCAAACCACAGATGCTCAATGAGATTTACTGTTCTGATTTTCTGTTCAGATTTGCTGTTCCGGCACAAACCACAGATGCTCGATAAGATTTGCTGTTTAGATTTGCTGTTCCGACGCAAACCACAGATGCTCGATGAGATTTTCTGTTCTGATTTTCTGTTCAGATTTGCTGTTCCGACACAAACCACAGATGCTCCATAAGATTTGCTCATCAGATTTGCTGTTCCGGCACAAACCACAGATGCTCGATAAGATTTGCTGTTTAGATTTGCTGTTCCGACGCAAACCACAGATGCTCCATAAGATTTGCTCATCAGATTTGCTGTTCCGGCACAAACCACAGATGCTCGATAAGATTTGCTGTTTAGATTTGCTGTTCCGACGCAAACCACAGATGCTCGATGAGATTTACTGTTCTGATTTTCTGTTCAGATTTGCTGTTCCGACACAAACCACAGATGCTCGATAAGATTTGCTGTTTAGATTTGCTGTTTCGACGCAAACCACAGATGCTCGATGAGATTTACTGTTCTGATTTTCTGTTCAGATTTGCTGTTCCGACACAAACCACAGATGCTCGATAAGATTTGCTGTTTAGATTTGCTGTTCCGACGCAAACCACAGGTGCTCGATGAGATTTACTGTTCTGATTTTCTGTTCAGATTTGCTGTTCCGACACAAACCACAGATGCTCGATAAGATTTGCTGTTTAGATTTGCTGTTCCGACGCAAACCACAGATGCTCGATGAGATTTACTGTTCTGATTTTCTGTTCAGATTTGCTGTTCCGACACAAACCACAGATGCTCGATAAGATTTGCTGTTTAGATTTGCTGTTCCGACGCAAACCACAGATGCTCGATGAGATTTACTGTTCTGATTTTCTGTTCAGATTTGCTGTTCCGACACAAACCACAGATGCTCGATAAGATTTGCTGTTCAGATTTGCTGTTCCGACACAAACCACAGATGCTCCATAAGGTTTGCTCATCAGATTTGCTGTTCCGGCACAAACCACAGATGCTCGATAAGATTTGCTGTTTAGATTTGCTGTTCCGACGCAAACCACAGATGCTCCATAAGATTTGCTCATCAGATTTGCTGTTCCGGCACAAACCACAGATGCTCGATAAGATTTGCTGTTTAGATTTGCTGTTCCGACGCAAACCACAGATGCTCGATGAGATTTACTGTTCTGATTTTCTGTTCAGATTTGCTGTTCCGACACAAACCACAGATGCTCGATAAGATTTGCTGTTTAGATTTGCTGTTCCGACGCAAACCACAGATGCTCAATGAGATTTACTGTTCTGATTTTCTGTTCAGATTTGCTGTTCCGACACAAACCACAGATGCTCGATAAGATTTGCTGTTTAGATTTGCTGTTCCGACGCAAACCACAGATGCTCGATGAGATTTTCTGTTCTGATTTTCTGTTCAGATTTGCTGTTCCGACACAAACCACAGATGCTCCATAAGGTTTGCTCATCAGATTTGCTGTTCCGGCACAAACCACAGATGCTCGATAAGATTTGCTGTTTAGATTTGCTGTTCCGACGCAAACCACAGATGCTCCATAAGATTTGCTCCTCAGATTTGCTGTTCCGGCACAAACCACAGATGCTCGATAAGATTTGCTGTTTAGATTTGCTGTTCCGACGCAAACCACAGATGCTCGATGAGATTTACTGTTCTGATTTTCTGTTCAGATTTGCTGTTCCGACACAAACCACAGATGCTCGATAAGATTTGCTGTTTAGATTTGCTGTTTCGACGCAAACCACAGATGCTCGATGAGATTTACTGTTCTGATTTTCTGTTCAGATTTGCTGTTCCGGCACAAACCACAGATGCTCGATAAGATTTGCTGTTTAGATTTGCTGTTCCGACGCAAACCACAGGTGCTCGATGAGATTTACTGTTCTGATTTTCTGTTCAGATTTGCTGTTCCGGCACAAACCACAGATGCTCGATAAGATTTGCTGTTTAGATTTGCTGTTCCGACGCAAACCACAGATGCTCGATGAGATTTACTGTTCTGATTTTCTGTTCAGATTTGCTGTTCCGACACAAACCACAGATGCTCGATAAGATTTGCTGTTTAGATTTGCTGTTCCGACGCAAACCACAGATGCTCGATGAGATTTACTGTTCTGATTTTCTGTTCAGATTTGCTGTTCCGGCACAAACCACAGATGCTCGATAAGATTTGCTGTTTAGATTTGCTGTTCCGACGCAAACCACAGATGCTCGATGAGATTTACTGTTCTGATTTTCTGTTCAGATTTGCTGTTCCGACACAAACCACAGATGCTCGATAAGATTTGCTGTTTAGATTTGCTGTTCCGACGCAAACCACAGATGCTCGATGAGATTTACTGTTCTGATTTTCTGTTCAGATTTGCTGTTCCGGCACAAACCACAGATGCTCGATAAGATTTGCTGTTTAGATTTGCTGTTCCGACGCAAACCACAGATGCTCGATGAGATTTACTGTTCTGATTTTCTGTTCAGATTTGCTGTTCCGACACAAACCACAGATGCTCGATAAGATTTGCTGTTTAGATTTGCTGTTCCGACGCAAACCACAGATGCTCGATGAGATTTACTGTTCTGATTTTCTGTTCAGATTTGCTGTTCCGACACAAACCACAGATGCTCGATAAGATTTGCTGTTTAGATTTGCTGTTCCGACGCAAACCACAGATGCTCGATGAGATTTACTGTTCTGATTTTCTGTTCAGATTTGCTGTTCCGGCACAAACCACAGATGCTCGATAAGATTTGCTGTTCAGATTTGCTGTTCCGACGCAAACCACAGATGCTCGATGAGATTTTCTGTTCTGATTTTCTGTTCAGATTTGCTGTTCCGACACAAACCACAGATGCTCCATAAGGTTTGCTCATCAGATTTGCTGTTCCGGCACAAACCATAGATGCTCGATAAGATTTGCTGTTTAGATTTGCTGTGTCCGACGCAAACCACAGATGCTCCATAAGATTTGCTCATCAGATTTGCTGTTCCGGCACAAACCACAGATGCTCGATAAGATTTGCTGTTTAGATTTGCTGTTCCGACGCAAACCACAGATGCTCGATGAGATTTACTGTTTTGATTTTCTGTTCAGATTTGCTGTTCCGACACAAACCACAGATGCTCGATAAGATTTGCTGTTTAGATTTGCTGTTCCGACGCAAACCACAGATGCTCGATGAGATTGACTGTTCTGATTTTCTGTTCAGATTTGCTGTTCCGGCACAAACCACAGATGCTCGATAAGATTTGCTGTTTAGATTTGCTGTTCCGACGCAAACCACAGATGCTCGATGAGATTTACTGTTCTGATTTTCTGTTCAGATTTGCTGTTCCGACACAAACCACAGATGCTCGATAAGATTTGCTGTTTAGATTTGCTGTTCCGACGCAAACCACAGATGCTCGATGAGATTTACTGTTCTGATTTTCTGTTCAGATTTGCTGTTCCGGCACAAACCACAGATGCTCGATAAGATTTGCTGTTTAGATTTGCTGTTCCGACGCAAACCACAGATGCTCGATGAGATTTTCTGTTCTGATTTTCTGTTCAGATTTGCTGTTCCGACACAAACCACAGATGCTCCATAAGGTTTGCTCATCAGATTTGCTGTTCCGGCACAAACCACAGATGCTCGATAAGATTTGCTGTTTAGATTTGCTGTTCCGACACAAACCACAGATGCTCCATAAGATTTGCTCATCAGATTTGCTGTTCCGACACAAACCACAGATGCTCCATAAGATTTGCTCATCAGATTTGGTGTTCCGGCACAAACCACAGATGCTCCATAAGATTTGCTGTTTAGATTTGCTGTTCCGACGCAAACCACAGATGCTCGATGAGATTTACCGTTCTGATTTGCTGTTCAGATTTGCTGTTCCGACACAAACCACAGATGCTCGATAAGATTTGCTGTTTAGATTTGCTGTTTCCGACGCAAACCACAGATGCTCGATGAGATTTACTGTTCTGATTTTCTGTTCAGATTTGCTGTTCCGACACAAACCACAGATGCTCCATAAGGTTTGCTCATCAGATTTGCTGTTCCGGCACAAACCAGAGATGCTCGATAAGATCTGCTGTTTAGATTTGCTGTGTCGACGCAAACCACAGATGCTCCATAAGATTTGCTCATCAGATTTGCTGTTCCGGCACAAACCACAGATGCTCGATAAGATTTGCTGTTTAGATTTGCTGTTCCGACGCAAACCACAGATGCTCGATGAGATTTACTGTTCTGATTTTCTGTTCAGATTTGCTGTTCCGACACAAACCACAGATGCTCGATAAGATTTGCTGTTTAGATTTGCTGTTCCGACGCAAACCACAGATGCTCGATGAGATTTACTGTTCTGATTTTCTGTTCAGATTTGCTGTTCCGGCACAAACCACAGATGCTCGATAAGATTTGCTGTTTAGATTTGCTGTTCCGACGCAAACCACAGATGCTCGATGAGATTTACTGTTCTGATTTTCTGTTCAGATTTGCTGTTCCGACACAAACCACAGATGCTCGATAAGATTTGCTGTTTAGATTTGCTGTTCCGACGCAAACCACAGATGCTCGATGAGATTTACTGTTCTGATTTTCTGTTCAGATTTGCTGTTCCGGCACAAACCACAGATGCTCGATAAGATTTGCTGTTTAGATTTGCTGTTCCGACGCAAACCACAGATGCTCGATGAGATTTTCTGTTCTGATTTTCTGTTCAGATTTGCTGTTCCGACACAAACCACAGATGCTCCATAAGGTTTGCTCATCAGATTTGCTGTTCCGGCACAAACCAGAGATGCTCGATAAGATTTGCTGTTTAGATTTGCTGTTCCGACGCAAACCACAGATGCTCCATAAGATTTGCTCATCAGATTTGCTGTTCCGGCACAAACCACAGATGCTCGATAAGATTTGCTGTTTAGATTTGCTGTTCCGACGCAAACCACAGATGCTCGATGAGATTTACTGTTCTGATTTTCTGTTCAGATTTGCTGTTCCGACACAAACCACAGATGCTCGATAAGATTTGCTGTTTAGATTTGCTGTTCCGACGCAAACCACAGATGCTCGATGAGATTTACTGTTCTGATTTTCTGTTCAGATTTGCTGTTCCGGCACAAACCACAGATGCTCGATAAGATTTGCTGTTCCGACGCAAACCACAGATGCTCGATGAGATTTACTGTTCTGATTTTCTGTTCAGATTTGCTGTTCCGACACAAACCACAGATGCTCGATAAGATTTGCTGTTTAGATTTGCTGTTCCGACGCAAACCACAGATGCTCGATGAGATTTACTGTTCTGATTTTCTGTTCAGATTTGCTGTTCCGGCACAAACCACAGATGCTCGATAAGATTTGCTGTTCAGATTTGCTGTTCCGACGCAAACCACAGATGCTCCATAAGGTTTGCTCATCAGATTTGCTGTTCCGGCACAAACCAGAGATGCTCGATAAGATTTGCTGTTTAGATTTGCTGTTCCGACGCAAACCACAGATGCTCCATAAGATTTGCTCATCAGATTTGCTGTTCCGGCACAAACCACAGATGCTCGATAAGATTTGCTGTTTAGATTTGCTGTTCCGACGCAAACCACAGATGCTCGATGAGATTTACTGTTCTGATTTTCTGTTCAGATTTGCTGTTCCGACACAAACCACAGATGCTCGATAAGATTTGCTGTTTAGATTTGCTGTTTCGACGCAAACCACAGATGCTCGATGAGATTTACTGTTCTGATTTTCTGTTCAGATTTGCTGTTCCGGCACAAACCACAGATGCTCGATAAGATTTGCTGTTTAGATTTGCTGTTCCGACGCAAACCACAGATGCTCGATGAGATTTACTGTTCTGATTTTCTGTTCAGATTTGCTGTTCCGGCACAAACCACAGATGCTCGATAAGATTTGCTGTTCCGACACAAACCACACATGCTCGATAAGATTTGCTGTTCCGACGCAAACCACAGATGCTCGATAAGATTTTCTGTTCAGATTTGCTGTTCAGATTTGCTGTTCCAACACAAACCACGGATGCTCCATATGCTTTGCTGCTCAGACTTGCTGTTCCGACACAAACCACAGATGCTCGATAAGATTTGCTGTTTAGATTTGCTGTTCCGACACAAACCACAGATGCTCCATAAGATTTGCTGTTCCGACACAAACCACAGATGCTCCATAAGATTTGCTGTTCAGATTTGCTGTTCCGACACAAACCACAGATGCTCGATAAGATTTGCTGTTCCGACACAAACCACAGATGCTCCATAAGATTTGCTGTTCAGATTTGCTGTTCCGACATAAACCACAGATGCTCGATGTGATTTGCTGTTCCGACGCAAACCACAGATGCTCGATAAGATTTGCTGTTCAGATTTGCTGTCCCGGCACAAACCACAGATGCTCGATAAGATTTGCTGTTCCGACACAAACCACAGATGCTCGACAAGATTTGCTGTTCCGACACAAACCACAGATGCTCCATAAGATTTGCTGTTCAGATTTGCTGTTCCAACACAAACCACAGATGCTCCATAAGATTTGCTGTTCAGATTTGCTGTTCCGACACAAACCACAGATGCTCCATAAGATTTGCTGTTCAGATTTGCTGTTCCGGCACAAACCATAGATGCTCGATAAGATTTGCTGTTCCGACGCAAAGCACAGATGCTCGATAAGATTTGCTGTTCCGACGCAAACCACAGATGCTCGATAAGATTTTCTGTTCAGATTTGCTGTTCAGATTTGCTGTTCCAACACAAACCACGGATGCTCCATAAGCTTTGCTGCTCAGACTTGCTGTTCCGACACAAACCACAGATGTTCGAAAAGATTTGCTGTTTAGATTTGCTGTTCCGACACAAACCACAGATGCTCCATAAGATTTGCTGTTCAGATTTGCTGTTCCGACACAAACCACAGATGCTCCATAAGATTTGCTGTTCAGATTTGCTGTTCCGACACAAACCACAGATACTAGATAAGATTTGCTGTTCAGATTTGCTGTTCCGACACAAACCACAGATGCTCGATAAGATTTGCTGTTCAGATTTGCTGTTCAGATTTGCTGTTCCGAAACAAACCACAGATGCTCGATAAGATTTGCTGTTCCGACACAAGCCACAGATGCTCGATAAGATTTGCTGTTTAGATTTGCTGTTTCGACGCAAACCACAGATGCTCGATGAGATTTACTGTTCTGATTTGCTGTTCCGACACAAACCACAGATGCTCCATAAGATTTGCTGTTCAGATTTGCTGTTCCGGCACAAACCATAGATGCTCGACAAGATTTGCTGTTCAGATTTGCTGTTCCGACACAAACCACAGATGCTCGATAAGATTTGCTGTTCAGATTTGCTGTTCCGACACAAACCACAGATGCTCCATAAGGTTTGCTCATCAGATTTGCTGTTCCGGCACAAACCATAGATGCTCGATAAGATTTGCTGTTTAGATTTGCTGTTCCGACGCAAACCACAGATGCTCCATAAGATTTGCTGTTCAGATTTGCTGTTCCGACACAAACCGCAGATGCTCGATAAGATTTGCTGTTCAGATTTGCTGTTCCAACACAAACCACCGATGCTCCATAAGGTTTGCTGTTCAGATTTGCTGTTCTGACACAAACAACAGATGCTCGATAAGATTTGCTGTTCAGATTTGCTGTTCCGACACAAACCACAGATGCTCCATAAGATTTGCTGTTCAGATTTGCTGTTCCGACACAAACCACAGATGCTCGATAAGATTTGCTGTTCAGATTTGCTGTTCCGACACAAACCACAGATGCTCGATAAGATTTGCTGTTCAGATTTGCTGTTCCGACACAAACCACAGATGCTCCATAAGATTTGCTGTTCAGATTTGCTGTTCCGACACAAACCACAGATGCTCGATAAGATTTGCTGTTCAGATTTGCTGTTCCGACACAAACCACAGATGCTCGATAAGATTTGCTGTTCAGATTTGCTGTTCCGACACAAACCACAGATGCTCCATAAGATTTGCTGTTCAGATTTGCTGTTCCGACACAAACCACAGATGCTCCATAATATTTGCTGTTCAGATTTGCTGTTCCGACACAAACCATAGATGCTCGATAAGATTTGCTGTTCAGATTTGCTGTTCCGACACAAACCACAGATGCTCCATAAGATTTGCTGTTCAGATTTGCTGTTCCGACACAAACCACAGATGCTCGATAAGATTTGCTGTTCAGATTTGCTGTTCCGACACAAACCACAGATGCTCGATAAGATTTGCTGTTCAGATTTGCTGTTCCGACACAAACCACAGATGCTCCATAAGGTTTGCTCATCAGATTTGCTGTTCCGGCACAAACCACAGATGCTCGATAAGATTTGCTGTTCAGATTTGCTGTTCCGACACAAACCACAGATGCTCGATAAGATTTGCTGTTCAGATTTGCTGTTCCGACACAAACCACAGATGCTCCATAAGGTTTGCTCATCAGATTTGCTGTTCCGGCACAAACCATAGATGCTCGATAAGATTTGCTGTTTAGATTTGCTGTTCCGACGCAAACCACAGATGCTCCATAAGATTTGCTCATCAGATTTGCTGTTCCGGCACAAACCACAGATGCTCGATAAGATTTGCTGTTTAGATTTGCTGTTCCGACGCAAACCACAGATGCTCGATGAGATTTACTGTTCTGATTTTCTGTTCAGATTTGCTGTTCCGACACAAACCACAGATGCTCGATAAGATTTGCTGTTTAGATTTGCTGTTCCGACGCAAACCACAGATGCTCGATGAGATTTACTGTTCTGATTTGCTGTTCAGATTTGCTGTTCCGACACAAACCACAGATGCCCGATAAGATTTGCTGTTCAGATTTGCTGTTCCGACACAAACCACAGATGCTCGATAAAGTTTTCTGTTCAGATTTGCTGTTCCGACACAAACCACAGATGCTCGATAAGATTTGTTGTTCAGATTTGATGTTCCGACACAAACCACAGATGCTCGATAAGATTTGCTGTTCAGATTTGCTGTTCCGACACAAACCACAGATGCTCGATAAGATTTGCTGTTCAGATTTGCTGTTCCGACACAAACCACAGATGCTCCATAAGATTTGCTGTTCAGATTTGCTGTTCCGACACAAACCACAGATGCTCGATAAGATTTGCTGTTCAGATTTGCTGTTCCGACACAAACCGCAGATGCTCGATAAGATTTGCTGTTCAGATTTGCTGTTCCGACACAAACCACCGATGCTCCATAAGGTTTGCTGTTCAGATTTGCTGTTCTGACACAAACAACAGATGCTCGATAAGATTTGCTGTTCAGATTTGCTGTTCCGACACAAACCACAGATGCTCAATAAGATTTGCTGTTCAGATTTGCTGTTCCGACACAAACCACAGATGCTCGATAAGATTTGCTGTTCAGATTTGCTGTTCCGACACAAACCACAGATGCTCGATAAGATTTGCTGTTCAGATTTGCTGTTCCGACACAAACCACAGATGCTCCATAAGATTTGCTGTTCAGATTTGCTGTTCCGACACAAACCACAGATGCTCGATAAGATTTGCTGTTCAGATTTGCTGTTCCGACACAAACCACAGATGCTCGATAAGATTTGCTGTTCAGATTTGCTGTTCCGACACAAACCACAGATGCTCCATAAGATTTGCTGTTCAGATTTGCTGTTCCGACACAAACCACAGATGCTCCATAATATTTGCTGTTCAGATTTGCTGTTCCGAAACAAACCACAGATGCTCGATAAGATTTGCTGTTCAGATTTGCTGTTCCGACACAAACCACAGATGCTCGATAAGATTTGCTCATCAGATTTGCCGTTCCGGCACAAACCATAATGCTCGATAAGATTTGCTGTTTAGATTTGCTGTTCCGACACAAACCACAGATGCTCCATAAGATTTGCTGTTCAGATTTGCTGTTCCGACACAAACCACAGATGCTCCATAAGGTTTGCTCATCAGATTTGCTGTTCCGGCACAAACCACAGATGCTCGATAAGATTTGCTGTTCAGATTTGCTGTTCCGACACAAACCACAGATGCTCGATAAGATTTGCTGTTCAGATTTGCTGTTCCGACACAAACCACAGATGCTCCATAAGGTTTGCTCATCAGATTTGCTGTTCCGGCACAAACCATAGATGCTCGATAAGATTTGCTGTTTAGATTTGCTGTTCCGACGCAAACCACAGATGCTCCATAAGATTTGCTCATCAGATTTGCTGTTCCGGCACAAACCACAGATGCTCGATAAGATTTGCTGTTTAGATTTGCTGTTCCGACGCAAACCACAGATGCTCGATGAGATTTACTGTTCTGATTTTCTGTTCAGATTTGCTGTTCCGACACAAACCACAGATGCTCGATAAGATTTGCTGTTTAGATTTGCTGTTCCGACGCAAACCGCAGATGCTCGATGAGATTTACTGTTCTGATTTTCTGTTCAGATTTGCTGTTCCGGCACAAACCACAGATGCTCGATAAGATTTGCTGTTTAGATTTGCTGTTCCGACGCAAACCACAGATGCTCGATGAGATTTTCTGTTCTGATTTTCTGTTCAGATTTGCTGTTCCGACACAAACCACAGATGCTCCATAAGGTTTGCTCATCAGATTTGCTGTTCCGGCACAAACCAGAGATGCTCGATAAGATTTGCTGTTTAGATTTGCTGTGTCGACGCAAACCACAGATGCTCCATAAGATTTGCTCATCAGATTTGCTGTTCCGGCACAAACCACAGATGCTCGATAAGATTTGCTGTTTAGATTTGCTGTTCCGACGCAAACCACAGATGCTCGATGAGATTTACTGTTCTGATTTTCTGTTCAGATTTGCTGTTCCGACACAAACCACAGATGCTCGATAAGATTTGCTGTTTAGATTTGCTGTTCCGTCGCAAACCACAGATGCTCGATGAGATTTACTGTTCTGATTTTCTGTTCAGATTTGCTGTTCCGGCACAAGCCACAGATGCTCGATAAGATTTGCTGTTTAGATTTGCTGTTCCGACGCAAACCACAGATGCTCGATGAGATTTACTGTTCTGATTTTCTGTTCAGATTTGCTGTTCCGACACAAACCACAGATGCTCGATAAGATTTGCTGTTTAGATTTGCTGTTCCGACGCAAACCACAGATGCTCGATGAGATTTACTGTTCTGATTTTCTGTTCAGATTTGCTGTTCCGGCACAAACCACAGATGCTCGATAAGATTTGCTGTTTAGATTTGCTGTTCCGACGCAAACCACAGATGCTCGATGAGATTTTCTGTTCTGATTTTCTGTTCAGATTTGCTGTTCCGACACAAACCACAGATGCTCCATAAGGTTTGCTCATCAGATTTGCTGTTCCGGCACAAACCAGAGATGCTCGATAAGATTTGCTGTTTAGATTTGCTGTTCCGACGCAAACCACAGATGCTCCATAAGATTTGCTCATCAGATTTGCTGTTCCGGCACAAACCACAGATGCTCGATAAGATTTGCTGTTTAGATTTGCTGTTCCGACGCAAACCACAGATGCTCGATGAGATTTACTGTTCTGATTTTCTGTTCAGATTTGCTGTTCCGACACAAACCACAGATGCTCGATAAGATTTGCTGTTTAGATTTGCTGTTCCGACGCAAACCACAGATGCTCGATGAGATTTACTGTTCTGATTTTCTGTTCAGATTTGCTGTTCCGGCACAAACCACAGATGCTCGATAAGATTTGCTGTTCCGACGCAAACCACAGATGCTCGATGAGATTTACTGTTCTGATTTTCTGTTCAGATTTGCTGTTCCGACACAAACCACAGATGATCGATAAGATTTGCTGTTTAGATTTGCTGTTCCGACGCAAACCACAGATGCTCGATGAGATTTACTGTTCTGATTTTCTGTTCAGATTTGCTGTTCCGGCACAAACCACAGATGCTCGATAAGATTTGCTGTTCAGATTTGCTGTTCCGACGCAAACCACAGATGCTCGATGAGATTTTCTGTTCTGATTTTCTGTTCAGATTTGCTGTTCCGACACAAACCACAGATGCTCCATAAGGTTTGCTCATCAGATTTGCTGTTCCGGCACAAACCAGAGATGCTCGATAAGATTTGCTGTTTAGATTTGCTGTTCCGACGCAAACCACAGATGCTCCATAAGATTTGCTGTTTAGATTTGCTGTTCCGACGCAAACCACAGATGCTCGATGAGATTTACTGTTCTGATTTTCTGTTCAGATTTGCTGTTCCGACACAAACCACAGATGCTCGATAAGATTTGCTGTTTAGATTTGCTGTTTCGACGCAAACCACAGATGCTCGATGAGATTTACTGTTCTGATTTTCTGTTCAGATTTGCTGTTCCGGCACAAACCACAGATGCTCGATAAGATTTGCTGTTTAGATTTGCTGTTCCGACGCAAACCACAGATGCTCGATGAGATTTACTGTTCTGATTTTCTGTTCAGATTTGCTGTTCCGGCACAAACCACAGATGCTCGATAAGATTTGCTGTTCCGACACAAACCACACATGCTCGATAAGATTTGCTGTTCCGACGCAAACCACAGATGCTCGATAAGATTTTCTGTTCAGATTTGCTGTTCAGATTTGCTGTTCCAACACAAACCACGGATGCTCCATATGCTTTGCTGCTCAGACTTGCTGTTCCGACACAAACCACAGATGCTCGATAAGATTTGCTGTTTAGATTTGCTGTTCCGACACAAACCACAGATGCTCCATAAGATTTGCTGTTCCGACACAAACCACAGATGCTCCATAAGATTTGCTGTTCAGATTTGCTGTTCCGACACAAACCACAGATGCTCGATAAGATTTGCTGTTCCGACACAAACCACAGATGCTCCATAAGATTTGCTGTTCAGATTTGCTGTTCCGACATAAACCACAGATGCTCGATGAGATTTGCTGTTCCGACGCAAACCACAGATGCTCGATAAGATTTGCTGTTCAGATTTGCTGTCCCGGCACAAACCACAGATGCTCGATAAGATTTGCTGTTCCGACACAAACCACAGATGCTCGACAAGATTTGCTGTTCCGACACAAACCACAGATGCTCCATAAGATTTGCTGTTCAGATTTGCTGTTCCAACACAAACCACAGATGCTCCATAAGATTTGCTGTTCAGATTTGCTGTTCCGACACAAACCACAGATGCTCCATAAGATTTGCTGTTCAGATTTGCTGTTCCGGCACAAACCATAGATGCTCGATAAGATTTGCTGTTCCGACGCAAAGCACAGATGCTCGATAAGATTTGCTGTTCCGACGCAAACCACAGATGCTCGATAAGATTTTCTGTTCAGATTTGCTGTTCAGATTTGCTGTTCCAACACAAACCACGGATGCTCCATAAGCTTTGCTGCTCAGACTTGCTGTTCCGACACAAACCACAGATGTTCGAAAAGATTTGCTGTTTAGATTTGCTGTTCCGACACAAACCACAGATGCTCCATAAGATTTGCTGTTCAGATTTGCTGTTCCGACACAAACCACAGATGCTCCATAAGATTTGCTGTTCAGATTTGCTGTTCCGACACAAACCACAGATACTAGATAAGATTTGCTGTTCAGATTTGCTGTTCCGACACAAACCACAGATGCTCGATAAGATTTGCTGTTCAGATTTGCTGTTCAGATTTGCTGTTCCGAAACAAACCACAGATGCTCGATAAGATTTGCTGTTCCGACACAAGCCACAGATGCTCGATAAGATTTGCTGTTTAGATTTGCTGTTTCGACGCAAACCACAGATGCTCGATGAGATTTACTGTTCTGATTTGCTGTTCCGACACAAACCACAGATGCTCCATAAGATTTGCTGTTCAGATTTGCTGTTCCGGCACAAACCATAGATGCTCGACAAGATTTGCTGTTCAGATTTGCTGTTCCGACACAAACCACAGATGCTCGATAAGATTTGCTGTTCAGATTTGCTGTTCCGACACAAACCACAGATGCTCCATAAGGTTTGCTCATCAGATTTGCTGTTCCGGCACAAACCATAGATGCTCGATAAGATTTGCTGTTTAGATTTGCTGTTCCGACGCAAACCACAGATGCTCCATAAGATTTGCTCATCAGATTTGGTGTCCCGGCACAAACAACAGATGCTCCATAAGATTTGCTGTTTAGATTTGCTGTTCCGACGCAAACCACAGATGCTCGATGAGATTTACCGTTCTGATTTGCTGTTCAGATTTGCTGTTCCGACACAAACCACAGATGCCCGATAAGATTTGCTGTTCAGATTTGCTGTTCCGACACAAACCACAGATGCTCGATAAAGTTTTCTGTTCAGATTTGCTGTTCCGACACAAACCACAGATGCTCGATAAGATTTGTTGTTCAGATTTGATGTTCCGACACAAACCACAGATGCTCGATAAGATTTGCTGTTCAGATTTGCTGTTCCGACACAAACCACAGATGCTCGATAAGATTTGCTGTTCAGATTTGCTGTTCCGACACAAACCACAGATGCTCCATAAGATTTGCTGTTCAGATTTGCTGTTCCGACACAAACCACAGATGCTCGATAAGATTTGCTGTTCAGATTTGCTGTTCCGACACAAACCGCAGATGCTCGATAAGATTTGCTGTTCAGATTTGCTGTTCCGACACAAACCACCGATGCTCCATAAGATTTGCTGTTCAGATTTGCTGTTCTGACACAAACAACAGATGCTCGATAAGATTTGCTGTTCAGATTTGCTGTTCCGACACAAACCACAGATGCTCCATAAGATTTGCTGTTCAGATTTGCTGTTCCGACACAAACCACAGATGCTCGATAAGATTTGCTGTTCAGATTTGCTGTTCCGACACAAACCACAGATGCTCGATAAGATTTGCTGTTAAGATTTGCTGTTCCGACACAAACCACAGATGCTCCATAAGATTTGCTGTTCAGATTTGCTGTTCCGACACAAACCACAGATGCTCGATAAGATTTGCTGTTCAGATTTGCTGTTCCGACACAAACCACAGATGCTCGATAAGATTTGCTGTTCAGATTTGCTGTTCCGACACAAACCACAGATGCTCCATAAGATTTGCTGTTCAGATTTGCTGTTCCGACACAAACCACAGATGCTCCATAATATTTGCTGTTCAGATTTGCTGTTCCGAAACAAACCACAGATGCTCGATAAGATTTGCTGTTCAGATTTGCTGTTCCGACACAAACCACAGATGCTCGATAAGATTTGCTCATCAGATTTGCCGTTCCGGCACAAACCATAATGCTCGATAAGATTTGCTGTTTAGATTTGCTGTTCCGACACAAACCACAGATGCTCCATAAGATTTGCTGTTCAGATTTGCTGTTCCGACACAAACCACAGATGCTCCATAAGGTTTGCTCATCAGATTTGCTGTTCCGGCACAAACCACAGATGCTCGATAAGATTTGCTGTTCAGATTTGCTGTTCCGACACAAACCACAGATGCTCGATAAGATTTGCTGTTCAGATTTGCTGTTCCGACACAAACCACAGATGCTCCATAAGGTTTGCTCATCAGATTTGCTGTTCCGGCACAAACCATAGATGCTCGATAAGATTTGCTGTTTAGATTTGCTGTTCCGACGCAAACCACAGATGCTCCATAAGATTTGCTCATCAGATTTGCTGTTCCGGCACAAACCACAGATGCTCGATAAGATTTGCTGTTTAGATTTGCTGTTCCGACGCAAACCACAGATGCTCGATGAGATTTACTGTTCTGATTTTCTGTTCAGATTTGCTGTTCCGACACAAACCACAGATGCTCGATAAGATTTGCTGTTTAGATTTGCTGTTCCGACGCAAACCACAGATGCTCGATGAGATTTACTGTTCTGATTTTCTGTTCAGATTTGCTGTTCCGGCACAAACCACAGATGCTCGATAAGATTTGCTGTTTAGATTTGCTGTTCCGACGCAAACCACAGATGCTCGATGAGATTTTCTGTTCTGATTTTCTGTTCAGATTTGCTGTTCCGACACAAACCACAGATGCTCCATAAGGTTTGCTCATCAGATTTGCTGTTCCGGCACAAACCAGAGATGCTCGATAAGATTTGCTGTTTAGATTTGCTGTGTCGACGCAAACCACAGATGCTCCATAAGATTTGCTCATCAGATTTGCTGTTCCGGCACAAACCACAGATGCTCGATAAGATTTGCTGTTTAGATTTGCTGTTCCGACGCAAACCACAGATGCTCGATGAGATTTACTGTTCTGATTTTCTGTTCAGATTTGCTGTTCCGACACAAACCACAGATGCTCGATAAGATTTGCTGTTTAGATTTGCTGTTCCGACGCAAACCACAGATGCTCGATGAGATTTACTGTTCTGATTTTCTGTTCAGATTTGCTGTTCCGGCACAAGCCACAGATGCTCGATAAGATTTGCTGTTTAGATTTGCTGTTCCGACGCAAACCACAGATGCTCGATGAGATTTACTGTTCTGATTTTCTGTTCAGATTTGCTGTTCCGACACAAACCACAGATGCTCGATAAGATTTGCTGTTTAGATTTGCTGTTCCGACGCAAACCACAGATGCTCGATGAGATTTACTGTTCTGATTTTCTGTTCAGATTTGCTGTTCCGGCACAAACCACAGATGCTCGATAAGATTTGCTGTTTAGATTTGCTGTTCCGACGCAAACCACAGATGCTCGATGAGATTTTCTGTTCTGATTTTCTGTTCAGATTTGCTGTTCCGACACAAACCACAGATGCTCCATAAGGTTTGCTCATCAGATTTGCTGTTCCGGCACAAACCAGAGATGCTCGATAAGATTTGCTGTTTAGATTTGCTGTTCCGACGCAAACCACAGATGCTCCATAAGATTTGCTCATCAGATTTGCTGTTCCGGCACAAACCACAGATGCTCGATAAGATTTGCTGTTTAGATTTGCTGTTCCGACGCAAACCACAGATGCTCGATGAGATTTACTGTTCTGATTTTCTGTTCAGATTTGCTGTTCCGACACAAACCACAGATGCTCGATAAGATTTGCTGTTTAGATTTGCTGTTCCGACGCAAACCACAGATGCTCAATGAGATTTACTGTTCTGATTTTCTGTTCAGATTTGCTGTTCCGGCACAAACCACAGATGCTCGATAAGATTTGCTGTTTAGATTTGCTGTTCCGACGCAAACCACAGATGCTCCATAAGATTTGCTGTTCAGATTTGCTGTTCCGACACAAACCACAGATGCTCGATAAGATTTGCTGTTCAGATTTGCTGTTCCGACACAAACCACAGATGCTCGATAAGATTTGCTGTTCAGATTTGCTGTTCCGACACAAACCACAGATGCTCCATAAGATTTGCTGTTCAGATTTGCTGTTCCGACACAAACCACAGATGCTCCATAATATTTGCTGTTCAGATTTGCTGTTCCGAAACAAACCACAGATGCTCGATAAGATTTGCTGTTCAGATTTGCTGTTCCGACACAAACCACAGATGCTCGATAAGATTTGCTCATCAGATTTGCCGTTCCGGCACAAACCATAATGCTCGATAAGATTTGCTGTTTAGATTTGCTGTTCCGACACAAACCACAGATGCTCCATAAGATTTGCTGTTCAGATTTGCTGTTCCGACACAAACCACAGATGCTCCATAAGGTTTGCTCATCAGATTTGCTGTTCCGGCACAAACCACAGATGCTCGATAAGATTTGCTGTTCAGATTTGCTGTTCCGACACAAACCACAGATGCTCGATAAGATTTGCTGTTCAGATTTGCTGTTCCGACACAAACCACAGATGCTCCATAAGGTTTGCTCATCAGATTTGCTGTTCCGGCACAAACCATAGATGCTCGATAAGATTTGCTGTTTAGATTTGCTGTTCCGACGCAAACCACAGATGCTCCATAAGATTTGCTCATCAGATTTGCTGTTCCGGCACAAACCACAGATGCTCGATAAGATTTGCTGTTTAGATTTGCTGTTCCGACGCAAACCACAGATGCTCGATGAGATTTACTGTTCTGATTTTCTGTTCAGATTTGCTGTTCCGACACAAACCACAGATGCTCGATAAGATTTGCTGTTTAGATTTGCTGTTCCGACGCAAACCACAGATGCTCGATGAGATTTACTGTTCTGATTTTCTGTTCAGATTTGCTGTTCCGGCACAAACCACAGATGCTCGATAAGATTTGCTGTTTAGATTTGCTGTTCCGACGCAAACCACAGATGCTCGATGAGATTTTCTGTTCTGATTTTCTGTTCAGATTTGCTGTTCCGACACAAACCACAGATGCTCCATAAGGTTTGCTCATCAGATTTGCTGTTCCGGCACAAACCAGAGATGCTCGATAAGATTTGCTGTTTAGATTTGCTGTGTCGACGCAAACCACAGATGCTCCATAAGATTTGCTCATCAGATTTGCTGTTCCGGCACAAACCACAGATGCTCGATAAGATTTGCTGTTTAGATTTGCTGTTCCGACGCAAACCACAGATGCTCGATGAGATTTACTGTTCTGATTTTCTGTTCAGATTTGCTGTTCCGACACAAACCACAGATGCTCGATAAGATTTGCTGTTTAGATTTGCTGTTCCGACGCAAACCACAGATGCTCGATGAGATTTACTGTTCTGATTTTCTGTTCAGATTTGCTGTTCCGGCACAAACCACAGATGCTCGATAAGATTTGCTGTTTAGATTTGCTGTTCCGACGCAAACCACAGATGCTCGATGAGATTTACTGTTCTGATTTTCTGTTCAGATTTGCTGTTCCGACACAAACCACAGATGCTCGATAAGATTTGCTGTTTAGATTTGCTGTTCCGACGCAAACCACAGATGCTCGATGAGATTTACTGTTCTGATTTTCTGTTCAGATTTGCTGTTCCGGCACAAACCACAGATGCTCGATAAGATTTGCTGTTTAGATTTGCTGTTCCGACGCAAACCACAGATGCTCGATGAGATTTTCTGTTCTGATTTTCTGTTCAGATTTGCTGTTCCGACACAAACCACAGATGCTCCATAAGGTTTGCTCATCAGATTTGCTGTTCCGGCACAAACCAGAGATGCTCGATAAGATTTGCTGTTTAGATTTGCTGTTCCGACGCAAACCACAGATGCTCCATAAGATTTGCTCATCAGATTTGCTGTTCCGGCACAAACCACAGATGCTCGATAAGATTTGCTGTTTAGATTTGCTGTTCCGACGCAAACCACAGATGCTCGATGAGATTTACTGTTCTGATTTTCTGTTCAGATTTGCTGTTCCGACACAAACCACAGATGCTCGATAAGATTTGCTGTTTAGATTTGCTGTTCCGACGCAAACCACAGATGCTCAATGAGATTTACTGTTCTGATTTTCTGTTCAGATTTGCTGTTCCGGCACAAACCACAGATGCTCGATAAGATTTGCTGTTTAGATTTGCTGTTCCGACGCAAACCACAGATGCTCGATGAGATTTTCTGTTCTGATTTTCTGTTCAGATTTGCTGTTCCGACACAAACCACAGATGCTCCATAAGGTTTGCTCATCAGATTTGCTGTTCCGGCACAAACCAGAGATGCTCGATAAGATTTGCTGTTTAGATTTGCTGTTCCGACGCAAACCACAGATGCTCCATAAGATTTGCTCATCAGATTTGCTGTTCCGGCACAAACCACAGATGCTCGATAAGATTTGCTGTTTAGATTTGCTGTTCCGACGCAAACCACAGATGCTCGATGAGATTTACTGTTCTGATTTTCTGTTCAGATTTGCTGTTCCGACACAAACCACAGATGCTCGATAAGATTTGCTGTTTAGATTTGCTGTTTCGACGCAAACCACAGATGCTCGATGAGATTTACTGTTCTGATTTTCTGTTCAGATTTGCTGTTCCGGCACAAACCACAGATGCTCGATAAGATTTGCTGTTTAGATTTGCTGTTCCGACGCAAACCACAGATGCTCGATGAGATTTACTGTTCTGATTTTCTGTTCAGATTTGCTGTTCCGGCACAAACCACAGATGCTCGATAAGATTTGCTGTTTAGATTTGCTGTTCCGACGCAAACCACAGATGCTCGATGAGATTTACTGTTCTGATTTTCTGTTCAGATTTGCTGTTCCGACACAAACCACAGATGCTCGATAAGATTTGCTGTTAAGATTTGCTGTTCCGACGCAAACCACAGATGCTCGATGAGATTTACTGTTCTGATTTTCTGTTCAGATTTGCTGTTCCGGCACAAACCACAGATGCTCGATAAGATTTGCTGTTTAGATTTGCTGTTCCGACGCAAACCACAGATGCTCGATGAGATTTACTGTTCTGATTTTCTGTTCAGATTTGCTGTTCCGACACAAACCACAGATGCTCGATAAGATTTGCTGTTTAGATTTGCTGTTCCGACGCAAACCACAGATGCTCGATGAGATTTACTGTTCTGATTTTCTGTTCAGATTTGCTGTTCCGGCACAAACCACAGATGCTCGATAAGATTTGCTGTTTAGATTTGCTGTTCCGACGCAAACCACAGATGCTCGATGAGATTTACTGTTCTGATTTTCTGTTCAGATTTGCTGTTCCGACACAAACCACAGATGCTCGATAAGATTTGCTGTTTAGATTTGCTGTTCCGACGCAAACCACAGATGCTCGATGAGATTTACTGTTCTGATTTTCTGTTCAGATTTGCTGTTCCGACACAAACCACAGATGCTCGATAAGATTTGCTGTTTAGATTTGCTGTTCCGACGCAAACCACAGATGCTCGATGAGATTTACTGTTCTGATTTTCTGTTCAGATTTGCTGTTCCGGCACAAACCAGAGATGCTCGATAAGATTTGCTGTTTAGATTTGCTGTGTCGACGCAAACCACAGATGCTCCATAAGATTTGCTCATCAGATTTGCTGTTCCGGCACAAACCACAGATGCTCGATAAGATTTGCTGTTTAGATTTGCTGTTCCGACGCAAACCACAGATGCTCGATGAGATTTACTGTTCTGATTTTCTGTTCAGATTTGCTGTTCCGACACAAACCACAGATGCTCGATAAGATTTGCTGTTTAGATTTGCTGTTCCGACGCAAACCACAGATGCTCGATGAGATTGACTGTTCTGATTTTCTGTTCAGATTTGCTGTTCCGGCACAAACCACAGATGCTCGATAAGATTTGCTGTTTAGATTTGCTGTTCCGACGCAAACCACAGATGCTCGATGAGATTTACTGTTCTGATTTTCTGTTCAGATTTGCTGTTCCGACACAAACCACAGATGCTCGATAAGATTTGCTGTTTAGATTTGCTGTTCCGACGCAAACCACAGATGCTCGATGAGATTTACTGTTCTGATTTTCTGTTCAGATTTGCTGTTCCGGCACAAACCACAGATGCTCGATAAGATTTGCTGTTTAGATTTGCTGTTCCGACGCAAACCACAGATGCTCGATGAGATTTTCTGTTCAGATTTGCTGTTCCGACGCAAACCACAGATGCTCCATAAGATTTGCTCATCAGATTTGCTGTTCCGGCACAAACCACAGATGCTCGATAAGATTTGCTGTTTAGATTTGCTGTTCCGACGCAAACCACAGATGCTCGATGAGATTTACTGTTCTGATTTTCTGTTCAGATTTGCTGTTCCGACACAAACCACAGATGCTCGATAAGATTTGCTGTTTAGATTTGCTGTTCCGACGCAAACCACAGATGCTCGATGAGATTTACTGTTCTGATTTTCTGTTCAGATTTGCTGTTCCGGCACAAACCACAGATGCTCGATAAAATTTGCTGTTCCGACGCAAACCACAGATGCTCGATGAGATTTACTGTTCTGATTTTCTGTTCAGATTTGCTGTTCCGACACAAACCACAGATGCTCGATAAGATTTGCTGTTTAGATTTGCTGTTCCGACGCAAACCACAGATGCTCGATGAGATTTACTGTTCTGATTTTCTGTTCAGATTTGCTGTTCCGGCACAAACCACAGATGCTCGATAAGATTTGCTGTTTAGATTTGCTGTTCCGACGCAAACCACAGATGCTCGATGAGATTTTCTGTTCTGATTTTCTGTTCAGATTTGCTGTTCCGACACAAACCACAGATGCTCCATAAGGTTTGCTCATCAGATTTGCTGTTCCGGCACAAACCAGAGATGCTCGATAAGATTTGCTGTTTAGATTTGCTGTTCCGACGCAAACCACAGATGCTCCATAAGATTTGCTCATCAGATTTGCTGTTCCGGCACAAACCACAGATGCTCGATAAGATTTGCTGTTTAGATTTGCTGTTCCGACGCAAACCACAGATGCTCGATGAGATTTACTGTTCTGATTTTCTGTTCAGATTTGCTGTTCCGGCACAAACCACAGATGCTCGATAAGATTTGCTGTTTAGATTTGCTGTTCCGACGCAAACCACAGATGCTCGATGAGATTTACTGTTCTGATTTTCTGTTCAGATTTGCTGTTCCGACACAAACCACAGATGCTCGATAAGATTTGCTGTTTAGATTTGCTGTTCCGACGCAAACCACAGATGCTCGATGAGATTTACTGTTCTGATTTTCTGTTCAGATTTGCTGTTCCGGCACAAACCACAGATGCTCGATAAGATTTGCTGTTTAGATTTGCTGTTCCGACGCAAACCACAGATGCTCGATGAGATTTACTGTTCTGATTTTCTGTTCAGATTTGCTGTTCCGGCACAAACCACAGATGCTCGATAAGATTTGCTGTTCCGACGCAAACCACAGATGCTCGATGAGATTTACTGTTCTGATTTTCTGTTCAGATTTGCTGTTCCGGCACAAACCACAGATGCTCGATAAGATTTGCTGTTTAGATTTGCTGTTCCGACGCAAACCACAGATGCTCGATGAGATTTACTGTTCTGATTTTCTGTTCAGATTTGCTGTTCCGACACAAACCACAGATGCTCGATAAGATTTGCTGTTTAGATTTGCTGTTCCGACGCAAACCACAGATGCTCGATGAGATTTACTGTTCTGATTTTCTGTTCAGATTTGCTGTTCCGACATAAACCACAGATGCTCGATAAGATTTGCTGTTTAGATTTGCTGTTCCGACGCAAACCACAGATGCTCGATGAGATTTACTGTTCTGATTTTCTGTTCAGATTTGCTGTTCCGACACAAACCACAGATGCTCGATAAGATTTGCTGTTCCGACGCAAACCACAGATGCTCGATGAGATTTACTGTTCTGATTTTCTGTTCAGATTTGCTGTTCCGACACAAACCACAGATGCTCGATAAGATTTGCTGTTTAGATTTGCTGTTCCGACGCAAACCACAGATGCTCGATGAGATTTACTGTTCTGATTTTCTGTTCAGATTTGCTGTTCCGACACAAACCACAGATGCTCGATAAGATTTGCTGTTTAGATTTGCTGTTTCGACGCAAACCACAGATGCTCGATGAGATTTACTGTTCTGATTTTCTGTTCAGATTTGCTGTTCCGGCACAAACCACAGATGCTCGATAAGATTTGCTGTTTAGATTTGCTGTTCCGACGCAAACCACAGATGCTCGATGAGATTTACTGTTCTGATTTTCTGTTCAGATTTGCTGTTCCGGCACAAACCACAGATGCTCGATAAGATTTGCTGTTTAGATTTGCTGTTCCGACGCAAACCACAGATGCTCGATGAGATTTACTGTTCTGATTTTCTGTTCAGATTTGCTGTTCCGGCACAAACCACAGATGCTCGATAAGATTTGCTGTTTAGATTTGCTGTTCCGACGCAAACCACAGATGCTCGATGAGATTTACTGTTCTGATTTTCTGTTCAGATTTGCTGTTCCGACACAAACCACAGATGCTCGATAAGATTTGCTGTTTAGATTTGCTGTTCCGACGCAAACCACAGATGCTCGATGAGATTTACTGTTCTGATTTTCTGTTCAGATTTGCTGTTCCGGCACAAACCACAGATGCTCGATAAGATTTGCTGTTTAGATTTGCTGTTCCGACGCAAACCACAGATGCTCGATGAGATTTACTGTTCTGATTTTCTGTTCAGATTTGCTGTTCCGACACAAACCACAGATGCTCGATAAGATTTGCTGTTTAGATTTGCTGTTCCGACGCAAACCACAGATGCTCGATGAGATTTACTGTTCTGATTTTCTGTTCAGATTTGCTGTTCCGACACAAACCACAGATGCTCGATAAGATTTGCTGTTTAGATTTGCTGTTCCGACGCAAACCACAGATGCTCGATGAGATTTACTGTTCTGATTTTCTGTTCAGATTTGCTGTTCCGACACAAACCACAGATGCTCGATAAGATTTGCTGTTTAGATTTGCTGTTCCGACGCAAACCACAGATGCTCGATGAGATTTACTGTTCTGATTTTCTGTTCAGATTTGCTGTTCCGACACAAACCACAGATGCTCGATAAGATTTGCTGTTTAGATTTGCTGTTCCGACGCAAACCACAGATGCTCGATGAGATTTACTGTTCTGATTTTCTGTTCAGATTTGCTGTTCCGACACAAACCACAGATGCTCGATAAGATTTGCTGTTTAGATTTGCTGTTCCGACGCAAACCACAGATGCTCGATGAGATTTACTGTTCTGATTTTCTGTTCAGATTTGCTGTTCCGACACAAACCACAGATGCTCGATAAGATTTGCTGTTTAGATTTGCTGTTCCGACGCAAACCACAGATGCTCGATGAGATTTACTGTTCTGATTTTCTGTTCAGATTTTCTGTTCAGATTTGCTGTTCCGACACAAACCACAGATGCTCGATAAGATTTGCTGTTTAGATTTGCTGTTCCGACGCAAACCACAGATGCTCGATGAGATTTACTGTTCTGATTTTCTGTTCAGATTTGCTGTTCCGACACAAACCACAGATGCTCGATAAGATTTGCTGTTTAGATTTGCTGTTCCGACGCAAACCACAGATGCTCGATGAGATTTACTGTTCTGATTTTCTGTTCAGATTTGCTGTTCCGACACAAACCACAGATGCTCCATAAGATTTGCTCATCAGATTTGCTGTTCCGGCACAAACCACAGATGCTCGATAAGATTTGCTGTTTAGATTTGCTGTTCCGACGCAAACCACAGATGCTCGATGAGATTTACTGTTCTGATTTTCTGTTCAGATTTGCTGTTCCGACACAAACCACAGATGCTCGATAAGATTTGCTGTTTAGATTTGCTGTTCCGACGCAAACCACAGATGCTCGATGAGATTTACTGTTCTGATTTTCTGTTCAGATTTGCTGTTCCGACACAAACCACAGATGCTCCATAAGATTTGCTCATCAGATTTGCCGTTCCGGCACAAACCATAGATGCTCGATAAGATTTGCTGTTCTAGATTTGCTGTTCCGACACAAACCACAGATGCTCGAAAAGATTTTCTGTTCAGATTTGCTGTTCCAACACAAACCACAGATGCTCGAAAAGATTTTCTGTTCAGATTTGCTGTTCCGACACAAACCACAGATGCTCGAAAAGATTTTCTGTTCAGATTTGCTGTTCCGACACAAACCACAGATGCTCGAAAAGATTTTCTGTTCAGATTTGCTGTTCCAACACAAACCACAGATGCTCGAAAAGATTTTCTGTTCAGATTTGCTGTTCCGACACAAACCACATTCCATTAGCTGTAGCGACTGTCCTGAGGCTTCGACGTCCTCCATCACTGATTTTCTTTGGTCTGCCGGTACGTTTTGCTGCTTCAGGCACGCCATGTGTCTGCCACTTATTCAGTGCATCCAAAACAGTTGATTTGGGTATATTTAAACGCTTCTCGGTTTCTCTTATGGACAACCCACTAATATAACACCCAACAATATTTCCTTTCTCAAAGTCAGTTTTCTCCCGCCGTACATGTTCACACAACCTCACAGCGCGGTCAGCTGCAGCCTTGTTTTTATACTGTTTGCAGCTGTACCGCGCATCTTAACAACGCAACGGATTCGTTCATTTACTTTTGAAGTAGTGTGTAGTGATTTTTGTCAATATAGTGTAGGCTATAATAGTTTCCAAAATTTATAAACTTCATAAAACAATTATTTTATTTTTTGACACATTTTAAACATATCGGTGAGGGTTTAAATCCCGAAACCCCTCCCTGGCTACGACTGTGGGAAACGAGGACAAAATGAAGCATTGAAGTTGCGGTATGTTCAGATTTTAATGTAATGCCTTTTTAATTTTAATAGCATTTTTTCTATTGATACGATGAATCAGCCACTCATATGTTTAATATAGCAATTGTTTTTATTGAATTTCGAGTTTATTTTTCTGTGCACTGAAGTTGTGTTAAATATACAATTTAATTTCTATTATTGGTTTTAATTTCAGTTTCTTTCCACCTCTCCCCGTTCCCTACTTTTTTTTTTGACAAGGTGTTACTTGTTGTTTTTTAATTAGTTTCTTTTTCATAAAGCACGCAGTGAATTGCAGCCTGAAACAAAATACGATTATATTAAAAAAAATTAGAAAAAGCAGAATCGTATGGTCAATCAGAAAAAGGGCTCCCAAAATGCTCAGACTTAGAACCCTGATTGCAAAAACGGTGCCGTGCTAAAAAGACCGTAAAATCCATAAAATTCCAAAACAGTAAATTCCAGAATCTTTTAAAATTTATATTGCGAAAGTAAATGTCTCACATAATGTTGAAGGATGTCGGGGTGCCATTTTTACAACGATAATAATAATTAATATTATCGGACTCTAATTAAAATAGAAAAACAGATAAACTGTCCCCTCTCTTTAAAATGTCCTCAAGAAAAAATTCATATAAATAAATTTAGTTTAAGCGGGCTCAAGAAAGCGCCAGTGAAGACACTCTCTGCACCATTTTGCAACGATAAGCGCTTCGTAGGCAGGTGGTGATAATGTTTTGCCTCATACGTGCATAGGACAGACCCGCAGGCCTTGTGTTACCGATTGAAAGAGCACGCGACTTGCATACGAAACTGTGAACCAATGAGTATTTCGACAGCATAAACACTCTCATGAATATAAGAAAATTAGTGCATTGTCGGTGCCAGAGCGCCAATCTAGTAAGAAGTATTTTCCAGTTTTCAAGAAAGTAAAGTGGTAATAAAATTGCGCCGTTTTCCATGCTTTAAGTATTCTGTTGAGGGGATATAGAGAATGTGTAAATATAGTATTAACGAAACACAGGTCCAAGATGTGTTCTTCTACTTCATGTCCAATCGCCTCAGCTGCAGTCTGATATGCTTGGGCGTAAGGACTGTAGCCAGAACACTTACCACGCCTGTCAATATCGATCGCTTTAATTCCTTAATACGTGGCAGTGCGTACACTCAATGTTCATCGCACCCAAGCTGTGCTCATGTACGGCAGTTTCGTCCAATAAAGCTTTTCACAAAGATAGGTTGCCGCGTGTATTACTGCGATAATTACGTGTGTTTTCAAAATTTATTCACTCACGTACATTACGAAAAAGGATGCCCTCGTTTGGGTGTCCTCTATCGAATTCTACTCATAACAGAACCTTGTCTCCGTCCTCACTCTACCACAGTTTCAAATTAAATAGCAGTGGAAGCACGTGCAGCCTTGACAATAGCAAAGGAGATCCTTGTTCTCATGCTCGGGCTGGCATCATATCCCAAGGTCGTACGACTACCCGTCTGCCCCGCGTTGCGATGACAAAGTCAGACTGATACTGTAGATATTACACATACAGCAATCAGCTGATCAAATTTACAGAGAGTTAGTCGAAAGTTTTGCAATATTTGGATCATCTTTATACACTGCTGGGCTAACATTAAGGACGAAGAGGAGAAATTAACATAACAGCGGAACGAGCAAGCAGAACGGACCGAAAGACCACTCAGGAGATATACTACCAAGCATCTGGTATGGTAGGGCATACGCATATATGCAGCATGACGTAGGGGAGGGAGTGTCGGAAAGGTATAAAGCACACGGGCGGTGTACGCTCAGCAATTCGGTGAAAGCTATTGCACGGTGTACATCGGTTTGAACGACGAACGACGTCGAGTTGCTGCCACAGTGTGAAATGGCCAACAGGCAATCCAGTAGACGACATCTGGATGACTTTACCCGAGGTCGCGTTATTGGGAAGTTTGAAGAAGGTTGAAGTCTGACTAGTGTGGCCGAGGAGGTCCGGATCGCTCGCAGCATCGTTTCCACGAGCTTGGCAAGCATTTCAAACGACAGGAACAGCTGTCCGAGAGTTTAGCAGTGGTCGTCCACGAGCAACCACGGCGGCGGACGACCGGCATTATGTCCTACAGGCGAGAAGAGACAGACGGCGGACAGCGGGAGAAATCGTAAGGCACATGCAACAGACAACTGGACGTCCGATGTCACGTTTTACCGTGGCCATGAGGCTTCACAAAGGAGGTCTATTTGCTCGACGAGCAGTACGGTGTGTGCCATTAACGCCTGCTCATCGGAGACGGCGGTTTCTGTGGTGCCAGGAACACAAGACGCATCAGCAATGGGGTCGAGTTCTCTTTACGGATGAGAGCCGATTTACTCTGACGAGAGATTCTAGACGTATACACATCTGGAGAGAGCAGGGAACACGCAATCACACCTCCAACATCATCGAAAGGGACCGGTTTGGAGGTGGCGGAGTTCTCGTTTGGGGCGATATCATGCTTAGCAGCCGTAAGGACCTCCACATCTTCCAAGGAGGCTCAGTCACTGGTGTCCGCTATTGTACAGAGGTTCTCCTGCCTCACGTGCGTCTGTTTAGAGGTGCTGTGGGTCCTGATTTCCTCTTCATGGACGACAACGCTACACCTCATCGTACAGTGGCTGTCGCAGAACTGTAGGACAGTGAAGATATTCAACGCATGAATTGGCCCGCAAGGTCCCCGGACCTAAATCCAATCGAACACGTGTGGGACCTTCTCGGGAGAAGCTTGGAAGCACGTCACCAGCCGCCAGCAACGATTCCGCAGCTGCGATTGGCGCTACAAGAGGAATGGGCCGCGATGCCTCAACAGCTCTTTCATAACCTCGTCCTCAGCATGGACAGACGTTGTAAATCCTGCAACGAACTCAGGGGTGATCATATCCCCTACTAAAGACTGGATTTTTCTTGGCAGCCGCCTGTGACATGGACGTTTCTGTCTTCTGTCCAGTTGTGCTCGAAGCTACCTTTTCAATAAAGTGCCTTTGTATCCTTTGGATTTCTTGTTTGGACGGTTTTGCTCACTTGTGTGATATTCTTACATCTTGGGGATCTTATGGTATGATTTGAGTCGATGTGGAGCACTTTTGCACGACGTTACATCCGAAAAACCGTCTCGTCTTTAATTTTTGCACGCCAGTGTACGCACCTTTACGACGAAAAGTGAGTAGTATTCAAAGTATACGCCATCGTGTTGCACCGTCATCTGTCTGCCAGTTCTTCGATTCCGCAGCGGTACCAGTTCTTGTCCTTCGAGGCGAAGAACTCTCTCACCCCTGCTGCCACCTCCTCCTGGTTGTTAAAGTGCCGCCCACGAAGGAAGGGGCCATTAACCGGAACAAGTAATAATCCACAGGGAAAAGTCTGGATTATGTGCTGGATGTGGCATCAGTTTGGTGCCCCCAAGTTCTTGGATATTTGCCAGGGTCGGTTGCGCTCTATGATGCCGAAGGTTGTCCTGCTGTAAGAGAGTGCGGTTTCTGTTCACCAGTGCTGGGTGCGTCTTCTCCTCCAAAACAGCATACATCCGTTCCAGCTGTTCAGAATAGAGATTGGCGTTGATGGTCCGAAAGTCTGGAACAAATTCGTAATGGATTATCCCCTCGAAATTCTACCAGACGCAGAGCACCACCTTGTGCTCGAAGCGCCCACGTGTGCCAACCGGTTTAGGAAGCTGACCTGGACTTAACCACTGCCTTGGTGTATTGGGGTTATGAAAATAGACCCACGTTTCATCGCATTTAACAATTCTCTTGATTAAACGTACCTCGCGCGGGTTTTCTAAGATTTTCCTGCACACTTCTACTGGGCAATTTGCTTCAGCTGGCGTCAGTTCGTGAGGGACAATGCGGTAGCTCCTGTAGACATTGTCGAGGTCCTCAAGGTGTTGAACCACGGTGGTCTCTGATATGCCCAGCTCGCCTAATGAACTCAGAGTGCTGATTGTTCGAGTTCAAACTCGTAAAGCAAAAGTTCCCTAATTATCCGGTTGTGGCTGCTCATGTTTTGGCGTTTTTTTTCCTGTAGACATTGCCCAGGTCCTGAAAGTGTCGAACCGCGGTGGTCTCTGATATGCCCAGCTCGCCTAATGAACTCCGAGTGTTGATTGTTGGATTCTCCGAGTACTGACGGTTCGAGTTCAAACTCGTAAAGCAAAAGTTCCCTAATTAGCCGGTTGTGGCTGTTCATGTTTTGGCGTTTTTATTTTTTTTTTTTTGTAGACATCGCCGAGGTCCTGAAAGTGTTGAACTACGGTGTTCTGTGATATGCCCAGCTCGCCTAATGAACTCCGTGTGCTGATTGTTGGAATTTTCTCTACGGCCTGTGCACGACCTCCGAATCCACGGTTCGCGGCTTACCTGACCTTGGCTGGTCGTCGAAGTTTCTATCACCTGAGCGAAATTTCTTGAACCATCTGTTTGCGGGGCTGTGGGTTCAGGGAACCTTCCTCTTTCGCATGACAGATGTTTCGTGTTTCTTGAGCAGCGTTATGGGCGAGTTAAAACTCTTAAAGCAAAAGTTCTCTAGTTAGCCGGTTGCGACTGTTCATGTTTTAGGCGTCCCAACCACAGACATGCGATTCTGTTCACAGCAACGACTACCACTTTATATCCCTTTCGACTGACTGCAGTGCGCGACTGAAATAGTTTAAACACGTGACACCACCCGCCGCAGCACATGCATTTATGCAAATATTGAAAAAAGTTCGACTCACCGTCTCTAGAAGAAAATTTTTATTTTTCCCAGATTCTTGGGATCAAGATCTCTAAAATGAGCCATTACCCAAGTTGGTACGGCGTACCTATGCCCGCAATTGTTTGGGACACTACGGAATTGTATAAAGGATATCAATTGATTTCTATATCCCATTTATCTCCCTCACGTTTTACGCGATTGGTTCGCAAGTGGAATCATTTATTTAACCAACTGTCGACACGTATCCGCCAATACGCATGCGTTCCTACAAATACTTCCCTGCGGGGTAATTTCTTTGTGGAATAGTTACTATGATACGTGACAGGTACCAAAAATTTTATAAAACTTTTATACGGAAACAACTCTTTTGTCTTGAGAGACTTGCTTCTGGAACACAGAAATTTGTTATTTTTTAGTAGGGTTATAATAATTCTTGATGTGAATGCTCTTCATCATAGTATTTATCTTTCCCCTTTCTTGCCGCCTAGGGGGCGAAGTGGTATAAGCGCTGGCTTCTGACCATACAAACGAGATGGGTACCGGTTCGAATCCCTGTAAGTCATGGATGGTGTGTTTGCCTAACGGCATCGGCTCTTTACCTTCCCTGGAACTGGTAGCCCTAAATTTGGAAGGGGCGACTGTTTATACCATTTCAGTTGTTCAAGGTGGTCTCTCCCCCCTCCGCCCACGTCCCCCTTTCCCAACAACTTCTTTTCACTGCAGATTTTTAACTGAACAGTTGCGCTAAAATCTGATTCAATTTTGAAGATTTGTAAACAAAGCAAGATTTTATACAAAATGCGGAATTCAAAAGTCTTAATTAGCGACGCCCACCCTCCAAAAAATCTACCTTGCGACTCCAATGGCGCCCTCTAGGTTTAGAACTTCTTAAGGGGTATATCTGGATTATCTGTCAGAAGTTATACAATCATCCTTGTGTAGATGAATTCTGAGAAGCAAAATAAATGTTTAACATATAAAAATTGTGTTGGTTGCATCTTTTGCAACTGTCTTCAACATTTAAGTTCTACTTGTTTTTGAAGTGATGTATGTGTTCGCATCTTTTGTGGCATGCCAATTCTGATTTTTAAATCTACACAGTGATTTAAAAAATTAAGTAATGAGACTTATTCTTTTTATAAATGTAAAACCAAGAAGACTTACATGAATATATTTTAGTATACAAGGTGTGACACGATCAGCCAACGAAAGGAAGGACTTGCAGATGTCATCTTTTGTAATGTACGTTGCGGAGGGCTGAGTGAATGTTTCGTCGTGTACTGCACTATACTTCGTTTATAGAAAAATGAGACGCTTTAACCTCTGTGAATAAAAAGAATTGTTGCAAAGAGTTGTTTTACTTTGTTTAATTTTTCATCTGTAATATACATGGAACAATTTATTCAAGCATATCCGCTTGAAAAACTTTCTGCTTTCACGCAGATAATACACCCGTGCCTTATGAGCTTTATGACAAACCTGTCATATTGTGGTTTACAGAGCATGACGATGATGTACAGCCGCTACCCTGACCACCTGAATCTCCAGATCTCAGTATTGTTGAACATTTGTGGGAATATCTGGAGCGAAAGTCAGAACACACTTTCCACCTCCAACGTCATTAAATGTGTCAAGTTGTGGTTTGCAGAGCATGAGGATGAGGTACAGCTGCTACCCTGGCCACCTCAATCTCTGGACCTCCATGCTATTGAACATTTGTGGGATTATCCAGAGCGAAAGCTCAGATCACACTTTCCGCCTCCAACATCAATGACGCACTTAGGAGATATCTTACAAGAAGAATGGTCCCGAATTCCATTATCGAATGTTCATGACTTGTACAGGGTGTCCTAATAATGACTATGCACCGAATGTACGAATTGTAGTAATGTAATAATCAAGAAATTTGAATGGAATTACTGTAGAAGTGATCCGCCACGTGGAATTGCTCTGTGTGTCTGGTAACCTTCATTTCTACCCTCCCCCCTCTAGGCGCACACAGCTATGTTCCGGAGCGCTTGGTCGACGGAGGCAGATGTGTCGATTGATCACTCGTCTCGACACAAGGACAACTGTGTTGAGTGTTGAACACAGAGTGTTTTTGGTGGAACATGCCTTTCGCCATGACGACAAGTATAACGAAGTGCAAAAACAGTTCGCTAGGAAATTTTGTGATGCAGACGTCCCCCACCGTAATGCGGTACCTCAGCTCAAAGCAAAGTTTCGGGAAACTGGCAGTATTCTGGATACCCCCGCCCCGGTAGGCCATCCAAGGTAGAGGAGACCTTACAGGATATCAAGGACAGGGTTGAGAGGTGTCCACACAAGTCCGTGGGGCGGCTGTCACAACCCTTCATATCCGAACTCACGGAACGGGAAATCAACGAAGGATGGTTCCAACAAGATGGTGCCACTGCTCACACTACTGGCGCATCAATAAAGTTTCTGGAGGAATTCTTGTGAAATTGTATAATGCCCGGTCATTGGATCCGTCACCGCCTGACTTTTTGCTGTGGGAAGCACTGAAGGGGAAGGTGTTCGAAGGTAATCCGCACAAACTTCAAGAGCTACAGGCTTCAATTACCACAAAAATCCAGCAAGTCATACCACATAGTCTAAGAAAAGTCTTCTCTAACATGCAGAAGCGTGTGCAGATATGTCTGGACGTCGATGGGGCCCATTTCCAACACCTTCTGTAGGAACCCGTTCGACACGGTGAGTAATACTTTCAGTCCACAGGTTTTTTTTCGGACACCTTATATAAGTCTCTTCCAAGTCGGAGTGCTTTAGTTCTAATGTATAGGTATGCCTCGTATGATCCACTAATTTTTGCCGAGAAATTGATTATTTTACTGCTGTTTTCGAAAATAAGAAAACGCTGCGTATCAAATACGTAAATGCAAGAAAATGTCTCTATTGATTTGTTTTAATTTTTTCTGTTAATCCATTGGAATGAACTGGAAATATCGAGTATTTAGTGGTTCAGCGCAACTCAACCTACCGGAAATCGATCCCGTGAAAATCTGGTAGAAAGGTAGTTGACCTAAGCATTCGGCTACACACTGAATTACTCACACATGTATGGAATCAGCTTGCTGAGTTCCTTGTTGACTGCTTAGGTCCATGGCCTCATGGGGTCTGCACCACAGCCGAACCCTACAATCAGCTGGTAAAGCGTGATTCATCTGACCGCACCACATGTTGCCAGCCTTCCAGTGTCCTATTACCGTGTTCAGGTGCCCAGGTGACTCGCTGTGTCAGATGTCGTGGTTTTAACAGAAGTACTCTGGTGGGTCTTCTGCTCCCATACCCCATCGAAGCTAAATTTCGCTGCACGGACCTCATGGATATGTCTCTGATACCTCCTGCATTGAATGTCAATGCTATTTGTGCCATTGTTGCTCGTCTGTTAGTATGGACAACCCTAATCATGGTTAGGCGTCGCTGGTCACGGCCATTTAGAAGCCGTGGTCGGCCACTGCGCTGTCCACGGTGGGTGATAAAAACCTCCCATGGCCGCCTCGGTGGCGCAGTGGTTTAAGCGATGGCCTCTGATCATTCGTCCGAACGGGGTCCGGGTTCGAATCCCGGTGAGGCATGGATGTTGTGTTTGTCTTACGGCGCTGGATCTCTCCCTTCCCTGGAACCAGTGACCCTAAATTAGGGACGGGCGACTGCTTATAGCCCATTGAGTTGCTCACGGTGGTCGTTAAACCTCCAATCAGAAAAAAAAGAAAAAACCTTCCATGAGGTATGCTCGGTACACACGTGATGACATCGTGGATCGACAAATGTTAAATGTTCGCCCAATTTCAGAAACTGGATGCCCCATGCGTCTGGCTCCAACTACCACGCCTCGTTCTAACTCTGATAATTCACGTCGGCTGCCAAAATCCTACTGGCGGTTGGTCAACCTGACTCACGAGATTACACCTCGCAACTCATAAAACAGTGGAGTGCGTCGAAGCCTTTATACGACGGTAGCGCCAGTTAAAAATTTGCATACTGCTATCCCTTGACTTTTAAAGCACTTCAGTGTACTAATGTACAATTATAAATTGCTCCAGTTCCACCAGTAAGGCAACTATGCAGTCTTTACTGTGATGTTTTGAAATCGCGGTATACCAAAAACAAGTTAGTAAAATCATGCAATGCATTGATTATAATACGCTTTCCAACATACCAGAAATCATTACTCAAGTTATGAGGATAATGGCTGTAAAATAAATCTTTGACCCCATTACGATGATATTCAACAGAACCGATTAAGTATAATTCCGGAACAACACGAAAACGTTTTGTCTCAATGGAAGCATTTTTACGTAAGTTATGACGCATAAGGGGGATGGAATGGATCCCGATCCTATGTTCTAACCTTTGAACCCATTTTACCCATGTTCAATAGGGTTCGTCCTCAGGTTGTCATCTACCACATACCAAACTTTCATCGAAATCGAACCATTTTACGCAAGTTATGACCCATAAGGGCAATGGAATGGATCCCGCTCCTATGTCCTGACCTTTGACCGGATTTCACCCATTTTCAATATGGTTCGTCCCTAGGTGTCTGCTTAACACATACTAAAATTTCATTGAAATCGAAACAGCTTTACACACGTTATGACGCATAAGGGCAACGGAATGGATCCCCTTCCTTTGTCCTGACCTTTGACCCGATTTCATCCGTTTTCAATATGGTTCGTCCCCAGGTGGTCCCCTACCACAGACTGAAATTTCATAGAAATCGTACGGACGGACAGACAGACGGAGCATACACGTTTCTTCAACCTGCGGTTGGAAAGCGTTAATGAGTAAAGTGAGATAGTGTGTAAAAAGAGGACCCGCATTTTTTATTTTCATTTTCGTTTCTTTCTTCCCCCTTTTTTTCCTTTTTCTTAAAGTGCTTTGAGCTTTTAATAACAGAAATCTCTTAAATGAATGAAAACATGGAAAATTAAATATAGTCCGAACCAGAATCAATAAAAGAAATTAGGAGGCTGAGAAAATGTTGGAAATTGTGAACTGTTAAAAAGTTTCAAAGATGCGCAGTAGGTAAACACACGAATATAGGTAGGGCAGATAAGGACGAAGACTTGGCGGTGATTACATTCCATCTCTTCGAAGGCAAAAGGCGTCGCTGCTGCGAAGAGAAGAACATTCTACTGGAGAAGTATGCTAAACATTTAGGTGGAGAAGTTTTCCGGAAAGAAAAGTGTTTGAAAAACAAAACAAAGATTCATTAGAAATGCGAAACATTGCATTTTAATGAAAGATTGTTCCAAGCCTCGGTATTGTTGAAACATTTCAGAAAAGTTTCATTGATGCTTTGTCTGCTTGCATGGTATCATATGAAACTTTTTCACGCATATGGTGATAAAGATAATTTTATGAGTATCTTATAGTTTCAAATCTACTACGGAGAATTAGACCATTACCAAGATAATGGCTGCACTTATTTTTGTGAGCCTGTCTGCAGGATGCCATTTATGGTAATTTTTCAGTTCTTTTCTAAATATGTTAGTTAATTATTGATTAATTTCGGGCACCTAGGTTTTAAATTTTCACATATTACGGTCTGCGCTGATTCTTGTTTTGTCATCTCGTATATATTTCTATTTCCATAGGAAAAGACCTGGAAAAGTAAATCTGTTCCTTATTTTAATTATAGGTTTCAAACAGATTAAATAATACTCCAAACGTGACCCCACCGTGAAATTCATCTGAAATTAACGTTTTATAATGTGCACCCCCGCTTCCCAGCTTCCTTCAAGTAACTGTCCGAGTTCAGATGGATAAATACAATATGTATGATCAATAACCATATAACATGCATAATCAATAACCAAATATTTTCCTGTCTCCTCTTGCCCTCATTCCGAAGCTTTGTATTTCGTTGACAATTGCTTGCGTGCAGCAATTCTAGTATGTTAATCTAACTCTCTGCATGTTTTGGGAGAAACGGTCATTTTAATCCGTAAATCAAATTCGGTGCGTTATTGGATTAATGAGTTACTTCATAAGAAGCGCTAGTGCATCAGTGTAACTCGTTACTGAAAACGAATATGTTCTTATAGGGAGGTAAATCTCATGTCAGCAAAACAGTGCTGATTAATTGATTCACTGACTGCCGAGAAATAATTAACCGTCGCAAAATTTTGTCGAAAATTTATGGATACCTAAAGTGTAGGTCATAAGAGTAGCAAAGCAGTATTTAATCTCTAGAAAGAGTCCAAAACCCGTAAAGAAGGAACTACATATCAACGCGCAGTGTAACAGAAAGTGAATCAGCTTTCAGCTTCGGTGACACCTGCGGTGAATTTTCTGCTCGGATATGTCGACGCAGGTAAGCAGGCAGACCGCAGATAAAATGTCACTGCGCACTTTCGTTTGTCTGCAAATAGTTCACGTGAAGTATCGCCAGCAGCGGAAAGACCATCTGCTTTGGATTCTGCTGCGAGACAAGATGTGGCTTCTTGTTTAGCGTTCAATTTCTCAGTAACAAGCTGGAATACTTTCTCTCACTCTCTCTGTCTCGCCTTCTCTATTAACATTTATTTCTTTTGTGTGATGCTTTTAACGATAAGAATAAATAAATTTTAAGTTGCGTCCATTTTTTTCATTTCGTCCCCATTATTCTCAATAGCCATTGTTTATGTAATCTTTCAACTCCAACGTCCCTTTGTTACGTAAAGCATGTCCAGAGGGCAACTGGATGACTTCTTTTTGAAGTGCAACCTAGTTCATCGAGTTCCGACATCCGATTATTTTACGATTTTTTGCCATTATTATTTTTTTTATTTTATTGGAGGTTTAACGACCACCGTGAGCAACTCAATGGGCCGTAAGCAGTAGCCCGTCCGTAATTTAGAGCCACTAGTTCCAGGGAAGGGAGAAAGCCAGTGCCGTAAGACAAACACAACATCGATGCCTCACCGGGATTCGAACCCGGACCCCTTTCGGACGAATAATCAGAGGCCATCGCTTAGACCAGTGCGCCACCGGGGTGGTTTCTGCCATTATTGCGTCCGCTTGTTATTTGCTTGGTGTGCTTACAGGGGCCTTCAAAAACAGCCGCGCTGGATGGCTTAGTGGTTAACGATGTCACTACTGATAGCGAGGACCCAGGTTCGATCCTAGTGATGACATTTGCTACTATGAGCGCGTAAAGCCGCTGGTACTGACCTCCCCGGTTACATATAAAATGTCCCTGATATTTCTCTTTTCCTGCTATGTGCAACATAGGAGTGTACGGTGGCGCCATCTACTGTCGTCAATCTGAGCTACAAATCATGTCAAAGTCGATAGACTTGCTCTAATTCCCTCTGTTTCTGTGCTTAGGGCGGAGGAACGCCTAGTGGTCAACGTGCGTAACTGCTACGGTGAGATCTCAAGTTTGATCCCACGCAGGTACGAACGCTCGAACCAATAAATATGTGCCGTGCGCAGGATGGGCACATTAAGCTGTCACGGGTACTGGTCAACCGGTTAAAAATAAGAGCGTCTTCCTCCTGCCTTCTACCTTGCTTCCGTGTCACTTTCCTATCGGGCACTCTAACCCAAATCGCCTAGCTTCCTATTTCTAAGGGATGTTTAAGACTTGAAGTCAGACACTCTCTTCCTAAAATCCTCTACATATAATCTGAATCGTTTCTGTGCTTCGCTCGAGAGGCTGTTGCGCTGTGGGTGGATGGAGTCTAAACCTTCTCTGTGGACATGAGTCCTACATGAAAATGGATAGTTGGGACAGTGCTGGTGCTCAATTGCCTCGGGCAGGGTAACGCATTCACGGCATGTCGAGCATAATTGAGTAATACGGGGCCTTTAAAAAACGCCTAGTAAGATGCTGGATCAGAGAATTTTAAAAGCTCGTTACTCCAAACTAATCCTTCGAAGCGATGGCTTCGTCGTACCTAGGATGATAAAAGGCGGAAAAAGTTTGCATTGTGGATGCACTGAATTATGAATCAACCGCTCACAGTAGAACTTCTGTTTTTTTTTATTGGAGGTTTAACGACCACCGTGAGCAACTCAGTGGGCTATAAGCAGCCACCAGTCCCTAATTTAGGGTCACTGGTTCCAGGGAAGGGAGAGAGCCAGTGCCGTAAGACAAACACAACATCCATGCCTCACCGGGATTCGAACCCGGACCCCTTTCGGACGAATGATCAGAGGCCATCGCTTAGACCACTGCGCCACCGGGGCGGCGAACTTCTGGTTAGCCTCATGACAATATATTTATAGCCCTATTCCGCAACAAAAATTCGCTCTGTATACTTTCAATGGTTTTGAATAAATCATAATTTTTTATAATTATTCGGCAATGCATGTTAGTATTAATATAAGAATATGTCTAATATTATACAAATCACGGTGGCATTATTATAAAAATACTTAATATCATATCAATCATATTGTTATACGCACACCCTGGAGAAAAAATGGCGGACCTTTTCGGGAAAATTGTGACAAGCCAATATATGCAAATAACAAGCGTCTCGGCACACCAATGCTTTCGAGCAATAAACAGCAGTTATCGCGGCATTCAGGAATCTTTCCAGCCGTCTGTGGATTGGATAGTTTTATGTAGCAGGAAACTGTTGTTGGATGGAATCGCATAGTTTTATGAGGGTAAATCGAAACGTAAGGTCGATGTTGTCGTACATTGAAGAAACTGAGAGACATACAGATAGCAGTTACCTTCATGAATTCAAAGGCTACAGTTCGTGACGATTATATAAGCACTATATTGACAAGAGTCACCGGATACCCCTTCAAAAGCAAATTAATTGATCCGCTGCGTTGTTAAGATGCACGGTACAACTGCAAACGGTGTAAAAACCCAACTGCAGCTGACCGCTATCATATCGCACTGTGAGGTTGAGTGAAAATGTCGCGGCGGGAGAGGACTGACTTTGAGAAAAGAAAGATTGTTGGGTGTTATATTAGTTGGTTGTGCATAAGAGAAACCTAGAGGGGTTTAAACATACCCAAGTCAACTGTTTTGGATGTTCTGAATAAGTGGCAGACACATGGCGTGCCTGAAGCAGCAAAAACGTACCGGCAGACCGAAGAAAATCAGTGATAGAGTACGTCGAAACCTCAGGAGAGTCGTTACAGCTAATCGACGGAGTACTACACAAGACATCAGTGTACAGGTGAGTAAAAATGCTCGAAAATAGGTATCTACACGTACCATTTGCATAGAGCTTCATTCCATGGGATACCGTGGTCGTGCGGCTGCTCATGAGCGTTTCATCTCCACTCGGAATGCTACTCGTCGTTTAGCATGGTGTAAAGAACATTTATCGTGGACCATAGATTAGTAGAAACGGGCTCTATGGACTGATGAATCCAGATTCACGAGCCATCACTCTGATGGTCGCGTGTGGGTATGGCGGCAGCGGAGGGAACGCTATTTACCCCAGTGTACTGATCCTACGGTCAAGTTTGGAGCAGACAGTGAACTCGCGTGGGGGTGTTTTTCGTGGCATGGTCCCGGCCCATTGGTTATCGTGGACTAACCTGTTAACCAGCACGTCTAGCTCGATATTCTGGACAATTATACCCTACCAACTCTGTGGCAGTACTATCGAACCTGAGCCTACCAGCAGGATAATACACCGAGCCATAAAACAAGGTTTCAAAATCGCTTTATTCTAATTTATCATAAGAAAACATAAGAGGGAGACGTACAGTATTGGGCGTCTCACTGGGAAATAATACAAAACTGTTAAAACATGATGGTATATACACTGCAATGACAATGGGGATGAATAACAAATGCTGCAAGCAAAGCTTATTGAATAAAAATTGCAGAAGTGACAGAGAGAAACACATCGTGTCACATGACATTGGCTGGGCATGATTTACAGGATAACGCAGGCGAAACAATAGTACACAATTAGAAAAAGAACAGCACAAACACCGCCGTGAAGGTAAAACATTACATACATGAGATAAAAACACAGCGTGCACAATTGTGCAAGTTATTTAACGAGGGCATCAAAGCAACATAATACAGGCGGGATGAAAGTAAGTAATGTACACGAGTAAGCATGAAAATACACTGAGATGGCATTAGCATTCAGAAATCAACGGTAGTGTGGATTGCACGAGTCGTAGAGTGGAGGAGGGGCCCCAGGGTGCCACGGAACTCAGCAAAGGAGGTGTAGAACGTCCTAGGGTACTGATAGGTGTAGCAGTCCAGAATCAACCGCAAACCATGGAGCGGCCGGCGCCCAGGTAGCATAGAAGGTGGCTTCTCGACGACTGGAATAAGCCGACTGGTACTCCAGGCGGAGTCGAGAAAGCAATCGATCTTGAAAATGGCACAAAAGTGCTGCGCTGGCCTGGTGTAAAGAGACCTGCGAGGAAACGCTGCGGAGTTGTTGAAGGTATACGTAAATAACGTGTTTAACCAGCACGAAAAGATAGGCACATACTGACGGAAGAGGCGTGGGTGGATGAGCCCGCAGAAGAAGATGTCTGTAGGCAGTGAACGGAAGATCTTGAGAACAAGGGCGACTGGCAATCCGGAAAGCCTGGTGGAGGATAGGCATCAGGATGGGACAGTAAAGGTAGACGTGAGAAACGTCTGCCTCCTGTGCGCAGAAGGAGCAGAGAGGGGAGGAGAGAAGAGACATGCGAAAGAGAAAATACGGAACAGGGAGGCGATTATGCAAAAAGAGCCAGTGGGTATTAATTTCAAGAGGGGCAGATAAGGGTGAGCGGGCAGCAGCCCAGACAAAAGGAAGAGAAGCAGGGGGAACCTCCAGAATAGAAAGCGGTGAAGGGGTGGCAAGGTGCACTAGAAAACGATAAAGAGATTTAGAGGAGAGAGAGGAGAGAGGAAGAACCGAGTTTGTGAGTTGAAGGAAAAACGGCAGCGGAAGAGGGGCAGAAAAGACAGAGACGAGACCGGTGGGGGTGACAAGATCAGGGAAAAGCGAAAGAAGTGCAGTTATAAGAGAGTCATAGACCAAATGGGCGGAAGGGGACGAGAGAATAGCAGTCGGGAGGCCAGAGAAAGGGCGCCAGGATAGATCCGAGTTAGTGAGGTCTTGTACAGTTACTACACCTGCTCGGAGTCAAGAGGGGAATGAAAAACAGGGGAGATGGGGGGATGAACAAGGGAGTTGAAGAAGAGGGGTTCAGAAAGAAGCTCTAGAGTTGAAGAGGGAGGGGAGCGAATGAGGGGAGAGAGCGAAGGTGAGTGAGGGCTTCAGAATATGCTGGTGGGAGTTTGGAGGGGGGAAAGGACAGCAATCCATGAGAACTAAAGAAAGAAAGGAAAAATGTGGGTTACGCAAGGAGGCAAGAACGTCACGTACCTGAACTGCGGAAGCCACTGGAGCCGTGAAAGGGTGAATGAAGTTGATCACTCGGCTTGCTTTGTAGCACAGCGGGACATCAGGTAGGCCAGCACCACCATAGTAGGGAGGAGTACAGAGCTTGTGGACGTTAATCCAGTGATGACCCGCCCACATTACTCGAGTAAGGCAGCGTGTAACCTCCTGGAGACAGAAAAGCGGGGTCGTAGATGCAATCCAAGAATGCTTGCAGATGGACAGAAGGTATGTCCTGGTGAGATTTGCACGCTGGTAGTAGGACGTACAGAACTGCGCACGACACCAGAATGCAGCTGTGCGGAGGAGGCGAGGATGGAGTTCCGAGCGAGTTGCACTGGATGTAGCTTGTGGTGCGCCTAAGTGCACATCCAGGAAGCGTTGGGTAGTGGATGACCATGTGGCCCCCATGGAGCATCCAAGCGATTGGACCACGACCCGCACCACAATCCAGTGCTCTTAGACGTATTCAGTTCAGCTGCAGAACATGAAGCATATGCGGAGAACAAACGACGAAGCAGTTGGAACTGTGAGTCGCTACGAATGCAGACGGTGATGTCATCTGCATAAGCAGAGTAAATGACTGAGTGATGCCGTGAGCTGGCAACTGGTGGTGGAAGTTGTGCTAAGAGAGATGTTTGCAGAGAGCGTAGAAAAGGCTCGACGGCAATCGCAAACAGTTGACCAGAAAGCGGGCAGCCCTGGCGAACTCCCCGCTTGAAAGGAACACGTGCTGTGAGAAAAGATGCCGTCTTGACATGGAAAACGGCGTCCCGGTAGAGGGAGAGAAGAACGGAGACAAATTGTGGAGGAAAGCCAAAGTGTAGCAAGGTTTGTGTTAAATAGGCGTGTGAGATATTATCGAAAGCGGAACGGAGGTCTAAGGAAAGGAGAGCAAGAGGTTCAGAATAAGTCTTGGCAAGATGAATGAGATCGCGAAGAAGTTGAACATTGGAGGAAAGAGAACGGCCAGGAACAGTATAGGTTTGAGAGTCAGCAAGGATGTGAGGGAGGATAGAGTTTAGTCGACGGGAAAGAAGCTTAGTATAGAGTTTATAAGGGTCACCCTTCTTGGGAAATAGGACCACATGTGCATCCGTGAATCTCCTCGGGAGGGGGAGCAGTTAAATGCAGCAGAAAAAGCGGAGAGGAGAAAAGGCAACAAAAGAGGCAAGAACGCACGGTAAAAAGGAAAAGAGAGGCCGTCCGGACACGGAGCGGCATGGGGGTTAAGGGAAGAGAAGGTGTCGGACACCTCCGTGGATGTGGGTGAAAGAGACAGGGTGTGAGCAAGATGAGATGGAACTTGAGGCAGGTTATTGAGAAGATGGGGGAGAGCAGACGGAGAAGGGGGAAGAGTTTCACTGAACTTGTTGGTATAGAACTGACGAACGTGAGAGCAAATCGCTGCCGAATCGGATGTGATTTCGCCAGAGGGGAGGCGAAGATGACGAAGCGAGGTAGAAGACTTACGTGCAGATTCCATTGATGTTAGAAAATCATAGGTGCATTCCTCCGGATTGAGATGTTTAATGCGCAGACGTAAAAGTGCTTGCTGCGCGAGAGGTTTCAGCAAAGCCTGGAGCTCCGCCTGATATGCTGGAAAAAGCGGATCTGATAACCCAATCAGTGTGAGCATCTGCCTGGCGTGATCGAGGCGCATCTGACTAGAAGTTTTCATGGTGAAGGAAAGTTGCTTGATATGTAAGAGGAGCTGATGCTTGACACGAAGCCAATACGTCAAGGTACAGGGTGCGGAATGCAACCCTGCGCGACGAGCAGCGAGGAAACAACGGACAGAGGCACAAAATTCAGGATCAGTGAGGAGATTGGAGTCAAACGTCCACGGACGTACAGTCCGAGGGAGTGACGCCGCAACAAACACTGTGAGGGTGACTGTGCAGTGGTCTGAGGAAGCAGTAGGTTGATGTTGCAACTCAGTAATAGATGCAAGAAGCGGTGTGGAAACGTAAACCCGATCCAAGCGTGCAGTTGATGGAAGCTGACTCCCAGATGAGCGCCACGTGTGTGAGGTCTCTTGTGGATGAAGGCGCCTATAAGCATCGGTGAAGGAGAAATCAGCAACAAGGTCATGGAGTAGTGCGACGAGATCCATCCGACGCTCTCGTGACGAAGGAGAGCAATCCAGAGCCGGGTCAAGGGTGCAATTGAAGTCTCCACCCAAGAGCACACAATCCGAAGGTGAGACTTTCGAGAGAGCTTTACGGAGTTTGGTGAACAAGATGGATAAATGAATAGAGGTGCATGGAATATACACATTAAAGATGTGAAATCTAGCTCCGCCAACTGTGAAGGAGACTTGCTGGAGTAAATTTCGGCATAAGTTCTGCACTGAGAGTGCAGTGAGGGTGGATCGGAAATGTTGATGTATTCCGATAGCAAGTCCACCATGAGATGAGTAGCGGAAAGCATGATGGAACACATAATCGCTAGCACGCCAGCGAGTAAACAGAGTGGAGGAATGGCAGTTTGTTTCTTGTAGTAGTAACAGATCGGCCCCGAGGGGCGAGAGGTCTTCCATTACAAGAGCATTCGCTAGGGGGCTAGCGAACCCTCTGCAATTAAGGGTCGTGACCTTGAATGGACTGGTCAGTCGTTGGTTGGAGGAGTCGCGGAGCAACTTTCAGGAGTTGTTGTAATCGGTTTACGCAGCCAAGGGTCCATGAGTGGTGCAGGGGGTCATGTACAAACCCACGAAGGTACTTAGCAATGCATCCGGCTTGCAGGAGCAGCGCGGGAAGAATGTCTTCGCGCTCTCGGAGGTAGGCATACGTCGACTCCAGATTCGTGATGTGGGTGCAAAACTGATAGTAATCTCCAAGATTGAGAGGTTCTGAAGGAGCACCACATTTGGAGAGTACACTTGAAAAGACCTCAAACGAAGGCGGAAACCCATCATCATCAGTGTCCCTTTCAATTTCTGTTGGCGCAGGAGAGGGAGAAATATCTCCTGAAGATTTGGTAGTACGGAACGGTTGCCCATCCGCAGAGGAAGATTTCTTCTTCTTCTTCCTCTTACGTCGGGTACCTGTACGAGTGCCAGAAATTCGTTTTCCAGGGAGCGACGATGCTCGGGAAGCTGACGCAGAGTCAGAGGAGTTATCGGCACCGCCGTCACACTCGGAGACACCAACAGTGAAGACTAGTGGGAAACCAGCGGCGAAGTCTCCCGATGTTGCCACGGGATGAGGAGTAATAGGTGAGGTGAGCACTGGAAATTGAAGGTGAGAGGTGAGGTCAGCATCAAAAGACGCTCGTGGACGAGAGGCTGTAGATATACTTTTTGTGTAACTCGGCCCTGGGGCAGTTGGCACATTTAAAGGCGGTGCAGGTTGAGAGCGAGATGCAGCAGGAGGCTGCTTAGAGGCGGTAGGCACTGTAGAAGCCGTGGGAGCTGGATACTCGTTGTTGGGGCATCGAGCACGCTGATGCCCAAGTTCTTTGCAATTAGCACAGTGTTCTGATGTTAGCATGTCAATTCTGTAGGAGAGCTGCCCACATCGGACGTTTAGGATCCGTGGGAACATACGGAGATGCTCCTCTGATGGAAAGATGAGTCGAACACTCCGGCGAAAACTACGAACATTCTTATTTGCAGGATCCTTGGGCGCAGCTGAATGTGTGGTAACAGGACCAACAATCTTACCACACTTACTAAGTGCAGTACATATCATCGCATCCGAGATTTCGGGGGCACCGGATGCAAGGAGACCTGAACAGGGAGCCTGGCAATCGGTTCAGCTTCCAGGTGGTGGTCTCCCATGCCAAGACCAAAGTTTAGAAGCGTGTCTGCATGCTCTTTGGATGTGAAATAAACAATCACCGTCCGCGGCCGGCGGGTGAGGTGAGTAATGGCTCCGGCTGGAAGAAAAGCAAGGAGCGTATCACAATAGACTTTCAGCGGTGTATTCGGAAGAGCATCTAGGCACACTCCCAACTCGCGGGTGGAGTGAAGTTCCTGCGCAGCGGGTGAGAAGTGCGGAACGTCCAATTGAAGTGATTCACCATGTATCTGGACACGGGCATCTGCAAGGGGAAGGCGAGTCAATTGCGTCGGTAGGGACGCACCTGAGGTAACGCTAGAATAAGAGCGGGAAAGCAATCCTCCATTGGAAGGCAGAGGTGCAGCGCTGGATGAAGGAGCTGACACAACGCTGGACAAGGCTACCGAGGGCAGAGAAGCAACGACCTCAGAGATATCCATTACGTCATCGGCAGCATCAGGAACGAACGTCATAGCCTCACCACCAGGAGGGGTGGTGGAGTCAGAGAGTTGAAGCGTAGAAGAAGAAGAGCAATAGGCATCAGGAGGAGGACGATATTCCCTATCATCAAGGACGGACGCTGATTGGTTTGCTCCGTCAGAGATAAGGATCGACGTAGTAGGAGAAGCTGTGACGAGAGCGTTAATGCTGCTCTTATCAGCAGTCGCCATCGCCGATGGCGAGGCCTAATTTAGTAAAAACGACCAACTGGTCGAGAAAATAAAATGATGATAGCTAATTGAAAATAGTACTCACCGACTCGGGAGATGTCTTAAATGAAAGATACAACCTTCGTCTTGAAGGCACGCACAAAAGTTAAACGACAGAGCACACAAAACACACTCAGTAGACGGCGAAACACGGAGCTCAAAACAGACACGACTTACGTCCCATAAATCAGGGACTGTTGCGGCATGGTTTGATGATAATTCCGTATCGTGTGTGGACTGGCCAGCACGGAGACCTGATCTAAATCCCATAAAGCTCTTATGGGATGAATTAGAGCTCCGCATAACAAGTTTGAAACCAAGGCCTACTGCTAATGCAACAGTTAGCGGCAGCTCTATGTACTGAATGGAAGCGCATACCTATCGCTGTGTTCCAAAACCTTGTCGAAAGCATGTCTCGAAGGTCAGCGCACGCATTAAAACCAAAGGTGGTTTCAGAATCGCTTTAATGTAAAAAAACAGAGGAGACGAGCAACATGGAATCGTCCCGAAGAAAAAGAAAAGAGCAGGAATGATACAAACTGATAAAAGCGATGATATGTACATTGAATGAGTAATGACAAATTTAAAACGTGATGCAAATAGGGCAATGCTTGAGGAAGAACAAATTGATCACAGATGTTACTGCAGTGCGAAAGAACATGAAAAAGTTAATGCAGAGTCTTACGTCACCGTGAGATGTAACGGACTTGGTGTAACAGCGAACCACGGGGTCACTGGTGGCCACTTAGCATAGAAGGAGCTTTCACGGTATGAGGAGATGGCAGACTGCTACTCCTGCTGGACCATCGTGCACAGAGTAATAGAAAGCACGGTGATAGGTGAAATCCCAAGTGCGCCATATATGAAAAAGTGCCGAGGAGTGGCAGTTCGTCTCTTGCAGAAGGAGTAAGTCGGCCCCAAGAGGCGAGAGATCTTCCAGAACGACAGCGTTAGCGAGGGGATTAGCAAACCCCCTGCAATTCAGAGTGGGGACATTGAATGGGTAAGTCCGACGTCGGATGAAAGGCAGCTGTGGCAGCTTTCTGGAATGTGTCGAGGCGATTTATGATACAACGACACCACAAGACGTAGTCGGGTTGCATGGCATTATGCCGGAGGAATTTGGGGATGGAGGTTGCTTGGTCGAAGACCTCGTTAAGAACTGCTTCAAACTGCTGTAAACAGATGAGAGAAGCCTCCCGATTTGTTTTATGAGTGAGAAACTCGTAAAATTTTCAAAGGAGACAGGTTCTGAAGGAAGGGAGGCATTAGTAAGCAGAGTCGAGAAATCTTCAAACGTCGGCAGAGGACCCTTGGACTTTCAAGAGGAAGAAGTAGAACGTGACAGGGAAGACTTGGATCTTCCTAGACGGATGGAACGATGTGGGCGGCCAGTCAGAGAAGCTGATTTCTTCTTTTTCCTGCGGGCCTCCGTACTGGTGGTAGAGCGACGTTTGCCGTGGATTGATAACACACGAGATGTGGAATCAGAGGAAAGGTCCACCTCATCGCCGGGAGCAAAAGTGCCGACGGTGAATGAAGCTTGAAAATCAGCCAAGATGTCCTCTGACGCAGAGAGAACACGGGAAGGCAAGGAGAAGTCAAGCGGAGGAAAATCCGACAGAGTGGAGAAAGCAACATCGGAAGACGCGTGTTGATCGAAGGCTTTAATCAGATTTTCGGCAGAACTGGGTCCAGAAGGTGCAGACGGAGGGAAGGCATGGCAGCAGAAACGGAGGAAGAGGTAGAATGCTGCCTTGGAGCTGCAGGAGTCAGTGGCTCTGCATGGGGGCAAAGAGCCTGCTGATGGCCGTAAGCCTTGCAGTGTGAGCAATGAGCAGAGGTGAGGAGCTCAATCCGGCGGCGCTCGTTACCGCAACAAACATCGTGGAACCGTGGAAACTTTATGAGATGCTCTTCCGACGGAAAGATGACGCGAGCAGTTCTACGGAAGCCACAGACATGTTTATCATCGGTGTCAGAGGGGAAGAGGAGAGAGTCTTCACTGGGCCGACTACTCTGCCGCATCGACTAAGTGCAGCACACAGCATATCATCAGAGATCTCCGGGGGTACCGGATGTATAAAAACCAGAACAGGACCCTGGGTGATGGATTCGGCTAAGAGTTGACGATCGCCAATTGATTGGCCCCCAGACAAGATAAGCTTGGCATATTCTTTCTTCAAAAAATAAACAATAACAGTTCGTGACTTTCGGGTGAGGTGGGTGATGGCACCAGAAGGAAGCATCTTCTTGAGAGCGAAGCTGTAGTGCTTCAAAGGAGTGTTAGGCAGTGCATGAAAAGAAACCCCCAACTCGAGGGTCGAATGAAGACATTGACCAGCAGGAGAGTTCTCGGGAATGTCTAATAAGATGGTGTCACCGTTGAGAGAAACGTAAGAATCCATCGAGGGCAGACAAGACGAGGAGGAAGCCGTTGAAATACCAGAGGCAGCAGCAGAATACGTGCGCGCAGAAGCGCCTCCTCTGGAAGGCATTGACGCAGCATGAGAAAATGTACTGGAAGCAGAGGCAGAAGAAACTGTAGAGGGCAGATCAGCAACGCCATCAGAGACGTCCATGAATTCATCATCGTCAGCAGAGGCCAGGTAGGTCACATTCACGTTCTCAATGGCAGAGTCGGAGACCTGAGCAGGAGATGTGCAAATGACAGGAGGAAAATTAAGAGGCTCTCCACTAGCAAGCGAAGACGATTGATCGGCTGCGTCTGTCGTTGAAGAGGCGATGCGAGTGGAAGCAGCGCCCTCACCGGCAGATGACATAATCAATGGCAAGGGTTAACGAAGAAAAAGGACCAGCTCGGTGTATAAATTAAAACACTGATAAGGAAAAAACTAAATAAGCACTCACCAACTTGTGAGGGATCTTAAAGGAACGCACAGACCTTTAACTTCGGCACACACCCAGAAGAACAAAACACGTACGTGAAGCACTCAAACACGGAGCTCGTGAAGACACGTGTAGGCCAAAGGTGGACCGACACCCTACTAATGTATGTCAATAAATGCTATGTTGTGTTTCTCTTCTAGGTGTCCGGTGACGTTTTTCAATATAGTGTATATTAAGATAAATACAACGAGGTTCGTCACAAATATTTATTTGTTTAAGTCGACCATGGTTTCGCTGGGTATTGACCTAGCTTTATGACGGCGAATGGCACGTAAATATTCAAATTGTATATATCATACATGGTGTTTACAGTCACGAGTTTTCGTTATTTACTCATACGCGCTTGGCAGAAATGGTGTGATGTTTTCGATTGAAGGAGCACAAGACCTACATTCGGAACTGTGACCTAAAGAAGTCATCGATGGCTAAGCACTGTTACGAAAAGAACCATAAATTTCTCTCTGAAGAAGCAAAACTAATTGACAAGCCAGATTCAACCACAAAACTTGATATTTTGGAAGCTTTCCATATATATTAAAAGTATTCCCTACTTGTTAATGACATGGCATCCACACCATTTCTATCAAGCGTGTGGAAGCAACTAACCAAACCTCGTGACTGTAAACACCATTTATGATATTATATATAATTTAAATATTCCCGTTCTATTCGTCCTGATGAAGCTGGGTGTTTGACCCAGCTTCATCTGGACGAATAGCACGTAAATATCGTCCTAAAATAATGAATAGTACGTGCTATTCGTCCTGATGAAATATGTTTGACCCAGCGAAGCCATAGCCGACTTGAACAAATAAATATTTGTGCCAAACCACGTTGTATTATCTTAATATATAAACAGTCACCTTATTTCTCAACGTAGTCCCTCTGTCGTTTAACGCATATTTTATATCTATCTACAAGCTTCTGGATTCCTGTACAGAAGAATGTTTTGGGTGGTTCCTGCAGCCACGAATGCACCGCTTCCTGTACCTGGACATCACTTTCAAAACGGCGGCCTCGCAAAGCACCTTTCAGAGTCGCGAAGACATGAAAGTCGCACGACGCTAGATCAGTGCTGTAAGAAGAATGAGGTGGCACCTCAAACTTCAACTCGGTAATTGTTTGTTGAGTTGCCAATACCGTATGTGGACGATCGTTGTCGTGCAGCAACAACAGTTTTTTGGGTAACACTCCCCGTCATTTTGGGCGAATTTCTGGTTTCAATTTGTCTTTCAGCAAGTCACAATATAACGGACTCTTAATTGTGTCACCATGTGATTGATAGTATTTTTTTTTTTTTTTCATATCAAAAAAGAAAGAGTCAGCTTTAATTTTTCGTGCCGAAGGAAAACTTTTAAATTCTTTTTGCATGGGAAGCTCGGATGTTTCCACTCGACGCTTTGCCTTTTGCTCCCGGGGTCGTAATGAAGGGCCCATGTCTCGTCCCCAGGGAATATCATCTCCAGAGTACTGGAATCTGATTCATACCGCCGCAAAGAATCTCTACCAATTTTCAGGCGCTGATGACTGTGCGCATCAAACAACTGTCATGGCATCCATCTGTCACACGTTGTGATCTCCGAGATCGTCATGCACTATTGAGAATGCAGATCCATAGCTAATGTTTACCTTTCGGGCGATCTCAGACAGAGTAACCCGGCGATTTTCTTTGATGAGTGCATCGGTACGATCCAGATGGTTCTTTGTGCGAAAGGTTGATGGACGGCTCGCGCGAGCTTCATCAAACACATTCGTTATACCGGTTCGAAACTTTTCTGTCCACTTGTATACATGTCACTGGCCCACACACTTGTCCTCCCCATATTGCACAAGCATCCCACGATTGAATTTCAGCGGGTTGCACACTCTCATCCCATAAAGATCTCACTACACTTCGCTGCTGGACGATGGAGCATTCCGGCAAAGCCAGCAGCCATGTTTACGCCCTTAAAACTTATGGGTAACTTCGGTTAGAAGATTAGCGATTGCATTCACCTCATGTCATGGTCAGGTGCCCTCCTCTCCTTAGATAGCAACCTGCTGCGGCTATACTTCTTTACGTAACAAAAGCATTGACCTTACTATTTCCTTCACCCTCGTATTTCTCAAGTATTTTCAATGTCGGCTTCGTATTTATATCCTCATTGCTTTTTCATTCAATAAAACAAAATGTCTCACCATTACTTTCTGCATCGAGCAAAATAAAATGCCTCACCATTACTTTCTGCATCGAGGAAAACAAAATGTCTCACAATTACTTTCTGCATCGAGGAAAACAAAATGCCTCACCATTACTTTCTGCATCGAGCAAAACAAAATGCCTCACTATTACTTTCTGCATCGAGGAAAACAAAATGTCTCAGTTGGATGAGGAGTATCGGAAGTAGATCCCAAATGGTTGGAAACGGGTCACGTGACCCGACGAATCCGGTTTTAAACTCATCATTTTGATTTAGGATGAAAAATGAAATTTAGAAGCAACAGCATGTGACAGCTTGGATTCATTTTGCATTTTCACCACTCTTCAGGCTGGCGAAGGCAGTTCCGTGGTGGTATTCACGTTCTCATGGGATACTTTAGACCCTTGATTCAACACTTGCGAATAGAGCTTTGAACACAACACCTTATGTATATATAGGGGCTTGACAAAATTAATTGAGCACGTGAAAAATAGGCGATATGACTTTATTAATAAGATGGTGCACCGCCATTTCCCTGTACTACAACTTCGAAGCTTCTTGGAACAGATTCATAAAGCTTTTGAACAGTCTCCAATGGAGTGCTGTAGCATTCGTCAAACAGAGCATCAGCCAATTGCTTCAGATTTGTTGGAAGAGGGAATCTACTTCTCCCTCTGCTCTTGAAAAGTGCTCACGGTGGTGTTTAAGTCAGGTGACTGAGCTAACTAGAACAGATGATGAAGTTCCTTTTGGTGTTCCTCAAACCAAGACTGAACTGTTCCAGCTGTGTGCATGCGTGAAAAATGACATCACTGTGAGTTGGGAAACAACAGTTCGACCACAGGATGCACCTGATCACCTAGAATGTCCAAGTACTCGCTGGAAGTAACTCGACTATGTAGGGTAAAGATGAGGCTAGTCGAATGCTGAGATATGTTAGCCGAAATCACCACAGACCTACAGTTATTTTTGAGAGTAGGAACCAGACATCCCGAATTGAACACTTCCTTAAAGGTTCTCCATATATAAACTCGACTTACCGTTGACTATAATGTAAATGAGGAATCATCGGGCCATATCACACGTTTCTAGTAATCAGCTGTCCAGCTTTTTTTACCCATGACACCATCTTTTTTACGCTTTCCAACCGTAGGTTGAAGAAGCGTATATGCTCCAACTTTGTCCGTTTGTCTGTAAGTCCGCACAATAAATCGCATACAAATGTTTCGATTTCGATTAAATTTTAGTATGTGGTAGGGGACCATCTGGGAATGAACCTTATTGAAAATGGGCAAAATGGGGTCAACGGTCATGGACATATGAGCGGGATCCATTCCATTACCCTTATGCGTCATAACTTGCGTGAAAAAGTTTCGATTTTGATGAAATTTTAGTATGTGGTAGGGGACCACCTGGGGACGAACTCTGTTGAAAATGGGTGAAGTGGGGTCAAAGGTCAGGACACAGGAGCGAGATTTATTGCACGGCCATTATCCTCATAACTTGAGTAATGATTTCTGGTACGTTGGAAAGCGTATCATAATCAATGCATTGCATGATTTTACTAACTTGTTCTGATCGTAGTTTTGGTTTCTGTAATCAAAGATTAGGAAATTTTAGCTCTTCCATGGATGTTGTTTTTGTGAAGTTCTCTGCTGACCCTTTTGTGGAAACAGGGGATACCAGGTGTATATTGAGTGCTGCTCTCACTTTTGCTGCAGTAGACCTATGTTGTTTCGTATAAAAACATAAACCCAAGTCATTCATATCCATTCCCAAATAAAACTATCCTCAAGTATTGCACTCTACTATATTTAATACATCAGGTGAAAAAGCTATATACAAATTTTGAAAACACAAGATCTTTCGCAATAGCAGCTACCTAATCATCAGGTGACACATAACATATGGAACCAGAGTTCTTAAATGGTCTTAATATGATGGTAAAGAAACTACATAGCGCCGCCTGACGGTACGATAATGACTTTCACAACCAAAATGCATTCGTGACGCCCTCTGCAATTATAAGCACAGAATTACTAATTATATAGGTAACGATAGTCCATTTAACAAGTTCTTCCATGCCCGTGAAATAAGGTATGGAACGTCCTCATTGCAACATTACAGAACTGATAAATAAACATGCTTTCAATGTACAATAAAGAAACTTCGTCCTTCGGGCCATGAGACAACAGATGCGAGGCATTCCAGCCAGGAACGTGAGTACCACCACTGACCTGCCGGGAGCGAGAAGTGTCAGTAAACCTACGCCTCACATTGTACTGATGTTAAGACAATCGGGCACCAAAATCTCTAAAAATAAAGCCTATACAGGGATTGTCCAAAATAATGGAAACAACTTGAAACAATATGTGTTGCGCACCTTATATGGAATGGGAGCACCCTTGGCATTCGCAACTGCTTGAATCCTTCTTGGAATGGATGCATACAAGTCTTGGATGGTGGTAAGGGGTATGTTCTACCACTCTTCCTGCAGAACGTACTCCAATTCTTTGAGAGACGCCGAAGGAGAATAACGGGATCGCACTCTGTTTTCCAACAGAGACCACAAGGGCTGAATGATGTTTTAGTCCGGTGATTGTGAGGCCAGGGAAGGTGTGCATCTTCATTCTCATGTTCCTCAAACCATGATTGAACACTTCGACTTCTGTGAATCGGGGCATTATCACCTTGAAAGGTGCAATAATCTGACGGAAACAATGTCTGCGCCACTGAATGCGCATAGTCGGCCAAAAGAGTGACATAGTCACAGCTAGTGATCCGTCCGCGATCATGGTCCAAACCGTTAGGGACCCCCCTCCTCCCTGCTTCACTGTAGGAAGGAGACATTCTGGGTTGTACGCTTTTGTGGGGGTTCTCCACACGTAAACCCATCCTCTGGTGGGGATTAATGAGAATCTCGATTCATCGGAAAACAAGACATCTTTCCATTGATCCGCAGTCCACGTTTTATGTTCCTGGCACCACTGTAGTCTCCGTTTCATATTCACCTGTGACACCAGGTGGTTTCCGCCGTAAAAATTGTGCTTATGCAGTTCCGCATGGTATGGGTGGACACTGGGTTTTGGAGATGTGCATTAAGCTCAGCAGTCACTTTCGTCGCTGTGGTCTTCCTCCTTGCAGTCACAATCCTCTTTAATGTCCTTCTGCCTCTCGCAGAGAGTTTGGTTTTCCTTCCACAGTTGTGTCTCGTAGGTGATGATGTGCCGTGAACATTGTATGCTGTCATGATCTTCGACACGGTGCCTCTCGATACTTCCAATAGCTGTGCCACTGTGGTTACCAACGCACCAATCAGAATCAGACGGGCTCCTACAATCTGTCCTCTTTGGAACTCCACACAGGTCACTCATTGTGCTTTCTTTCACCTGGAAAGAAATTATGCAATAAAATGCAATCACACAGACCCTTGAGACTATAAGCAACAATTTTTGACAAAAAAAATTGTAGCTACATGTTCGTTTTACTCAAAAAGCAGCACATGCCAAAGTCACTGTTTTCAGCGAGATGTTTTCATTATTTTGGACAACTCCTGTATGTGTACTATCAGGTGTATCAGGATAACCAAACAAAGTGATTTACAATAAACCCCATATCTGGAATCTCTACGAATAGGGTCCCTATCTTTGGGAATAAAAGAAAATAACGACCTAGTCTTCAGGCCGAAGGTCACTTGGTAACCCCGGCATAAACTACTCAAACCAGAGCAAATACTAGTTAAGGAGTCCAAAGAACCCACACGTATGGCTTTCCGGGATTGGAGTGAGAGAGTAGTGAATCCCAACCTTGAAACACGTGCAATAATACGGGAGTTACAACTCTGGGTGTACCCATGGCTACGAGCAATATCCTGAATATTCCTGAATTCCCTCTGTTGTTTGGACACAATCCTTGTCACTGTTGGACGGCCCCCTCATTGTCTCAGTGTCACGACAATTCGTCGCGTGCGTCAATTCGTCGACTACGTCAATTCGTCGCCTGCGTCAATTCGTCGCCTGCGTCAATTCGTCGCGCGTCAATTCGTTGACTACGACAATTCGTCGCATGCGTCAATTCGTCGCATGCGTCAATTCGTCGCGCGTCAATTCGTCGACCACGACGATTCGTCGCGCGTCAATTCGTCGACCACGACGATTCGTCGCGCGTCAATTCGTCGCGGACAAATTCGTCGACTACGTCAATTCGTCGACTACGTCAATTCGTCGCGTTTACAGATTTTGGTTACATACAAAACGAATGCAGGAAAACGTACGATTTCGAACGTCTTGCTCCCTGATCAAATTTATAAAGTTTGGACACGCAGACAGGATAGGAATATTACGTTTTTCTTTGGCACTAAAAATATTAGACGGTAAACGGTTTTTGGAACGGGGCAGGGACAGGTTGGACAGAGCCCCCCATATACAAAATTTTCGTAAAATCTACAGTTTTCAATTCAGAACCACCAAATCTGGTATACTATCTCGTGGTATTCAAACTTAGACTGTAGACGGTTTTGGGAAGCGGTTGGAGAGAGGGGGAAGAGCCCCCCTACAGAATTGCCGTAAAATATAGTTATCAATTTAGAACTACCAAATTTGGTATATTATCTCATGGTACTCTAACTTATACGGTAGACGGTTTTTGGAACGGGTCAGGGGCCCGGTTGGTCAGAGCCCCCATACACAAAATATTCGTAAGATCTACAGTTTTCAATTCAGAACCACCAAATCAGGTATCCTATCTCATAGTACTCTAACTTAGACGGTTGTCGGCTTTTGGAAAGGGTCAAGGCCCGGGGAGTCATAACTCCCCCCCCCCATACAAAATTTTCGTAAAATCTAGTTTTCATTTCAGAACCATCAAATTTGGTATCATGAAACACTAACTTAGACGCTAGACGGTTTTTGGAAGGCGTTGGAGCCCGCGGGGTCGGGCCTCCCCCCTTATAAATAATTTCGTAAAATCGACAGTTTTTATCTTAGAACCACTAAATTTGGTATACTATCTTATGGTGCTCCAACTTAGACGGCAGACGGTTTTTGGAACGGGTCAAAGCCCGGGGGGTGAGAACCCCCTACATACAAAATTTTCTTAAAAACTACAGTTTTCAATTCAGAACCACCTAATCTGGTATACTATCTCATGGTACTCTAACTTAGACGCTAGATGGTTTTTGGAAGGAGTTGGAGCCCGGGGGTCAGACCCCCCGAATAAAAACTTTTTCGTAAAATCTACAGTTTTCAATTTAGAACCACCAAATTTGGTATACTATCTCATGGTACTCTAACTTAGACGCCAGACGGTTTTTGGAAGAGGTTGGAGCCCGGGGGTCATACCCCCCCGAATAAAAACTTTTTCGTAAAATCTACAGTTTTCAATTTAGAACCACCAAATTTGGTATACTATCTCATGGTACTCTAACTTAGACGCTAGACGGTTTTGGGAAGGGGTTGGAGCCCGCGGGGTCGGGCCCCCCTCATAAAAAAATTTCGTAAAATCTACAGTTTTTATCTTAGAACAACCAAATTTGGTATACTATCTTATGGTACTCTAACTTAGACGGCAGACCGTTTTTGGAACGGGTCAAGGCCCGGGGGTGAGAGCCCCCACATACAAAATTTTCTTAAAAACTACAGTTTTCAATTCAGAACCACCTAATCTGGTATACTATCTCATGGTACTCTAACTTAGACGCTAGACGGTTTTTGGAAGGGGTTGGAGCCCGGGGGGTCAGACACCCCGAATAAAAACTTTTTCGTAAAATCTACAGTTTTCAATTTAGAACCACCAAATTTGGTATACTATCTCATGGTACTCTAACTTAGACGCTAGACGGTTTTTGGAAGGGGTTGGAGCCCGCGGGGTCGCCCCCCCCCCCTCATAAAAATTTCGTAAAATCTACAGTTTTTATCTTAGAACCACCAAATTTGGTATACTATCTTATGGCACTCTAACTTAGTCGGCAGATCGTTTTTGGAACAGGTCAAGGCCCGGGGGTCAGACCCCCACATAAAAAATTTTCTTAAAAATTACAGTTTTCAATTCAGAACCACCTAATCTGGTATACTATCTCATGGTACTCTAACTCAGACGCTAGACGGTTTTTGGAAGGGGTTGGAGCCCGGGGGTCAGACCCCCCCGAATAAAAACTTTTTCGTAAATACTACAGTTTTCAATTTAGAACCACCAAATTTGGTATACTATCTCATGGTACTCTATCTTAGACGATAGAAGGTTTTTAGAAGGGGTTGGAGCCCGGGGGTCAGAATCCCTTCATAAAAAATTCGTAAAATCTACAGTTTTCATCTTAGAACCACCAAATTTGGTATACTATCTTATGGTACTCTAACTTAGACGGCAGACCGTTTTTGGAACGGGTCAAGGCCCCGGGGGTCAGAGCCCCCCACATACAAAATTTTCTTAAAAACTACAGTTTTCAATTCAGAACCAACTAATCTGGTTATACTATCTCATGGTACTCTAACTTAGACGCCAGACGGGTTTTGGAATGGGTTGGAGACCGGGGGGTCAGACCACCCCTCCGAATAAAAACTTTTTCGTAAAATCTAGTTTTCAATTTAGAACCACCAAATTTGGTATACTATTTCATGGTACTCTAACTTAGACAGTAGACCGTTTTTGGAAGGAGTTGGAGCCCGGGGTAAAGCCCCCCCACAAAAATGCCGCGTAAAATCTACAGTTTTCAATTTAGAACCACCAAATTTGGCATACTCTCTCATGGTACTCTAACTTAGACGGTAGATGGTTTTTGGAACGGGTCGGGCACGGGGTCAGAGTCCCTCCGCCCATAAATATTTTTCGTAAAAACTAAAGTTTTCAATTTAGAGCTACCAAATTTGGTATACTATATAATGGTGTTCTAAATTAAACGGTAGACGGTTTTCAGAACGGGTCGGGGCAGAGGAGGCTACCCCCCCTACACACAAAATTTCGTAAAATCTATAGTTTTCAATTTAGAACCACCAAATTTTGTATATTATCTCATGGTACTCTAACTTAGACGGTAGAAGGTTTTTGGAACGGATCAAGGCCCGGGGATAAGACCCCCCCCCCACATACAAAATTTTCTTAAAATTTTTATTTTTCAATTCAGAACCACCACATTTTGTGTCATGAAACTCTAACTTAGCGGGAGACGGTAAGTGAAAGCGCAACATTATTAACTTGATTTGTTATGCAAACCTAAACAGTCCTTGTAAGTAATATTTTTTGACCGAGTGCAAGTACAATTTACGAAATGTCAACAGGTCAAAATATCTAAAGTAACAATGAAATTTGGAATATTTCTTTTTTCTTTCTTTTTATTTAAGTTTTGACACTTGTATTAAGTTTTAAAAACATATATTTCTCCTATCGTATACCTTCATTGTGCTTTCAACAGAATTTCTTACCATGTTTTGGGTATTTTGTTTCGTGTGGTTGCAGTTTTTTTAATGTTTTGGGCATTTCATTTTGTGTGGTTACTTCTTTTTATGTTTTGGGCATTTTACTTTGTATGGGTGTTTTTGTTATGTTTTTGTTATTTTCTTTTCTGTGGTAGTTGTAATGTCGACAGGATGAAAAGGGGAAACTGGGGACAGTCACGATGCCTACTTGCTTCTAATTTTTTTTTCAAATACAGCACATGATTTTGTATTGAGTTATACCACTTACTCATTAAGCGACTACAGGTTTCTTTAAATATGAACGTTTTCTTAGAGCCTTTTGTTTCCTCTACCTAGCTTTTTAGGTTCCGCAATTTCTTTTTTTGGTTTTAGAATATTTTCCTTATTATTAATCTATTTTCTCGTGCAAACTCTTTATGTAAGGTATGTTTATTCTATCGAAGTATTTTGCAATTATACGTGAAGCCCTGTTGCTGAAGTAAAAAAAGATATTTCCAACTGAAACAACGCAGTTCAGATATTTTCCCGCTGTTAACTCAAAGAATGAAAACAAAAACAACAAATCTGTGCAATGGTTGAGGCATGAGACAGTACTTACTGGTAACCAGGCAAAGTTTTTAGGAAGAATGAGCTTAAGAATTTCTAACTGCAACAAAAAAGAGCATCCGCACTGTATCCCTCCCCATCCCCTAGTGCCGGCCTTTGGACGTCTTGAAAGAGAAGTCTTAAGGACACATCTGTATCGTAATTGCCTGAGCATTCGCGACAATCTTCTGGTGTCGTAGTAGAAAAACACACTTCCTACTTCGCCTAAATTGCTTGGATGTAATGCCAACGAACAAAGTTTTGCTCTCGCATTGGATTTCTGTTGCTTTTGATGGAATACTTTTCCCTTGGGGTTCACCGATTTCACTATAGTCTTCAGGACAGGCGGCAATACACCCCAACGTAAAACACCAATTTCACGGCAATTAACTGCAATTAGCGAAAGAGAAGGGCGGTACAGGAAATAAGTCGAACGAGACAGATCTGAACTTAGAAAGTCGGGAGAAGGTGTTGCATGAAAAACTGTGTTTGGCTTGCAGATCATTTCGCACGTAGGGACGTAGGTTTCGTTTAATATGTTACGGGGTAAACAAATTGTCTTTTCAGTATAACAATTTTCTTTCATACGCATGGTGCAACACAAAAAAATTGAATTTATTTTTGAGAATTAGCATGACGCCTACCGGCCCAGAGTACAGCTGCTCAGTCCGCGCCTGCTGCCGCCACCGGAACCTGGCTCCCGGGTTCTTCGCATCTGTTGATCCCCGCCTGGAGCGTCCCAGCTGTAAAATACATGTACCTCTGCGTTTTGGAAAAACAAAAGATAAGATGCCGATCCTTAAAATTAACCACTTCTTGTGACCGCAGGTACGAAAATCTTGAACTTCGCTTAAACCCTAACTGGAGGAACAAGCTTCACGTGATTGCCTGTATTCTGAGTGTTTTATTGAATGGTTGCTCATTAGTTCGTAGTTGACTGGAGAACAGAGAACGTGCTTGTTGAAACCTTTGTTGTGCGTTGTCAAGTGATAATAGTGGAAATATATCATTCTAAATATTTTGGAAAGAGAAAGTGCATTGTTTTCCGAAGGCACTATGCAGATGAAGAATGCAACATAAATAGTTAACTCACAAAAAGAAAATGATTTGCTGAAATGGAAAGGGTATTTATTTTGCCATAACAGAGTGCGAGGTGATTTACGGTATTGTCATTGTATTGAAAGAAATTATGGAAATTGTACTGGCTTTGCTAGTACTATTCTTATTGGAGATGAACACAGGATGCGCAATGAGAAACCACATAATCATGCTCCAAGACCGGAGAAAAGTGATGTTGCTGTTGCAAGAGCGCAAATAAAAGAACGAGCGAGAAATACGGACGAAGCCCCCTGCACAAATTATTCAAACCGTGACAACGTCAATGGCTACAGTAAATGCAGCTTACATGCTTAATATGGATGCACTAAGGCAAGTTGTAAAAAAGAAGACATGCCAAGACATGCCTGCGGAGCCTACGACTTCAGAACGGATCGATGCCCCAATAAATTTACAGGAGAAGATGGTGCAAAATTTCTTGGCAGAGACAGCGCATTTGGACATCAAAGAATTATTTTATTTTTAACAGAGAATAATTTACGAAAGCTTAAAGAAGCACCCTTCTGGATTATGGATGGGACATTTGAAACTTGTCCAACCCTTTTTAGGCAATTATGTTCCATTCATGCTATGGTTGAAACGAATCCAGTTATGCACAGACTTGTCCCACTAGTTTATGGGTTACTTTCCAGCAAGTATAAATAATATAATACTATTATAAAATATTTTTGTAGGATTTACAAGACTATGCATCAGACTATGATATTCAGCTTGCACCACAATATACGCATAATAATAGATTTTGAAATAGCTACCGTTATAATGCTGCTAAAAAGGAATTTGGAAGCAGCACACACAAATGTTGTTGGTTTCATCTCGGAAAAAAATGTGCTGAGGAATATCCATCCTCTGTCATAGCCTTGGAATATAAAGAAAACAGTGAGTTTGCTCTCAAAGTCAGACATTTGCAAGCACTCGCATTTTTTTCATCTGATGAAATTCCAGCTGCTTTTGAAGAAGTAAAATCAATTTTACTAGAATATGCAGATTCTGTAGTTCAGTGGTTTGAGGAAAATTATGTTCTTGGAAAATTTCGTGGAAGCAGAAGAAACAATCCAAGCAGAAGCCCTCCGCTGTTCCCGCCAACAATTTGGTCAGTTAGTGAAAACAATTTATTTGGCTTTCCCAGAACACAAAACGAACTTGAAAGATTAGACAGACGCTAGAATACAATTCTGGGAGAGAAAAAACTGTGACTGTACGAAATAATCAGTGAAATTGCGAAAGATCAGAGAACAACTATGGCTAAAATCGAAAGAGTGATAGCACAGATTCCAACAAATCCACCCAGAAGAGAAACGTTGGCAAGATAAAAAGGAATTCGAACTTCTTTGGTGCACAGAGACAATGTTAACATGCTGGACATTTTAAGAGGAATTTCATATAATTCTACCCTTTACTAAAATGTGCTGGTATTTCTCACTAATTGAATTATACCTTTTATTAACTTGTATTTGAATTTTTCAAGAATGTAATTCCGCCGAAGATGCAAGAATGTAAAACACAACGCAAAATTAAAAAAGTCAAAATTTTCAAAATAGCATGTCAAAAACATAAAATGTCAAAAAGTAATCCAAAATGTGAAACATATAAAAATTCAAAATGCAATCCAAAATGTGAAACAAGTAAAAATTCAAAATGCAATCACAAGTCACAAGCATTACAAAAATGCGAAACGCTATGTAACAAGTACAACGCAAAATAAAACAAATGCCAAAAAAAATGCATACGCTTTGTAAAATGTACAAAATAAAGTAAATGCCATATTCACAAGGATTTCATGACGAGTCAAGTTAAAAATGAGCTTTTACTTAGACTTCAAATAATAATTACTAGCCTCTACACCTTTTTAAGTCTTTAATAAGTGCAACATCATTAACCTGACTTGTCATCAAACATTATCAATATGACCATAGCATACAATCACTTAAAAGACTTGTTAATGGATGAATTGAGGAATCACCAAGTTCAGCAGGTGAAAGTTAATGGCTGTTTATAGTTTTGTACGCGCAACACAGTAAACTTGACTTTCTCTGAAAATTTTATGTATATGAGCACGGTTGATTGAAAACTGATAAAAAGGCTTAAGGCCTGTTTATTAATTTTTGTGCCTCAGTCAAAACGCAGTACCATAACCTTGGCATGTTATCGAAACCTTATGAATACGTCGGACTAAAACTTCTAAAAAAGTTTACGCCTAAGGTCTTGTAACTAAAGTTTTGTGACAGGGTAAAACTGCAACATTAATAACTTGGCATGTTATGTTAACGTTGTGAATATGAGCACGGCGGATTAAAGATTTCAACAAATAGCCTTTGGGATTAATGTGTTGTAGCTGAGTAAAAATGTAACATTATCTTGATTTTCTTTATAAACAAAACTACGTGCTGAAATGGCCCAACTATATGTACGTATACTGCAACCATATACCGAAGCGCTTACAAGGTGAAAACAAAAGTGCAATTTTGTACGGTCCCCTAACATTTTATGGCCAGCCTACATGGAAGTGGACACTTTGATATCAAAAACATACTTTTTGTACGGTTCACAACAAATAGCAATGGACACGTCGCAATCTTTGGGGGGGGGGTTAACGACCACCGTGATCAATTCAGTGGGCTATAAGCAGTCGGACATTCCCAATTTTGGGCCACTGGTTCCTGGGAAGGGGGACAGCCAGTGCCAGAAGTCAAGCACAACGTCCATGACTCACCGAGATTTGAACCAGGATCCTTCTCGACAAGTGGTCAGAAGCCAGCGCCTAGATCACTCCGCCGCCGTAGCGGCACACGTTGAAATGTATTTTTCATACGGCCTTAAACGCTCTTATGGACATACTAGATTGAACTGGACGCAAATAAATCATTAATATAATTTGTACTAGCAGGGATACCAGTTATTTGCCAGGTACATATTACTATTTGTGGAATCACCAAGTTCAGCGGGTGAAAGTTAATGAATGAAAAAGATATTCCTGCAATTTTCCAGTAAACTTATTTTAAATTTTTTGATTTAGTTAATTTAATTTTGCGAAACAAAAAAGAAAGAAAAAGGAATGGGAATACTTACCTTCTAGGAGACATCTATAGAACTGCCGTACATCTGGCGTGTGCTTCTGTGAGTCCCGCGACACAGAAATGCAATGTACCTATGTGATGTCGCATGCATACGACTTCACATTGGCATTGATCATCTTTTTCTTACCGTTTTGAATTTTGAATATCTGGAACTCTCTGTTTACATTACATTATATTTCTTTCTGATAAGCCGTTCGTTGGTAGTGAAAGCTAAACTATAAAGATTTGTGTTTTTAATACACCATTAAACGCATATTTTTGCACTTTATTGTTATCTACAGTCCCTAACTTAGACCGTAGGTTGGTTAGTTGGTTGGTTGGTTAGTTGGTTGGTTGGTTGATGGTTTATGGTGCAAGGCCCTCAAAGGGCCAAAGAGCGCCTTAGAACGTAAATAGGGTATTCTTAAGAGTAAAAAACGGAACTTTTTACGAAAATTTTGCATGGGGCTACCTTGACCCGGGCCCCGACCCCTTCCAAAAACAGTTTACCGTCTAAGTTAGATAACCATAAGTAGTATACCAAATCTGGTTGTCCTAAATTGAAAACTGTAGATTTTACGAAATTTTTATGAGGAGGGGAGGGGCTCTCACCCCGGGGTTCCAGCCCCTTCCAAAAACCGTCTAGCGTCTAAGTTAGAGTTTCATGATGCCAAATTTGGTGGTTCTGAATTGAAAACTGTAGTTTTTAAGAAAATGTTGTATGTCTGTGTGTGTGCGGGGGGGGGCTCCGACCCCCAGTGCCTTGACCCGTCGCAAAAGCCGTCGACCGTCTAAGTTAAAGTACCATGAGATAGTATACCAAATTTGGTGGTTCTAAATTGAAAACTGTAGATTTTGCGCGGCATTTTAATGGGGGGGGGCTCTTACCCCCGGGCTCCAACCCCTTCCAAAAACCGTCTAGCGTCTAAGTTAGAGTACCATGAGATAGTATACCAAATTTGGTGGTTCTAAATTGAAAACTGTAGATTTTGCGAATTTTTATATGAAGGAGGCCTTACCCCCGGGCTGCAACCCCTTCAAAAAATCGTCGAGCGTCTAAGTTAGAGTACCATGCGATAGTATACCAGATTTGGTGGTTCTGAATTGAAAACTGCAGTTTTTAAGAAAATTTTGTATGTGGGGGCTCTGACCCCCGGGCCTTGATCCGTTCCAAAAACGGTCTACTGTCTAAGTTAGAGTACCATGAGATAGTATACCAAAGTTGGTGGTTCTAAATTGAAAACTGTAGATTTTACAAAAAAAAAATTTCGGGGTTTGTCTGACCCCCGGGCTCCAACCCCTTCCAAAAACCGTCTAGCGTCTAAGTTAGAGTACTATGACATAGTATACCAGATTAGGTGGTTCTGAATTGAAAACTGTAGTTTTTAAGAAAATTTTGTATGTGGGGGCTCTGACCCCCGGGCCTTGACCCGTTCCAAAAACGGTCTGCCGTCTAAGTCAGAGTACCATAAGATAGTATACCAAATTTGGTGGTTCTAAGATGAAAACTGTAGATTTTACGAAATTTTTTTATGATGGGGGAGCTCCGACCCCGCGGGCTCCAACCCCTTCCAAAAACCGTCTAGCGTCTAAGTTAGAGTACCATGAGATAGTATACCAAAATTGGTAGTTCTAAATTGAAAACTGTAGATTTTACGAAAAATTGTCTATTCGGGGGGTCTGACCCCCGGGTTCCAACCCCTTCCAAAAACCGTCTAGCGTCTAAGTTAGAGTACCATGAGATAGTATACCAGATTAGGTGGTTCTGAATTGAAAACTGTAGTTATTAAGAAAATTTTGTATGTGGGGGCTCTGACCCCCGGGCCTTGACCCGTTCCATAAACGGTCTGCTGACTAAGTTAGAGTACCATAAGATAGTATACCAAATTTGGTGGTTCTAAGATGAAAACTGTAGATTTTACGAAATTTTTTATGAGGGGGGGGGGAGCTCCGACCCCGCGGGCTCCAACCCCTTCCAAAAACCGTCTAGCGTCTAAGTTAGAGTACCATGAGATAGTATACCAAATTCGGTGGTTCTAAATTGAAAACTGTAGATTTTACGAAAAAGTGTTTATTCGGGGGGGTCTAACCCCCAGGGCTCCAACTCCTTCCAAAAACCGTCTAGCGTCTAAGTTAGAGTACCATGAGATAGCATACCAGATTAGGTGGTTCTGAATTGAAAACTGTAGTTTTTAAGAAAATTTTGTATGTGGGGGTTCTCACCCCCGGGCCTTGACCCGTTCCAAAAACCGTCTGCCGTCTAAGTTGGAGTACCATAAGATAGTATACCAAATTTAGTGGTTCTAAGATAAAAACTGTCGATTTTACGAAATTTTTTATAAGGGGGGGAGGCCCGACCCCGCGGGCTCCAACGCCTTCCAAAAACCGTCTAGCGTCTAAGTTAGAGTTTCATGATACCAAATTTGATGGTTCTGAAATGAAAACTAGATTTTACGAAAATTTTGTATGTAGGGGGGGGAGCTGTGACTCCCCGGGCCTTGACCCGTTCCAAAAACCGACAACCGTCTAAGTTAGAGTACTATGACATAGGATACCTGATTTGGTGGTTCTGAATTGAAAACTGTAGATCTTACGAATATTTTGTGTGGGGGAGCTCTGACCAACCGGACCCCTACTCTAACTTACTCTAACTTAGACGGTTTTTGGAACGGGCCCCTGACCCGTTCCAAAAACCGTCTAAGTTAGAGTACCATGAATACTATATCCAAATTTGGTAGTTCTAAATTGAAAACTATATCTTACGGCAATTCTGTAGGGGGGGCTCTAACCCCCCCCCTCCCTTCTCTGCAACCGCTTCCCAAAACCGTCTACAGTCTAAGTTAGAATACCACGAGATAGTATACCAGATTTGGTGGTTCTGAATTGAAAACTGTAGATTTTGCGAAAATTTTGTATATGGGGGGGGGGGGGCTCTGTCCAACCGGGCCCTGCCCCGTTCCAAAAACCGTTTACCGTCTAATATTTTTAGTGCCAAAGAAAAACGTAATATTCCTATCCTGTCTGCGTGTCCAAACTTTATAAATTTGATCAGGGAGCAAGACGTTCGAAATCGTACGTTTTCCTGCATTCGTTTTGTATGTAACCAAAATCTGTAAACGCGACGAATTGACGTAGTCGACGAATTGACGTAGTCGACGAATTTGTCAGCGACGAATTGACGCAGTCGACGAATTGACGCGCGACGAATTAACGCGCGACGAATTGACGCAGTCGACGAATTGACGCGCGACGAATTGACGTAGGCGACGAATTGTCGCGCGACGAATCGTCGCAGTCGACGAATTGACGCGGTCGACGAATTGACGCACGCGACGAATTGACGTAGAACCCATTGTCTCGATATTCGTCCACCATTCTTCTTCGCTGATGAAGTGCTGCCATGCTTTGTTTACGCAGTCATAACCGCAGAGACTTGTTGCTCTTGAAACAGGTTGTTATGGTAAGAGAAGCTCCTGCGGAACGGACTTCCACGATTTGTACTCTTTGGAAGTTTGACAGTCACTCATTTCATGCACCACTCGAACCACTGATGAACATAACTTGCACTACGGTGGCAACAGTGGCGTATCTTGTCTTGGGTCCGAGACCTGGGCTATCTCACCCCCCCCCGATACGAAATAAGTATGAGTGTTAGGATTTGAACACTTATGACTGTAAGGAACATGAACTCCATTCTTCTTCTGAGTACTTTATTTGTACATGAACTCCATTCTTTTTCTGAGTACTTTATTTGTACATGAACTATATTTGTACATGAACTCTATTCTTCTTTCTTTTTGTGTTAACTTGAGTGTTACGTTTTCATAAAATGTTTCTTCCAAGTACTTTTTCATATTTAAAAAGAATGTTTTTCTCTATTGACAAAACAGCCAAGTTTTTCGAATGTGCATGTCCTTGAGTGGCTCTAAGATATATTTTGATTCTTTTTAATGCTGAAAAACTTCTTTCAGCAGTTGCAGTTGCAGTTGTTGATGGAAGGTTTAATACGAGGTCTGCTAATTTGTGCACCTCACTAAACACTATGCATAATTTATTCTACTTTATGTAACACGTAACGTACTCTTATTGATTTGTTTTTGTATTCATCAAGGGAATAAAGCACCTTCAGTTCATTTTTTACTTCGAGCTGTATCAAAATTTGAAACATAGAATTCTTTAAGTTCTGACAGTAGATGTTCAGGGAAGCTTTCACAAAATTTATCAAAACAGTTCGAATCCAACAAAGCCACGAATTTAAGATATAATATATCTGATTTTAATTCATTGACACTTCACAAAAACTGAAACAACTCTCGCGAAACACTCTTATGGGTGGGAGTATGCGAGTGACTGAGATAGTCTGTCTTCGTTTTTCGCAGCGAACCGTTTCCCAAAGCAATGAGCCAATCCTCTCTACCAGCTGATTCATGTTGTCATGGGAACGCTGGCAGGCGATTGTACGGAAGGTTTTCGCGTTAGAACTGCGAAGTCTCTGGAAGTGCTGCTTGCGTTATGCCGTTGGTTTTCGCTCGACAGACTGAGTCAAAGAAGTGAATCCGCACGCGTTTTTTTCCACCGAAAGCATCGACATATTTTAATACCGTTGATGATTGACTTTTTTTTGTGTTTATTTATTTCAGTTTTATTTGTGCAATCACTGGGCTTCGGAACTAGCCTAGCTGGTCTCAAATATACGCCACTGGTAGCATACAACCTTGAGCATATGTACAAAGAAGAGAGATGCACAAAAGATAATCAAAATATTTGCTCTTTTTTCACTGTAGCGTATACGAATGACATTAACCCTACAATCATGATGCTCACATTATTTTCCCCAACCCCTGTAGATTTTTCTGGCATGGTTACGACTCTCTAGAATGACGGTGGCAGCGTCATGGTGTTTGCCAATGCTTTCAAGGGAGACTTTATATCGCCTGATACGAATGAACTCATTCCTGAATGACCAAACGTGTTTAAACATAATTTCTCATTTAAGTTCATTCAACCATGTTCACTACATATCTACTATAGTGGCTATCCAAACTTCCACGAGGACCCCTTTTCTGGGCCACAGTGTTTTGTTATCTCCCATTGGTTTGAGGAATATGGTTGCTACCTTTTCCTGCATGAACGGCACCTTATTCCCGTGACACTTTTGTGTTTTGGATCCACTGCCACAAGATGTGTATCAAATTTAAGATACTTATTTCATGGGAATGTGACTGAAACTTACTTTGGTAAGTTCCTCACATAGAGATTAACGTCGTCCCTGTGATTTGCCTGCGGTGCATTGCGTGAATTACAGTCGTAGTTGGTGTTTCTGTTCTTTCAGCTTGAAGATTCTTTTCGACGCACGTGGACCAATATTTAATGGAAATGTGACTGCAACTTACTTTGATTAGTGCCTCACCTGGCGAGCAAAGTCGTGAAGACTTTGCAGCTATGGTGAGCAATGCCTTCGACAAAGTTTTGGAACACAGCGATAGGTATGCGCTTCTATTCAGTACATAATGCTGCAGCTAAATATTTCATAGTAGTAGGCCTTGTTTCTAAACTTCTTATGCGGCGATCTTATTCATCCCATAGGTGGTCTACGGGATTAAGATCAGGGCGCTGTGCTGGACAGTCCAAACAAGATACAGAATTATCGTCAAACCACGCAGTAAATAGTCCTTGCTTTATGGCTCGGTGCATTATCTTGCTGGTACCAACAAGGCTCCGTTCCATAGTATTGCCACAGGGTTGGTACAGCAAAATTGTCCAGAATATCGAAGTACACGTGCTGGTTAACAAGTTTGTCCACGATAACCAATAGGCCGGGACCATACCACGAAAAACATCCCCACACGAGTACACTGCCAGCTCCACATTTGACCGTAGGGACATTGCACTGTGGTAAATAGCGTTCCCCCGGCGGCCGCCATACCCACACACGGCCATTTAACTGAAGGATCGTACATCTGGATTCATCAGTGCATAGGACCCGTTTCCATTGATCTACGGTCCACGATAAATGTTCTTTACACCATGCTAAACGACGAGTAGCATTTCGAGTGGAGATGAAAGGCTTATTGGCAGCCGCACGACCACGGTAACACATGGAATGAAGTTCTCTGCGAATGGTACGTGTACATAGCGAGGTTCCAGCATTTTTACTCACCTGTACAATGAGGTCTTGTGCAGTACTCCGTCGATTAGCTGTAACGACTCTCCAGATGCTTTGACGTCCTCTATCACTGATTTTCTTTGTTCTGTCGGTACGTTTTGCTGCTTCAGGCACGCCATGTGTCTTCCACGTATTTAGTACATCCAAAACAGTTGACTTGGGTATGTTTAAACGTCTCTAGGTTCCTCTTATGGACAACCCACTAATACAACACTCAACAATCTTTCCTTTCTCAAAGTCAGTTCTCTCCCCTCCCCCCGCGACATTTTCACTCAACGTCTCAGTGCGATATGATCCCGGTAAGCGGCAGTCTTGTTTTTATACAGTTTGCAGCTGCACCGCGGATCTTAACCATTTCAGTAGCTGGAACGAAGTAACTCGAGGTTCGCAAAGAATGTACTGAAACTACCTCGGTGGAATATATTCGCGGATTAAGCAATGGGCTAAATGTCTCTGGAACGAGCGAACCTGCGCATCAGAAAGCGTTGCGTTCCCGTTGTCTGTGATATCCAAAGTAGTCACTGTACAGGAATCATTGACACTTAGCTTTTCTAACTGATTACTTGCAGACAAGTGGCTTAGTTATGAAGAGAGATGAAAGATGTTTGACTCAGTTGCTTCTATTCAGTGGCATGATGTCCGTGTCGGGGGGCTACCCCTTCCTAATTCATGCGCTGTGTCATAGAGAAGAGAGTAAGGAGTATAGAGAATAGAGAAGGAGCAAATAACAAAGAATATAGGAGAATAAAGAATAAACTCTTATCACCCGTGACAGGTTCATGGTCGGTACTGCTGAAATGAGATGGGGTAAGGAGTTGTTTTGTTGTAGTTTTCGTACAACCCGGCCTCCATGTGGCCATTTCTGTTTGGGAAGGGCAGAAAATGTTGGGCACAATTTGTCAAGTGCATCGGCCGCTTAAAGGGTTAACAACGCAGCGGATCCGTCACATTTGCTTTTGAAGGGGTGTCCGGTGACTTTTGTCATTATAGTGTATTTATTGACCTTGAAGGAAAAGAGCGTTTGTACTATCTTATGTAACATATTGCATTTGAAAAGCATTTTTAGACTCATAATTATTTGCCTTTAACCAGTTCTTATAGGGGGAAAGCACTCACTCTCTAGAAGAACTTTTTATTTACGCTTAATTTATTCTTATTTACGCTTATTTTATTCTAATGAATTTTTCATTTCTATTCATTTAATTTATTCACTGTAGGAAAAGGGTCCAATCAAGATATAAAGCATTTTCCAACAGATATAGATATGTGCCTACAAGTACTGAACGACATGTGAAAAATAGCAAAGCGACAAAAAATGATGGCAATGTCTCAAACCAACAAGTAGCCACGCCACACCTAGGACTTCCAGCTAATATGGCTGCAGCAAATGCACACTTAGTCGGACCGTCAGCTACTGGACAAGCTACTGGATCTTCAAGTGGTATACAAGGATTTGGATCGTCCGCTGCTTCACAAGCCGCGGGATCCTCGACTGCTACAGAATGTATTGGATCTTTAGTTGCTGCTCTAAGTGCTGAACCTCATCATTTGCAAAGAAAAATGGCCGCCGTCACTCAGGTTTTGGCAAGCGTCCAGTCACAAGTAAGTTACAACTTGAGGTGCTTTACAACGGATATAGCCGTTTGTAGGCAATATCAAAGCGTCTATGTGAAAATATGTATAAATTCTGTATCAATTCTGTAATTGGTATTTCATTTTGACCAGAGACGAAACAGGTTCAAAGATTTTGCAGCTGGGACAGAACTAACACTAAAACAGCTGTACTACTCGATTGCAAATAAAAATTGATAAATTACATTTACAAGTATAGATTTTTCATCCCTTATGTAAAATGCCTGAGGCATGAAGTTTCCCCTATTTTGGATTTTTTCGGTTGTGAGGGGATTTGCATGTGGCATTGAATATAATGAGATAGCTTGGGAATGAGATCAAGCTTAAATACTATTAGGTGTACAACTTAATTCTCGGCCGCAGACACAACACGTGGACAGCAAATTATAGCAAATCGAATACGTACCTAATCAGAGAAATAATCCCCGTCGTGTTGGATTCATTTGAGCCATCGGTCAGGGAGCTGCCGAATGCCACTGCGGAAAAAATAGGGCTGTTTCGAGTTGATAAAGTCATCAATACTTCTGTGGACCTCCTCGACAGAAGTTAAGTGCGTATCACTCAGGTGATGTTGCAGGGAGCGAAAGAGGTGATAATCCGACGGGGCGAAGTCTGGAGAATACGCCGGGTGGGACAAAATCAACCATCCCAGGTCGGTGATCGTGTTTAAAATCGTTTTCGCGGTGTGAGGACGCGCGTTATCCTGAAGAAACAGGACCTACCTTATGCCCTTGCCTGTGTATGGCCTTTTCGCCTCCAGTGCGTCACTCACACGAATGAGTTGCTGACAATAACACTCAGCATTGACCGTTTCACCAGGTTTGAGCAACTCATATTGTACGACACCGCGCTGATCCCACCGTATACATAGCAGTAACTTCCTGGTATGGATATTCGGTTTGGCCGTACTGGTGGTAGGCTGACCTGGATAAACCCACGATTTGCGCCGCTTAGGATTATTGTAGAGGATCCACTTCTCATCACAGCCCAAAATCTTGTGGAGGAAATCCTTCTTCTTGGATCTGGAGAGCAAGGACACAGCAACATCGTATTGCCTAGACTTGTTCGCAGCTGTGAGTTGGTGGGGCACCCAACGGCCCTCCTTGTGAATCCGTCCAAGCTTGTGCAGGCGCTTTGCAATGGCTTGCCGTGCTACTCCGAGTTCCTGGGCTAGCTCCGACTGTGAGCGACATGGATCCGCGTCCAACAGTAGTCCCAGTTCCTCATCGTCAACTTTCTGTTGCTGTCCCGGACGTTCTGCATCACGGAGATCGAAATTTCCCTGCTTAAACCGCTGGAACCACTTCTTACACGTACTGTAGGACACAGCAGCCTCAACCAAAGCAGCACAGATCATTTGCTGGGCTTCCGCGGCGCTTTTGTTCAGCCTAAACGCGAAAAGGAGGCAGTGCCTCTATTGTTGCTTCTCGAAAGACATTCCATTCACCGTCAACTTCCGTCCCTTCTGCCAGTACTCACTAAAGCTATGAGCGGTTACGGTTTCCTGCAAAGCTGTTGGATGGCGCTGCAATCAGCCATTATCGCACACAGCTATTTGCATTTGCCGACGTTCTATGATCGCTTGAGGTTAGGGGTCGAGAATTAAGTTGCACCCTTAATAAATGAGTTTATGTTCTGTAAGATTTAGAAATAAATTTGAACCGAAAACGTTCATTAAACTGGAAGGGTTAACCAACGATATAAAGGGATCCGACTCCGAACCGACAAACGAGAGTTATTCCCAGAAGATGTCCTTCCCGGTAAATGTCAATGAACGAATGAGTAAATTATTTTAGTTAGTCGAATCAAAAGAATTGGTTTCCCCATTTTTACAACATAACAACGTCTGAGCCGGCCGATGGTATTTAAGGTCAAGTGTCCTAACCGTCGGGGTTTGCCAGAACTTGCGCAATATCTGGGATCTTTCGGGAATGTTTTTCTCCTGTGATATCATGTGAGCTCTAGAAAAGTTTCGGATTTCATTTCCAGTTTCAGATATTCGGAGAAGGGAGGATTAACTTGTACTTCACCTATAGGCATTTTAATTGTTTACGTGTGTTATCCCAGTATAATGGCTATGCTGAATATTAGTCTTACATTTTCAAGCGCCACCTACGAGGGAAAAATAACGATGTTCAATCGCAGCACAAATAAGAGATCGGAACACCACCTTGGATCGAACTCATCTGGAGCTTATTAACCTTTATAGAATTGTATTTCTGTTTTGTTTAACAAATAATTATTGCAAAAGAGCGAAGATGATACAAATGAAGATATTGGGTTCGTCAAAAAAATGCTTCCTTTTCGGTTTTGTTTTTTTTGGAAAAATTGCGTTTTTTTTCCTGTGTAAATGAAATGCGAATTTTGAATGTGGAAACAAAAACTTTAATCAACAACATATGCCGTCTCGTAGGCAAGTTCATAATTCCGCGCTCAAAAAAGTTTCTTTTTGTGCAAAGAAACAGTTCCAAGAACGATAGCCTCATCAGCAGTGAAGATTTTACCATTTAATGAGTTTTCCAACGAACAAAATAAATGCTAGTCTGATGGTGCCAGGTCTAGCGAATATGGTGGATGTGGTGACACATCCCATCCAAGCAGAAACCATTTTTGACGAGTGACCAAACTTGTATGTGGTCTTGCGTTATTATGGTGGAACACAACAGCTTTGCAAATCACCAATTCTGGACACTTCTGTTTGACTACATCAGTTCATTTACCCAGCTGCCGACAGTACACGTCCGAATTACTGGTTTGGTTCCTTAGAAGCAATTCAAAATATACAATACCTTTGAAATCCCACCAGACTCACAGCATATCCTTTCTTTGGTGCATATCTGCTTTTGGAGTGCTTTGAGAAGGTTCATCACGCTTGCTCCACGATCTTGTTTGTACGACTTTGTTGTAGACGATCCATCTTTTATCGCCTGTTACTAAACGTTTTAAAATTGGATCGTTTTCTTTACGTTTCCAGGGCGCGTGGTACCCACATATGAAGGTTTACAAATGTATCCCAGTTGCTTTAAATAATTTTCGATATGTTCAGATTCTCAGCAATCTCTCGTGTCGTTAAACGCTGATTGGATTCGATCAGTGCCTTTATTTTGTCGTCATCAACTTCCATTGGCATTCCTGGATGTGGTGCATATTTCACATCAAAATCTCCAGACCGAAATTTCGCAAACCAATTCTGACATCTTTCGTAGTTTTAAGGCATCTTCACCTTACCCATTACATCACTTTTTATGAACTTGCACAGCGTTTTTTACTTTTCGGAAGAAACACAGCAAAACGTGAAGAAAATGCTCCTTTTAATTGTCCATTTTGAAATTACCTCCAAACAAACATTTGTTACCAAATCGTGCACTTTCTGTTCTTACAACAAGCTTGAACTGTCAGCTGTCACGTTACATTACGAACTTGCGGTTTCAAACGACGTTAGTTACATTTCAAGACATGTTTCGCCATCTATGTGTCAAAAACGCAATGTCTTTTTGGCCAAACACACACGCACACGCACACGACGCCAGAGATATTGTTCGTGCAAGTGTGGGTATGTGTACACACTATGTAGACAAATGCATTCGGACACCTCCGCATATGCAAATAAAGGTACATTTGAAGAAACATACGCGCACGCGCAGTGTATGTTTCGTGATGTATACACTGAGTGGCCACTTTATTATGACCACCTGACAGTTTCAAGCAATTGAGCTATGGCTGCACGTTGTTTCCGCCAGAGGGCGAGGCTAGCATTAAAAGAGAAAGCGTAGTTCTTGCGACAGTAGTAGAAGGGATTTTTGGGTGACGAGATGGGTAAAAAATGCGATTTCACGGACTTTCAACATGGGATGATTGTAGGAGCTCGGAGCCATGGAGCTAGTGACACCGAAACCGCCGCATTCGTGAAATGTTCCAGAGCAGCTGTTGTTAAAGTGTTTAAAGACTAGACTGTCCGCCAAAAAACTGGGTCTCTACGTGCAACGTGTGGTCGTCATCGACTAGTGACTGCTCGGGCGGAACGGAGAGTGTCCAGACTGATAACAGACAACAGAAGGACAACAGTGCAGCAAATAACAGACAATCTTAATCAAGGATCCCGTCAAATGATCTCTGCACGCACTGTTCGCCGTACACTGCATCGGATGGGATATGGCAGCCGAAGGCCTGTTCGAACACATTTGCTGTCTGCAGTTAACAAGAGAAAACGTCTGCAGTTTGCAGAGGAGCAAAAGGATTGGACAGTAGATAATTGGAAACAAATTATGTGGTCCGATGAATCACGTTTCCAGTTGCACCATGCCGATGGCCGAGTGAGAGTTTGGCGGAAACTGAGCGAAAGCATGGACCCCAAATGCATTGCTACAACCCTTCAAGTTGGTGGAGGCAATGTTATGGTTTGAGGAATGTTTTATTGGCATGCTTTGGGCCCTTTAACTCGTGTTGATCAACATATGAATGGCACATTATATCTAAACATCGTTGCGGACCAAGTACATCCTGTCATGTGGATGGTTTATCCCAATGGCGATGGCTACTTTCAACAAGATAATGCGTCCTGCCATAGTGCTCGTATTGTACAGGATTGGTTTCAGGAACATGCCGGTGAGTTTACTTTGCTTAGGTGGCCCCCACAATCTCCAGATCTCAACCACATTGAGAATTTGCGGGATGAAGTTGAACGAGCCATCAGACAGCTGGATCCACAACCCTGTAATCTCACACTTCTGGAAAGTGCTATTCATCAAGCATGGTCTCAGATTCCACAAACCACCTATCAACATCTCGTGGTCCATGCCACGAAGAATCGACGCAGTATTAAAGGCAAAAGGTGGCCCAACGAAGTACTGAGGGGGTGGTCATGATAAAGTGGCCACTCAGTGTATGAGACAATGTTATCACACCTGTCAGACCATATTGGAAGCGAATATGTTGCTCGCAGCTTAACTGACAGAATTTGAAAGAGGCCAGGTGGTTGAATGCTTACTCTGTAAGCTATCGGTGCATATCACTCTCGCTCTCTCTATCTCTCTATCTATTTTAGGATTTCTAAAACCCACTGTCACAGACATTTGTCATCGACGGAATGCAGATGGTACCACTACAGAAAATCCCAGCTCTGTCGGGTCATATAAGCTGAATGATTGTACGAAAGTGAGCTCGGTTGCTGTAGAATGTGAAGAAGGTATGCCCGTCCTCCGTCACAACCTGACCAGCGATGACGCACAAGACACTGGAACATTTGTTTTCACCAGAATAGTCCATCGCGAACTACATATGAACGATTGCCATGCTATCTGTAGGACATCTGCGCACAATCCATATATTACACCAGGTAATGCCAGACGACGACAATAATGGGGTAGAACTCACCTCACCGTCTGTGGAAAATAGAAGAGTGTAAGAGCGTCGGGTGGAGGGACAAATCACGATGTCCATTCACTCTTTCTTCAGAATATATACTTCCTGGTAGTGCGGTTCGCAGAAAACTTTGTTGAGATGACAGCGTTTTTCTTACCATCAAGCTTGTAGAGAGATTTCTAAAGTTGTGGGGCTGTTGGGAAAACACGGACTTTTGGTTGTGGTACCCTTCAGCCCAACGTTCGCCAGGTACGAATATATTCTGGACAATTTCTCACTACCTACGCTGTGACAGTACCTCGTCACAGATTCCTGCCTTTTGCAGCAAGTTCGAAAGACTTTCCACCCAGCAAGTCTGTCCAGGTCTGGTTTGAGGGGCAGAGTGTCCAAGTGTTTGATTAGCCTGCCAAAAGTCCCGATATCAATCCTGTAGACATCTGTGGACGAGCTGACACGCCAAATCCGATCTTATCTGGTAATACATTTCTCTGCAGTTTCTTCGGCAGAAGCTTTGCGCTGCCGCCGTGGCTGTAAAAGATATTTCCAATTCGTCTGACAAATTCTCAATGGGGTTGAGGTCCAGTGATCCAGATTGTCATTCGAGTATGCTAAACTCTCCTGAATGTTCTTGGAGGCTATAGGTCTCCACGTGGGTAGTATTCTGCGTGGCGGTGTCTAATTAAAACTTGGCGTCATGGTGTCGAGAAATAATCCTTCCGCGCGAGTTTAGATGGTCTGTTAGAATGATCACATGATTTGTTCAAATAACGGAGGTCTGGAGGTGTACAAAGGTCTCCATGGAAACCCATGGAAACGCACCTCGAGCTCTTAAACTACATCCACTTGCTTGTTTGACCTCATCTGGATAAGTTGGGTGAATCGCTTCGTGTTGTTGACTCCACGCACGCACCCTTCCGTTGGCGTGATTGAGTTCAAACCATGACTCATTAGACCAGACAAAAAGTTTCCAGTCCTCCGCACACCTGTTGTGATAGGTATTTGAAAAATTCAGCCTAATCGGTCGGTGCATTGCACTCAACAAGGGGACACGAAATGGATGTCGACTGTCGCAGCCCAGTCAACAAGGGGACACGAAATGGATGTCGACTGTCACAGCCCAGTCAACAAGGGGACGCGAAATGGATGTCGACTCTCACAACACAGTCAACAAGGGGGCACGAAGTAAATGTCGACTATCATAGCCGAATAAACAAGGGGACACAAAACCTATGTCGACGGTCACAGCCGCCCATTCAGCAAGGAGATACGAAATGGATGTCGACTGTCACAGCACAGTCAACCAGGGGACACACAATAAATGTCGACTGTCACAGCCCAGCCACTAAGGGGACACGAAATAAATGTCCACTCTCACAGCCCAGTCAACAAGGGGATACGTAATGGATGTCCACTGTCACAACCCAGTCAACACGGAGACACAACGCCGTTTGTCGACTGTCACAGCCCAGTCAGCAAGGAGACACAAAAACGTTGTCAACTGTCACAGCCCAGTCAACAAGGAGACACGAAATGGATGACCATTGTCACAGCCCAGTCAACAAGGAGACACAAAACCGTTTTTGACTGTCACAGCCCAGTCAACAAGGAGACACGAAATGTATGACCATTGTCACAGCCCATTCAACACGGAGACACAACGCCGTTTGTCGACTGTCACAGCCCAGTCAGCAAGGAGACACAAAAACGTTGTCAACTGTCACAGCCCAGTCAACAAGGAGACACGAAATGGATGACCATTGTCACAGCCCAGTCAACAAGGAGACACAAAACCGTTTTTCGACTGTCACAGCCCAGTCAACAAGGAGACACGAAATGGATGACCATTGTCACAGCCCAGTCAACAAGGAGACACAAAACCGTTTTTCGACTGTAACAGCCCAGTTAACAAAGGGACACGAAGCAAATGTCCACTGTCACAGCCCAGTTAACAAAGGGATACGAAGCAAATGTCCAATGTCACAGCCCAGTCAACAAGGGCACACAAAATGGATGGCGACTGTCACATCCCAGCTTTTCCACAGTATGAGGGATAGATTTTCTGCATAAGCTTGTGTGCAAGCCCTCATTTAATTCCAACGTTATTTGAAGCTCTGTAGCCGTGAGATTCCTCGAAACGGTGAGAGACAGTCTGCGCTCACTAAAGGATTAATTGCACGTTTATGGCCACATTGTTTCCGTTGGTTGGAGGTATTGCCGTATTTGACGTTGTCTTTATGTATGCGTACGACGATTTAATATGGAAATCCAGCAATTCAGCTGTTGTGTTAATTGAACAACCGACCAACATCGCAGCTACTATCTGGCCATGGTCAAACTCACTTACGTCGCACTCTTTAACCATGATTACTTTTCCGTGACTGGATTCCAGTGCGTAGAGATTTGCTCTATTTATATGCACAGCGAATTTCTACGCGTCACGTGACTGGGCGCATTACTTCTGCTTTGCATATTGTTATCGGGTATATGTAATAATTTGCCCATTCAGTGTACATGTCTGATAAGGATTGCGTGAATCAAGTATTTTAGGAAGTTGCATGCAACCGATTTTGAGGAAAGATATCGATGCATTCCTTTACCAATATTTTTCAGATATTTTTTGTATCACTAATCCTGGATTACATTCATATGTTTTCTTGTCAGTACTAATCTCAAACAACCTATATCCATTGACTGCATCTTGACATTTCTAATGGCAAAAGACTACAAAACGCAGAGACCAAAAATGTCAACATTCATTCATGAATTATAATGAAGAGGTCACACTCCAGAACTATAATTTAGTTCTGCGAATAGTGCTCATTTCTGGATTATTTTCTCGGTGTCAGTTTACTATTAATTCAATGTATCAACTATTGATGTTTTTATGCATTAAGTCATCAATTTAATGACAAAATACAATCAAATAAATCTCACGCTTTTCTTACGTATTGAATTACAACGAATATCCTTTTGCCATAAATGCCGTATCTTTAATAGTAGTTCCACATTCCTGAACATTAAAACTGTTTTATCATGTTGGAATAGTCTGGAACCCATTCATTAATGCAGCTCGTGATCTTGCTAATCTTACTCGTCCTAAATCCAGAAGAAAATTTTTGAACATTTACTCATCGATCTCATGCGAAGCAATATACACAATATTTACAAAAGTCACCGGATACCCATTCAAAAGAAAATGAACAGATCGACTGCGTTGTTAAGATGCGCGGTACAGCTGCAAACGGTAGAAAAACAAGCCGGCAGCTAACTGCGAACATATCGCCCTGTGAGGTTGAGTGAAAATGTCGCGGCGGGAGAGAACTAACTCTGAGAAAGGAAAGTTCTGGGCTTTGTATTAGAGGGTTGTCCATAAGAGAAACCGAGCGGCGTTTAAGTATATACCCAAGGCACCCGTTTTGGATATACTGAATAAGTAGAAGACATATGGCGTGCTTGAAGCATTAAAACGTACCGGCAGACCAAAGAAAATCAGTGATAGAAGAAGTCAAAGCCTCAGGAGAGTCGTTACAGCTAATCAACGGAGTATTGCACAAGACCTCATTGTACAGGTGAGTAAAAATTCTGGAACCTCGCTATGTACACGTACAATTCGCGGAGAACTTCATTCCATTGATTACCGTGGTCGTGCGGTTGTTCAAAAGCCTTTCATATCCAGTCGGAATGGCACTCGTCCTTTAGCATGGTGTAAAGATTATTTATCGTGGACCGTAGATCAATGGAAACGGGTTCTATGGACTGATGAATCCAGATGCACGATCCTTCAGTTAGATGGCCGTGTGTGGGTATGGCGGCAGCCGGGGGAACGCTATTTACCACAGTGTACTGTTCCTACTGTCAAGTTTAGAGCTAGCAGTGTACTCGTTTGGCGGTGGCTTTTGTGGTATGGTTCTGACCCATTGGTTATCGTGGACAAACCTGTTAACCAGCACGTCTACATCGATATTCTGGACAATTATATCCTTCAACTCTGTGGCAATACTATGGAACGGAGCCTTGTTGGTACCAGCTGGATAGTGCATCGAGCCATAAAGCAAAGATTGTTACGGCTTGGTTTGACGATAATTCCGTATCGTGTGTGGACTGGTAAGCACAGAGCCCTGATCTTAATCCCATAGAGCACCTATGGAATGAATTACAGCGTCGCATAGAAAGTTTATAACCAAGACCTGCTCCTTAGCAACTGTTAGCGGCAGCATTATGTACTGAATAGAAGCGCATAACTATCGCTGTGTTCCAAAACCTTGTCGAAAGCATGTCTCGAAGGGTCAGTACATGCGTTAAGGCCAAAGGTAGACCTACAATATACTAATGTATGTCAATAAATGCTATGTTGTGTTTCTCTTCTAGGTGTCCGGTGACTTTTGTCTATATAGTGTATATAACATAGGTGTGATGACTGCAGTTTGAAGTTAAAATAAATGACTCAGTATGAACGTCTTTACTGGTAAAATGTTATTGCCTGGTGAATTTATTTAAGGTCCTGATATTCCTCCGTGATTCTGTTAGTGCCAGGAATAAAGAGCTTTCTTTCATCCCAGGTATTCACAGTCGTATCAGAGTATCAGAATGATATGACCGAATCACAAACAAAACAAAGCGAGCACAATGGGCATAGGTAGAGATTTGACGGACGTTCAAAAAGGAATGATCATCTGCTACAGCGCCAAGGGCGGAAACATCTCAGAAATAGAAGATTCCGTTTGATGTTCGTGAGGTGCTGTAGTAAGGGTGTGCCAAGAATGCACCGCTGGCACACAGATTACCTCCGGATGTTATAACTGTGAAGCCCCAAAGGCCATAGATCCCAGAAAAGAATGTAGCCTCCGTTGAATGGTAAAGGGCCATCGATGAACAACAGTCCAGCAATTGACCACGCAAATGAGCGTTGGGGCACCCAGGTACGTGTATCCGATTACAGTACAGCGAACCCTGTTACGTATGGTCTCCAGGGTCGAAGCTGCGTCAAGGTGCCCATGTTAATCCAGGTCCATCGGCAATGACGTCAGCTGTTCGCATGGGACTACCGTCATTGGACAGTGGAAGAGTGCATGAAGGTTGCCTCCGACGAAAAGAGGTATCCCTCCACAGAAGCTGCGGGCGGACACCCTGACACCCGGACACCTTTGTCGGTGAAATACAGGCTGGTGGTTGCGGTGCGCATGTCTTAGGAATATTTCTATGGTATGACCTGGGCCCGCTGGTACCACTGGATGAGTTCCTGAAAGTCAATGGCTATTTGTCCATCCTCGCTGACCACATGCAACCCTTTATGTTGGACGTTTACCCTGGTGATGATGGTGTCTACCAACAATACAATGCAACGTGCCACATCGCTAAGTGTCGGTGTGACTGGTTCCAGGAACACGACAGCGATGTTTCCGTTTCCCCTTAGTCGGCAAAATCGCGAGACCTTAATCCCATAGAACAATTGTGGGACTATTTAGATCGACAAGTTCGACGTGCCGACCCGCGACCACATCATCTCCGAGACCTCCGTGCTCCGCTGCAGTCCGAATGGTTACGTGTGTCTCGGACAACATTCCAGAGCCTCGTTGCGCCCATGTCTCGCCGTCTCGCCGCTGTCATTCACGCCAAGTGTGGTTATTCCCATTATTAGGTAGGTGGTCGTATTATTTTGATACGAACGTGTCTGTGATGCGTTTGCCTTACGGTACTGGCTCTCTATCCTCCCAGGAACAAGTGGTCCTCATTCAGGGACAGGGAGTCGTTGTACCCCACTGAGTTGCTCACAGTGGTCTTACACCGCAAAAGCGAACAAAAAAAGGGACAGGCCACTGTTTATAGCTCACACTACCTTCTCTGTAACATATATAATTTCCTAAATACATCATGTGATTCATTTTCATGGCTTCTTTCTGTATTATTTTCGACTATTTTGAGTATCCTTCAAACTTTTCAGTGTAATTGAATTCTTCAGTTTCGTGCAGGCGAATGCCTTGAAAATTTAATATGCACAAACCCATTAGCAGTAGATACAAAAGCATGTAAAGAGACTTCGTTATGGAACTTTAACCCTTTAGCGACCATAACGCCCAAAACGCCCGTACATACAAACGCCCATAGCTGCCGGAAACGCCTGCCTAGACTGAGTCAGACCTCCTACCCTTACCTGTTCTTTAAATTTGCTCGACCTACGATAGATCAGCAGACGTTACCGTCACTCAACATTGTTGTTACTAAACAAAGAAGTGAAACAAAAGAAAATTTCGGGCTTTAGGGAATTTAGAGTGATTCCAGGTTTTATGGAATTGGTCGTTAAAGGGTTAAAATGAAATACTCGCATTTAGCTACTAAAAAGACCATTCGAATACTAATGCCATTAAGTGTCCGCTATTAATAAACATAAAAAAAAAGAGTCAGTTTCTATTTGAGGCGGAGATTGTCTTGTGCGACAAAATAAAGAAACTCGGCTTGGTCTGAAATATTCGTTTATTTTAATTGAAATACCTCTTATAACGATTGTTTTCATTGGAGGTTTAACGACCACGGTGAGCTACTCAGTGAGCTATAAGCAGTCGCCCGTCCCTAATTTAGGGCCACTGGTCCCAGGGAAGGGAAGGAGAGCCAGGGCCGTAAGACAAACACAACATCCATGCCCCCCCCCCCGGTATTCGAACCCGGACCCAACTCGGGCGAATGATCAGAAGCCATCGCATAGATCACTATGCCACCGGGGCGGCTAACTTCGATTTGAAAACATGAGAGTTATCTGATAAAATAATTTCCAAAGTTTGCCGAGATCCGCCAGATGGTCGCCAATCAGCTCCTATCGGGAACTTCGCTCTTACCAAACTCCTTATTAAAGCTTTATTAGAGCAGAAGGGATTTTTTTATTTTTAAAACGACGAACAATTCTTGAAAGATGGCGTCATTAATTGAAATGTATACTGCATTGCGGGATGTTTAATTCAAATTAAATGACCCCTTTCGTTTGGTGTCGCATCGCTTCCCGAACAGGGTTCTGCTTCGTTCCGACCTATTTCCACCACTCAGAATACACTGAAGAGCAATTGAATTTGAGATATCTGTCTAGTAACGTGTAGCAACACCTTTCGCCTTGATGACGGCGGCGATTCGTCTCGGCGTGGTCTCGACTAGACACCGGAAGCCATACGGATCCACGACCACTCAACAAGTTCCCACAGTTCACGAAGATTTGATTAAGGGTCGAACATCTCTCTCGATGGCATCACAGATGTGCTCGATTGGATTCAGGTCAGGTGACCTAGGTGGCCATGGAAGCGAGGTCATGTCGGTAGAGTGTTCATCCAACCATTTGGATATAATTCGGGAGCGATGGCACGGTGCATTGTCTTGTTGCAGGATGAGGTCCCTAGTGGGATGTTGAAGAAGCACAAACGGGAGCAAATGGTCGTCAAGCATATCCCGGTACGGTTGATCAGTGACAGACGATGTCACACGTACCAGGGGTCCCATTTCAGTCAACGTAAATAGTCCCCAGACGAGTGTATCACCCCCACCAGCTTGAAGAATACCCTGCTGGCAAGAAGGATCCATCGCTTTATGTGGTTTGCGCCGTACTCGTATCCTGACATCTGCATGTACCAACGTGAATTTCGACTCGACAATCCAGGCAACATTTTTCCACATGTCTAGGGTCCAGTGGCGATGTTCCCGCGCCCATGCTAATATTTGCACCCTCTAATGTGCTTTCAGCAGCGTTACCCACGTGGGACGGTGGCTTCTGCACCCCATAGCGAGGAGATGGTTCTGGATGGAGTGGCTGCTTACACGTTTTTGTGCACCAACGTTAAATTTCCGAGTGATTTCTTGCACAAAGGTCCGTCTACCCGCTGTTACAATGCGAGCTAGCCGACGATGACCCCGTTCATCCACACGCTGTTGTCCACGGCAGTTGGCCTTTGCAGGGATGGTTTTACCGGATTCGATGTACTCACGGTGCACCCGTGACAGCGTGGCTCGTTAAAATCGCAGTGCCAGCACGACTTCCGAGATGGAGTGACGCATTCGTCGGGCCCCGACAATTTGCCCACGATCAAATGCGCTTAGATCCTTCGTTTTACCCATACTCCGTCCGATTCTTACTGATTCCCGTCGCATCACTCCTAATATTGTCGGATCGCTGCATACATCATGTCGTTCCCGTTTACAGGGCCGCCCACAGCACCACATTTGCATAACGCCAGCTGTCTCTAATTCAATTGCTCTTCAGTGTACAACATTGTTATTATTGCGAGATAAAGCGATCTATATTATGAAAAAGCCTTTGATTCGGTGAAACCATCAGCAGTTGCAATGGCTCTGAAATCCTGCGGTATTGAAGATGCATACATTAATATTATTAATAACATCTATGAAAATGCAAGTGCAAAGATTCGGCTGTTTGAAAATACAACACACATAAAAATTAGAAAAGGAGTGAGACAAGGTGACACCATATCTCCGAAACTCTTTAATGCCACATTGGAAAATGTCTTTCAATCACTGAACTGGGAAAACAAAGGGATAAAGATTAATGGAGATTATCTAACCCACCTTCGTTTTGCTGATGACATAGTCATTTTTGCAACTACCCCATCAGAGCTACAGAGTATGATCCAGGAACTTGCTGACGAGAGTAAAGAAGTGGGATTAAAAATGAACTTTCAGAAGACAAAAGTGATGTACAATGCTTTTACAAGAAATGAAGATTTATCGATTGATGGAAACAAGCTGGAGATAACAGACACGTACGTTTATCTTGGACAGCAAATATCAAGTGAGGGTCACATTGGTGAAGAAATTAATCGGCGTACAAAACTTGCCTGGAGAGCTTTTGGAAGAGACAACATAATTTTCAAGAGCAATATGCCATTATGTCTTAAAAGAAAAGTGTTTGATCAATGCATCCTTCCAGTGCTTACGTATGGTGCAGAGACGTGGACCTTAGCTAAAAGAGACATACAAAGGCTGCAAACAACTTAAAGATGCATGGAGAGGTGCATGCTTGGTGTAACTAGGAGAGATAAGAAGAGGAACTCGTGGATCCGAAAAATGACAAGAGCGGAAGACATCATGATCAGAGTTAAATCCCTGAAATGGCAATGGGCTGGACATACTGCTAGAAGAACAGACCATCGATGGACAGCCGAAAATTTAGATTGGATTCCAAGGGACAGGAAAAGACCCAGAAGAAAACCACATGGTAGATGGGTGAATGAAATTCGAAAGTATGCGGGAGTGACATGGAGGAGACTTGCACAAGACAGACCGTTGTGGAGGAAACTTGGGGAGTCCTTCGTCCAGCAGTGGATTGATAATGGTTGACAATGATGATGATATGGAAACAAAATTCAGGAATCACAGACTTTGATGATGAAATATCATTTTCAGGAAGAAAGTGGGAGCAGGATAATTAGGTTCTGAAAATTGGAAGGTGAATAAATACTAAAAAAAAAGCTAATGTTACCTTATGCACTGGCGGAAAGAGAAAAAAGAACACCAAGAAGGAATTGGCGGACGATCAAGAAATTTACATATGTTAATGGAGTCGAGTTTACGTAGGTGTGATGTTAATTTCGGGACCAACCGGTAAGCGCTTACGCCACAGCCCGGCATAAAATGCAAATTATCGTCGGTGGTATTTCAGGTGTACGGCGAAGTGAATGTAATCAGTCGTCGGCGTACCGACACGTGCGAAGACCCTGGACAAGCTGCAATGCCTGGACATGGAAGACGTGTTCGATTTCAGCAGTTATCGGACTTTGAGGGAGGTCGTCTAGTAGGACTCCGCGTGGCCGAGTGGTCGTATCGTCGTAATGTGGAGCGAATTTGACGGGAAGTATCAATGGTGGTACGATGGTGGCGTAGATGGTCCAAGGAACATTCCCATATGAGAAGACGTGGAACCGGGAGTCACAGACGGACTGATGAACGGACGGATCAACGCATAAGAAGAGCGCCGTTGTCAAGCAGAACATCCACTGCGACAGAAATCCGAGCTGCCGTTGCACCTGAGGTGACTGTGCGAACAATCCGCAGCCGTCTACTGGATGCAGGACTACGTGCACGTGTGCCTCTGGCATGTGTACCTCTGACTCCAGCCCACCGTCAGGAACGGCTGCAGTGGTGTCGCCAACGTCTGCACTGGAAAACGCAATGGCGATTTGTCGTGTTCAGCGATGAAAGCAGATTATGCTTGGGAGCCTCCGATGGCCGTATGTGTGTTCGCAGACGCACAAGGGAGCGTCTCCACCCTTCTTGCATCCGCCAGCGACACACAGGGCCTACACCTGGTCTCCTGGTGTGGGAAGCGATCAACTATCACTTCCGTACACAACTTGTGATTGTACCGAGTACGTTTACAGCACCTCATACATCAACAACATCATTCAGCCCGTTGTTGTGCTATTTGTAAGGTCGGTCCATCGTGGTGTTTTCCAGCAAGTAAACGCACTCCAACACACGGCGCGTGCGACGTAACATGTACTTCAGGGTGTGAGACAACCTTCATGGCCTGCACGTTTACCGGATTTGTCCCCCATTGAGCCCGTGTGGGATTTTATAGAACAACGACTTATCCGGTCTCCACGACCAGCCACGTCCATCCTTGATTTACGCGTTCAGGTTGAGGATGCTTGGAACTCATTACCCCAAACTTACATCCAACATCTGTACGACAGACTCCATGCCAGAATTGCACAGTGTGACGCAGTTCATGGCGGTTCAACCTCGTACTAACCATGTTACATGGAAATGTTGTTTTTCAGTTTACCAGCAAATACAGCTGTATTTTGCCATAATGTTTTGATCACGTTATCCTCTGTATTCCGTTTTTATGCTGTATAAATTTCGTTGGTACCAGACGTCTCCTTCTTGGTGTTCTTTTTTCACTTTCCGCCAGTGTATATAAAACACAAAACGTCTGTTTGTCTGAAGCAGCAAAACTTTGGAACGCCGAACTGTGGCATCCTGAAATTTGCATTGCTTATTAATGTTGGAATTTCTAGGTCAACGCAACTATTTCAAGATCTCTACGTTGTTCCGTTCGCGAGTTATGAACTAATTAATAAGCTAATCAATAAACTTAGCGTCATTTGCTACGTCATCGTTCCAAATCTGAAAGCACGTGACTGCAATAATCGCTGCGGCATATCCACAGGTGTTTCTATTCTTTGAGAACTGTGCATAAAAAAATGCAAAATCGAAATTTGCCAAATCTTAACGAAACGGGCTGAAATTTTTATCAACACCATGAATTGGTAATAAGAGGAGTTCCTCAACATTTCACAGGAATCCGGTCAAAACTTTTTAAAATAGGCATGGAATATTTACTTCATCGGTAACAGAAATATATGCGCAGAAACGGTTAATAAAATTTTGACGGCTAATTTAAAATGTAATTTACCAATTCAGGCGAAATTTAGAGGTCATGTTCCTATTAACGATTTATGGTGTTCATTAAAATTTCAGCCAGTTTAATAAAATATTCTCAAAGGTAAGTTTTTAACTTTTTTATCCCAGAGATTCGCCCCTCAAAGACGTCTGAAACGAAAGCACGTGATGCATTTGATCGTCGGTAACAAATTGTTAACGAATTTTGTTCAGTCAGTGTTCTAATGCTGTCTCTTGGAAGCGTGTTAAATAATTCTTAACGCTTTTAGTCCGTTTGATTCTACAGACAGCTGTATGTTGGAATGTCAAGAGCAAAGGATCCAACAAAATTATATATTGTCGCCGATGAAGGAGAAACCAAAAATGTTGTGTACGGCCAAGTGCTGAAATAATCACACTATGAATAAATAATTTGTAATGACCGATTTTGCGAAATCTGCTTTCTTCTTTCTTGCAAGCATCAATTTGTTTCCCCGATTTTTTCAGTGACATATAAGGGAATATGAAATTAATAAGCCTAAATCCCTGGCAAAGCCGGGTAGTGTAGCTAATATAACATAAACATTAAAAATATAATGCTGATCTTCACAATATACAATGTCAAAATAATAAAGCCATTCTTTGGGAGAACAGTTCGAGGTGATTTTCACGAGAAATTCCAGGCAATCTAAAGCAAATGTACAGTAAAACCTTGAAAATCCGGCACCGACGCGGGACAGGACAAGTGCCAGATTTATGACAATTCCGGATTTCTGAAGCTATCCAAAAATTGTGTAAGGGGCGTTACGTAAAGCACGGGCTTACACGTTACAGGTCACTTTAACAAAAATTTACGGGTCTACGCCTTATATATAAATATGCAGGTGTCGCGCTGCCGATCGCATTCTTCGCAATTTGCGAAACAAAAATCGTTTTGGCGATGGACAAAAAGTTTCGGCGAAAATATTGCCGTACTCATTATTATAAAACTGTAGAAAAAAATTGAATTTGGCGAATTGTAGGCAAAAACTTGAAAACAAAGCCAGAGCAATCGCCAATGGCGGATACATCGCGAAAACGCCATGTGAATTTTACATCGATGTTACGGATTTTCGACTGACGAAACTACCATACATCGCGAAGGCGATTACCGCGAAGAATCATGAATACCGATGTTGATGTCATTACACGATCGAATCAACATACTGCCACCACCAAGCACACACCATTATCACACGTTCGACACGCATTTCAAACGCACACGCCGATACGTCGCCTCATTGGTTCGCGTCACTTCAGCGCGGCCCAATGAGATAACGAATTTGAGAAATCTCACTATGTTAAACGTTGGCGGCTATCGGCGATTCACACGCTGAGATCGGAGGATTGGGGAAATATCGGATGTTCTCACGAAAAATGAAATTAAAAAAGTGCCGGATTTCTGAAGTTGCCATTATTCTGGATGCCAAATTTTCGAGGTTTTACTGTATTTATTTGCGTTTACAACGAATCACTGTGTTATTGTTGTAGTTTTCAGACATTTTCCCTTAAGCTTAGGTCCCTCTCAAAATTTATTACAAATGTAGTTAATATTTTTATCTGGCTTCTTGGCGAATGTTTTTATTTAATGTTAGCAATAAGCTCCTTCATTGTGGAGGGTCCAACTTATTTTGTTTCTTTGGAGGTTTAAGGACCCCCCATAAGCAGCTCCAACGGATATAAGCAATTACCCGTCAGTAAGTTGAGGCAACTGGCTTCGAGGAAGGGACAAAGCCTGCATCGTAAGAGAAACAAACCATCCGTGCGTAATCCGGAATTCGTGCATAAGTCTATCTCGGACGAATCGTCAGAGGTCAACGTCTGCGACCAATCCACCCAAGGGCAAACCCTAGTTTTTAGTTGCCCTAAATTGCCTTACTCTTCAGATTCTACAGCCAAACCTTAGTCTCGATTCCCGAACTGCAAGACAAGCCACCTAACTCATTTTATGGTTTATATGAAACGCGAAACATTCTTTGAAATGACTGCGCCGCCCCGGTGGCGCAGTGGTCTAAGGCGTTGGCCTCTGATCATTCGTCCGTAAGGGGTCCGGATTCGAATCCCGGTGAGGCATGGATGTTGTGTTTGTCTTACGGCACTGGCTCTCTCCCTTCCCTGGAACCAGTGACCCTAAATTAGGGACGGGCGACTGCTTATAGCCCATTGAGTTGCTCACGGTGGTCGTTAAACCTCCAAAAAAAAAAAAAAATGACTGCAGAAGTTTCATGGCCGCCCGGCTGTCCAAGAAGTCGGAAGGGCAAGTTTCTGTCTTGTGGTCCGAACTGGGCACAGGCCCGAGTCCTAGGTGAGTTCTGTTTAATGAAGGAAGAAATATTCTTCGAAATAAATGGAAAATTCACAGAATATTCAAGCAAAGCAAACTATATTTGCTTTCCTTGAATATTCTGTGTATAGTCTTCTTGAATAAAGCAACTGTGACCTCCGACCTACATCCGTCCGGATGGGAATTGGGTCAAAGCGCTATGAAGAAGCATGGATGCTTCGACTAACGAAAATCTGAGGACTTCCAGATTCTTATGTCTCAGTTGCTTGGAACTTCACTGTTCTGGGTGGTGTAATAGTTGGCATATTCGACCTACATCCGTCCGAATGGGAATTGGGTCCAAGCGCTATGAAGAAGCATGGATGCTTCGACTAGCGAAAATCTGAGGACTTCCAGATTCCTATGTCTCAGTTGCTTGGAACTTCACTGTTCTGGGGGGTGTAATAGTTGGCATAGTCGACCTACATCCGTCCGGATGGGAATTGGGTCCAAGCGCTATGAAGAAGCATGGATGCTTCGACTAGCGAAAATCTGAGGACTTCCAGATTCCTATGTCTCAGTTGCTTGGAACTTCACTGTTCTGGGGGGTGTAATAGTTGGCATATTCGACCTACATCCGTCCGGATGGGAATTGGGTCAAAGCGCTATGAAGAAGCATGGATGCTTCGACTAGCGAAAATCTGAGGACTTCCAGATTCCTATGTCTCAGTTGCTTGGAACTTCACGGTTCTGGGTGGTGTAATAGTTGGCATATTCGACCTACATCCGTCCGAATGGGAATTGGGTCCAAGCGCTATGAAGAAGCATGGATGCTTCGACTAGCGAAAATCTGAGGACTTCCAGATTCCTATGTCTCAGTTGCTTGGAACTTCACTGTTCTGGGGGTGTAATAGTTGGCATATTCGACCTACATCTGTCCGAATGGAAACTGAGTCCAAGCGCTATGAAGAAGCAAGGACTAGTGAAAATGCGAGGCCTTTCAGATTTCTGTGTCTCAGTTGCTTGTAACTTCACTGTTCTGGGTGGTGTAATAGTTAGCATAGTCGACCGGTAATCGGGAGATACAAGGTTCGATTCCCGCTCCAGGACGATTGAAATTTTCAAGTTTTCTGAGAAGTGCTACATGGATGACCAGCTTGAATATTATGAGGTATGTTTATTTGGAGCTTTAAGGTGGTTCCACCTGAAATTTCTGCCTTATGTTTCCAATGGTAAAACTTCTTTACATATTTTATTCGCAATTAATGTATTCCCTAGGATGAAACTTTGCACATCGATAAAGCTAACTTTAGTTTATAGCATGGGATACTTAATAATTGCTAAAACATGACCATAACTAAGCAATCCAACATTTGTTTGTCCACTGACGTCATCGACGTACAGGTCGCGCCATCTATTAGCAGTCCTTAACATTACTCAAAGAAAAAGGATTGATTTATAATATAATTATGGTTATGTTTTAGCAACTATTAAGTATCCCATGCTACTACTTAAAGTTAGTTTTACGGAAGTGCAAATGCTCATCCTTGGGAATGCATTAATTGCGAAGAAAATATGTAAAGAAGTTTTACCATTGGAAACAGTAGGCAGAGATTTTAAGTGGAACGACCTCAACAGCAACTCAATGGGCTAAAAGTGGCAGGCTGTCTCTGATTTCAATATGCTCGTTCGAGAGAAGAGAGAGTCAGTGCCGTATGTCAAAAACACATCCGTGCCTCACCAGAGATTCGACCGCTGACCCATCTCGGACGATTGATTCGAAGCCAACGTCTCATTCCACTCGGCTACAGGGACAGCGGATGAGCGTGCGTCATGTTCTTATCTTACGGCACAGGCACTGTCCTTTCCTTGAAAGCAATAACCTCAAATTAGGCACTGTCATTTCCTTGAAAGCAATGACCTCAAATTAGGCACTGTCCTTTCCTTGAAAGCAATGACCTCAAATTACGCACTGTCCTTTCCTTGCAAGCAATGACCTTAAATTAGGCACTGTCCTTTTCTTGAAACCAATGACCTCAAATTAGGCATTGCCCTTTCCTTGAAAGCAATGACCTCAAATTAAGCACTGTCCTTTCCTTTAAAGCAATGACCTAATATTAGGCACCGTCCTTTCCTTGAAAGCAATGACCTCTTATTAGGCAATGTCCTTTCCTTGAAGGCAATGGCTCCAAATTAGGCACTGTCCATTTCTTGAAAAAAATGACCTGAAATTAGGCACACTCCTTTCCTTGAAAGCAATTACTTCAAATTAGGCACAAACGACTACTTACAGCTCATAAAGTTGCCCGTGATGGGTGTTAAACCTCTTACCTCAAAAAAGCTGCCCCATCGGCTAATAGGTCTCTGTAGCTGGTTCTGACAATGGTTGAGCCGGGTTAGAGCCCTGAATAAGACATGGGCGGCACGTTTGTCTGATGGAACTCTGTGATCTTCCGGAAATCAGTGGCCCCAAATAAGGTACGTACAAATGCTTCTAGCTTCTTGAGTTTCTGGTGGTGGACCTAAAACGTCAAGACAAAAAGGTAAATGAAAAGCAAAAAAAATTATCTACTTTCAGTTTAAAGATATGACCTCTCTTTTGCATAATTCTGTGCACAAATTATTTTATGAGTTTTCGCAGAACAAAGTTTAGTGACATTAGCGTCCTTATGCTTCCAGTGCAAACATTTGTTTTCGTTAAGTTATATATTGTGTTCTCTAGGCTCTGGTGCCACTTGCACAACAAAGTGGACTACATGTTCGACATGAGGTATTTTGCTCATTGGTGAAAATTGTGTGTGGCCGCCAAGTTCCTCAACTTCGTTTGATTTTGTGCCGCCGCTCTGAAGTTCTTGATGAAAATGGTTTAGTGAGCCAGTCCTTGGTAGAGAATATTTCTGTTGTTTTCCCAGGACTAACCGAAGAAGATTTTTTGGTAAGATCCTTATCATATTCTTACTAAATTATACCATCAGATATATTCCTATTTTTCACTCTTTTTGCATGCTGAACGTTCCTTTCAATTTAAAATTTGAAAAGTGTTTTCTAAAATTCCAAAATGTTTTCCAAAATATTCAGTCTTTTGCCAGGATTCGGCGAATGCCCCGAAACACTCAACGCACGCATAGCATTTCTATAAAGAATTCCAAACCAGTAAATGTCCTACAGTATACACTATATTGGAGGAAGTCACCGGACACCTGGAAGAGAAACACAACATAGCATTTATTGACATACATTTTTACGGTGTCGGTCCACTTTTGGCCTTAATGTATGCACAGACCCTTCGAGACATGCTTTCGACAAGGTTTTGGAACACAGCGATAGGTATGCGCCTCCATTCAGTACAAAATGCTGCCGCTAACTGTTGCTAAGTAGTAGGCCTTGGTTCCAAACTTCTTATGCGGTGCTCTAGTTCATCCCATAGGTGCTCTATGGGATTAAGATCGGGGTTCTGGGCTGGCCAGTTAACACACGTAACGGAATTTTCGGCAAACCACGCTGTAACTGTCCTTGCTTTATGGGACGGTGCATTATCCACCTGGTACCAACAAGGCTCGGTTCCATAGTATTGCCACAAAGTTGGTAGGGCATAATTGTCCAGAATATCGAGGTAGACGTGCTTGTTAACAGGTTTTTACACGATACCCAATAGGACGGGACCATACCACGAAAACCACCCCCAACACGGGTACACTACCAGCTCCGAACTTGACCGTAGGAACAGTACACTGTGGAAAGTAGCGTTCCCCCGACTGCCGCCATACCCACACACGGCCATCAGACTGATGGATCGTGTATCTTGATTCATCAGTCCATATGACCCGTTTCCATTGATCTACGGTTCACAATAAATGTTCTTTACACCATGCTAAACGACGAGTGGCCTTCCGAGTGGAGATGAAAGTGTATGAGCAGCCGCACGAGCACGGTAATCCATGGAATGAAGTTCTCTGCGAATGGTACGTGTACATACCAAGGTTCCAGCATTTTTGCTCACCTGTACACTGAGGTCTAGCGCAGTACTCCGCCAATTATCTGTAACGACTCTCCTGAGGCTTCGACGAATATCACCGATTTTCTTTGATCTGCCGGTACGTTTTGCTTCTTCAGGCACGCCATGCTTCTTCCACTTATTCAGTACATCAAAAGCAGTTGACTTTGGTATTTTTAAACGCTTGTCGGTTTCTCTTATGGACAACCCACTAATATAACACCTAAAAATATTTTCTTTCTCAAAGTCAGTTCTCTCCCAACGAGACATTTTCACTCACCTCACAGTATGATATGATCGCGGTCAGCTGCAGGCTTACTTTTATACTATTTTCAGCTGTACCGCGCATCTTAACAACGCAGCGGATCAGTGCATTTGCTTTTGAAGGGGAGTCCGGTGACTTTTGTCAATATAGTGTATATGTGGAATTTCGAAAACTACGTGCGAAGAAATCCTGGAGATCTCAGCAGAACAGAAAAATCTTATTACTTACTGCAAAAAAGAGACATCTGAAACAACAAAAGAATTACGAAGAAATGGGCAGAAGTTGATAAAAATCTCACGCAGGACTGTTCGGCACGTTAACACGACATGAGAACTCTTAAGAAGACCCAGATTTGTTTGACACACAGATCAGCTACATGTCAACGGTTGTGAAACCCACATCTTTCGTGACACATATCGCGACACCGAATCTTTCAGCAAATGAGTGGCGTCAACGATCTACACTCCTAGTTGCATCTTATTTTATCAGGGTGGCAATAATATTTGCCAATTGCTGAAGTTTGCAGACGGAAATCCGTTAAATTTCAATTACTTAAATTCCACATAATTGAAAAGGTTTCTGGGGATTTTTTTATTGCCGTATTTTTCGTCGGGATGTTTTTTTTTTTCAGTAGTCCGGCCCTCGACTTTATCTACTGAAATTTTTCGATAACAGAAAAAAAATATTCGGCCTTGATTTAGGCCCTGAAAGACGATATTACGTTCTTTAAAGAAACCCTCTGAAAGGGTACAAATATAACATTCTGTTCAGTAATCATATGTTCAAAGGCCTCTGAAACGGATATTTCCGTTCGACAGGAAAGTTAAAATTGCCGTTCCTGATTTGGAGTGGAAGCTGTTGTATGTTAGGTGTATCCCCCTCGTGATCCCTCCAAGGATGATGTTCGCCTGTGGTTCTGCAAAGCCGCCAGAACTACAGTGGGTGCATCCCACTTAGTTTGCAATCATTAAACCCCTGAAACTCATCGCTGCAACTCAATTGTTTGGCTGGTGACAATTGTTTTGACAGCAGGCGACGCCTGCGCTTTAAAAACATCAACGACCGGCGAAACCAGATTTTTGTTTTGTTTTTTTTGTTCTGCCAATCTCTCAATTGCATCTCTCGACTAAATTAAAATCATTTATTTTTTCCATTTATTATGCTTATCTTAATTTATTTCATGTTTCCGATTGAAATCGAAAGCCTTTTTTTGTTTCTGATTTCAGCTGGATTCTGAGAGAGAGCAGCTGACTTTAACTCAGGGTGCAAGCATCACTTGATTTGCAACACTTGCGTGACCTTGTTTGTTTTGTTTTTATCTTTGCGCGGATCTCCTTCGACCGTTCGGTCAGAATGAAAGAATACGGACGCCTCAGTTCGTAAGAAAAAATAACTTACCGATTTCAACGTTTTTCCGAATAATATTTACTGAAACATTAAAACTATAGTTACAGGATTTCAGAACATTAACGGAATTTGTTCTGACCTCACCTTATACTCAGGATCGACTTATCTTTGAATGAATTTAAGGAAACTGAGTAAATTTATCCCATTCGATTTGTACGCCATATCGACTTATAAGCCAAAAAATACGGTAATTCATATTCTTTCAAACCTAGTGATATTTTTCGAAAAACTAACAATACCGTATATGATTGCATATAACCCAAAAGTGAACGTTGTAATTAAAATGACTGCCCTAGCTTAAAAAATTCAAAAACAAATTTACGTCTAGTCATGTCATCTAAATTTTATTCATTGTTGAGCTAAGACCAGCTTCTTTACGCCGTTCCGGTGGTGCAGTGGTCTAAGCTCTGGCTTATGAGCATTTGTCCGAGATGAGTATGGGTTCAAGTCGCGGTGGATGTTGTGTTTGTCTTTCGGCACTGGCTGTCTCCTTTCTCTGGAACCAGTGGCCCTAAATTAGGGGCGGACGGTTGCTAATAGCCATTAAGTCGCTCATGGTGGTCGTTAAACCAAAACACACACACACACAAACACACAAAGAAAAGCTTCTTTGAAATGCCTCACATCATACACAAACACACACACAGATACACGTAAATGTGAGACCACGTGACAATGTCCCAGCATTCTCCAGCATTGAACCAAAATGCGATATTCCGAACACTGTTTACATTTTGCAGGATTTCGTACTATTTTAGGTACAGAGGTCTGTGACTTACCTTTCGTTCAGTTGGCCCGAGTGGGAACTCCACATGAAGCTTAGATGGTGAGCTTGTCTTACGGCACTGGTTCTCTCCCTTCCCTGGAACCAGTATAACCAAATTTGGGACAGCGACTGGTTGTAACAAACACTCAGAACTGCTCACGGTGATCATTAAACCCCCAAAATGAAGTAAAAACAACGCTACTGATATCGAAATTATCTACGCTACTTCGGTACTAAACATGGCAAAATAAATACGAGGTTTGTACCGAAAGTAATGCAAAAGTGGGCATAACTTTTTATTAACTGACAGAAGTCGTTCAAATTGTACATGTTGGTAGAGTAACTGAACATAGTCTCCATCCCAAGCGATGCATTTGCTCCATCATTGAACCCAACTCTCGAATCCTCTGAAAAAATTCAGGTGTGCACTGTTGTACCCACTTTTTCACACCCACTTTCACCTCGTCTGTGTCGTCAAATCACTGTCCCCAGAGACTGTCCTTCATTGAATAGAACAGGTGGAAGTAGGAGGGTGCCATATCTGGGATGTGAGGTGGATGGGAGACCACCGATCAGCCTCATTTGCTAATCGCCTGATTTGTTGCCAAAGAAGTGTGTGGTCTTGCATTGTCATGATGAATGTGGTTCCTTTTCAGATTCTTGTTCGGTCTCTTCCTCCTTATGGCTTCTCTAAGCTTCTTGAGTGTCTCAATGTACCGCTAGATAGTCACGGTACGGCCACGTTCCAGAACATCAAGGAGAATGACACCCCTGTCATTCCAAAAAATAGTCACCATGACGTTCTCTGCTGATTGCTGGCTCTTGAACTTCTTAGGCCTTGGTGAAGAGGAGTGACGCCATTCCATGGATTGATTTTTCGTTTCCGGATCGTAAAGATACGCCCACGTTTGATGCCCTGTTACTAGATTGGAAAACAATGTGTCTTCATTGACTTCAAACGCTTCCAGCAGATCAGAGCAGACTTCCACCCTTCTCTCCTTCAAATCGAGTGTCAACTGCCGAGGTACTCACTTTGCATATGCTTTCAAATACTCTAAATCTTCCACCATCTTCTGTATGGCACTGTGACCACAGTCCAGTTGTGCAACAAATTCACGGACTGTGAGTCTTCTCTCCCCGCGAATCAATTCTTCCACTCGCTGACAATTCGTGTCAGTGGTCTCAGATGATGGTTTCCCACTGCGTGGTTTGTCGTCAATGCTGATTTCCTCTTCTATAAACTTTGTCATCCATCTGTGCACATTACTCTTGTCAATGGTGTCATTTTCCTGAACATTCTGTATACTTCTGTGGATGTCGGACAGCCTGCACCCTTCCTTCGTCAAGAATTAAATGACGACACGTTGCTTCTGCTTGGAATCCATTATTTACCTGCAATGAAGAAGAAGGGTTACTATAAAAGAAGAGTTGGTCTACCAACATGTACAATTTGAACGACCTCTGTCAGTTAATAAAAAAGTTATACCCATTTCTGCATTGCTTTCGGTACAACCCTCGTATATGCGTAAGAATTGTGGCACACGCACACAAAAAAATTTGTTAAATATAAAATACACACTTACATGAATACAACATAAACAACAATATTTTGTTCATCGTACGCTTTTTCCTTTGACTCTGTTATAAGAATATGACAGAGGCCTCTGTTTCTTCGTCCCCCTCAAACACCACCTTTTAGTTCACTATATTCTGAAGGCTTTGTAGTTATGTGCGAACAACTGCAATACATAACATCTTATCCTCATTCGTGAAAATATTTCATTAATTGAGCTGCTGTTTCTTTTACATTCTTTTGCTACAGAGTATTTCAGCTTCCTCCGTCCTTGTTCGGACTCTGCAAGGATTGAAGGAACTCACTCGACGCATCTCCCTTCAGCGGTAACAATCACAGATTCGGTGTGTCAGAATCTGTGGTTCCTTCAGCCAGGTAACAATCCCGATGAAGGAACCACAGATTCGGACACACCGACAGGTGGCGCTCACTGGGGAGGTTGTACCTTATGGACCGTGTTTCCATTTAGAGACCTCTGGAGAGATCGGTTCGCCAAGCGAGCATTTCATTCAACGGTTCTCGGTCCTGAAGGGCCAAAGAACCATTTGCTTCCAGAAAACGTAAAAACGTGAAACTGGTGGAGATTTCTGGTTTGCGTATCGCGCGGACTTCTACTAGTTTTTCGTAGTATTTCGAGTGAACTTGATACTCCGGTATAAACGCTGAGGTTGAGTTTTCCATAAAGCGTACAGTTGTGTAGAATGGTAAGTATGAGTCATTTTTTTGTAGGACTTCCGTCCACAGTGAGTAGATTTTAGGTCCCAGCCAGCTACAGCGAGTTCGCTTTTGGGCAGGACACAGAAACGGAAGGAATGAGATAAAGTCTAGTGACTTTGACAGAACAGCTTGTAGTGAGATTAGAGTACAGTAGATGGCGCCACCGTACAAGTACAATGTTGCTTATAGAGGGGTGAGAGAAAATCAGGGGGTGTAGGAAAGGATACCCATTTAACCGGTGGGACCAACCCGGGGGCCGTCATTTAACGTACTCGTACGATGCACGGCGGATATTCAGCGATTGTTAGTAAATCACACCATCTCTGAAAGATCAGCCCAGGATCGAACTTGAGGACCTTGCATTGACAGTCTGACTCGCTAACCACTAAGCCATCCGCGGCTCAATTGTGCAGAATGCGTGACCTCTTAATTTATATAGGTTTCAGGTTGGACTGTAATGTAAGTGAACAAACCTCTTCACAGTTTTTCTCTTTGTTTTTATGTATTTTTTCTAACATTATCAAGGTTAACACGTGATTTTTACTGTTCTGCTATTTAGTCCTGCTCGCAAATTAGCATGAAATAATGGAATGTTGTTGACGGGAAAATTTTCCGTCCAAAATGCAATACTAAAAATAAAAAGAAAGTTCCTGATTTTAGTCATAAAATGATCATCCTCTTTAATATCTTTTTCCAGATGGCTATTTGGCATCTCTTGGCCCACGCAAGACAATCAAATTCCCAACTAGCTTTACAGAATGCCACCAACGTGCATGAAATCTCAGAAGAAGCACCAGTCACTTCATCTGTCCTGCTTAGTGATCTTATTTTCAGCCGTGACGCATTTTGTTGGATTAGAATGAATCTTGCGGAAAAGAGCAAGAAGCAAGAACAGGTAACAAAAACTTCGGCCACTTTTAATGAAGTTACTATATGGTCTGCACATATCCTCTGTGCCATATTAGTCAGAAACAAACGTTTAATTTTAAAACTGAAACAATTTTAAACTTGTCAGAAAATTTTTTACTTTTTAAACAGAAATAGCAATAAACTTGAAAACAAAGGATATGAGACTTGAAATTGCACCCTTTCATGTTCTTCGCAACTGGAATTGATTCTATTCATAAAACTGGATATTGCACTGGTGCACAAGGCACTTCTTATAAATATGTTGCGTCTTTTTCTTAGTTACTCAGTCCAAGGACTGGTTGTTCAGTAGATGTACCTTATCTTGGTTACTCAGTCCAAGGACTGGTTGTTCAGTAGATGTACCCTATCTTGGTTACTCAGTCCAAGGACTGGTTGTTCAGTAGATGTACCCTATCTTGGTTACTCAGTCCAAGGACTGGTTGTTCAGTAGATGTACCCTATCTTGGTTACTCAGTCCAAGGACTGGTTGTTCAGTAGATGTACCTTATCTTGGTTACTTAGTCCAAGGACTGGTTGTTCAGTAGATGTACCTTATCTTGGTTACTCAGTCCAAGAACTGGTTGTTCAGTAGATGTACCCTATCTTGGTTACTCAGTCCAAGGACTGGTTGTTCAGTAGATGTACCCTATCTTGGTTACTCAGTCCAAGGACTGGTTGTTCAGTAGATGTACCCTATCTTGGTTACTCAGTCCAAGGACTGGTTGTTCAGTAGATGTACCCTCTCTTGGTAACTCAGTCCAAGGACTGGTTGTTCAGTAGATGTACCCTATCTTCGTTACTCAGTCCAAGGACTGGTTGTTCAGTAGATGTACCCTCTCTTGGTTACTCAGTCCAAGGACTGGTTGTTCAGTAGATGTACCCTATCTATCCATTCCTCTCTATTCTCCGCCGTTGTCTTCAAGTCATAGTACGCCTTACAGTTGGTGTCTTGAAATAACTGTGCCACAAAACCATTCCTTGGCTGTCCTCTTCCTCTCTTGCCTTGAATTTCCCCTTCCAAAACTTTCAGAATCTGGCGTCCATGGCGCAGTGCGTATCCCATTCATAACATTCTTCTTCTCTTTAACATGCTGATAAGATTCTTGGGTTCTCCTTCTCTCTCCAGGACCTACTCATTAGTCTTTCTATTGAGCCAGCTTATTCTCTCCATTCTTCTATAACTCCATATCTCAAAGGCCTCTAGCCTTTTCACTTTCCTCTTGGTCAATGTCTATGTCTCAGAACCGTAGAGAGCTACTGGCCAAACATATGCCTTTAAGATTCTCTTCCTCAGTTTTAGATCTATATTTTTGGATGTCAGTAGTCTTTGATTCTCTCTAAAAGCCGTTTTTGACATCCCAAGTCTCATTCTAATTCCCTTTTCACATGTCGCATCTTCCGTAATAATTTGACCCAAATAGCGGAATGATTTAACTTGTTCGATGTATTGTCCTTCAATTTTAAGGAAACTCTGTTTTGGATCCTTCCCTATTACCATTAGTTTGTCTTATTTTTATTTATCTTCATTTCATAGATATCCGCATTTTTGTGTGTTTGTGACATCTTTTGTTATGTATAACTTTTAATTTAATTTTCATATGCATGTAATGTCAAAGCCAAGAACGGAGCAAGATTTTTTTTTGCGTATGAGAGCGAGACTTGAAATTACACCCTTTCTAGTCTAAAGTTTTCATACTTCCACTCAGGCAGTACGTAGTTTTTTACGCTTTCCAACCGTAGGTTGAAGAAGCGTATATGCTCCAATGCGTATTTGCTCCAGCTTTGACAGTCTGTCTGTCCGTCCGTCCGCACAATAACTCGCGTAAAAATGGTTCGATTTGGATGAAATTTTAGTATGTGGTAGGGGATGACCTGGGAAGAAATCTTATTGAAAATGCGCGAAATGGGGTCAAAGGTCAGGATATAGGAGCTGAATCCATTCCATCGCCCTCGTGCGTCATAACTTACGTAAAAATGCTTCGATTGCGACAACATTTCATCATGTTGTTCCGGAGATGTACTGAACAGGTTCTGTTCAAGAATGTTGCAATGAAGTTAAAGGTCATGGCACAGGAGCGAGATTTATTCCATAGCCATTGTCCTCATAACTTGACTGAACATGCTTCTATTGCGACAGAACTTTAGTATGTTGTTCCGGAGGTATAATGAACCAATTCTATTTAATATCATCGAAATGGGGTCAAAGGTCAGGGCATAGGAGCGAGATTTATTCCACAGCCATTTTCCTTATAACTTGAGTAATGGTTTCTGGCATATTGGAAACCGTATCATAATCAATGCATTGCATGACTTTACCAACTTGTTACTTTTCGTACTTCCGTTCTTCTTCCAATCCTATTTACAGCCAAATGAGGCTATAGATGTCGCTCATCTCTTTCCAAATGTTCCTGTCTTGGGCTTGTCTATTCCACAGCTTTCCTGCAGTTTTGTTTATCTCCGCTATCGGAAAGTATTATCGTAGTTCAAAAATCGAACTTTCAGTATTCGGCATAATTTTGCTAAAAGTGTGATAACTAGAACCCAAGAGCCAAGAAAAAGTGTGATAACTAGAACCCAAGAGCCAAGAAAAAAGTGTGAAAGTTACGTGAATGCCGACTCCACTCAAATGAAGAATGAAGATCGAACCAGCAGAGAACGAAAGCGTAGAAGATGTGAACGTTACAATAGGAAGAATATTTCACTTGTAGGTTAAACGCTTAGAAGGACTTTCTGCAACGCAGCACAGATGAGGGATTTGTTCTTCGTCCCTTCAGCCTATTCGGAAAAGGAAACGGAGATTAGTGATATCCGCATACAGGGTTACAAGGAAAGTCCTTCGTCAAGCCAATATATCACGAACTATGGCAGTTAACGATTTACTTCTTGTGCAGCTGTATAAGAAACCCCTCTTGGGGCACACAATGACATCACGAGGGATACCCTCTCTTCTTTTTTGGGGGGGTCAGGGGACTATCCCCCTTCCCCTGAAGATAGGGCAAAAAAGTCAATCACAAACTTGTTCCGTGAGGCAAAAATAGTACATAAATGTTTTTGTCCCATAACAAAAGATGGAAGCCGGCCGGGAATGTGGCACAAGAAAATCACAACATCCGAAACCAACGAGAGAGTATTTACATAAGAACGTATTACTTAGAACTTATCTAAACTGGTAAGTTCTAAGTAAATGAAAGCACAAAGCAAAAGTTTTCCTACAATCCTTATCAACAGTTCTTGTCCTGAAATAAAACGCAGTACCTTGACATATTCAATATCAGACTTTGATGTCCAATACAGTAAAAAATGCACTGAGACAAGAAGAAATAACAAAAAGTGGCGAAATACTTATCCAATAGGACACTGTATGCATATCTAATTGACTTGCGTATGTGGCAAAGCTTTTGACTTCCCGTCACTGGTTTACGAAGTGTTGGCATACCGACCACGCATATCATTTTTGTATTCTGACGACGGAGCAGAAAGCACATTTGAAATCCATGCAAATATGCTTCGGACACAGTGACTCAAGTAGCTTTCCGCTTTTTTCACATTTGGAGAGTCTCCTTCCATCTTTTGTTATGCGACAAAAACATTTATGTACTACTTTTCCCTCGCTGAACAAGTTTGTGATTGACTTCTTTGCCCTATTTGCAAAGGGGGCGCAATTACCCCCTCAACCCCTCCAAAAAAGATGGGGCTAGGGGATCCCTCATGGTGTTATTGCGTGCGCCATAGGAGGTTTCCTATACAACTGCACAAGAAGTAAATCGCTCACTGCCCTAGTTCGTGAAATATTTACCTGATCAAGTACTTTCCATGTAACGCTGTATTTTTATCTGCCTCTTTTAGCTGTTTTGAAAAGGTTATTTTCTTCACGTGAGAGGTCCACACCTATCAGAGTAGGTTACTCTGTGGCCCAGTCAATTTCGTGAAATACTGTACGCGGCTAACTGAAGGCTTCAAAAAAACAACAACACTAGAGCGTATAACTTTCTTTTTCAGGAAATTTATTCACACCTTTTTTATACGAGTGTCATAACAAAATTTCCGTACACGTCAATCAAAAAGGGAAGCGGATGATGCCATCGGGAAAATGATTGCGTCATGTCAAGGTCAGACTCTCATCAACGCAGTGGTGACAGAACGACGTGCTATCATTTGCTCTATGGACGTGGGAGGGTATGAAAATGAAAGCGTGAAGCTCCTCAGGTCGAGTCAGACCAGCGTTCGTACGTGAAAATAGGAGTTACACCAGTGTTCGTGCGTGAAAATAGAAACTCCACGGGAAAAATCTCCTACACAGATCTATACTGCTTTTCAAGAAATTTGTGGGGAAGGCACTCTTGATCGAAGCGCAATTTCTTGCTGGGCATCGCGCTTTCGGGAGGGCAGAAGCAGCATCGAAAATGATCACCGCTTAGGCCGACCTAAAATGGCGACAGACAAAACATCTGTCACCATTTTTGGAACACTTATCGAAAAGATTCGCCGTCTGAAATTCGACGAGATTGCTCATCAGGCAAATTTGTCTAATACCTCTGTTCACCGGATGTTGTCCGACTCACTAGGAAAAAGAAAAATCGCGGTGCGATGTGTTCCCCATCAACTCACTCCCGAGCAGAAGGCAGCCAGAGTGAGACAATGGGTTCCCCATCAACTCGCCAGTGTCAGACGATGGGTTCCCCATCAACTCACTCCCGAGAAGAAGGCAGCCAGAGTGAGGCGACGGGTTCCTTATGAACTCATTCCCGAGAAGAAGGCAGCCAGTGGGAGGCGATGGGTTCCCCATCAACTCACCCCCGCCGCCCCGGTGGCGCAGTGGTCTAAGGCGCTGGCCTCTGATCATTCGTCCGAACGGGGTCCGGGTTCGAATCCCGGTGAGGCATGGATGTTGTGTTTGTCTTACGGCACTGGCTCTCTCCCTTCCCTGGAACCAGTGACCCTAAATTAGGGACGGGCGACTGCTTATAGCCCATTGAGTTGCTCACGGTGGTCGTTAAACCTCCAATCAAAAAAAAAAAAAAAAAAAAACAACTCACCCCCGAGAAGAAGGCAGTCAGAGTGAGGCGATGTGTTCCCCATCAACTCACTCTCGAGCAGAAGGCAGCCAGAGTGAGGCGATGGGTTCCCGATTAACTCACTCCCGAGCAGAAGGCAGCCAGTGTCAGACGATGGGTTCCCCATCAACTCACTCCCGAGAAGAAGGCTGCCAGACTGAGGCGACGGGTTCCTTATGAACTCATTCCCGAGAAGAAGGCAGCCAGACTGAGGCGACGGGTTCCTTATGAACTCATTCCCGAGAAGAAGGCAGCCAGTGGGAGGCGATGGGTTACCCATCAACTCACCCCCGAGAAGAAGGCAGTCAGAGTGAGGCGATGTGTATCCCATCAACTCACTCCCGAGCAGAAGGCAGCCAGAGTGAGGCGATGGGTTCTCCATCAACTCACTGCCGAGCAGAAGGAAGCCAGAGTGAGGCGATGGGTTCCTTATCAACTCACCCCCGAGCAGAAGGCAGCCAGAGTGAGGCAATGGGTTCCCAATCAACTCACTCCTGAGCAGAAGGCAGCCAGAGTGAGGCGATGGGTTCCCCATCAACTCACCGCCGAGCAGAAGGCAGTCACAGTGAGCGTCGCACAGAATCACCTGTTCAGGTTCGAAAGGGCAGGCAATACTTTCCTGAACAGAATTGTCGCAATTGTCATCAATTGCGACCCTTGAACCCTTGATTATGAGCCGGAACTGAAGTCACTATCAACGGAATGGCGGTATTCAAGTTTCCCACGTCCCTCAAAGAGTCGTCGGCAAAAATCCATAGGGAAGCAATTGATATTTGCGTAAGATGCCCAGGGTGTCGTGGTCTCTGATCGAGTGGCGGTCGGGAAAATTTTCAACGCACAATATTACTGTGACTTTTCGAGGACAACGTTGAGACTGAAAATTCATCAAAATCGCCCAAACATATTGGAAGTGCGATAGATTTTTCTGTATGACAACGCATCGCACCATGGTGCCGCGTCGGCAGAGGACTTTTGTCGAAATATAGCTAAGAAACTCCCCCTCCCCGCCGCACTGCACAGCCCTGATCTCAGTCCACCTGACTTTTATGTTTCCCGAGACGAACTGTCATTGGACGTGGCCCAAGTCATACGAGAGCTGAACAAGATGGCGTAATATGGGGCATCCTGGACCTACTTCACCGCTGGCGAGCTGTCATTAGCAGCCGAGAGGAGTACATTGAACGAAAATAAAGTGAGTTTTCTGCGTTACTTCCCGCTGTTGTTATGATCCCCGTATCTACATTTTTCTTCCCTCAGAGCATAAATTCAGGCCCAAAGTAAGACCATTTGAGGGGAGGCCACGACACCACAGTTTCCCTGGTTGTTATGGACATAGTCAAAGACTGTCATTTCTGCACAAGCTCTTTTTAAAATATCATATAGTTTTTCGAATTGTGCATGGTTTTTAAATATCTTTCTGATAAAATTCTGTTGAACACCATAAAGCATGGAAGTTGAAAGAAGTCGTCGTAAAACGTACAACAGTTAATTTTTTTCATATGTTATTTCCATTACACTGAAGAGCAATTAAATTAGAGATACCTGTCTAGTAACGGCAATTCGTCTCGGCATGTACTCGACAAGACTCCAGAAGCCATACGGATCCGTGACCCCTGAACAAGCTCCCACAGTTCACGAAGATTTGATGGAGGGGGTCAGAGCCTCGAACATCTCTATCGATAGCATCCCAGATGTGCTCGATTGGATTGAGTTCAGGTTACCTAGCTGGCCAAGGAAGCGAGGTCACGTCGGTGGAGTGTTCATCCAACCATTCGGATACAATTCGGGAGCGATGGCACGGTGCATTCTCTTCTTGCAGGAGGAGGTCCCCAATGGGATGTTAAAAACGCACAAATGGGAGCAAATGGTCGTCCAGGATATCCCGGTAACGTTCACCTGTGAGGGACGATGTCACACATACCAGGGGTCCCATTTAAGTCCACGTAAACAGTCCGCAGAAGAGAATGCCACCCCCACCAGCTTCAAGAGTACCCTGCTGGCAAGAAGGATCCATCGCTCCATGTGGTTTGCGCCGTACTCGTATCCTGCCATCCGCATGTACCAACGTGAATCTCGACTCATCAGTCCAGGCAACATTTTCCCACATGTCTAGGGTCCAGTGGCCATGTTCCCGCGCTCATGCTAATCTTTGCACTCTGTGATGTGCGGTCAGCAGCGGTACCCTCGTGAGACGATGGCTTCTGTACCCCATAGCGAGGAGATGGTTCTGGATGGTGTGGCTGCTTACACGTTTTTGTGCACCACCGTTAAATTGTCGAGTGATTTCTTGCACTGTGTGCCGTCTATCCGCTGTTACAATGCGAGCTAGCCGACGATGACCCAGCTCATCCACACGCTGTTGTCCACGGCAGTTGGCCCTTGCAGGGATTGTTTTACCGGATTCGATGTACTCACGGTGCACCCGTGACACACTGGCTCGCGAAAATCCCAGTGCCTGGGCGACTTCCGAGATGGAGTAACCCATTTGACGGGCCTCGAAAATTTGCCCACGATCAAATGCGTTTAGATCCTTCGTCTTACCCATACTGCGTCCGACTCTTACTGATTCCCGTCGCATCACTCCTTGTATTGTCGAATCGCTGCATACGTCATGTCGTTTCCGTTTACAGGGCCGCCCACAGCGCCACATTTGCATAACGCCAGCTGTCTCTAATTCAATTGCTCTTCAGTGTATATCCTCAATAATTATAATAATAATAATAATGGGGCTTTTAATCCAAAGTGATGAGAACCTTTTACAAATGCCAAGAAGAACGCATTCCTGAAAATCAGAATCTTCCTACGTACGTGGACAATCTGATCTCGTCACAGGTAAGACTATAGATTACGATAGGCTTGGCATGATAATTGCAGACAAAAAACTTAAGGAAAACGATTTACCTTTTGTACGAATGTTGAAAATATTCGTAATCAGAAATTGTACGATCAGTTACGTGGTACTATCAGTGCCGTAACTACCCCCCATTTGCTTCAGTACCTCTAAGCACAGTAATTTTCCCGGGAGTTCGAACACGAGGGAGGATGCAATTTTTTTGGTGTGTATGTGTGTGGTGGGGGAGAGTGGGTGGGAGGTGTTAGAAAGTCAGGGAGAGTGTCTGCAAATGTGATAGTGTTGCCTAGAGCCCTGTAGTTTTAAATTTTTAAGTAATTGATTTGACAATACGTGTAATTGCTTTATCCAAAACTAAAATAAATCACTTGAAGAAATCACCCTCTTACACATGGCAGATCTGCGGGTGCTGTGAATAAAGTTTAACGCCTCTCGGGTATGTAATCGTAGGTAACTGACTGTTTTCCTACATCTTCCCTGGGGAAAGCCACTGTGACCCGCGCTTTTCCTCAGCAGCGCAGAATGAGGGCGATTGCAGAGCGATCGTATTACAACCCGAAGTCAAAGAGCCGAACACTTTCAATCTGTGAGAAATTTAATGTTTTAAAAGTGAAACTAGGCATTTATTTGGGCAAAGCTAAATATATTTTAAAGCAAAATATGAATCTTTGGGTCAACTAGTGTGCGAGTTCGAATTTTTTTCATAAAAATATAACTGGCAGCTGCGGGGGCTGCGGGGGTGGTAGTTACGCCGCTGGGAACTATAGTATAAATATCTTTAAAATATTGCATCTTTTGTGAGGCAAATATGTTCTCCACGTATTACCCCTACAACACACCACAAAAAGTAACGCTCACGTATCCGATATTAGCGTATTTGACAGACACTAAACGACAGAGTAGTCTATGTGGAAAAAGTCGCCGGATACCACCTACCGCAATAAAATGGAAGATTCTGATAGATCACGTGCGCCAGATTATTTTAAAACTGCGGGTAAGTTCCTCAGACGTCGTACATTGTCAATGCATGTTGAGCTTACTGACTTCCAACAAAGTGTTATTATAAGATGTCATATTAGCAACATGTTTGTGCTTGTGATTGCAGAACAATTGCAACACCCACGTTCAACTGTTCAAAATTTTATTAGTAAATGGAAATATGAGGAACTTAGAATTGCCAGAACACGTTCGGGAAAGACCAGTAAATTGACGGAAAGGGACAAGAGAACTCTGAAGCCTGTCGTCCGTGGGCACCGTCATTCTTCTGAACAAGTCATCTCCAAAGAATTTTAGAATTCAACAGGGGTGAGTGTGTGCAGTAAGACAGTTCGTAACGAACTGCAACTTTAAATTTCCGTGGCCGATCTGCTGCATATAAGCCGTTAATAACTTGTAAGAATTCTAGTAACCCACTTGCTTGGTGCAAAAGCACATCGTCCATGGACCCTAGACGAGTAGAAACGAGTGCTATGGAGAAAGTAGTAACACTATACTAGTAATCCGAATTATTGACGTAGGAATATGCACTATAATGACAAAAGTCCCCGACCACCCCTACAAAAGCAAATGAACATATCCGCTGCGTTGTTAAGATGCGCGGCACAGCTGCAAACGGTACAAAAACAAGCATGCAGCTGACCGCGATCATATCGCATTGTGAGGTTGAGTGAAAATATCGCGGCGAGAGAGAACTGACTTTGAGAGAGGAAAAATTGTTGGGTGTTATACGTATTAGTGGGTTGTCCATAAGAGAAACCAAAAGGCGTTTAAACATACCCAAGTCAACTGTTTTGGAAGTACTGAATAAGTGGAAGAAACATGACGTGCCTGAAGCAATAAAACGTACAGACAGAACAAGGAAAATTAGTGATAGAGGACGTCGAAGCCTCTGGAGATTCGTTACAGCTAATCGACGGAGTACTGCACAAGACCTCAGTGTACAGGTGAGTAAAAATGCTGGAACCTCGGTATGTACACGTACCATTCGCTGAGAACTTCATTCCATGGGTTACCGTGGTCGTGTGGCTTCTCATAAGCCTTTCATCTCCACTCGGAATGCTACTCGTCGTTTAGCATGGTGTAAAGAACATTTATCGTGGACCGTAGATCAATGTAAAAGGGTCCTATGGACTAATGAATCCAGATACACGATCCTACATCCGTTTCTGGATGGGAGATGGGTCAAAACGTTATGAGAACGCAACGATGCCTTGACTAGCGAAACTCTGAGGTTGTTCAAATTCCTAAGCTAAATTTGTTTAGTCTCACTAGCCTGGAACTTCACTGTCCTGGGTGGTGTAACGGTTAGCATACTCGAATGGAAATCGGGAGATGCGGGTTCGGTTCTCGCTCCAGAAGGATGAAATTTTCGAGTTTTGTGAGAGATATTACATGGATGACCAGTAAGCGTGATACAAGCAAATTCAGAATTTATATTCTGTTTGCTTTGAATATTCTTTCGCAACAGTTTTTGTATTTTGAAAAGCCACATGTTAGAACTATTTACATTTCACCATCGCTCATCTTGTTACCACACTACACTGCTCTAAATTCTGATACCTCGATCTAAATTCTGATACCTCGATGTCCGATGTTTCCTTGTTCTTGTTCGCTTCACATTGGTCACTTTGCGGTTTGAAATCTCCATAGCAACCAGAGATTCGTTTCGCGAGGCTCTCGTCTCCAGTTTACGGCCGATCCATCTTGTCGCTTTTATCCTGGCAACGACCAAAATGTGCATTTTTTTCTCGCGAAAGGAGTTAAAAAATTCAAAGACTTACTTAGTATTAAAAATCATGAAAGGCTCATGTACTTTTTCTGGGTAATCATCCTTAAGCAAGACGTCCATTGACATCATAGGTCAAGGTTCCTCTTAATGATCAAATTCAAAGACTTACTTGGTATTAATAATCATGAAAGGCTCATGTGCCCTTTCTGGGTAATCATCTTTAGGCAAGAAGTCCATTGTCATCATAGGTCAAGGTTCCTCTTAATGATAAAATTCAAATACTTACTTGGTATTATTAATCATGAAAGGCTCATGTGCCCTTTATGGATAATCATCTTTAAGCAAGAAGTCCTTGACATCATAGGTCAAGGTTCCTCTTAATAATAAACTTCAAAGAATTACTTAGTATTAAAAATCATGAAAGGCTCATGTTCCCTTTCTGGGTAGTCATTTTTAAGCAAGACGTCCATTGTCATCATAGGTCAAGGTTCCTCTTAATGATAAAATTCAAAGACTTACTAGGTATATAATCATGAAAGGCTCATGTGTCCTTTCTGGGTAATCATCTTTAAGCAAGAAGTCCATTGTCATCATAGGTCAAGGTTCCTTTTAATGATCAAATTCAAAGACTTACTGGGTATATAATCATGAAAGGCTCATGTGTCCATTCTGGGTAATCATCTTTAAGCAAGAAGTCCATTGTCATCATAGGTCAAGGTTCCTCTTAATGATCAAATTCAAAGACTTACTGGGTATATAATCATGAAAGGCTCATGTGTCCATTCTGGGTAATCATCTTTAAGCAAGAAGTCCATTGACATCATAGGTCAAGGTTCCTCTTAATGATCAAATTCAAAGACTTACTGGGTATATAATCATGAAAGGCTCATGTGTCCATTCTGGGTAATCATCTATACGCAAGAAGTCCATTGTCATCATAGGTCAAGGTTCCTCTTAATGATCAAATTTAAAGACTTACAGGGTATATAATCATGAAAGGCTCATGTGTCCATTCTGGGTAATCATCTTTAAGCAAGAAGTCCATTGACATCATAGGTCAAGGTTCCTCTTAATGATCAAATTCAAAGACTTACTGGGTATATAATCATGAAAGGCCCATGTGCCCTTTATGAGAAATCATCTTTAAGCAAGAAGTTCATTGACATCATAGGTCAAGGTTCCTCTTAATGATCAAATTCAAAGACTTACTTTGTATATAATCATGAAAGGCTCATGTGTCCTTTCTGGGTAATCATCTTTAAGCTAGAAGTCCATTGTCATCATAGGTCAATGTTCCTCTTAATAATAAAATTCAAAGACTTACTTGGTATCAATAATCATGAAAGGCTCATGTGCCCTTTCTGGGTAATCATCTTTAAGAAAGAAGTCCTTTGACATCATAGGTCAATGTTCCTCTTAATGATCAAATTTAAAGACTTACTGGGTATATAATCATGAAAGGCTCATGTGCCCTTTCTGGGTAATCATCCGATAAAAACTGTGTTTCGCACGAAAGGAACATGTAAGTCATAAAAGCTGTCTACGTACGATAAAAAACATCATCCCTGCTGATACTATAGACTAATTTAAAAAACTTTATTCACAAGTAAAAGCAAGTTAAAAGCGAGATCTTTCGGGATCCCTTGATTCCATCTTCAGGCTTAAGGCCATAAAGAACAGCAAGTGGTCCACTTATATACGATCAGGTTTGACCCATGATGCAACGCAGTGGGCGTTGACATCGGTCAACATAGCAAATCAAAACCAATCAATAGTTCGAAGATATGTAAGGTAATACAATATTGTTCGTAGTGGTTCCGGGCATGTCGATGGGGATTAGTTTTTTCCATATGTGAGGAATGAATGACGGAAGTTCTGAGTTACAGCATAAAGGCCCATATGAATGGATATATAAGCTCTCGGAGAGGAAAACATTTCCCCTTGTTACTTTAGAGTTCAAAACCACTGAGTTCTTCCATTCAGGTATTTTTCCCTCTTGGTTCACAGTTTCAGTTAGTGCTAAAGATCTCGCTTTTAACTTGCTTTTACTTGTGAATAAAGTTTTTTTAAATTAGTCTATAGTATCAGCAGGGATAATGTTTTTTATCGTACCTAGACAGCTTTTATGACTTTCATGTTACTGGGTATTCATCTTTAAGCAACAAGTCCATTGTCATCATAGGTCAAGGTTCCTCTTAATGATAAAGTTCAAATACTTACTAGGTATTAATATTCATGAAAGGCTCATGTGCCCTTTATGGGTAATCATCTTTAAGCAAGAAGTCCATTCACATCATAGGTCAAGGTTCTTCTTAATGATCAAATTCAAAGACTTACTTGGTATTAATAATCATGAAAGGCCCATGTGCCCTTTATGGGAAATCATTTTTAAGCAAGAAGTCCATTGTCATCATAGGTCAAGGTTCCTCTTAATGATAAAATTCAAAGACTTACTTGGTAATAATAATAATGAAAGGCTCACGTGCCCTTTATGGGTGATTTATCTTTAAGCAAGAAGTCCATTGTCATCATATTTCAAGGTTCCTCTTAATGATAAAATTCAAAGACTTACTTGGTATTAATAATCATGAAAGGCTCATGTGCCCTTTATGGGTAATCATCTTTAAGCAAGAAGTCCATTGACATCATAGGTCAAGGTTCCTCTTAATGATCAAATTCAAAGACTTACTTGGTATTAATATTCATGAAAGGCCCATGTGCCCTTTATGGGAAATCATCTTTAAGCAAGAAGTCCTTTGACATCATAGGTCAACGTTCCCCTTAATGATCAAATGCAAAGTCTTACTGGGTATATAATCAGGAAAGGCTCATGTGTCCTTTCTGGGTAATCATCTTTAAGCAAGAAGTCCATTGACATCATAGGTCAAGGTTCCTCTTAATGATAAAATTCAAAGACTTACTTATTATTATTAATCATGAAAGGCTCATGTGTCCTTTCTGGGAAATCATCTTTAAGAAAAAAAAGTCCATTGACATCATAGGTCAATGTTCCTCTTAATGATCACATTTAAAGACTTACTGGGTATATAATCATGAAAGGCTCATGTGTCCTTTCTGGGTAATCATCCGATAAAAACTGTGTTTCGCACGAAAGGAACATGTAAGTCATAAAAGCTGTCTACGTACGATAAAAAACATTATTCCTGCTGATACTATAGACTAATTTAAAAAAACTTTATTCACAAGTAAAAGCAAGTTAAAAGCGAGATATTTCGGGATCCCTAGATCCCATCTTCAGGATTAAGGCCATAAAGAACAACAAGTGGTCCACTTATATACGATCAGGTTTGACCCATGATGCAACGCAGTGGGCATTGACATCGGTCAACATAGCAAATCAAAAAACAATCAATAGTTCGAAGATATGTAAGGTAATACAATATTGTTCGTAGTGGTTCCGGGCATGTCGATGGGGATTAGATTTTTCCATATGTGAGGAATGAATGACGGAAGATCTGAGTTACAGCATAAAGGCCCATATGAATGGATATATAAGCTCTCGGAGAGGAAAACATTTCCCCTTGTTACTTTAGAGTTCAAAACCACTGCGTTCTTCCATTCAGGTATTTTTCCCTCTTGGTTCACTGTTTCAGTTAGTGCTAAAGATCTCGCTTTTAACTTGCTTTTACTTGTGAATAAAGTTTTTTTAAAATTAGTCTATAGTATCAGCAGGGATAATGTTTTTTATCGTACGTTGATAGCTTTTATGACTTACATGTTACTGGGTAATCATCTTTAAGCAACAAGTCCATTGTCATCATAGGTCAAGGTTCCTCTTAATGATAAAGTTCAAATACTTACTTGGTATTAATAATCATGAAAGGCTCATGGGCCCTTTATGGGTAATCATCTTTAAGTAAGAAGTCCATTGACATCATAGATCAAGGTTCTTCTTAATGATCAAATTCAAAGACTTACTGGGTATATAATCATGAAAGGCTCATGTGCCCTTTATGGGTAATCATCTTTAAGCAAGAAGTCCATTGACATTATAGGTCAAGGTTCCTCTTAATGATCAAATTCAAAGACTTACTGGGTATATAATCATGAAAGGCTCATGTGTCCTTTCTGGGTAACCATCTTTAAGCAAAAAGTCCATTGACATCATAGGTCAAGGTTCCTCTTAATTATAAAGTTCAAAGAATTACTTGGTATTAATAATCAAGAAAGGCTTATGTGCCCTTTATGGGTAATCATCTTTAAGCAAGAAGTCCATTGACATCATAGGTCAAGGTTCCTCTTAATGATCAAATTCAAAGACTTACTGGGTATATAATCATGAAGGCCTCATGTGTCCTTTATGGGTAAGCATCTTTAAGCAAGAAGTCCATTGTCATCATAGGTCAAGGTTCCTCTTAATGATTAAATTCAAAGACTTACTTGGTAATAATAATCATGAAAGGCTCACGTGCCCTTTATGGGTAATCATCTTTAAGCAAGAAGTCCATTGTCATCATAGGTCAAGGTTCCTCTTAATGATAAAATTCAAAGACTTACTTGGTATTAATAATCATGAAAGGCCCATGTGCCCTTTATGGGAAATCATTTTTAAGCAAGAAGTCCGTTGTCATCATAGGTCAAGGTTCCTCTTAATGATAAAATTCAAAGACTTACTTGGTAATAATAATCATGAAAGGCTCACGTGCCCTTTATGGGTAATCATCTTTAAGCAAGAAGTCCATTGTCATCATAGGTCAAGGTTCCTCTTAATGATAAAATTCAAAGACTTACTGTATATATAATCATGAAAGGCCCATGTGTCCTTTCTGGGTTATCATCTTTAAGCAAGAAGTCAATTGACATCATAGGTCAAGGTTCCTCTTAATGATAAAATTCAAAGACTTACTTGGTAATAATAATCATGAAAGGCTCATGTGTCCTTTCTGGGTATTCATCTTTAAGCAAAAAGTCCATTGACATCATAGGTCAAGGTTCCTCTTAATTATAAAGTTCAAAGAATTACTTTTTATTAATAATCATGAAAGGACCATGTGCCCTTTATGGGAAATCATTTTGAAGCAAGAAGTCCGTTGTCATCATAGGTCAAGGTTCCTCTTAATGATAAAATTCAAAGACTTACTTGGTAATAATAATCATGAAAGGCTCACGTGCCCTTATAAAGATGATTACCCATAGGTAATCATCTTTAAGCAAGAAGTCCATTGTCATCATAGGTCAAGGTTCCTCTTAATGATAAAATTCAAAGACTTACTGTATATATAATCATGAAAGGCCCATGTGTCCTTTCTGGGTTATCATCTTTAAGCAAAAAGTCCATTGTCATCATAGGTCAAGGTTCCTTTTAATGATAAAATTCAAAGACTCACTTGGTATTAATAATCATGAAAAGCTCATGTGCCCTTTCTGGGTAATCATCTTTAAGCAAGAAGTCCATTGTCAGCATAGTTCAAGGTTCCTCTTAATGATAAAATTCAAAGACTTACTTAGTATTAAAAATCATGAAAGGCTCATGTGCCCTTTCATGGTAATCATCTTCAAGCAAGAAGTCCATTGACATCATAGGTCAAGGTTCCTCTTAATGATCAAATTCAAAGACTTACTAGGTATTAATAATCATGAAAGTCTCATGTGTCCTTTCTGGGTAATCATCTTTAAGCAAGAAGTCCTTTGACATCATAGGTCAAGGTTCCTCTTAATGATCAAATGCAAAGACTTACTAGTTATATAATCATGAAAGGCTCATATGTCCTTTCTGGGTAATCATCTGTAAGCAAGCAGTCCATTGTCATCATAGGTCAAAGTTCCTCTTAATGATAAAATGTTTCAATTTTAATTTTTACCACAGCGTTAGCGTTATTAATCTTAATATACACTGACGGAAAAAAAATTCCAACACCAAGAAGGGGTTGAGTTAGATAAACGAAAGTTGGTTGGCGGTGAGAGTACATCTGTAAGATGACGTCTATGCAAATTTCGCGCTCGGCGCATACGTGTGGCGCTAGTAGCGCCCCTCGAAACATGCAAAGCAGGTTTGCTGTAAATACGCGCTGTAACGTTCGTGAGCGTTGGTTATCGTTGAGATTCGACGTAGTGTGTTGATGTTAGTCAAGAATGCCTTTAAGAAGACGAAGAAGCCATTATCAACAGCTCACGGAGTTTGTACAAGGTCGTGTAATAGGGCTACGAGAAGGTGGATTTTCTTTCCGCAATATTGCAGAACGAATTGGCACGAATGTAGCCACTGTGCATGATTGTCGGCAGCAATGGTCAAGGGAAGGTACTGCCTCAAGAAGACCGGGTTCCGGCCGGCCACGTGGCACTACTGAGAGGGAAGACCGCCGTGTACAGCGTATGGCCGTGGCGCATCGTACCGCGTTTGCGGCATAAATTCGAGCTGCAGTTGCCACCTTAGTGACACAACGAACTGTTACAAATCGGTTACTTGAAGGACAGCTCCGAGCCAGAAGCCCTGTAGCGTGCATTCCACTTACTCCAAACCACTGCCGTTTGCGACGTCAGTGTGTTCAAGCTAGAGCTTATCGGAGGACTGAGTGCAGATCTGTTGTGTTTTCTGATGAAAGCCGGTTCTGCCTGGGTGCCAGTGATGGCCGTGTGTTGGTTAGAAGGAGGCCAGGTGAGCACCTGCAAACAACCTGTTTGCGGCAGAGACACACTGTTCCTACACCTGGAGTTATGGTCTGGGGAGCAATTTCCTATGACAGCAGGAGCACTCTCGTGGTTATCCCACGCACGTGACGGCGCAGTTGTACGTCGGTCTGGTGATTCAACCTGTTGTGCTGCCATTCATGAGCAGCATTGCAGGGGGTGTTTTCCAACAGGATAACGCTCGCCCGCATACCGCTTTTGTAACCCAACATGCTCTACAGAGTGTCGACATGTTGCCCTGGCCTGGTAGACCACCAATTCTTTCACCAATCGAGCACGTATGGGACACCATTGGACGACAACTCCAGCGTCACCCCCAACCAGCATTAACCGTCCCTGTATTGACCGACCAAGTGCAACAGGCATGGAACTCCATCTCACAAACTGACATCCAGCACCTGTACGACACAATGCATGAACGTTTGCATGCTTGCAATCAACATTCTGGCGGTTACACCGGTTATTAATGTACCAGCATTTCACATTTAAAATGGCTCTTCTCGCGCTTACATTAAGCTGTGATCTTGAAACCTTAATCGATTAAATATGTTACCTATACAAATGTATTGCCACCATTTCATTCCTCTACAACTATGTTTTCGTGGTGTTGGGATTTTATTTCCGTCAGTGTATATTGTGAGTGCGTTTCGGTCCCTGAATTTGGATCGTCTTGAGCACGAATCTCAAATTTTAGTTTGACGCTTTTCGAATGTTGGATATTGAACTCTTCTTATCAATGTTATTTTAAACCTCTGTTAAATATTCTTTTTCATGTTTATTTAACACGCTTGCATGCATAAGAAATGCATTATTATGTCGATGTTGAATATTTTTTTAAGGAATTCTTTTTTTATGACTATAGCCTCTGAGTAGAGAATGTCCCTAACGTTGATGTGCTCATCAGTATGTGTAGCTTTGTGGGATTTACTAGAGACTAGACGAAAGCACGTCAATAATGACGGGGGGAAATAAAATTTATGATACAGAAATTATTGGCATTAATTTATTGAGTTTTTGAGTTCCGCGTCAATAGATGGCGACGTTGGTTCACAGTTTTCTGAAAATTTCCCGAGCAGTCGGTTATGGAATTTGATACGACGGGCTGTCTGTTTGTTATGCGTTTTGTAAAACTTTTAGTCATTATTTCGTCAACACTTCCTTGTACACAACATTTTTCGTATACACTGATTGTGAACCCTGTATCAATTTCCCCTGTTCTTTTCCGCGAACTATTTCGATCTTGACGTCGTCAGATTGCCGTACTCTTGAAGTTGCCACATACAGAAGGCTAAACACCGGTTCAGGTAGTGAACCAAAATTCCTGATGTAAAATTTTTTGTAGCCGCCCGGGTGGCGCAGTGGTCTAAGCGATGGCGTCTGATCATTCGTCAGAAAGCGGTCCGGGTTCGAATCCCAGTGAGGCATGAACGTTGTATTTTTCTTACAGTACTGGCTCTCTGCCTTTCCTGGAACCAGTGACCCTAAATTAGGGACGGGCGACTGTTTATAGCCCAGTGAGTTACTCACGGTAGTCGTTAAACCTCCAATCAAAAAAAAAAAAGTTTTCGCATCTCTAGAGTTGACCGTGTGACGTAACGCATCTCTGACGTCATGTGAGGATGATTTGGATTAGATGACGTCACACCGGTAGCTGCGTTCTTTGTTGCTATGACAACAAAACAAAGAGATATACGCGTGGACTGTGCGCTTGTAGGTGATGATGTCACCTAAACGAAAGCACGAAAAGCTAAGCGTGACGTCACGAGCACTTTTTTCTCGGTTGTTGCTATGACGACTTAAAAAGTGGCACGGAGGAGAGCTCTAGCAAATTATATCTTAGGATACGATAATAAATAAAAGCAAAATATTTTGTTCCATTTAGCGTATCAAATTTTGATATGTTCATGGAGTGTCGGAAGTAGACTATGTATCGTGAGGCCTATGAAGAATGGTGAAATTACTTGTTTTTCTTGTTTTTATGTTTCCTAGTATGCATCAGATCGCAAACAGACCAGATCTTTCTAGCGGAAACTACAGATAATCTTCCTTACATTGGTTACTTATTCAACGAAATGCAGGTTATGTGTGGAAAAAATACCTTTATATACATGTCTTTCAATATACGTAATGGAAGCATGATACGTATTTACGCAGAATATACCTAACGTTGGTATGCTCACCAGTAAGTGTAATTCTGTGGGATTTATTAGAGATACGGTAATCGACCAGTCTTTCTCATATTGCTTACCTTTTCACCAAAGTCTAAGTTATGTATGATAAAAATACCTTCGAATGCTTCAGAGGCTTTCAATATATGTAATAGATATAGTACGTATTTACTTGATTTATTTTATATTTTTCATTTGATTTTTGAGCATTGTGCGTTACTGTAGAGCTTTTTTATAGGGCTCGTGGTATGATTACTTTCAGCTGCCTGTTGTTTAACCAAATTTTGTTCATAATTGAGATTTCAATGTTTAAAAGAAGTTTATATCTTAGCATTCGATCATGTGCTGTAACTCTTCTCCATGCTCATTTTCATAGATTGCAAATGCACCGTCGATGCCTGTCAGACAGAATAACGGCTTAAGAAAGGAATCTGAAGTCCTGCCTTCTGCAAAGAAGTTGGGGAGAGGTAGAGCAAGAATTATTCATCCCGATCTTGTTCATAGATGTGGCGTCTCACGTCCGGGATTGGTTACGAACAAAGCACTCCTTCCAAAAAACGTGACAAACAAGCAGCATGCCAGAGCCAATGTCTCTAAGGTATTTATGCCAATTATTTAATTACATGTATACTAATACACTCTAACAAATAATCAGGGATCTTGTTTTATCCAGTAGGATGGACGCAAAGATCGACTAAGGATGTGGTCTTTCCAGATCAGTCACGTGACTACGGCTGACATTTTGAAGGGCTACTAAAAGAAACTTAAGCTCCTAAAGACGCAGCATTTCTAAGCGTTTTATTTTTAGAGAACACTTTACTAGCTTAGAACTCAGTACATAATTTATTCCGGTGATCAGTATTTTATAAATTTTCATAGATAACTCAGACTGGTGCGGTGGGTTATACACTTAGCGTCAGGGGACATTTGCCACCAGGGGTGACTCCTGGTTTTCATGGCGAGTAGGATGCAAAGGGATGGAGCTCGGGGAGTAAAGATTATGGGGGGAAGGATATATGAAAATCTTCTTAATAATGAATACTGTATAACCTAAAGCTAAACTCGTAGCAACCAAACAATAAAATAAATAAATAACTACAGAACAAAAAAAAGTGTATTTTACTGACGGTCGTTATTTGTATTTGAGGTGAATTCCTCTGTCCTTGGATGCAAAGATATCGGTGGCTGTATCATGAAAGTTGGGCCAACTTTTCAACTCCTTGAAGTATGCTCTTTATCTGGATATTAAAGCTAATTAATTAAGGTGATCTTCATCTGTTAAATTTCAACTGCTGGTCTTGGTACGCTTCAATGCACAAAAGCTCTTTTCTTGGCCAGAGCACAAGAACAAATATACTGAACAGTAAATCAAAACACAAAATAGAACTTCAAAACACCTAGAGGAACACAAATGCTTCCTTTTCCTTACGGAGCTCTCTCATTGAGCTGCGCGTTGGTCAGTAGGCGTCACGTGACACTAGCTGATGTTGTGTATTTCGGGAAAGGAGCATCTAACATGGGAACGAGAGTAAATGGCGTGTTGTATCGAAGGAAGTTAGATTAAGGTATCTGGAGATGCCCTTGTTAATGGAGCAGTACGACTTTGCGTGAAGCCTATAACCGCGAGCTACGTTCGTCAAAGTGTGGGAAAGCTGATGGTTTTCAAGGCTATTGCAATGCCTTTTGTGTTGGCCGAATCGACGTCTTTTGTCGCAAATGTTTTTCATTTCGTAACGTACCTTGCTGCCAATGTGTGAGATAAGGCTGAACTTATCATTGTTTTATTAATTTGTGGCTCTTTCGAATTTTTATTTTAAATTGAAGCACACGAAAGCTAGTGCGAATTCTAAACAAGACAAAATTAAAATTGAAAATTTCTCTCGTGTAAGAAGTATGATTCTTTTCGATTTGATGTTAATACTGTTTCTCCAGCCAAAAGCCACCCTATTCCAAAATGCACACAGTTGAAATTGCATAGGTATCCTGTAAACAACCTCAAATGCTCACACCTTGAGGCTTCACGGTTAAAAGACTCGGGGCATCTCCAGAAGTAATATTCTAACCTCTGCAGAGCATAGGTTTCATGTGAACAACCTCATATCCTCACACCTTGAGGCTTCGCGATTACGAGACTCGGGGCATCCCCAGAAGTAATATTCTAACCTCTGCAGTACATAGGTTTCATGTAAACTGCCTCAAATTCTCACACCTTGAGGCTTCACGGTTAAGAGACTCGTGGAATCTCCAGAAGTAATATTCTAAACTCTGCAGTACATAGGTTTTATGTAAACAACCTCAAATTCTCACACCTTGCGGCTTCACAGTTAAGAGACTCGGGGCATCTCCAGAAGTATTATTCTTCCCTCCTTGGTTGTATCTTGTAGGGTAACGCAAGATAAACCTTACAGTGCGTACATTCTTCGTTTTTAACACAACGAAGACAGGTTCCAGCATACAAAATTAAAATATACCGAACACAAGTTTTGCTATCATACAAATCCGTATTGCAAAATATTTTTTATACACTGGCGTGCACAAATTAAGGACGAGACGGTTTTTCGAATGAAACGTCGTGCAGAAGTGCTTCACATCGACTCAAATCATACCATAAGATCATCAAGATGTAAGAATATGGGACAAGTGAGCAAAACCGTCCAAACAATTAATCCAAAGGATACAAAGGCACTTTATTGAAAAGGTAGCTTCGAGCACAACTGGACAGAAGACAGAAACGTTCATGTGACAGGCGGCTGCCAAGAAAAATCCAGTCTTTAGTAGGGGATATGATCACCTCTGACTGCGTTGCAGGATTTACAACGTCTGTCCATGCTGAGGACGATGTTGTCAAGGAGCTGTTGAGGTATCGCGGCCCATTCCTCTTGTAGCGCCAATCCAAGTTGCGGAATCGTTGCTGGCGGCTGGTGAGATGCTGCCAAGCGTCTCCCGAAAAGTTCCCACACGTGTTCGATTGGATTTAGGTCCGGGGACCTTGCGGGCCAATCGATGCGTTGAATATCTTCACTTTCCAACAGCTCTGCGACAGCAACTGTACGATGAGGTGTAGCCTTTTCGTCCATGAAGAGGAACTCAGGACCCACAGCACCTTTAAACAGAGGCATGTGAGGTAGGAGAACCTCGGTACAATAGCGGACACCAGTGACTGAACCTCCTTGGAAGACGTGGAGGTCAGTACGGCTACCAAGCATGATACCTCCCCAAACGAGAACCCCGCCACCTCCAAACCGTCCACTTTCGATGATGTTGGAGGTGTAATTGCATGTTCCCTGCTCTCTCCAGATATGTATTCGTTCAGAATCGCTCGTCAGACTAAATCGACTCTCATCCGTCTTCGAGCCCATTGCTGATGTGTCCAGTTCTTGTGTTCCCGGCACCACAGGAACAGTTATCTCCGATGAGCAGGCGTTAATGGCACACACCGTACACCGTACACAAAGGTGCAAATAGACCACCTTTGTGCAGCCTTCTGGCCACGGTAAAACGCGATAACGGGCGTCCAGTTGTCTGTTGCATGTGCCTTGCGATTTCTCCCGCTGTCTGCCGTCTGTCTCTTTTCGCCTGTAGGACAATATACCGGTCGTCCGCCTCCGTGGTTGCTCGTGGACAACCACTGCTAAACTCTCAGACAGCTGTTCCTGTCGTTTGAAATGCTCTCCAAGCTAGTGAAACGATGCTGTGAGCGATCCCAAGCTCCTCGGCTACACTAGTCCCACTTCAAACTTCTTCCAACTTCTCAATGACGCGATCTCTTGTAAAGTCATCGAGATTTCGTCTACTGGATTGCCTGTTGGCCATACGACACGGGGGCAGCAACTCGACGTCGTTCAAACCGATGTACACCGTGCAATAGCTTTCACCGAATTGCTGAGAGTACACCTCCCGTGTGCTTTATACCCTTCCGACACTCACCCACCTACGTCATGCTGCATATATGCACATGCCCTACCGTACCCTAGTCAGTCTCCTGAGTGGCCTTTCGGTCCGTTCTGATTGCTCGTTCCATTGTTATGCTAATTTCTCTTCTTCGTCCTTAATTTTTGCACACCAGTGTATAAAGGATATACGAGTACATATTGCAAATAATGCAATATATTCGCTGCTGGTATTTGTATATAAACTATATTCCCTCTTCTGTGCGATAGGTTCTTTGTAACAGTCATTATAAAAGCAATTGGTAAGATCTGGAAAACATAGATAAAAACTCTCCACAGTGATGTTTGTTAAGTCTTTACTATGTTTAATTTTGTAGGTCACAATGTCATCTAATAATCCAAATGTGGACCAAGCTGCGAAAGAGGGCGCTGTCGAAGAACGAGTTTTGTGCATTCCGAATGGGAAGGTTGTTAGAGGCCGAGGAAAAGCAATAAAACATCTGCGCCTCGGTAAAACAGATGCTATACCTCCAGGGGCACCTCTCACACAGTATGAAAAAAACATGTACTTCAATCAGTAGTGTTGGTGACTCTGTGCATAAGGCAGTCATTGCGACAGCTCTCCAGGAAACAGCTTCTACTATTAGCGGCGTGACAAAAGCAGGTACTGCAAAAGATACAATAGGATTTGTTTCTCCATCGCGCAAGTTCAAAAAGTCTAGGGGAAGAGCAAAATTCATTCTCAAAGCCAATCAGATCTTACCTACTCCTGGATTCACTATACAAGAAAAGGTAAAACTTTTTATTTCAAATATATGGTGGTATCTATCGAATTCAAGCATTAGTGACAAAATTTCATTTCTTTTTTCCTTGCATTGTAAGTCTAAAGATGTGTGCTATTAGTATTCTTTGTTGTACTGCTACTCATATAATGTTGCTTCGTACAACAAATAATTTCCTGCCTTGAAGTACCTATTTATGTCGGCATTGTTATGCTCACAGCAAATGTACAATTCACCCAACGGGACACTCAGGTATTTTTACCAGAGGACCGCTTAAAAATGGCACACTTTTTCGTTTTCTTTTTGTATGGAATTTTCTTGATTTCTTTTCATTTTTTGGAAGAAACGAATAAGTATTTTGGTGCTTTTATAACTGTCATTAAAGTTAATTTGTTCAAAAAAAAAAGAGGAATAGCTTCCTGCTCTCTATGGTTTGCGTTGACTATGAAATGAGAAAAAAAAAATTATTTTACTTATGCAAGAACCGTGCCGCTGAACCAGGAACGCTGTGATAAATTAATCAAGCTGAAGTTAAATGCAGTTAGGCATAGGTCGTTGTGTAGTGTTTTAGTGTGGTCTGATTGAATAACAATGTTAATTGTTAACCCAAAACCTCATCAAAACTTCAGTATAAAGCGCTTACTGACTTAAGCGTGATTATAGTGCACAACTTGGCTTCCATGTAAAGCTTAACGTCCTACTCAGGATAGCTTAATTAAACAACACAAAGAAAATTAAACTCTGAATGGCATAAAAGGCCAGCTTAAATTAGAAGTCTTGTACATATTTACTGTGTTCAGTATCTTGACTAGGTTCTGTTCGGCCACATAAGTGTCAGCACAACTCCAATTGCATCTGCAACTAAAGTTCATACTCAATAAAAATCTTATAAAGCAAATGCTCGTAACATAAAATAATAGCCAGTTCTCATTAATATCACCGGCAAACAGCACTGTTATCGGTATCTTTCACATACGTCATTCAGTTTTGACCTAACGTCAGGTTGCCAAACACATTCGACCAAACAGAAAATGAAGCATTAGGATTCAAAAATGCTTAACAAGAATGAAACAAGATTTACATAACATATCAGAGACCAAAAAGGAAATTTAAAGTAGTGTATATCTTTACAGTTGGACTTAGAGCCTAGTAAGCCCCTACCCTCTATTTCTAGTCTCGAAGGAGACAGTAGTATTCTTTGCGATGGCCCATCATTCCCTACACTTATTCACACACAGAAAGGATTTGGAGCCTGGTAAGCTCTACCCTCCTTTCGTAATCTTGAAGGAGACAGTAGTACTCATTGGGATCACCCATCAACTCCTACACATATTCACACGCAGAAAGGATTTGGAGTCTGGAAAACCCTACCCTCCTTTTGTAATCTTGAAGGAGACAGTAGTACTCATTGTGATGGTCCATCATTCCTTACACCTTGTTCATACACAGAAAGGATTTGGAGCTTGGTAAGCTCTACCCTCCTTTTGTAGTCTTGAAGGAAACAGTAGTACTCATTGTGATTGCCCAGCATCTCCTACACGTATTCACATGCTTAGTGTATGTGAGTCTGGAGGAATTGAGACCACTGTGATGCAGTGGACGCATATCCGGCGCGTAACTGGAAGACCTGGGTTCGGTTCCCGGTGGCAGCCAATTAGAATTTTTTCGTGACTCACTTATAAACGTGGAAAGAGCGATTACCTCGGTTTGATGTTCCTAATCCACGTCAAATGTCTGTATTAATTATTCGTGATACTTCTGTGATGAGCGAATTTTTACAATTCTTTCATCGTTAAATTGTTAAAAATTTTTCAAGATATCGTTCCTTTTACAATGAGTATATCAAAAGTTCCCTTCCTTTCAGGATCTAAAATATATTTTTTTCATGAGAGAATTTGAAAAGTGTTCCCCTGGCAGTTGGGAAGAATGGAACCGACCACTTTTAGAGGAGGTTCGCCTTTTAAGGCAGAAACGTGTAATTCTCTGAAAGATGGAGGATGTGTGTTTAGAATATTCAAAGCAAACAGAATATTAATTCTGAATTTTGTTATAACACTTACTGGTCATCCTTATAACATCTCTCAGAAAACCTGAAAATTTCATCACCGTGGAGCGGGAATCGAACCCCCATCTCCCGATTTCCGTTTCTTCGTGGATGTGTGCTTAGTTAATGGACGACACGTTTCGCCTTTAAAATGCGAACCTCCCGTACAATTGGTCAATTCCATAATTCCCAACTCCAAGGAATAATGAACGGATTTTTATTGTGAACAAGAATAAAATTCCCTGACTGATTTCTCGTCGTAATCCCCAGTTCACAGCACGTTCAAAAGCCTATACTTTTGTGCAGCAAATTTGCCATGCAATATTTTTTTTATGTTAAAATTTCTGACTTATCCGTGTTGTGTTTGCTTTACGGTACTGACAATCTTCCTTCCCTGGAACCTGTAGCCGTAAATTAGGGACGAGAAACTGCTTACAGGCCATTGAGTTGCGCATGGCGGTCGCTATACCTGCACTCCAAATATATATATATATATATATATATATATATATATATATATATATACACTGAAGTGCCAGAAAAACTGGTACACCAGTCTAATACTTGGGAGGTCCCCACGGGAGCGCAGGACTGCAGACATACGACGGGACATGGACCCCTTTAGCTTCTGGAAATATGCTGTAGGCAGTGCACATCATAATTCCTGCAGAGCGTTCCACAATTCGGGTGTATTTCGAGGTCAGTATGTTTAATACCGCGTTGCGTGGCATCCCAAATGTGTTCTATCACGTTCAGATCTGGTGACTTGGGCGGGATGGCAACACCCCAAACTCAGATGAATGCCCCTCTAACCATAATGTGGTGTTGACAGGCGGGATCCATGGCTTCATGGATTTTGCGCCACACACGAATCCTTCCATCTGCCCGATACAGTTGGAAACGCGACTCGTCAGACCAGTCTACTTGTTTCCAGTCATCAAGTGTCCAGTGGCGGTGTTGCCGTGCCCAAACAAGGCGCATAGCTCTGTGTCGTGCACCCATCAAGAGAACTCGAGTTGGGCGTCGGCTCCCAAAGCCCATATCGTGCAGGATACGTTGCACAGTCCGGACGCTGATGCTTGCTGAGGCTCCGGCATTGAATTCAATGATACCTGCGAGAGTGTTGCACGCCTATAGCGTTAAACGATTCTTGACAGCCGACGATGGTCACGTTCACCTGATATCTTTTCACGGCCACACTGGCATCGTAGGTTGGAAGTTTTGCTGGAATTCTTGTAGTCACGGTCGTCCTGGAAATCTCTTGCAATGGTCGTCCTGGAAATCCAAACTTCGTTTCTACCTCCGAAATACTTTGGCCCATCTCACGAGCGCCAACTATGACACCGCGTTGAAAATCGCTTAAATCGTTATTACTTGTCATTCTCATGCCGAAAACAGCTCTGACAGCTGGCAAGGATGTCTATCGCTTTATATACGCACTGGCGGACGCAACCGAGTACGCGCATAGGTGACGGTGCTATGTATTTTGCATAAGCTCATCTATACCAGTTTTTCTGGCATTTCAGTGCATATACTGATTGTCATAAAAATCCACGCACCAAGACGGAGGCGTTGGATTGAAATGAGATTTTAGTAGTGAAATGGTACATAGAAGTGATTACAATATCCTAGCAGCAGGACTATTTCCCGCGGACGTACAATACACATTCCAGTCAGTATTAGTTCCGCGTCTGACCGCCTCGCACTCGGATACATGCAGCGATACTGTCCGGCATGGAGTTAAAGAGATGCCGTATTGTTATTGTGGTACAGTATGGCCCACACTTCTTGCAAGTGACGTTCTAAATCACGAACACTTGGACGTGGAGAAAGTTGGCGTCCCATCTTGACCCACACGTGCTCTATGGGCGACAGATCAGGTGATCTGGCAGGCCACGGAAGTTTTGAAGCATGATGTAGACAGTCCTGGCAAACCCGAGCCGTGTGCGGATAGACGATATCTTGTTGGAAAATGGATCCAGGCTGCCCTCCAAGTAAGGCAGTACATGGGGCCACAGAATCACCTGTACATAGCGCTGAGCTGTCAACGTCCCTCGGATGACTGAGAGGGAATTCCGGCTGTTATACGCGATGGCTCCCCAGACCATCACGCCTGCAGTTTGTACCGTCTGCTGCTGTACAGTGAGGTTGGGATTGCAGTGGTCACCTGCGGCCCTCCACATTCTGACACGATGGCCGTCCGTTCGCGCACATAAGAAGGATTCGACGCTGAACACTGTACGTTGCCAGTCCATAGTATTCCACGTTGCTCGCTGCTGACACCACTGCAAACGATGCCGACGATGGTCAGGTGTTAATGGCAGAAAACGTAAGGGCTGTCGAGAGTGCAGATTCGCCTCTGCCCGGCGTCTGGAAATGTTTCAGGTGAACACAGAAGTTCCTTGTACAGCCGCCACATGTCTCTGGATATTGGACAAGGACGTCGTTGCATCTGCGCGGGGTCTTATAAGCCCCAATGATCTACTGTGGCTCTTCGCCATGTCTATCACTCAGGGATCTCACCTGACTCTTACTGTGCACTTCGGCACGAATGTGGAGTCCCGTGCGCGGAACCTTATGAGCTTCATGGATCTGCTGTTGCTCCTCGGCATGTTTATCGCTCAGGGATCTCACCTGACTCTTACCGTGCACTTCGGCACGAATGTGGAGTCCCCTGCGCGGGGCCTTATAAGCCCCAATGATCTAGTGTGGCTCCTCGGCATGTCTATCGCTCAGAGATCTCACCGGACTCTTACCGTGCACTTCGGCACGCATGTGAATTCCCCTGCGAGGCGCCTTATAAGCGCCAATGAATGCGATTGCAGCGCCGGTCTTGGACGTCCGGGTGTGTGGAATGGCACGAAACTTTAATCAATTATATGTCTGCCCTCCCCGTCTTCCTCTCATGTTATTATGATGAATAATAAAGCGATTTTGAAACCTCCCCGCAGCTATTCGCCGAGTTGCGCGTTAATCACACAATTTTTATTTGATGCGCTGATTTATATGACATGGAGTGTATATTCAAGTACCAACGGTTTTGTCCTCGGTTATATTTTTCTTGCCACCATACTAAAATGTCCACAAAAATTTGCTTAGATGTCCTTTGCGTTTCCCATTGCTTTTTACAAGTGATTAAAATGTGTTCAAAAGAATCTTTATCTCCCAGGTATAACATCTGAAAACACAAAATCCATCATCATAGAAATGAAAATATATTTTTGGGGTACTCATATTAACTCAATCATGTACGCATATAATAAAAAGAAATACTGCTGAAAGTAGCAGACAGTCGTGAGGTTGTGAGATATGATACCGTTCAGAATCACTTCCTAATTCTCTTGGATGTTCGATGCCATACGACCTTACATTGGAACGCAATTGTTCGTGCAAAGAAAAAATGGATGATTCTCCTTGAAAATTGTGGAGTTTGGGAATCCGAAGATCACCTGAAATTTCAGGAGTCTGTTCCTCTTTTGAATTCAGTGCTTACATGTTTCAGGGCTGAGAAGTTTTAGTGGTTACGCCGGAGATTCAGAACTAGAGGGGAAATGTTGGCAAAAAAATCCGTTCTTGTGGATTTTACTTGACGCTGATGATATTATTACAAAGAAAAGAAAAATGTTTCCAGTTGCATATTGTATTTTGTATTTATTCAATGTATGTTGTACTGGGAACCACGGATACGAACTGTGATGTACCACTGGGGTGATACATAATTCAAAACGGGATTTTGTAGGTGTTTTTGCTTTTGAGGCAACTTGCCTCAAAACGGCGAACTGCCGGCGTATTTAATTTCATTTCATTTATTATTTCTGCTGTTATAGATTCATGGCTTATTGTTACATTGTTATTTATCTATTTTTATAACAACAGCAAGGAAGCTCTGGGAAAAAGGCATCACAGAGTCCTGACTTAGCATGGAGTTTCCTAAATAAAGTCAACAATCCAAGACAGCAATGAAATTTGATTACTATTAGTATAACATGAAATCTCCGCGGCGCTACAATTAGATGATTCCGAGTAAAATTTTAGAGATGCAGCTCCGGAGTAGGAAGGTGTAACTTCGAATCCGTAACAGACAGGAAAAGGGCGCGTTTGCTGTATTGGCGCCCGAATGCAAAACGAATCTCCTCACCGTGAGGTTCGAAAAAAATGTGTGGTGTTTCTTTCACACATCTGGAATTAATCGAAGCTTCGGAAAACAGTGTGTTTTGATTCTTCCACAAATCGTCGGGAATTATTCATAATTCAATCTTTTACGTTGAGCTCCTTCAATTCTTCAAGCATGGTTCGAGGGAGAACCCGGAACCTGAGCCACAGCCATTCCCAAGGGGAGGGATATACTGGAGTGGCGCCTGACTCAAAACGGTAAGTTGCAGAGATAAACTTTCCCGTCGTAGTATAATCGGGAGAACATCCCACTCCGGAGTTGGGGTTGCAATCGCACCACCTGCAGGAAATGGTTTTGTTTGTTAAAACCTTTAACCAGTTACAACTCCTTCGCAATTTTAGCATACTTGCGTCAGTTTTTAACCGTTTTTAAATATTTACTGTATTACAATACCTTTTTTTAACGTAGTTTCCTAAAGCCTATAAGTATTATATATATACACTGAAGAGCAATTAAATTAGAGACAGCTGGCGTTATGCAAATGTGGCGCTGTGGGCGACCCTGTAAACGGAAACGACATGACGTATGCAGCGATCCGACAATATAAGGAGTGATGCAAAGGGAATCAGTAGGAGTCAGACACAGTATGTGTAAGACGAAGGATCTAAGCGCATTTGATCGTGGGAAAAAGGTCGGGGCCAGACGAATGGGTCACTCCATATCAGAAATCGTGCAGGCACTGGGATTTTCACGATCCACTGTGTCACGGGTGTACCGTGAGTACATCGAATCCGGTAAACCCATCCCTGTAAGGGCCAACTGCCGAGGACAACAGCGTGTGGATGAGTGGGGTCATCGTCAGCTAGCTCGCATTGTAAAAGAGGATACGCAGGCCGCATTCCAAGAAATCACTCGGCAATTTAACGTTGGTGCACAAAAACATGTAAGAAGCCACACCATCCAGAACCATCTCCTCGCTATGTGGTACAGAAGCCATCGGCCCACGAGGGTACCGCTGCTGACCGCACATCACAGGGTGCAAAGATTAGCATGGGCGCGGAAATATCGCCACTGGACCCTAGAAATGTGGGAAAATGTTGCCTGGACTGATGAATCGCGATTCACGTTGGTACATGCGGATGGCAGGATACGAGTACAGCGCAAACTACATGAAGCGATGGATCCTTCTTTCCATCAGGGTACTCTTCAAGCTCGTGGGGGTGGCATTCTCGTCTGGGTACTGTTTACAGTGGACTGAAATTTGACCCCTGGTATGTGTGACAGCGTCCCTCGCAGGTCAACGTTACCGGGATATCCTGGACGACCATTTGCTCCCGTTTGTGAGTTTTCAACATCCCACTGGGGACCTCATCCTACAACAAGACAATGCACCGTTCCACCACTCCTGAATTGTATCCGAATGGTTGGATGAACACTCCATCGACGTGACCTCTCTTCCTTGGCCAGCTAGGTCACCTGACCTCAATCCCATCGAACACATCTGGGATGCCATCGAGAGAGATGTTCGAGGCTCTGACCCCCGTCATCAAATCTTCGTGAAATGTGGGAGCTTTTTCAGGGATCGTGGATCCATATGGCTTCCCAACGCTTCCGGTGCCTTGTCGAATTCATGCCGAGACGAATCGCCGCCGTCATCAGGGCGAAAGGTGGTGCTCCACGTTACTTGACAGGTATCTCTAATTCAATTGCTCTTGAGTGTACATATATAGTCGAGTCACATTATTGTAACCACATCTTACTTTTGACGTCAACTACGCGTAGCTAATGGAAGAAGGCACATGTCGTGTGCTGGTTTGGATGGTGTATAAGGTGTACTGTAGGCATTCAGAAAACATATCACTCGTTGCTGTCATGGATAAAAGGAGCGATTTATGAGGTTTGCAAAAAGTAATGATTGTCGGCTTTCGGCACATGGGTGGCAGTATTTCTGAAACAGTTGAGTTTGGGCACTATTCGCGTTCTGCTGTGGTTAAAGTGTATTGTGATTGGAGAAATAGCACCATTGAAAATAAGCGACGAGCAAACTGCGGAGCACCACGTGCTATTGATGTGAGAGGTGAACGTCGGCTTCGAAATTGCATGAGGGCCGATCGACACGTTACGTTGGAACAACGCACTGGCCGAATGAACCAGGGGTCTACCGGAAGTGTGTCTAGAACGACACTTCGGCAAACCCTGCTACACATGGGGTTCCGATGCAGACGGATGGTCATCGCAAATATGCTAACGAAGCATCGGCATAAATGGCTTACATTTGCACGGCAGTATCGGAATTGGACATCCGCTGATTGGCAAAGGATTACCTTCTCCGATGAGTGACATTTTCTGCTTCATCGAACGGATGGATATTGGCGTATAAGGCGATAAACATAGGAAAAGAAACACCCTTCAACTATTGCAGGAAAAACACAAGCTAGTGGGAGCAGCGTTATGGTCTGGGGAATGTTTTCATGGCATTCTCTGGGTCCACTCATACCTGTGGAAGGCACTGTAGATTGAATTCCTTATGAATCCATCCTTACAGACCACGTACACCCATACATGTTGTTTGGTTTTCTTGAAGCGGATGGACGAAATACAACGCGACGTGTCGCACAGCTAGAAATGTCTGAGAATGGTTGGAAGAGCACGATGAATTCAAAGTACTTTTCTGGACCCCTAATTCCACATACTTAAACTCAATTGAGCATCTGTAGGACCACTTCGATCGTGTCGTTCGTTCTATGGATCCCCGAAAAAGCAACTCCCACAACCTTATTGAGTCATTCCCAGCCCGTCTAGTTGCTGTCCACGCTGCACGCGGTAGTTACTCTGGATATTAGCTGGTATATATATATATATGTGGGATGTGAGATCTGGTGATGCGCAACATCACAGCCTCTCCTTGACAAATGTCAACCCCGTCTCCTCGTGGTGCATCCTGTTCCCACTAAAGGGACTCTGACGACCGCCAATACCGGTATCACTATACCATCGGGATTAGAGGAAATGCTATCCCACACTCACCAACCCGCTTGGCCAGCGTTGTGAGTTATGGCCAAACCCCTCCAAAATGACTCCACAACTTAAATCTGGGCCCTCAGTCTCCGGCTGCTGGAATGTACCTGGCCAAGGCAGCGGCCAGTGCGACATGAAGGCAGAGGGTGCTAAGAATCCCCGGAGGACCGGACTAGGCTGCCATCTGATGCTGAACTTGGCTACGTATAATGGACGCTCCCTATCTTCTGATTCAAGGTTTCTTTAATTGGAAGAGGAACTACAAAGGATCAAGAGGGACATCGTCGGGCTAAGTGAGGTAAGGAGAAAAGGAGAAGATCTCATTGAACTGAAAAGTGGACAACACTTCTACTATCGTGGGCCAGATACTGACAGAACTAAAGGTGTTAGATTTATAATAAACAAGAGACTGAAGGATAAAGTTGTAGAAGTTGAAAGCTCCTCTGACAGAGCTGCACGACTCGTTATCCAACTCTCGAGAAGATACGAGGCTCAGATTATTCAAACTTATGCACCCACCACAAGTCAGCCTGAAGAAGAAATTGAAGAGTTTTTAAAGGAAATCCGTCATCTAAATAATAAAGGTAAGCAGCACTTGAAGATAATTATGGGAGATTTCAATGCAAAAATAGGGCAACGGGCACAGAATGAAACTCCAGTAGGTACATTTGGTCACGGCAACAGATACCAGCGTGGAAATACTCTCGTTGAGTTTGCAGAGGCAAAAGGGATTTTCATCTTAAACTCCTTTTTCAAGAAAAAGTCACACAGGAAATGGACATGGAGACATCCAAATGGGACGACAAATGAAATTGATTTTTATTATGCATAACAAAAAATTCGTCATAGAACACTGTAGTGTGCTAAACAAGTTCAACACAGGTAGTGACCATAGATTGGTGAGATGTAAGGTGCACCTCAACACTAAACTCGAACGTGGCAAGCTCATAAGACAAACAAAATATATTGACATAACCAACCTTAAAAAATACCATAATACCTTCAAGTTGGAACTAAAGAACAGATTCTCTGCTTTAGAAGGCCTAACATCGGAAGAAGTGGATATTTCTGAAGATAACAGAAAAGTAACCAAAGCTGTGATGGAAACAGCAACAAAATTAGCTGGGTCTAAGAACAAGTTGCATGTGAACAAATTATCAGGAAAAACCAAAATATTGATGCAATAAGGAAGAGAGATGAGGACAACTGAAGAAGATGTGACTTCCAAAGTGGAATATATAGAGCTATGCAAGACAGTTCGAAAAAGTATCACTGAAGACGTAAGGAAATTCAACTGTGAACTAGTGAGGAAAGCAATTGAAAACAACCAAAGCCTAAAGATAGCAAAGGGACATCTCAGTAAGGGAAGAAAACAGATTATGGCACTGAGAAAAGAAGATAGTTCTGTAACAAGAAATAAAGGCGAAATTTTGACAAGAGTGAAATATTTCTACTCCAAATTATATGAAAGGGATGATACATGTACTCCAGACATCATGAAAGGTGCCAGTACCAGAGTTCTTCCAGTCCTCCCAGCAGAAGTTGCACATGCAATCAAGAACATGAAGCGGGGAAAAGCTCCAGGAGAAGATGGGATTACTGTAGACATCATACAAGAAGCAAGTGGAGAAATCGAAGCAGTACTCGCCCAAATTTTCACTCGATGCCTTAATGAAGGGATAATTCCTGAGGATTGGAACAACGCTACAATGATCCTGCTACATTAAAAGGTGACATTGAGGATCTCGGGAACTACAGACCTATCAGCCTCCTATCAGCCTCCTATCAGTGATTTATAAAATCTTCACTAAAGTTCTTTCACACCGCTTGAAGATAACACTGGACATGGCTCAACCGAGAGAACAAGCTGGATTCAGGAGTGGCTACAGCACAATAGATAATATCCACGTACTAAGAGAAATAATTGAAAGAGCGAGGGAATATGAACTTCCATTGTGCATGGCTTTTATCGATTATGAAAAAGTCTTTGATTCGGTGAAACCATCAGCAGTTACAATGGCTCTGAAATCCTACGGTATTGAAGAAGCATACCTTAATATTATTAATAACATCTATGAAAATGCAAGTGCAAAGATTCGGCTGTTTGAAAATACAACACACATAATTATTGGAAAGGGAGTGAGACAAGGTGACACCATATCTCCGAAGCTCTTCAATGCCCCATTGGAAAATGTCTTTCAATCACTGAACTGGGAAAACAAAGGGATAAAGATTAACGGAGATTATCTAACCCACCTTCGTTTTGCTGATGACGTAGTCATTTTTGCAACTACCCCATCAGAGCTGCAGAGTAGGATCCAGGAACTTGCTGACAAGAGTAAAGAAGTGGGATTAAAAATGACTTTTCAGAAGACAAAAGTGATGTTCAATGCTTGTACAAGAAATGAAGATTTATCGATTGATGGAGAAAAGCTGGAGATCACAGACACGTACGTTTATCTTGGACAGCAGATATCAAGTGAGGGTCACATTGATGAAGAAATTAATCGGCGTACAAAACTTGCCTGGAGAGCTTTTGGAAGAAACAGCATAATTTTCAAGAGCAATATGCCATTATGTCTTAAAAGAAAAGTGTTTGATCAATGCATCCTTCCAGTGCTTACGTATGGTGCAGAGACGTGGACCTTAACTAAAACAGACATACAAAGGATGCACACAACTCAAAAAAGCATGGAGAGGTGCATGCTTGGTGTAACCAGGAGACATAAGAAGAGGAACTCGTGGATCCGAAAATTGACAAGAGTGGAAGACATCATGATCAGAGTTAAATCCCTGAAATGGCAATGGGCTGGACATACTGCCAGAAGGACAGATCATCGATGGACAGCCGAAATTTTAGATTATATTCCAAGGGACAGGAAAAGACCCAGAAGAAGACCACATGGGAGATGGGTGGATGAAATTCGAAAGTACGCAGGGGTGACATGGAGGAGACTGGCACAAGACAGACCGTTGTGGAGGAAACTTGGGGAGACCTTCGTCCAGCAGTGGATTGATAATGGTTGACAATTATGATGATGATATATATATATATTCTATTAAGAAGAGACCTAAACAAAAAAAATTATATATTTTTGACTCATACCAAGTACAACATAGAAAGGGTTATATGTCTACCGGTGTGAGTAAAAGGAGAAAAGATAAAAAATAAAATAAAACAACTGAATGTAGAAAGTGTCGAGAATACTGAGCCTTGGCTTTTTCAAGGACCAGCAAAAACTCTGCATTTTCTCACTTCCACAAAGACCTAGTTGGAAATGGGTTTCTGCAAAGCCATGGATGCAAGTTATAAGCCCACCAAAAATTGTTTTAAAATTTATATATATGTCATGACCTCCGCAGAGTTGTATGACCTAGCGCTAGTTAACAATTTAGCTTACATCCATAACTTCCATGGCCCGACCCATGCTCTTCATCTGTTACTATTAAACAGAGAGAAGAAGATTAAAGAGAACTCAAGTTGTGAGAGTGACATAATAATTAGAAATAATTTTCAGCTATAACGAAACGCCAAGTTCGCCTGAGGGAGAATATAAACCTGAAAAGTAATACTAAAGAATTCCAAATTTTTACATTGCAATTAAAAAGGAAATATTAATTTTTTAAAACTCAGATTTTTGAAAGAAAACTTGATTCTAAAACCCCCTACTCCGCAACTTCTGACAACACAAAAACAAGAATAAATTAAAGACAATAATTAACTAAAGAAAAGCTTTGTGAAAGTTATATGACTTAAACAATTAGTTGCAATATGTACAAAGTATTTCAGCAGTGCTTTAAGTGCATAATTAAGTAGTTATTAAGACCTTAACTACTTTGAAAGTACAGCGCAAAGTAGAGGAACTATGCTTAGCCAGCTTCTGTGCCTAAGTTTCCTAAAAGACGCGCAGAGTTACCATGAAAAGAAAGAGTTAAAACCCGCAAAAAAGTTAACAGTCTAGCCAGTGCCTAAACGCTAAAAAGCGAAAAACAACAGACTAAAAAATACAAGAAGTACAAACATTGAACTTATAAAACCTAAAACCCTAAGACAATGAAGAGAGCTTACCTCTTATGCAACTAAACTTTCTCCACTCAAGAGGAAACATGGCCGACTTTTTCCCCAAACTTCCAAACACGACTGCCACTCCCTAGTCGCTGGGGGGCAGTGTGGGTGGGGCTGATGGCCTCCTCACACTGAAAGAAACCAACTCGCGGAGATTTTAACCAGAGAAAAAAATATATATACTTAGGACTGTGGACCTGTATGATCAGAAAGAGCAGAATTAACTCTCCAGAATACATGAGAAATATTATAAAATACACAAGTGGTGTATTTAATAATCTTTGCATGTATTAAATCACCTTAGTGAGCTTCTGTAGATTATTCAGAATCTTATTAATTTTAACGTTAGTTTTACTATTTTTAGTTTAGCTATTCTAGTGAGTGAATAACTAGTTTTCTTTTTTATTTGTTTTTATTTTCTTTTATAAACAGATTTTTATGCTTTTTGTGATTTTGTCTGTATTATTTAATTTTTTGTTTTAATAGGACCTTCATATCCATAGCACTAAGGTTCCTTTTAGTAGTTAATAGGCATCCTCTAGCCAACTTCCTTACGGCTTTGATTGGTCAGAATCATATTATTAACTGTGTAGAAAATTAAAGCAGATCTGCCAACCTTACTCTATTATTCAGAATAATTTTTCTTAAAGTTCTTTTGATGAAAGATAAAGGAATATCATTCTCTAGAAAACTATCTAATAGTAAATTAATGTGGTAATTGAAGTCCAAATTGTTGCTGCAAATTCTTGAAATTCTTAGGACCTGAGAAATTAGTACATTCTCAATTACTTTGGTTGATATGTTATTATTCCAGTGTAGATATTTAATTACTTTGAAAGGAAAATTAACTCTTTTATCAAAGAGGCTAATAGATGGGTTACCTCTGTTGAGCTTAATGCTTAAATCTAGGAACTCAAGTTCCTGATTACTGTGGTTGGTTTTACATAAGTTAAGAGAGCTAGGATAGATATTATCAAAGTCACTCTCTATAACTTCTGAATTATTGATACACAGCAGATCATCAATATATCTAAATGTGTAAAGGTAGTTATCTGAGCAGGTGGGGTGATTTTTAATGAATTTATATTCCTTAAAGAACAGGAATAGATTAGCAATATTCGTGGAGGTTGATGTTCCCATGGGGATACCGTTCACTTGCTTATAGAGAGTATTATTATATAAGATATGGTTATTTTTTATGCAGCAGTTGAGATAAGAGTTCCAGGCTCCTACCTTCACTATTTCCAAAGAAAGGATTCTTGAGAGCTTCACTCAAGATGTTAATAGGTACATTATAAAAACCAGTTTAGCATACAATCAGCCTATTGAGGCCTTCGCAGAATGGAAATATAACGTAATCAATAGCTTCACTTGTGAGTTGGCAGGTCTGGACTTTTGTTTCGATAGAAATCTCTTTTTATCTGGAGATGCCAAAAGGTCACTCTCCAAAACTACAAGACCTTTTTATTTTTACTACTACGGATAAAGCTAGCAATAATTTTGCAATTATCTGTAAGAAGTTATATTTTGAATTGTTAACTATGGAACTCAATAATAGAGTAACGTATGAGCCCGTAAGTTATTCTACCAAGCAGTTAGAAAATAGGTTTAAGGCTTTCTTCAAGAAACTTAAAATTCCACAAACTAGAAGATATGAGCCTAAATTTCCATTTCTTTTTGCAACGGTTAAGTTTCATAAAGATCCCGTGAGGTTCAGGTTCATAGCTAGTGGAGTAAGGAGTCATAAAAAGAAAATAGATCTTGCCTTTGAAGATATCTTGAAGAGGGTTTTGAAACACATTAGAAACTGTACTAATTTGATGTACAGAGACTTTTGGATAATTAATAATAATGCAGAAGTAATTTCTACTATACTCAAAGTAAGTCCCTTAGATATTAATAGTTATGATTTTGAGAACCTATATACAAATCTGCCTCTATCAGATATAATCACTACCTTTAAAGAGCTGTATGCAGAATTTAAACTTAACCAATTTGTTAATGTAGGAGCCTGGAACTCTTATCTCAACTGCTGCATAAAAAATAACCATATCTTATATAATAATACTCTCTATAAGCAAGTGAACGGTATCCCCATGGGAACATCAACCTCCACGAATATTGCTAATCTATTCCTGTTCTTTAAGGAATATAAATTCATTAAAAATCACCCCACCTGCTCAGATAACTACCTTTACACATTTAGATATATTGATGATCTGCTGTGTATCAATAATTCAGAAGTTATAGAGAGTGACTTTGATAATATCTATCCTAGCTCTCTTAACTTATGTAAAACCAACCACAGTAATCAGGAACTTGAGTTCCTAGATTTAAGCATTAAGCTCAACAGAGGTAACCCATCTATTAGCCTCTTTGATAAAAGAGTTAATTTTCCTTTCAAAGTAATTAAATATCTACACTGGAATAATAACATATCAACCAAAGTAATTGAGAATGTACTAATTTCTCAGGTCCTAAGAATTTCAAGAATTTGCAGCAACAATTTGGACTTCAATTACCACATTAATTTACTATTAGATAGTTTTCTAGAGAATGATATTCCTTTATCTTTCATCAAAAGAACTTTAAGAAAAATTATTCTGAATAATAGAGTAAGGTTGGCAGATCTGCTTTAATTTTCTACACAGTTAATAATATGATTCTGACCAATCAAAGCCGTAAGGAAGTTGGCTAGAGGATGCCTATTAACTACTAAAAGGAACCTTAGTGCTATGGATATGAAGGTCCTATTAAAACAAAAATTAAATAATACAGACAAAATCACAAAAAAAGCATAAAAATCTGTTTATAAAAGAAAATAAAAACAAATAAAAAGAAAACTAGTTATTCACTCACTAGAATAGCTAAACTAAAAATAGTAAAACTAACGTTAAAATTAATAAGATTCTGAATAATCTACAGAAGCTCACTAAGGTGATTTAATACATGCAAAGATTATTAAATACACCACTTGTGTATTTTATAATATTTCTCATGTATTCTGGAGAGTTAATTCTGCTCTTTCTGATCATACAGGTCCACAGTCCTAAGTATATATATTTTTTCTCTGGTTAAAATCTCCGCGAGTTGGTTTCTTTCAGTGTGAGGAGGCCATCAGCCCCACCCACACTGCCCCCCAGCGACTAGGGAGTGGCAGTCGTGTTTGGAAGTTTGGGGAAAAAGTCGGCCATGTTTCCTCTTGAGTGGAGAAAGTTTAGTTGCATAAGAGGTAAGCTCTCTTCATTGTCTTAGGGTTTTAGGTTTTATAAGTTCAATGTTTGTACTTCTTGTATTTTTTAGTCTGTTGTTTTTCGCTTTTTAGCGTTTAGGCACTGGCTAGACTGTTAACTTTTTTGCGGGTTTTAACTCTTTCTTTTCATGGTAACTCTGCGCGTCTTTTAGGAAACTTAGGCACAGAAGCTGGCTAAGCATAGTTCCTCTACTTTGCGCTGTACTTTCAAAGTAGTTAAGGTCTTAATAACTACTTAATTATGCACTTAAAGCACTGCTGAAATACTTTGTACATATTGCAACTAATTGTTTAAGTCATATAACTTTCACAAAGCTTTTCTTTAGTTAATTATTGTCTTTAATTTATTCTTGTTTTTGTGTTGTCAGAAGTTGCGGAGTAGGGGGTTTTAGAATCAAGTTTTCTTTCAAAAATCTGAGTTTTAAAAAATTAATATTTCCTTTTTAATTGCAATGTAAAAATTTGGAATTCTTTAGTATTACTTTTCAGGTTTATATTCTCCCTCAGGCGAACTTGGCGTTTCGTTATAGCTGAAAATTATTTCTAATTATTATGTCACTCTCACAACTTGAGTTCTCTTTAATCTTCTTCTCTCTGTTTAATAGTAACAGATGAAGAGCATGGGTCGGGCCATGGAAGTTATGGATGTAAGCTAAATTGTTAACTAGCGCTAGGTCATACAACTCTGCGGAGGTCATGACATATATATAAATTTTAAAACAATTTTTGGTGGGCTTATAACTTGCATCCATGGCTTTGCAGAAACCCATTTCCAACTAGGTCTTTGTGGAAGTGAGAAAATGCAGAGTTTTTGCTGGTCCTTGAAAAAGCCAAGGCTCAGTATTCTCGACACTTTCTACATTCAGTTGTTTTATTTTATTTTTATCTTTTCTCCTTTTACTCACACCGGTAGACATATAACCCTTTCTATGTTGTACTTGGTATGAGTCAAAAATGTATAATTTTTTTTGCTTAGGTCTCTTCTTAATAGAATGTGAATTCTGAATTTTCGTAACTGCTGCGTTGCGCGTTTCGATCTTCAGGTTAATTTTGCAACTTTCGTTTTAAATTCTAAAGTTTTTCCTTAGTTTTCAGCATTGCTCTTCAGTATATATATATATATATATATATATATATAAAGATAGCAAAGGGACATCTCAGTAAGGGAAGAAAACAGATTATGGCACTGAGAAAAGAAGATGGTTCTGTAACAAGAAATAGAGGCGAAATTTTGACAAGAGTGAAAGATGTCTACTCCAAATTATATGAAAGGGATGATACATGCACTCCAGACATCATCAAAGATACCAGTACCAGAGTTCCTCCAGTCCTTCCAGCAGAAGTTGCACATGCAATCAAGAACATGAAGCGGGGAAAAGCTCCAGGAGAAGATGGAATTACTGTAGACATCATACAAGAAGCAAGTGGAGAAATTGAAACAGTACTCGCCCAAATTTTCACTCGATCTCTTAATGAAGGAAAGATTCCTGAGGATTGGAACACCGCTACAATGATCCTGCTACATAAGAAAGGTGACATTGAGGATCTCGGAAACTACAGACCTATCAGCCTCCTATCAGTAGTTTATAAAATCTTTACTAAAGTTCTTTCACACCGTTTGAAGGTAACACTGGACATGGCTCAACCGAGAGAACAAGCTGGATTCAGGAGTGGCTACAGCACAATAGATCATATCAACGTACTGAGAGAACTAATTGAAAGAGCGAGGGAATATGAACTTCCATTGTGCATGGCTTTTGTCGATTATGAAAAAGCCTTTGATTCGGTGAAACCATCAGCAGTTACAATGGCTTTGAAAACCTACGGTATTGAAGATGAATACATTAATATTATTAATAACATCTATGAAAATGCAAGTGCAAAGATTAGGCTGTTTGAAAATACAACACACATAAAAATTGGAAAGGGACTGAGACAAGGTGACACCATATCTCCGAAGCTCTTTAATGCCACATTGGAGGGTGTTTTTCAGTCACTGAACTGGGAAAACAAGGGGATAAAGATTAATGGAGATTATCTAACCCACCTTCGTTTTGCTGATGACGTAGTCATTTTTGCAACTACCCCATCAGAGCTGCAGAGTATGATCCAGGAACTTGCTGACAAGAGTAAAGAAGTGGGATTGAAAATGAACTTTCAGAAGACAAAAGTGATGTTCAATGCTTTTACAAGAAATGAAGATTTATCGATTGATGGAGAAAATCTGGAGATAACAGGAACGTACGTTTATCTTGGACAGCAGATATCAAGTGAGGGTCATATTGATGAAGAAATTTATCGGCGTACAAAACTTGCCTGGAGAGCTTTTGGAAGAAACAGCATAATTTTCAAGAGCAATATGCCATTATGTCTTAAAAGAAAAGTGTTTGATCAATGCATCCTTCCAGTGCTTACGTATGGTGCAGAAACGTGGACCTTAACTAAAAGAGACATACAAAGGCTGCAGACAACTCAAAGCAGCATGGAGAGGTGCATGCTTGGTGTAACCAGGAGAGATGGGAAGAGGAACTCGTGGATCCGAAAAATGACAAGAGTGGAAGACATCAGGATCAGAGTCAAATCCCTGAAATGGCAATGGGCTGGACATACTGCCAGAAGGACAGATCATCGATGGACAGCTGAAATTTTAGGTTGGATTCCAAGGGACAGGAAAAGACCCAGAAGAAGACCACATGGGAGATGAGTGGATGAAATTCGAAGGTATGCGGGAATGACATGGAGGAGACTGGCACATGCAGACCGTTGTGGAGGAAACTTGGGGAGACCTTCGTCCAGCAGAGGATTGATAATGGTTGACAATGATGATGATGATGTTATATATATATATCATGTGTTCTAACTGCTTAACAATTTGGGACGGGGGGGGGGGGGAGTGTGTGGGGCTCACCCGTGGCGTTCCCAACTAAGCAGGCCGTTGCCGTCATTAAATTTCACAGCAGTTTCTATTTGCTAAATCCGAAAAATTAAGAAATTTCGATCTCTCTTATACATCTCAAAGTTCGGTGTAAACATCTCGAAATAAATCTGTTACATTGAAAACAAAAAAAAACATTCCTATCTTGGTTATTATCATTCCGTCGTTTGAAAAATTTTAATAATAAGAGTTTCCCATGACATTTGTAGCTTGAATGACTTCATCTGCCATCAGAGTTTTTTTTGCCTCATTTTGTTTAATTCTGTTATCAGCTGTTCAATATCATTTGATGAACTGGATGTGTTTTTCTTGAAAAAACCTCCGTTGAATAAAAACCATGGGATTATAAAAGTTACATAAATTAAAAGTGAAAAGTCTCTGAAAAAATGTTGAGGAAATATCATTTGCACATTCTATTTTACAGGTATCTGAAGAAACTGCTGCATCAAGTAGCAACGCAGCAAGAAAGACCTTGAAGAACAAAAGTGAAAATATGCAACTCTCTCAGAAGACGCCATCCAGAGGGCGAGCTAGGCTCCTGAGAAACACCGGCCTTGGAGGAGAGATGACTAACTCCCCCGGAACTCTACGCAGCAATCAGAACACGATGGGATTCGACAATGATTACGGCCTCAACCTTGCTCAAGCCGCGAGAGATAGCCATAGCACTACGACGACTCGCCAAGTATTCACTTATGTTAACAACGGCGTCATAACCAGAACTGTTATATACCCTTTTGTGAAAAAGACCAAAGGAAGAGGCAAGATAAACACTAACTAACATGACTGACATATCCGGGCGTGTACCAACAAGAACAAAGGTAAAATATTTCTCTAGAAATTCTGATTACGGCGTCTATGAAATTTAAGTATTGAAGCTACCATTTTAGCGGCGACAGCAGAAAAGCATATTTCTTTTTATACTTTTTTGTGTTTGGATTTATAGAACTCCGCAAGTGCTCGTAGAGTGTAGTGCTTCGAATAGTTTAGATTTTTTATTTCTCTCTATTCATAGGCATTCTTATGCCGAAATCTCCTTTATGACACTCCGATTTTTTCCTTGCAAACTGCTACTCATTCAGAGAAGATCTTATTCCGAAATGGTGTTTGTAACAGTTATAGTTCCCATCTGGCCGAGTGGAGCTTTGTTCTAATCATTCATCCGAGAAGAGGTTTCTGACAATGGCGCACCAATTTTCTTTACGGGGTTGCCTAGAATATTGAATACGCTGGTAAAAGTACCCCAAGAGAAAATATCTTAAATATCGGAAAGCGATAAAAAATATCTCCACATATTAAAGTGTGTTTCCAATGATTCCGAATGTAAATACACTATATTGACAAAAGTCACCGGACACCTAGAAGAGAAAAACAACATTACATTTATTGGCATACATTAGTACGGTATAGGTCCACCTATGGCCTTAATACATGCACTGACCCTTCGAGACATGCTTTCGATAAGGTGTTGGAACACGGCGATAGGTATGCGCTTCCATTCAGTACATAATGCTGCCGCTAATTGTTGCTTTGTAGTAGGCCTTGGTTCCAAACTTCTTATGCGGCGCTCTAAATCAACCCATAGGTGCTCTACGGTATTAAGGTCAGGGCTACGTGCTGGCCAGTCCACACACGATACGGAATTATCGTCAAACCTCGACGTAACAACCCTTGCTTTATGGCTCGGTGCATTATCCTACTGGTACAGACAAGGCTCGGTTCCATAGTATTGCCACAGAGTTGGTAGGGCATAATTGTCCAGAATATCGAGGTAGAGGTGCTGGTTAACAGGTTTGTCCACGATAATCAATGAGCCGAGACCATACCACGAAAGACACCCCCACACAAGTACACTGCCAGCTCCACATTTGACCGTAGGAGCAGTACACTGTGCAGATAGCTTTCCCCCGGCTGACGCTATACCCACACTCCGCCATCAGACTAATAGATCGTGTATCTGTATTCACCAGTACATAGGACCCGTTTCCATTGATCTACGGTCCACGATAAATGTTCTTTACACCATGCTAAAGGACGAATAGCATTCCGTGTGGAAATGTAAGGCTTATGAGCAGCCGCACGATCACGGTAACCCATGGAATGAAGTTCTCTGCGAAAGGTATGTGTACAAACCGAGGTTCCAGCATTTTTACTCACCTGTAGACTGAGGTCTTGAACAGTACTTCGTCAGTTAGCTATAACAACTTTCCTAAAGCTTCGACGTCCTCTATCAATGATTTTCTTTGGCTTGCCGGTATGTCTTGCTGCTTCAGGTACGCCATGTGTCTTCCACTTATTCAGTACACCCAAAACAGTTGACTTGGGTATGTTTAAACGCCTCTCGGTTTGTCTTATGGACAACCAACTAATTTAACACACAACAATTTTTCCGTTCTCAAAGTAAGTTCTCTTCCGCCGCGACATTTTCACTCAACTTGACAGTGTGATATGATCGCGGTCAGCTTCAGGCTTGTTTTTATACTTTTTGCAGTTGTACCGCGTATCTTAACAACGCAGCGGATCTGTTCGATTGCTTTTGAAGGGGTGTCTGGTACATGTTTTCATATATATCGTGTATATATGAAAACACGTACCAATATATTTAAACATAAGGTACCAACACCAAAGAACGAAAGACAAAATGATAACTCATTAGGTGGTCGCGGGACCCTAGGCCACCCCCACTGAATGCGCCACCGATTTCGGACAGTTTTTCGGTGAAATGGTTTCCTACCGTTCGTCTAAGTTCGAGTTTGGAATTGAGCATTTGTGGGCTGTAGAGCAATGTTAAGTATTACCTCTTCTTCTAAGCACAAATAAAGCATAGGCTCCTCTTAAAATTTATTACAACGAGTGTACAAGAAATTGCTGAGAGGCATTTGAAATAGATAAAGATATATAAATACTATACTTTTATTCAAATTATAACCACACAGAAAGCATTACGTATCAACTATTATCAAAAAATTATGAGCACAAAATTTAATTGCTTGTATATATGGATAATGTTTGATAATATAAACTAAGTGTTATCAGCTAATATGTATAAGCAAAATTCTATCATGCACAACGAATTTCGATAAAACTATACACTGAAGAGCAAATGAATTAGAGATACCTGTCTAGTAACGTTTAGCACCACCTTTTGATCTGATGACGGCGGCGATTCGTCTCGGCATAAACTCGACAAAACACCGGAAGCGTTGGGAAGCCATTCGGATCCACGGCCCCTGAACAAGCTCCCGCAGTTCACCAAAGATTTGGTGGAGGGGGGTCTGAGCCTCGAACATCTCTCTCGATGGCATCCCAGATATGCTCGATAGGATTGATATCCGATGATCTAGCTGGCCAAGGGAGCGAGGTCACGTCGGTGGAGTGTTCATCCAACCATTCGAATACAATTCGGGAGCGATGGCACGTTTCATTGTCTTCTTGCAGGATGAGGTCCCCCAGTGGAATGTTGAAGACGCACAAACGGGAGCAAATGGTCGTCCAGGATATCCCGGAAACGTTGACCTGTGAGGCGCGATGTCACACGCACCAGGGGGTCTCATTTCAGTCCACATAGACAGTCCCCAGACGAGAATGTCACCACCACCAGCTTGAAGAGTACCCTGCTGGCAAGAAGAATCCATCGCTTCATGTGATTTGCGCTGTACACGTATCCTGCCATCCGCATGTACCAACGCGAATCTCGACTCATCAGTCCAGGCCACATTTACCCACATATCTAGGGTCCAGTGGCGATGTTTCCGCGCCCATGCTAATCTTTGCACCCTGTGATGTGCGGTCAGTAGCGGTACCCACTTGGGACGATGGCTTTTCTACCCCATAGCGAGGAGATGGTTCTGGATAGTGTGGCTGTTTACACGTTTTTGTGCACCAGCGTTAAATTGCCGAGTGATTTCTTGCACTATGGCCCGTCTATGCGCTGTTACAATGCGAAATAGCCGACGATGACCCAGCTCATCCACACGCTGTTGTCCACGGCAGTTGGCCCTTGCAGGGATGGTTTTAGCGGATTCGATGTACTCACGGTGCACCCGTGGCACAGTGGCTCGTGAAAATCCCAGTGCCTGCACGACTTCCGAGATGGAATGATTCATTCGTCGGACCCCGACAATTTGCTCACGGTCAAATGCGCTTAGATCCTTCGTCTTACCCATACCGGTCCGACTCTTACTGATTCCCGTCGCATCACTCCTTATATTGTCGGATCGCTGAATACGTCATGTCGTTTCAGTTTACAGGGCCGCCCACAGCGCCACATTTGCATAACGCCAGATGTCTGTAATTCAATTGCTGTTTAGTGTATACCTGTATATATCTGAATTATTTTTGGAAAATGTACCTGTAATGCGAGTATTTCTTTATTGATATGCAGTGGTTGCCAGTAATCCTCAAGGGCGCATTGTTGTACTGTATGTACTACATAACACATAACAATAACAGTACTATAGGATAAAGAAAATTTATTAAAACTATACATATTCATACCTGATATTTGTTTTTAATTCAGATTGGGATTTTTACGAAATATAAGAAACGAGAGTCATTTGTTTCTTTTTCCGGCACTGATGTTTGTAACACGTAACTCTACTCCACGAAAAATTGCCGTTTCTCCAATAGGTGAATTTGACGCAATATAAAATTGTCTGATTGTGTTTAGTGCTTGAATGAGTTGTGATTGAGATGATATGCTTTCTTTTCTGTCCTCTTCATTGTGCTGAACTTCATCTGAGCTTTTTTTTCGTGTTTCTATGATTTATTTATCATACATGTCACTTCATGCATCTGCACTAGCATTGGCATGGTCTGAAAAGCTAAATATCAATCCCATCTTTTCGGCAATGGTGCTTCACCCATCTGCTTCCTGTTCTGCAGGTTTGTCTGCAATGATTTTATTATTCGAATCATCTTTGCCGATGAAGCCAGCATGTCTAAAAGATGCTTCAATGAGCTTTTCTGTGAGTTCATTTCATGCCACGGCACGAGCTTTAATGGCCTCAAGGACGTTCCATTTTACTGGTTTATCATCTGATGACGTCCTCCTGATCGCGTCATTTATTACGAGAATGGTCCGATATTTTTGCTCTATCTGTTTCATAATTCCTTGATTAAGAAAGAGGCTGAAGTACACTAGTGCAGTTAGGTGGCAATAATATCAGTTCAATGTCATCCAATTGAACATCTTTGGGGTTTGGGTGTGCAGGACAATTATCGGTAAACAGTGCTATTTTCGGTTATCAATTCCAATTAAGCGCCGAAAGTCTTCACCCCACTGACAAACAACGACATTGTCACGCACGCCTTTTTATTAGCTTCATATGTGCATGGTAGCAAAGCACAACGAAAGCAGCGCGGGCTGTGTGATTTTCCAATCACTAATGGCTTTAATTTTTGACAACCATCCATATTGGCGCAAGAGAGAAAAATTAAACGTTCTTTCCTACGAGTGCCGTAAACCCACTTTTTCTTCCTTTTTGGCTACCGCAGTTCAAAACGTCAGGCAAAGAATTCTTTCGATATGATTGTAGGATTAAGAGCAAACATTTCTGTGTATTTTTTCCTTTACACGTTTTGCAGTGCCAAATGATGTTAATATATATTCACCACAACATGTCCGCTTCCAAAAGCCAGTTTAATCAGGTACTGCCTTTTTTGGGGTGTAATCTCCGCAGCAATTTCTGCCAGAATTTTCGATAACTTTTAATCCATTTCTAATGCAAACTGTCCGGCTACGGAACATAAAAGTCTTACTTCGATGAGAGTTGATCGAGTAGAGCACTTAAAGAAGGAATTCTTTGGACATGACCTACCTATTGTCAAGATCAACCTAAACCGAATGGCTCCTAATTTCCCCGATTCGCTATTTTCCCGTTTGGAGATTCACAGTTTCTTTACTTTGGCAAAACATTTGCGCATCTAAACCTCTCATTTGAAAAATGCTCGGGCATCTGGTAGCTGTAACCGTAATCACAATTTTCCACTGCGCACCAAAAACCGGCCCGTTTTACTACGTCATCAGTTACACTGACAAATGTATCTAATGTAGATCTAGTTCATGTTCTATGTTAATAAGAAATTATAGTTATGATAATTTACTTCTGTTTCGTGGGACTTTATCACTAACTGATTGGACTTCTGTACTTCAGTTGGATGATCCAGTTGAGTCATATAATGAATTCTGGAGAATTTTTTGGAATTCTTACGACGTTGCGTTTCCATTTCGTAACTTACGTCGTACGTCGCGCTGCAGGAAGCCTTGGTTTCACCGGAGTTTGTTACGTTGCTTAAATAGAAAAAATAAATTATTTGCTGTTTTCCTCAATTCCAGGAACCCAATTCATTTGTCTAATTTTCGTAGGTATAGAAATTGGTATAATTCTAAATTCAGACTGGCTAAAAAAAACTATTATTTTAATTATTTCGGTACTACTACTGACGGTAGGAAAATCTGGCTTTCAATTAATGAACTGTTGGCAACCTCGAAGGATGCCCAATCATCAACTATAATTGAATATAATGGAATTAGGACGTCTAATTTAGGAGAGGTAGTTGATATTTTTAATAAATATTTTTAGGAGTTGCCGGACATTCTGTTGTCTGAAATTCCTCATTATACTAACTATTTCTCTTATTACCTACCTCCTTCGTCTGATTCCTCTTTCTTTTTTAAACCAGTGGATGATGACCTCTTGAGGGTAATGAGTGAATTGGACTAGTCCAAACGTGCGGGGCCTGATAATGTACATCCTAGGGTTATAAAGTTTATTTCAGGTGATTGTTCCGTTGACGCATATTTTTAATCGTATTTTGTATACAGGATGTATCCCGTTGCCATTGAAATTAATTCGTGTTACTGTTATACATAAAATAAGATCAGTAACAGATGTTTCAAATTATCGACCAGTATCTGTAATTCCTGTGTTTGCTAAATTTATGGAGAGATTAATACTGATACAGTTGTTATCTTATATTGATAAAAACAATATATTAAATAAAAGCCAACATGGGTTTCGTTAGGGGTTTTCGACATAGACTGCTATTTTGGATGTGTTGAACTATTTACATTTTAGTCTTGATAACGGCTCTAGTGCGGTGGGGGTCTTTTGTGATCTTTCCCGCGCTTTTGATACCATTTGTCATGACACATTGTTATCTAAGTTAGAAAATATTGGCATTAGGGGAGTTGCTAAGACTTTATTCCAAAATTATTTAACAGGCCGGAAGCAATTTGTACAAATACAGGGTGTTCGATCTTCTGCTCTTATGGTTCGTCATGATGTTCCTCAGGGATCGGTTTTGGGCCCATTATTATTTTTAATTTATGTTAATGATTTATTTACTATTACTTCAAGTGCTACTCCTATTTTATATGCTGATGACACAAGCCTATTATTTTTCCGGGGACACTATATCTGAGTTGGTCCTACGTGTGAATCTGGAACTTCAGGATTACTTTCGTTGGTTTTGCTGTAATACCTTAACAATAAATTTTTCCAAAACTACTAGTGTACTATTTTCGCGACGTAGGCGAAGAATGGATATTGCAAATGGGATATTATTTGGTGTAGTGCCTCTTGACTTTCAGGCTGTTGTAAAGTTCTTGGGTGTATATTTACAAGATAATTTGAGATGGGATGCACTTGCTAGTTAAATTGCGGTTGGACTCAGATCCCGCATTGGCGTCATTTATAGGATTTCAAGTTTGTTGCCTGCCAGCGTTAAATTGCTATTGTATTTTTCATTATTTATCCATTTCTATCTTATTGTCTCTTGACTTGGGGTCGCACAACTATTGGGAATATTAATAGAATTTATGTTTTACAATTTTTTTTTTTTACGTTTGGTGAATCCGTCTTTACAGGTACATTCTCTTCTTCTCAGTTATCAAATAATGTCATTTGATAAATTATACAGTTTTCGATTATTACTGTTTATGCGTGAACGTATATATGCTAAGAAATATTTAGATCTAATTACCTTGCATTTTCGTTCCCATTATCATGACACTCGTGGAAATAATAGTTTTTTAATACCTAGAGCGCGTACTAATTTATTATTTAATAATATTAACTTGAATTGCCCTAGGTCCTGGAATGGGTTGCCGCTTCGATTCAAGACGATTACACACTTCTCGGTATTCAAAAAACAACTGAAGACCTTCAAAATTAATAGTTGATTAACGTTTGGTTATATATTACGCATTATTACTTTAATTTACTGCATAATGGTTAAATTGTTCTTTGGCTTGACTATTTAGATTCTTTTCTTTGGGGGGGACTAGGGGCTCGTCAGGCTACTGTTAGCCTTTTTCCCTGGTTCCCTTGCTACAATTACAGTGCACCGCACTGATTTCTTTAAGAACCTGTAGTGGTGCTTCAATTTACTTTAACTAAAACTAAACAGAAATTTATTCATGTTATCATACGTGTTTTTGTAGTTCCTATTACTTTATTTATACTTTTCAATACATGTATAATATTATTGTATAATATTTGAATTTTTTTTTTTTTTTTTGGCACTGTACTTGTATTTGTGATTTCATTGTGTGGCGAATGGTGTAGTATGGCAAAGAAAAATTAAAATAAAATAAATAAATAAAATATGTTTATCACATTTGTGCTACTGCTTCATGCATTTGAAGATCGGTTTAGAGGAGGCCCGAAAGGTCTCATGTTTTAATGTTTTAACTTTTAACAATCATATAAAATCCTTTTGGTTTTGTGAGGGTTTTAACTCTTTTAAGTTTCTAATGTATCGTGCAACCAAAAAAGCTGCCTGAAATTTATACTTTATGTCCCGCACGAGAAAATAAGATCTTCACAATTTTCCATTCACTGACTAGTTTTTCGATTTAAAGTATTTCTCTAGGTGGCGTAAGTTTGGATTTTGAATCTGATAATATCCTTGGGCCTTCACCTAAGATTTGAAATTTTTATCACGTGCAATTGATGTTTAACACACGTCTCTTGATTCTCCGTTTGCTCTCTTTTACCACTAAGGGCGTCACGGTATATTTAACCTTTTAAAATATATTTGCGTTTCTAAAATCCATCAGAAAGTTGCTTTTTCCAAAAGACTCCTACAAACGCATTCACGATGTTTGATACACCTTGGTGCTTCCTGAATCAAAATTTTCCAGCAATGAGGTTTAAAATTCGGTTTCGTTGCTCTAAACATACGATTAAAACTGCTACTTCAGTAAGTTTAAAAAAGCCTTGAAATGAATGTTGGGTAAGTCTAAGGATTTGTTTTAATGACGTGCTCTTTAACTATTTTTTGTATTAGATTTCTTTTATGTTCTTCGTAATATCTTCACAATCTTCCATTAATTATTTTTATGATATTTAATTAACTCATACGTACATGCGCTTGCATGAAGTAATTGGTGTCAGTTAGATTCAATGCGAAATTTTCATTTTGTTTTTCAGGAAATGTGGTCTCTGGAGAAAACCTGAAGCATTGGAGTTAAAGAAAAAGCGCGTGAAGATCTGCGGAAAAAAAAAAAAAAAAAAAAAAAAAAAGAAATACTGGTGATCGCAACCTCTATATTTTGCTGGGTGGGGCAAGACTTTTACTGCGAAGGACTCAGCTCAGGCAAGATTTTTTTAATTAATTTGATTAAGGTATAAGAAACCTTTGCAATAATTGAAACGTTATTTTTCTACAGAATTAAAATTTAGGCTTTTCGGCCTCAAAATTCCTGGAAATTAAATCCTTTAATTCTTTCCTAGGCATTCCTTATGTTTATGTACAAACCCTCGCCCTCATATTCCAAATTTAAGCTTCCATCTTTTTAATTTCTTTCTTTTCCCTCTCATATAAATTCCTCAAACATTTTATCTTTTCTTGAAAAAGTTCAACAGTTTTTATGTTCATTTAGAGCACGAATTAACGGAACACCTGTTTCAAAATTTTTCTTCTTTTTCCATTTCATTTTTTAAGCAATTCATTTGCTCACTTGTTTTCCCTGATGCTGATTATCATTTTTTATGATTCATGTTTTGAAAATTCCCTGACGAAAATTTTAATTCCCAGGGAAAACAAACAAAAAAATATAATATCGACACAAATGACATGGAAAAATGTGCAACAGCCACAAATTTTGGAAAATAAAGAAGAAATTAAAGAATCATGATACAAAAAACAACAGAAAATTTCGAGCTGAGTGGGGGATGAGAAAGAAGGATAGGAAATGCAGTTTTCTGAGTGTTAAATAATTTTTAAATAATTTGGATTTACAGGGTAGCCCCTCGGTTTTCTTTTTCACCTGTTTTTTACGATAGGGGGATGATATCGCAATGTTAGTACTCTCCTGTTTGCACATTGCAACTGTTAAACAAGAATTGTTCCGAATCTTAACAAAATACTGAGCCCGCACAGTTCTGAAACTCCTTTTAAGAACAAATTTTTTGGAAAAAGTAAAACCAATGGTGCACATTTTCCCCATCATATCAAGTCAGAACTTCTAGTGGCATCAGATTAGTCAAAATGTAAATCAGTATCCTAAAGGGAATCAGGAGGGAAACAAAGATGGATTTAGCTTTGTGATACTAAACGCAGGTTTTCGTTAACAAGAAAAGAATTTAATTTTCTGAAAGGAAATCATGTTTCTTGTTTGTTGAATACGCCATTTTGCATCTCATATGTTCTCGTTCAAAGAATATTTTGATAACACGAGGTTGGTTCGTTAATAACAGAAACAGTATATCAGTGAATTTCATGAGAAAATTCCAAATTGTTTTTATCAAAAAGATATTTAGGTGAAGTGCGAATTTGTTCTTCGTTCGATGACGAAACTTGCCAGTCTTTTGCTTCAAGAAATGTGTTGTCAAGAAATTGAGACCTCCCACCCTTACTAATTCAAAGACCCGATATGTCTAGAACAGAATCGGATTTGGCTCCTTTCCTTTTCATTTCCGTTTATCTTGCGTTAAAATTACAGTGAAATTTTCTTGCATGGGTTCTTTGCGCATGCGCTCTTATAATGGCATTGCGCGCCTTCGAATAAGATTGTATTTTGTAGGCATGTTGTGTGTGACCTAGTCATGCGGAGATATCGTTAGTGCGTGCGTTTCTTGTCTGTGCTGAAGAAATGAATTATGCGTTCATGCTTTTTGTGCATGTTGTTCTTTGTGTTCCTGTTCTTTTATTCTTCTTTTTTTACTGAACGTTTCGCATCTTGACTTTCTGTACAGTATGCGCTTTCTCATCAATATCTGCTTGGCCAATTCTTTCTGCATCTCATATTTGTCCTGTTAAGCAAAAGTTTTGAAATATGGTAGTTATTACTTCTTCTGTTCATGCCGCATTCGTGTTGACTGTTGTACACGTGTCCCACTGTATATGTTATTTGGCCGTAGGCTGTCTTCCGTCCTGTGGATTTGTCCAGTACCTGAGTTTTGAACCTTGTGTTATGTGCACGCGTCTTTGTCTGTGTATTGTCTACCTCAAGCGTTCATTGCACTTTAGCGATTCTAAGAAATACCAGGAAAGAGCTCTGTAGGAATGCATCATATGTAGAGTATTATGCCCATTGGCAGTGAAGAGCTTTCAGCAACAGTGTGTCCTATGTGCGTAGGACCTTCAGTAATTGTCGAATGCAGGAAAACGTCTGGATCCAATGGTAGTTTTGCAAATGCGGTTGTGTCTCGTGTGGTGACTAGTTTGTGTTTTGTACCTCGCGTGCGTAATATGTTTTATGTCGCTAATCCTGTCTGTATTTCGGTTATGTGCCGGCTAAATGTCGAGTTTTGTAAGCGGTTTTCCTGCGTGTTGCACATCGTTTTTCTGGTGTGTCTCGTATGAATCCAGGTTAAAATATTTCCATTGCAAACTTTGGTAGTCAGTATAACAATAAAAATTTGTTATTTTTTACAGAGACATTTTAAAAACAGGTTTTTTAAATTTTTATTTCATTTTGTTCTAGAATGATCGTGTAGTACTTTTTGGGAATAAATCTACAATTAATATGGTAAATTTCATCACCTCTTCCCTTCAGAAATTTTTTTTTTTTTCAAAATATTCATTTTTATGATATGAGTTCACTATTTGGAAACACCAAAGAATTCATCCATCACGCACAATTAAATACGTAAATCTTCAAACAATATGCTTTAGTTGCTGTGACAGGAAAGTGCAACAGAAAGATAATTAGGCCTGTTAAATAACACTTAAAACATTGCAAGCGATAATTACCTTCTGGAAGGCTCTTCGTATACTACCACTTACAATTCTCTTTCACTGTGTTGTTGTACCGATGAAACTCATTTATCTTTCATCCTTTTTATCATACAGGTTTCGTCAGAGATTTCCTCATTCCAGTTTGTTTTTAATTCCGGTCGTTCGTTTGGCCTTTAATATATCCTGTTCAATATTTTTTTTTAAAAAAGGAGGTAAAACTCTCTGAGAAATCGGTACGTAGCTCATTATTCATATAGATGGCAGAACTGGGAAATTCACTGCAATCCGTTCCTCTTCATTTCACTTAGAAAAATTAACTTTATTCTTTACAAAAGAGTTTTCTTCCACCATCTGAACAGTATTTACTCTCTCCTATTTCACTGGGATCCACCTTTTTATAAAACACGGCAGAAATCTGGCTGCTCACTGTTTATTCTTTCTAAACCAATCTATCATTAGTCTTTACCCCCAAATCTGTTTACTGTTTTCTCCCAAATCTTTCATTCCAAAAATTTTTGTCCAATCAACCCTGCTCCCTATTCTTCAGATGTCACTGTATCTGTTTGCTAGCCAAAAGCTTCTTTGCTGTTGTGGGCTGGCCAGCATTATTTTGGTGAAATTACCCTCTCGGGCGAAATATTGCTTCCTTTCTGTCATTCTAGTAATCCTTTCCCTTTGAAATATTTGGCATAATAAAATATATAATACCTGGTCGGATGAATGGAAACAAGCAAAACGTCGGGTGTATCAAGACAAAGCAACACCAGTCGTATGTATGGACACTGGCAACACCAGTCGGGTGTATGGAAGCAGACGCTATGCATCGGATATATGGAAACTCGAAATACCTGTCGGATATATGGAAATATGCAAAAAAATGTTCTTTTCTAATTTCAATTATCAATAGTTGTTGTTTCAATAGTTGTCGCATAAAAGTTTTTGTTTTTTTGCTGTTCGCTAGTATATACGCAAAATCTTATGGCTATAATCAATATCTTCGGTTGCTGCTGGGATATATATAGACATTTACATAAAAAAAACTCTTTTAATGGAGAAATTGGCAATAGTGTGAAAAAGTGGTACCGTGATTCTTTTATTACATATTGAATAATTTTAGCGTCATCTGGAGATATCTTTAGTTGCCTTTATTGCGTAAAATTTAGGGTGCTTTTGTCGAATTTATACTAAATGAAGTTCTTGTTTCGATTTAAAATTCAAAAAGAACCCCACGACTCATTACACAACTGTACAATAACACAACGAGTTCTTCACAGCTCAGCAATCGTTTGATTATATCGAGTTGTTTGACTTAATCATTACTCATCAAATTATTCCTTACATGGGCGGTATTCGTGTTTCATGCTGAACGAAAGTATTTTCCGACTACGAGCAAGTTTTGCGTGAATCCACCCATCCCTGATGTCGACTCCACGCGCTGCAACTGAAGCTTCGGTAAGAATCGCGATGCTTCTTTTTCCTGCTTGGGTGCGACAACGAACATTTTTCATATCTGGAAACTCGATTCATCACGTGTTGAAGTCTCTTCATTTTCCTTGCCTTCAGTATGCGAAGCAACCCCAGCTTTATCACGTGTTAACGTGAAGAGGTGATCATCGCTAAGATGACGTTTTCTGTGTTCCCACAAAAGCCATTTATTTCTCTTACCGGATCGATTACTTCTTTCAATTCCTTTATAAGTTTGGGACTTCAGTCATTACTTTGTTTACGCAAAAATACATCCACCCATCCCTGATGTCGACTCCACGCGCTGCAACTGAAGCTTCGGTAAGAATCGCGATGCTTCTTTTTCCTGCTTGGGTGCGACAACGAACATTTTTCATATCTGGAAACTCGATTCCTCACGTGCTGAAGTCTCTTCATTTTCCTTCCCTTCAGTACGCAAAGCAACCCCAGCTTCATCACGTGTTAACGTGAAGAGGTGATCATCGCTAAGATGACGGTTTCTGTGTTCCCAGAAAAGCCATTTCTTTCTCTTACCGGATCGATTACTTCTTTCGATTCCTTAATGACTTTGGGACTTCAGTCATTACTTTATTTACACAAAAATACACACACGCACAAAATATTTAAAAAAGGAACACAACACAAAAAAAAACTACAAAGAAAATTGTCAGATATCGCCGTGCAGTGGTGAGTAGAACGTAGATTGTCCTGCAGCACAACGCGAATAAGTGTTATGAAGGCGACGCTATGTGAAAAGCAGTTTTAACATTTTCATGTAAAACATGAGTTTATGAATGCCTCAAGGAATGTTAGTGAATTCAGCGAGGTAGCCAAAGTGATAGGAGTAAACGAATAAAATGTCTGCACATACCAGAAAGAAGTCCAGGTGAAAACATTACAGAACACTTCTGTTCAGTTTGACGTTAAACCATAAAACATAAGGTATCCATTTGTTGTAGAATTCTGGGATTTTACCTGTAGCTTAGTTACATTTAGTTTGAGGAAGTACACATATAGGTAATTTAGACATCTAGCATTGGTGTAGGTTGCAAGGGGGTTAGCAGAGCAATATTCTTGAGGTGGAACAGATAGATCGCATATTTTCCTAATTAAAGAAGAATGCACGAACCGCATTGTGGCTGACTGTACTCGGATGTTATCTTTTCAGAAAGAAGTAGCTAGGCATGGTGTGTGGTGCACGGCAGACTATGCTCGTGAATCTGTACATGAAAACCAAGATAGGTTGTAATAATATGCAGGTTGAATAACTGTGAAGGTGATCGGCTGGAGTCGAGCAGTATATACATTCCGGACTAGCAAAGGTGCCCAAAGCCATGTAATGTGATGTATGGGCGTTGAAAGGCTGCCACACAAGTTCAGCCAGTGCATTCAATAGCTTTAAGGGATGCAATTAGTTGTAATCCTTAGTCTAGATAGCCGCACGATCTGAAGTTGGAATCTGTGATATCACAAACTATAATTCGTAAGGAGGTAACGGTAAAGTAATTTTCACGATTTGGCATGAGACAGCGTTTGGCGATCATTTCAGAAGGTAACAAAGGGCACGCGAAGCTGTGCTGAAGGTCTATGTATAAGGTTAGTCTTATTCACCAGGTTCGGAAAGAGTCTGCGCATGGAACATTTGAGGAGTGTAAGTTTGGCTCGGTTTTCGGGTGTTTGTTGAAGTGAAGAGAAAATCTCGAAGAAGAATTCCCGTGTTTGATCGGAATATAGAAACTGGGAAATTTTCACCACTGCACTGGCAAGTTAGGAGGGTGTAGTGAAAGGGTGTATGGGATCAGGGATGAAGCAAAGAGGAAAGAAGGGGTTCTTTGGATGAAGCAAACAGGAAATCATCGGGTTAGGAAAGAATTGGTTCTCAGTGGAAATGGGAGGGAGACGGATTAGGACAAGCGGTTCTTAGAAATGAGAGCTTCGAGGTAGAGATCGGGGAGATTACGAAGAATAAATGTATAACGGTCTATTTTAATAAAGCGTTCAGTGGTGAGAAATTGGTTTCGGGGTGAGATGAGACAGTTAAAAATGTCACTAACGGAAAAGGAATTACTGGAACGTTCTTGGAGAAAGAGAGTGAGTTCGTAGGTCCAATATTGCACAAGAACGTCGGAAAGGTTGAGCCTGCCGTAGGCGTGAGGTAGATAGAGATTGGAGGTATTGACCCAGTGCACATTGAACCAAATAAGGTTAACAAATGCTTTGACTTGGTTGAAGGAATATTTTGGCGAAATAGTGCCGATCCAGGAGTGAGATAACATCAATAGGAGCAGAATTTCGACAATCTTTCGTTGGCCAAAAAAGGGAAAGTTCTATTTTAAGTACAGCAAACGAGACACGGAGTTGTGGATATGCTGAAGAAGATAGCGTTATGTGGAATATGCCATAGATATTCGTTTACCGATAGTGACTCCAAGCATCTTCTGGTGCGTCTTCAACCAGGTGGCTGACCAAGAATGATCCGTGCTGAATGCCCATGCTCCGGTCTAAAGGCCTGAACTTTTAGCGGGGTTTGTACACTGCTGGCCACCCAAAATGTAACATCAAGAACAAAGCATCCGATTGGCCTGAAATTCGCCGCATGCGTCGCCCGCGAGAGGACATGCAAGCGATTAGCATTGCAGTGCATATGCTAATCATGTGCGCCCGGCAAACCACCTAGAAGAACTATAAGAAGGGTGCATAGAAGGCTGGGTGTAAGTAGTGGAAGTGTGTTGTGCTGCCGGACCTGTGCGTGGGAAGCTTCCTGATGCCTCGTCGCAGAATATGGCAGTCATTCCAGCACGTTTTGGAGTTCGACAGAGGATGAATAGTGGCTTATCGCGACAGCGGTTTATCTTACCGAGACATCGGCGCCCGTGTGGGACGACATCCAGCCTCAGTGAGGCGAGTGGATTCGGTGGGTGCAGGAGGGACGGACAGACCGACGTGAGCGATGGCCGCAGCCGCGGCACACCACCGCACGAGAGGACCGGCATGTTGTGCGTTGGGCATTGACAGCTCGCACCGACACATCACGAACGTTAGCGCAGAAATTAGCGTGTGTTGCGCAACAACCTGTGTCAGCACGTACCGTTCAACGTCGTCTGCAGGAGAGGGGACTTTTCGCACGGGGCCCATTTCTCCGATTACCATTGACGTTACACCACCGGCTAGTGCGGTGACAGTGGGCCGTTGAAGCCCGCACCTGGACTATGCTTCTGCCTGCAACACCACGATGGCTGGATCCGCGTGTGGCGACACCGCGGAGAGAGACTGTATGACGCCTGCACTATGCATTGCCAATCCGGTCTGTCGCCTGGCGTTATGGTTTGGGGCGCAAATGGATATGACAAACGCACCCCTCTCGTACGCATCGCCGGTACACTCAACAGCCACCGTTACATCTCCGACGTTTTGGAGCCTGTAGTCCTCCCTTACCTGCCGGACCTGCCAGCTGCCACGTTTGAACAGGACAATGCGCGCCCGCACGTGACTAGGCACGCATGGAGCAACAATTCTTCACGGCCCACCAGATGTCACTGCTGCCATGGCCCGCCTGTTCTCCCGATATGTCGCCCATCAAACACGTCTGGTCGCTGATCGGCAACCGAGTGTCCCGGCAAGCACCACCCGCGGATACGCCTGATGAACTGTGGCAACGCGTAGAAGCAGCCTGGACAGACATACCCCAAGCCCACATCCAAAGCCTCTTTCGTTCGATGCCACGGCGTGTAGCGGCCGTTATTGCCAGCCATGAGGGCCACACGAACTATTGATATCTGCGTGTTCCGCAAGTCGCATGGGCCTGTAAGCTAAATCGTTTCATCTTTGTATCTGTTGTTAGTGTCCAGTAAATATGGCTTTGCTATCTCGTGTCCTTCTTGGTGTTGCATTTTAGGTGGCCAGCAGTGTAGATGAGGCAGAAGCGTCGGCATATTTTTTTTTGTAGATTAGGGGTACAAGATCAAAAGTCGAGTAGCTGCGGATAAACGCCGTAAGATCGTCGGCATAAGCCAGCAAAATAGAGCGAAGATTAACGGTTGCTTGCGACAATCGGAGGAAGAGTGGACAGAAATCGGAGTATTAGTACTGGTTCGAAGAAAAAAGGACGGAAATTGACCAGACAGGAGACAGCATTGACGGATATCGTTCCAATAAGGAACAGCATCAGTTAGAAAGGAATAACTAAGGATTCGAAGAATAGCGCTAAGATAAATATTACGAAGAGTGTGACATAAAAGGGGCGGGGGCAAGCCGAATTGGTAAAGAACAGAACGAGGTAGGAGTAATTAATAGAGACAAATCCCTGAAGCTGGTAGATGTTAAAGACAGCCAAAGTTCAGAAATACGATGTGCTAGAAAAAAGATGTTACGAATGATATGAATATTATGAGTGGTGGATTGGACAGAAATGGTATAAGAATAGTTAGGAGGTATTAAGTCGAAAGCATAGGGTTACGTTGAAGAGAAATAGTTTTAATAACAAGCTTGTAGTCTGTTAATGAGGTAGGAAAATATTTAATAGTCTGTTGTAAGTATGGAGTTTACTTAGAACATGTGGAATTGCCTCGAATGATGATCCACATACTGCAGTATACAGGGGGTGGGCAATGAAACTGAAACACATGGGTTTAGGACAAAACGATTTATTAGTACGGTGTAGGGCCTCATTTAGAGGTCAATACAGCTACACGTCGTCGTGGGAAGGACCAATACAAGTCCTCTGTAGTGGCTAGAGGGATTTGAAGCCATTCCTCTTGCGAAAAATGGCTAGTTCACGGCGTGAAGCTGGTGAAGGAAAACTTTTCCTGACTCGGTCCTTCATAACATCCCAGAGTAGCTCAATAATGTTCAACTGGGGTAACGGTGGTGGCCATGACAGATGTTTAACCTCACTTTCATGCTCACGAAACCATTTCTCCATTAGTTTTGCTCTGTGTATCGGTGCTTTACCATCCTGATACACGACGCCAATGTCAGGGTACAATGTTGGATCCATTGGGTGCACCTGGTCCTCCAGAATTGCCCGATAGTCCTTTGCAATAGGTGAGGCATTCACCCTGGGGATCCAGGGTTTGGCGATAGCACCAGGTGAGGCATTCACACTGGTGATCCAGGGTTTGGCGATAGCAACAGGTGAGGCATTAACACTGGGGATCCAGGGTTTGGCGATAACAACATGATCTTGAATGTTGACCCGGTGAAGCTCCCGACAAACAGTTTTGATGTAAATAGGTGCGTAATCAAGACTGCGTTGAGCTGGGCAGCTGTGATTTTATGTTTTTTGGTTATCATCCGTGTTAGCACCCGGATATTCCTGCCAGAAAGCTTCCTCTTACCTCGACAGTTATTCCTGTTGGGTGTGGTTCTTCCCTCTGGCAGGTATGCCAACATGACCATCACAAAGACTTGCTGTCTTGGACACAGATGCACCGGTGAGACGCGCACCAACTATCTGTCCTCTTTGAAACTCGGATATGTCTGCCATTATGTTGTGTGGATTGCACTTTTTGACGTCCAGCGGTGCTACTTCTCTGCTAGTGTAATCTTCACACTCCACTCTCATTAATCGACTGCGAAGTAGGTGTGCCGCCCCGGTGGCGCAGTAGTCTAAGACGCTGGCCTCTGATCATTCGTCCATAAGGGGTCCGGGTTCGAATCCCGGTGAGGCATGGATGTTGTGTTTGTCTTACGGCACTGGCTCTCTCCCTTCCTTGGAACCAGTGACCCTAAATTAGGGCCGAGCGGCTGCTTATAGCCCATTGAGTTGCTCACGGTGGTCGTTAAACCTCCAAGCAAAAAAAAAAAAAAAAAAAAAAAAGGTAGATGCTGACTGGCCACCAGATGGCGCGTACAACACCGTAACACGCGAGGTGCTATTTTCACAGGTGTTTCAGTTTCATTGTGCACGCCCTGTATATTGCAAATGAACTCTGCAAGGGTCTACACATTGTTTGAAGGTTCAGATCATCCCACATCATAGCATACTATTTTGTTGTCAGGGGCAAGAGTACGCATGAGAGATAATTTCCCAGATTTCATTCTTGCGAAGTGGGTGGGTGGATAATGCTGACCACTGCGTTGCAAATACTGAGTAAATATATTTGGTCTGAATTTGGCCCAGTGAAATTCATTTCGGGCAGTTCAATGTCCAACTGAATACGACTTTACGGCTTCCAAGCTTTTACAAGTACGTGGTTGGTTTCCAGTGAGACCCATAAATCTGTTGGGACCTGAAGTAGCAACATCTGGCACCTGTGTATGGCGGTGAAGGGAAATATCGTTTACGTGAACTTCACACACAAAACAGTTTACACTGTACACCGGTAGTTTTTGAGCCAAACCTATACTGTACTGGTTTGTGGGTTAGTATACACTGGTTTGTAGGTTAGTATACATTGCTTTTTGTGGAAAACGTATACTGTACTGGTTTGTGGGTTAGTATACATTGGTTTTAGTGCCAAACGTGTACTGTACTGGTTTGTGGGTTAGTATACACTGGTTTGTAGGTTAGTATACATTGCTTTTTGTGGAAAACGTATACTGTACTGGTTTGTGGGTTAGTATACATTGGTTTTAGTGCCAAACGTATACTGTACTGGTTTGTGGGTTAGTATACATAGGTTTTTGTGCCAAACGTATACTGTACTGGTTTGTGGGTTAGTATACACTGGTTTGTGGGTTAGTATACACTGGTTTGTGGGTTAGTATACACTGGTTTGTGGGTTAGTATACACTGGTTTGTGGGTTAGTATACATTGGTTTTTGTGGGTTAGTATACATTGGTTTTTGTGCCAAACGTATACTGTACTGGTTTGTGGGTTAGTATACATTGGTTTTTGTGCCAAACGTATACTGTACTGGTTTGTAGGTTAGTATGCACTGGTCTGTCTGTTAGTATACATTGGTTTTTGTGCCAAACGTATACTGTACTGGTTTGTGGGTTAGTATACATTGGTTTTGTGCCAAACGTATACTGTACTGGCTTGTGGGTTAGTATACATTGGTTTTTGTGCCAAACGTATACTGTACTGGTTTGTGGGTTAGTATACATTGGTTTTTGTGCCAAACGTATACTGTACTGGCTTGTGGGTTAGTATACACTGGTTTGTGGGTTAGTATACACTCGTTTGTGGGTTAGTATACACTCGTTTGTGGGTTAGTATACATTGGTTTTTGTGCCAAACGTATACTGTACTGGTTTGTGAGTTAGTATACACTGGTTTGTGGGTTAGTATACATTAGTTTTGTTCCAAACGTATACTGTACAGGTTTGTGGGTTAGTATACACTGGTTTTTTGGGTTAGTATACATTGGTTTTTGTGCGAAACGTATACTGTACTGGTTTGTGGGTGAGTATACACTGGTTTGTGTGCCAAACGTACGCTGTACTAGTCTTTGTGTGAGTGTACACTCTGTCCTGGTTTATTCATCGATTTCATGGAAGCGAACTTTCCTTTCGCGCGAAAATCAATACTGGAAAATTGTCTTAAGATCATACGGTAGAATATTATGCTATTACACAGTCGTATCACAATAATATGACCATCTACCTAATAATGGGAATAACCAGCTTTGTCCCGGATGATAGTGGCGACATACGGCATGGAGTGGAGCTATGACGCCCTGGAAGGCGACCTACGGCAGGGAGTGGATATATTGAGGCCCTGGAAAGCGACATACGGCATGGAATGGATGCAGTGAGGCCCTGGAAGGTGACATGCGACATGGAGCGGATGCAATGAGGCCCTGGAAGGCGACACGCGGCAAGGAGTGGACGCAATGAGGCCCTGGAAGGCGACATATGTCAGGGAGTGATGCCATGAGGCCCTGGAATTCGACATACGGCAGGGAGTGGATGCAATGAGGCCCTGGATGGCGACATGCGGCATGGAATGGATGCAATGAGGCCCTGGAAGGCGACATACGGTATGGAGTGGATGCAATGAGGCCCTGGAAGGCGACATATGTCAGGGAGTGGATGCCAGGAGTCCCTGGAATTCGACATACGGCAGGGAGTGGATGCAATGAGGCCCTGGAAGGCGACATACGGTATGGAGTGGATGCAATGAGGCCCTGGAAGGCGACATATGTCAGGGAGTGGATGCCATGAGGCCCTGGAAGGCGACATACGGCAGGGAGTGGATGCAATGAGGCCCTGGAAGGCGGCATATGTCAGGCAGTAGATGCAATGAGGCCCTGGAAGGCGACATACGGCATGGAATGGATGCAGTGAGGCCCTGGAAGGCAACATATGTCAGGGAGTGGATGCAATGAGGCCCTGGAAGGCGACATACGGCATGGAATGGATGCAGTGAGGCCCTGGAAGGCGACTTGCGGCATGGAGCGGATGCAATGAGGCCCTGGAAGGCGACATATGTCAGGGAGTGGATGCAATGAGGCCCTGGAAGGCGACATATGGCATGGAATGGAAGCAGTGAGGCCCTGGAAGGCGACATGCGGCATGGAATGGATGCAGTGAGGCCCTGGAAGGCGACATGCGGCATGGAGCGGATGCAATGAGGCCCTGGAAGGCGACATGCGGCATGGAGCGGATGCAATGAGGCCATGGAAGGCGACAGGCGGCAAGGAGTGGACGCAATGAGGCCCTGGAAGGCGACATATGTCAGGGAGTGGATGCCATGAGGCCCTGGAAGGCGACGTGCGGCATGGAACGGATGCAATGAGGCCCTGGAAGGCGGCATACGTCATGGAATGGATGCAATGAAGCCCTGGAAGGTGACGTGAAGCGTGGAGTGGATGCAATGAGGCCCTGGAAGGAGACACGCGGCATGGAGCGGATGCAATGAGGCCCTGGAAGGCAACAGGCGGCAAGGAGTGGACGCAATGAGGCCCTGGAAGGCGACATATGTCAATGAGTGGATGCCATGAGGCCCTGGAAGGCGACATATGTCAGGGAGTGGATGCAATGAGGCCCTGGAAGGCGACATACGGCATGGAATGGATGCAGTGAGGCCCTGGAAGGCGACATGCGGCATGGAGCGGATGCAATGAGGCCCTGGAAGGCGGCATACGTCATGGAATGGATGCAGTGAGGCCCTGGAAGGCGACATGCATCATGGAGCGGATGCAATGAGGCCATGGAAGGCGACAGGCGGCTAGGAGCGGACACAATGAGGCCCTGGAAGGCGACATATGTCAGGGAGTGGATGCCATGAGGCCCTGAAGGCGACATGCGGCATGGAGTGGATGCAATGAAGCCCTGGAAGGTGACTTGAAGCCTGGAGTGGATGCAATGAGGCCCTGGAAGGCGACAGGCGGCAAGGATTGGGCCAAATGAGGCCCTGGAAGGCGACATATGTTAGGGAGTGGATGCCATGAGGCCCTGGAAGGCGACATACGGCAGGGAGTGGATGCAATGAGGTCCTGGAAGGCGACGTGCAGCGTGGAGCGGATGCAATGAGGCCCTGGAAGGCGACATGCGGCATGGAGTGGATGCCATGAGGCCCTGAAAGGTTACCCGAGACACACGTGCCCATTCGGACTGAAGCAGAGCAAGGAGGTACTGGAGAGGACGTGATTGCTGGTGATCACGTCAAACCTATCGGTCCAAATAGTATCTCACGTACTCTATGGGATTGCGGTCGGGCGTTTTGGCCGGCCAACAGAGAACGGAGACATCGCTGTCGTGTTCCTGTAACCAGTTACTCACCTCCTTAGCGACGGGGCACGGCATATTGCCCTGTTGGTAGACACCATCACCACCAGGGTAATCATCCAATATGAAGAGATGCTTGTGGTCAGCGAGAAAAGACAGGCAGCCATTTGCGTTCAGGGGCTCATCCAGTGGCACCACCGGTCCCAGGTCATACCAGGAAGACAATCCCCAGACATGCAGACTTCATCCACATGCCTGTATTTAACCGACAATTGTGCCCGGGTGTTAGTTCCCGTGTGTCTGACGCCGTACCTTCCACCGCCCGTCACATCTATGGAATAGGAGCCTGGATTCGTCGGAGGAGACAAACTTTTTCCACCCTTCCAAAATACAATGATGGTAGTCCCACTCGAATTGCAGGCTTTGTTACCGATGGACCTGGGTTAACATGGGCGTCTTGACGCTTCGATTCTGGAGACGCATACGTTAGAGAGTTCGTTCTACTGTCACCGGGAACACGTAACTAGAGGCTCCAACGTTCATTTGCATGGTCGATTGCTGCACTGCGCGTCGATTTGCTTTTACCAGTCACCTACGGAGACGCATAGGTAAGAGGATTCGCTCTACTGTCATCGAGAATTCACACCTAGGGGGCTCCAACGTTCATTTGCATGGTCAATTGCTGCACTGCTGCGCGTCGATTTCCTTGTATGAGTTGCCTATGGAGACACATACGTAAGAGGGTTCGCTCTACTGCCATCGGGAATTCATACCTAGGGGTTCCAACGTTCATTTGCATGGTCAATTGCTGCACTGTTGCGCGTCGATTTCCTTGTACGAGTCGCCTATGGAGACACATACGTAAGAGGGTTCGCTCTACTGTCATCGGGAATTCATACCTAGGGGCTCAAACGTTGATTTGCATGGTCAATTGCTGCACTGTTGCGCGTCGATTTCCTTTTACCAGTCGCCTATGGAGACGCATACGTAAGAGGGTTCGTTCTACTGTCATCGGAAATTCATACCTAGGAGCTACAACGTTCATTTGCATGGTCAATTGCTGCACTGTTGCGCGTCGATTTCCTTGTACCAATCGCCTATGGAGACACACACGTAAGAGGGTTCGCTTTAGTGTCATCGGAAACACATACCTAGGGGATCCAACGTTCATTTGCGTGGTCAATTGCTGCACTGTTGCGCTTCGATTTCCTTATACCAGTCGCCTATGGAGACGCATACGTAAGAGGGTTCGCTCTACTGCCATCGGGAATTCATACCTAAGGGTTCCAACGTTCATTTGCATGGTCAATTGCTGCACTGTTGCGTGTCGATTTCCTTGTACGAGTCGCCTATGGAGACACATACGTAAGAGGGTTCGCTCTACTGTCATCGGGAATTCATACCTAGGGGCTTAAACTTTGATTTGCATGGTCAATTGCTGCACTGTTGCGCGTCAATTTCCTTTTACCAGTCGCCTATGGAGACGCATACGTAAGAGGGTTCGTTCTACTGTCATCGGAAATTCATACCTTGGAGCTCCAACGTTCATTTGCATGGTCAATTGCTGCACTGTTGCGCGTCGATTTCCTTATACCAGTCGCCTATGGAGACGCATACGTAAGAGGGTTCGCTCTACTGTCCTCGGGAATTCATACCTAGGGGCTCCAACGTTCATTTGCATGGTCAATTGCTGCACTGTTGCGCGTCGATTTCCTTATACCAGTCGCCTATGGAGACGCATACGTAAGAGGGTTCGCTCTACTGTCATCGGGAATTCATACCTAGGGGCTCAAACGTTGATTTGCATGGTCAATTGCTGCACTGTTGCGCCTGGATTTCCTTTTACCAGTCGCCTATGGACACGCATACGTAAGAGGGTTCGTTCTACTGTCATCGAAAATTCATACCTAGGAGCTCCAACGTTCATTTGCATGGTCAATTGCTGCACTGTTGCTCGTCGATTTCCTTGTACCAATCGCCTATGGAGAAACACACGTAAGAGGGTTCGCTTTAGTGTAATCGGAAACACATACCTAATGGATCCAACGTTCATTTGCGTGGTCAATTGCTGCACTGTTGCGCGTCGATTTACTTTTACCAGTCGTCTATGGAGAAGCATACGTAAGAGGGTTCGCTCTACGGTCATCAGGAATTCATACCTAGGGGCTCCAACGTTCATTTGCATGGTCAATTGCTGCACTGTTGCGCATAGATTTCGTTTTACCAGTCGCCTATGGAGACGCATACGTAAGAGGGTTCGCTCTACTGTCATCGGTAATTCATACCTAGGGGCTCCAACGTTCATTTGCATGTTCAATTGCTGCACTGTTGCGCGTCGAATTCCTTTTACCCGTCGCCGGAAGTGACGTCCTCTTCTGGGGTGGACGGCCTTTGGGGTTTCACATCTATGACATCTTGAGGTACTAGGTGTGCTAACGGTCCATCATTGGAACACCCTTACTACATCACCTCGAGAACAGCCCTCAATCCCTGGCGAGGTAATTGATGATCATTCCTTTTTGAACATGCGTCAAATCGCCGCCGGCCGCTTAGATGTCTGTGTGGTCAACATTGTCACGTGCACCCTGTGACGCGTCTATGCGGGTACACTGGAACTTCGGCGGTGGTTATATTATTCTGATACGACCGGGTATGTGGAATTTTCTCAATCTTCAAAGAATGTGCAAACCATTATAGACATTCTGAATGTGTACTGCAAAATGTGGTTCACCATTGGAAGCAATCCATCATGCTCTGAGTGAATTCGATATAACTCATCAAGGAATTAAAAGACGTTATCCATCCGTTAATAGAAATAAATGGCTATTATGGTGAAGCAGAAAACTTTATTCTGGAGATGATGACCTATTCGCGTCCACACGTGATAAAACTGGGATTGTTTGCGCACTGAAAGCAAGGAGATGAAGTAACACGTGGTGAATGCAGGAGAGGTTCCAGCTGTGAAACTGTTCTTTGTCGCACACAAGCAGAGGAACATCACGCTTCTTACTGAAGCTTCCGTTGCAACACGTGGAGTCAACAGAAGGGACAGATGCATTCACGCAAAAATTGCACGTCAGAGGAAAATACCCTCGTTCAATATCAAACACGAATGTAGCATACTTAAGGATAATTTGATGAGTAATGTACAACTCGGAATAATCAAAACACAGCTGAACCCAGGGGGACTTGGCGTGTTATAGTGCAACTGTGTAGTGAATCATGGGTAACTTTTTGAATTTTAAATGGAAACAACATAAGAAGTTCATTCAGTGTAAATTCGACAAAATACCCTGATTTTTTTAAATTAAAGGGTTCCAGCTGCAACTAAAGCTATCTTCACATGATACTAAAATTATTCGGTATGTACTGAAAGAATCACGCTCTCTCTTTTCCACGGTATTGGCAATATGTCCATCAAAGGAAAATTTTCCCTTTTATATATATATATAAAGGGTATATTTCAGAAGAAATTTGAAAAATTAAAGGACCCAGCGGCAACTGAAGATATGTGACAAAATACATAAAATTTTGCGTATATACTAAGGAGCACGAAAGACAACTTTTTCGCACCATTGCTAATTGAAATTTGAAGAAGGAAAATAGCATTTTTCCAAACACTCGAACTCGTAGCCTACATGCTTAAAGGGGAATGGAACGTTTGTACCCTACACAGAGTCTTACTGCCAGAAGCCAAAACGGACAGCGATACTGTGCTGTGAAAGTTCAACATACCTCCTGCCAAGAAATTGAGCCATATATAAGCATAAATCTATGATTGAAAGAGGAATGTTTATTTCCTTCCACACTGTAAAATACAGTACATCAAGAAAGCGAGATCTTTCGTGCTCGCTTCGTCTTGTCATCATGGCTTCGCGATTCCCTGCATTATATCGGTATTTTACCAGGTAGGTATTTTTGTGACACTCCAGCTGCCTGCCGAAATCGCTCTATCGATCATCTCGGTGTTGTCTCGTTGTTCAAATTAAAAAAACAAGACATGCATATCTTGTTATCTCTACGACGTTGCTTGTTTCCCTTTGTTTCGACCAGTGACACTCAGTTGCTGACAAATAACTCCTTTTAAACAAATATGTCGGGTGTTTTTAGACCTTTTAACAAATACCTGACAGCCGTAAGCAGGTTTTTCAGTCGGCGGAAATTTCCTGACTTGTACTTGGGCGAAGGGATAAGGGCAAACTGAAATGAGAAATCTCTGCCTAAAAGGAACTTGGCGTCTATCATGCTTTCCGGTGTGGCCTCGTTGGGAAAAATGTCCTTCCGAATTATACCGGATGAAGTTGAATATGCGATGACCGTTATGGGAGACGCCGGATTCCTTGGCTCTCACCATACATCTAGAGAAGTTGGGTATCACCGGAAGTAATGTCACTCTTAGCCGGATCCAGCTTAATTGTTCTGGAAGATGCAGTGGATAGACGACATGAAAGCTTTCTTGAGTTGCTCAAAAGCATAGGGGTTCTTTGCCCGATATTTCTTTGTTCGATACCTTAGAGTGTAAAAATGTTGGAGAAAATGGCATTGAAAAGTCCAGGATGTCATTAATGGATTGCTGCCTATTTCGCGCATTCAGCTAACCAGATCACTGAAATTTTTTATTCCCATTCTGTTGTTCAAATTCTTCAACACTTGTAAAAATAAAATCCACTGAAATCGCCTATTAGAATCACCGTGGTTTTAAGTTACATTGCATAATAGTTATTAAATATTTTACGTGGCATATCACGAACATTTCCCCTTGTCGTCCGTCCACTGCTGTGGGGTAGGGTTGTTTGAGAAGTAGGGGACGGATTTTGCACCTCAGGAGACCATATTGGTCCTCTGCTAACTTCCCATTTTGCCACCATCGGCAGGGCTTTAACACCTCATTTCATTACGCGTGAGGTCTTCCTCTTTAAAGTGCAAAACTGGGGAACCAAATCGGCTTCCTTCTGATCAAAGTATTGTTCCGTTACCTGAAGAATCGCAGGGGATGAGCTTAATTATATGACAAATACATTTTCAGGAGATAAGCTTGCACCGCTTCCGAGCACCAGAATCAAAATAAATGAATGGTAGCAAAAGAGTTTCTAAAATATATTTTGCTGCATATGGAAGTTCTTAAATGCATAGGCCTATTTTTTGCCATTACAATTATGATTCAGACTTCCAAAAATTGCAATGAAAATATTTTAATGTGTTGACTATTGAGAGCTCATCTCATCAGCTTTCGCTTTCCTTTGGTGAAAAGCATACTGTGTCTTGCGAAATATGGCTAAGTCTTTGTTTTCATGATATTTTTTGTAAACCGCGCTATGTTTTGATTGTTATGTGTCCCATCTGTAGATTGTCTGCTGCCTAAGCATTATTTCTGGCACCCATGTTATGCGCCGTTTGAGTGTTGTCTCTAATTTACACATGTTTTGTCAGATTCCTGTGGTTTCTGATGTGTCAGCTGTTAAAGTACAGGTGATGTGTATGGTAATTGATAAATACAAAACACCTCTTGCTTTTGTGTTTGCGTGAAGTGTTTCGTCAACGCGATCTTCTTTCCTTGTACTATTTGTTGTGCTTTCATTGTGTATTTTATCTCGCTAGCTTTCTACCAGAGGTTATCTGTTTCGAATTCCTCTTAACACTTGGATGAATTACTGTCATCTATGCATGCCGGGATTCTCAGGTTTCTTTACATACACGAAGCTTCATTCATCTCTCTTATTTTTGTGGTAATCTGCACATTGTGCGGATTTTTTTTCGCGCATTGTTTTGCCTGCTAAAGGGAACATTGAATTCCAAATAGGAGAATGGGCAGAGGAAAAACAGCAATGAACAACTTTCTAGTGCTTTTGAATAGCGGAATGCACAGGCACCTTGTTAGAGATGTAGCTGGAATCAGATTTAATGGATTACATAAAGAAGATCATGACCAAGGAAAGTGTCGATACCAGGAAAACGGAAATGAACTGTTTAAGGAGTCAAATAATTATGTCGCGGTCTTAGCAAGCGGAGAAAAAAGACAATATCTCTATTTCTCCCCTTTTATTTATGAAACAATTTTCAAAGGAAATATTACGCATGATACTTGCGACGAAAGTTAGATTCTTGAAGCTCAAATTAATTTATTTTAACTCGAATAATTAATTACCTTTGAACTATGTCCGAAACTAGTTCTGGTTTTATTGCTGAAAAGCAATTTATAATTATTTGTAATGAACTTAAAAAATGTATTTGGAAATGTAGAAAAATGTTGGCGCTACTTTTTATCGTACACATGAGAGTAATGCAAAATGGCGCATTTCAGTTTATAATAGCAAATCGCAACGTGATTTCTTTTTTTTTTTTTTCCTAAATTTTCAGAAATTTAAAAATTTCCTTAGAAAAATTAAATTTCTTTTGCCCTTTAAAGGACCTGTTAATTTTTTTTTTTTTTTTGCGTTAAAATGAGTGCATCTTGCTCTTTTATCTTTTCCTTTTTCATGAAACTTTTTCCAAATTTTTGGGCATTGGGTTTTTATGTAGGGTTCATTTTCGTTCAGTGTGTAACTTTCATTGAACTTCCACTCGAAACTACTTGACGCTCGCACGTATTATCATATCTTGGTATGGTTATTTTCACTACTGTGCAATTGACACATATTTTGTTTTGATATGGGATTATGTAACTAAACTTATTAGTGTCCAATATGCAGTAGACCAAAAAGGTGCATTGTGAAGTTCTTGAGCGGTAAGTTAGTCGACGAGTGACACAGAGGAAGTCAAGATAAAAAATTATTGCATGTGAGTCAAGAGAGGAGGGAAAGAGTCAAATACTTCTTAGACATGGTTATCTTTGAGCACATGCTGCTCCTAGTGGAAGCGATGTGCCATTCCTTCCATGTGTCGTCAGAGTGAGTTGTTCTTAATGCATTATGCTTATGTGCTTCACAGTGAGAGCATTACTATTCTTCACATGCATAGTGGATCCACCAGAAACATAATTAAAAAATTAATATGTTAACAGTAGCAATCGATTTTTAAATACTAATAGTAGCCATGATGAAGAAAAAAAGGAATTTTTCCGAAGCAACCTGTAATAAGGCTCTATATCGTATTAGAACAATCACTCCAACATCAGCAAAAGACATGTCTGTAAAATGCAGTTTCGTACCAGATTTGAGAGCACCTCAAGGAAATGTGCTGTCACGTGATTTAAAATAGGAATGTCATCCCAGTTACTTCATTAAGCAACAAAATCTACTGCTTTCGTAATACTATTGTGCAATACATTTACCTCTTAAATAGAGAAGACACCATAAAAATACTTCATTTTCCTTGAATGAGAAATACACATACAGAGTGATAAGTGAAAAGCTATGGGAAAATCTGCTTTTACTGAACCCTAAAGGGTGGTAAGCAAAATTAAGATCCCCTGCTCTGTCTTGGAAGTTTCTGTACATGAGAGAGATGTCATATGTAGGAATAAACCGAGACAGTGCTGTACATAAGGAACAGCGCTGTGATATCCTTTTCAATCCCTGCATTTGTGTCTGATATTTGAAAATGATGTCCCGCAAATTTCAGTGGGCAAACTTTCGTATACTAGTAGGGCCTATCTCCAACGTGCATGTGTTTTTTTATACGTCTATCAGACATTTCCCTCTTTTCTCTCTTTTTGAAATTCCTTCTATACCACTACAAAGTCGCAGCTGAGGTGTCTAATGCGACTAATTAACTCTTATCCAATGTTTTTAAAGCTAAGAACCTACAGACACCTCAAGAAATGCTTCATAAATAAGGAATGCCTAGTTTTATTTTTAGTAATCGACTAATCTCTTTTTTTTACTTAATTTTATCTTAGAATAGTAGCTACTAAATGCATCAGGAAATTTACGACTGAACTATTTTCTTCCGATTTTGCAGTTTTGGCTATGTAACAATAGAAAGCCCCCAGCAAATAATACCACATCGGAATTTTGCATGCATTCAATTTTAGCCATGGACTATATTTGTGACAATGAGCTTACCTTTTTACATATGTACGTTTTTACAAAGCATTTTTGCTTATTCTTATATTAACAATTGCGCGTATTTATGTTAACCTTTTGATATATATGTAAATGTTTATTATGTTGATAATTTCCATGCGCATTTTAATTTTCAACGCTTGTTTTCGCGTTTGTTGCTCAGTTTGAGCCAATATTTCATATTTCACATTTTGTTCAGCGTTACAAGCGTTTATTTAATATTTTGCTTCCTTATATTATCAGTTCTTACGTTTTTACAATGCGCAGGTATTTTATATATATTGCAATTTGGAGTTTATCAGTTATCATTATTACGCGCAGATTATAATTTGAATCGTATATTTATATGTTTATACACATGCTGCCATTGAATAGAATATGAATTAGAATGATCACAAATTGATATGCATGCAAAGGATGCGATACCTTTTTTCATTTCGTTTTCAAATGCAGTATCTTTCACAAACTTTTGGATCCACGATTTGATTATACATAATAGATGTGGTCATGCATTTTCAAGGCTGCAATAAAAATAAAAAAGTGGAGTGCTGTTCTGTGTTTATTTGCGCTGTGTCAACTTTTCCTTTTGTGTCAATGATATGTGTTAATAACCTTTTAAGTTGTGGCGAATGTAGGAATGTGCTCTTTTCATTTATTCGGTTGGTGCATAAGTTCATGCAGTGTTTTTCACCGCACTACAGGAATGTGTTACATCAAAAGGGAAAACGGAATCAACCAATTATGTATCTCCCCCCCCGTCCCATTGTTTACGATGAGGTTCCAACGTCTGGATAGATCTGCAGTGCCGTTCTTGAAAAAACGTGCAGTTTTGCTACGAAGAAATCATCAAGGAAATTCTGGAGATCAACATCATTATTGAACGTTCTGCCACGGAGTGCATTCGATAGAGATCGGAACAGGTGATAGTCTGAAGGGGCGACATCTGGGGAATAGGCCGGATATGGAAGGACCTCCCACACTGTGGGGGCGTGCGTTAGCATGTTGAAGAAAGACACACTGGCGCCAATGGGGTCGTTTCTGCTGCATTGCGCCCTTCACACGGCGGTATTGCTCACAAGAGAATGCAGCGTTGATGGGCCGATTTCTCGGCAGCATTTCCCAGTGAATAATGCCTTCCATATCCCACCAGACACACAGCATGATATTCGTAGGACGAATCATATGTTTTGGACGTGGTGTGGGCATCTTGTTTGGGCTTAACCATTTCTTCCGATGCCTGAAATTCACGTACAGGAACCACTTTCCATCTCTAATAACCATATGTGGCAGAAAGGGTTTGTGTTGCTGAGAACATTCGTGATAAGGGGCGAGCAAGGAACCACATATGCCAACACGCTGATTCTTGTGGTCCTCGGTGAGAGTGTGAGGTACCCAAGTCCCCAATTTCTGGACTTTTCCATATATTCCAGGTGTCGCACCTCTGTGGTCTGAGCACAGTCCATCTCAGTGACCAGTTCGCCTGTGGTTTGGCGCAGATCCAAATTGATGAGATGGTTCAAACTATCCTCATCAAAATAAAACGGACAACCTGTGCGTGCGGAGTTGTACAGGTCAAAATTGCCACCTAGGAGCCGCTCAAACCATTTGCAGTCTAAGGAACTATTTTTCCATTCTTAGCGGCGTTAAGGCACTGTTTGTGGATACATTGCTAAGGCAGCTGGGAAAAGGAATTTTTTAGATCAGTGGACCACATAGGATTTCTTTGTAGCGGTGGCCCAAAATATTGAAGATAAAAATATCCTGGAGAAAAAAACATCTCCCAAAATATTGGAAAACAATAAAAACTCCTACGTATTAACGTGAGTTTCCAGTAATTTCTAAAATATATATTTAAAGGCATTGCGAAAGTATTTAAAGATAAGCAGACTATAAGAAAGAAGGAAAGACCAAGCGTTCCTAAAATATATATTTAAAGGCATTGCGAAAGTATTTAAAGATAAGCAAACTATAAGAAAGAAGGAAAGACCAAGCGTTCCTAAAATATATATTTAAAGGCATTGCGAAAGTATTTAAAAATAAGCAGACTATAACAAAGAAGGAAAGACCAAGCGTTCCTAAAATATATATTTAAAGGCATTGCGAAAGTATTTAAAGATAAGCAGACTATAAGAAAGAAGGAAAGACCAAGCGTTCCTAAAATATATATTTAAAGGCATTGCGAAAGTATTTAAAGATAAGCAGACTATAAGAAAGAAGGAAAGAATAAGCGTTCCTAAAATATATATTTAAAGGCATTGCGAAAGTATTTAAAGATAAGCAGACTAAAAGAAAGAAGGAAAGACCAAGCGTTCCTAAAATATATATTTAAAGGCATTGCGAAAGTATTTAAAGATAAGCAGACTATAAGAAAGAAGGAAAGACCAAGCGTTCCTAAAATATATATTTAAAGTCATTGCGAAAGTATTTAAAGATAAGCAGACTATAAGAAAGAAGGAAAGACCAAGCGTTCCTAAAATATATATTTAAAGGCATTGCGAAAGTATTTAAAGATAAGCAGACTATAAGAAAGAAGGAAAGACCAAGCGTTCCTAAAATATATATTTAAAGGCATTGCGAAAGTATTTAAAAATAAGCAGACTATAAGAAAGAAGGAAAGACCAAGCGTTCCTAAAATATATATTTAAAGGCATTGCGAAAGTATTTAAAGATAAGCAGACTATAAGAAAGAAGGAAAGACCAAGCGTTCCTAAAATATATATTTAAAGGCATTGCGAAAGTATTTAAAGATAAGCAGACTATAAGAAAGAAGGAAAGAATAAGCGTTCCTAAAATATATATTTAAAGGCATTGCGAAAGTATTTAAAGATAAGCAGACTATAAGAAAGAAGGAAAGACCAAGCGTTCCTAAAATATATATTTAAAGGCATTGCGAAAGTATTTAAAGATAAGCAGACTATAAGAAAGAAGGAAAGACCAAGCGTTCCTAAAATATATATTTAAAGGCATTGCGAAAGTATTTAAAGATAAGCAGACTATAAGAAAGAAGGAAAGACCAAGCGTTCCTAAAATATATATTTAAAGGCATTGCGAAAGTATTTAAAGATAAGCAGACTATAAGAAAGAAGGAAAGACCAAGCGTTCCTAAAATATATATTTAAAGGCATTGCGAAAGTATTTAAAAATAAGCAGACTATAAGAAAGAAGGAAAGACCAAGCGTTCCTAAAATATATATTTAAAGGCATTGCGAAAGTATTTAAAAATAAGCAGACTATAAGAAAGAAGGAAAGACCAAGCGTTCCTAAAATATATATTTAAAGGCATTGCGAAAGTATTTAAAAATAAGCAGACTATAAGAAAGAAGGAAAGACCAAGCGTTCCTAAAATATATATTTAAAGGCATTGCGAAAGTATTTAAAAATAAGCAGACTATAAGAAAGAAGGAAAGACCAAGCGTTCCTAAAATATATATTTAAAGGCATTGCGAAAGTATTTAAAGATAAGCAGACCATAAGAAAGAAGGAAAGACCAAGCGTTCCTAAAATATATATTTAAAGGCATTGCGAAAGTATTTAAAGATAAGCAGACTATAAGAAAGAAGGAAAGACCAAGCGTTCCTAAAATATATATTTAAATGCATTGCGAAAGTATTTAAAGATAAGCAGACTATAAGAAAGAAGGAAAGACCAAGCGTTCCTAAAATATATATTTAAAGGCATTGCGAAAGTATTTAAAGATAAGCAGACTATAAGAAAGAAGGAAAGACCAAGCGTTCCTAAAATATATATTTAAAGGCATTGCGAAAGTATTTAAAGATAAGCAGACTATAAGAAAGAAGGAAAGACCAAGCGTTCCTAAAATATATATTTAAAGGCATTGCGAAAGTATTTAAAGATAAGCAGACTATAAGAAAGAAGGAAAGAATAAGCGTTCCTAAAATATATATTTAAAGGCATTGCGAAAGTATTTAAAAATAAGCAGACTATAAGAAAGAAGGAAAGACCAAGCGTTCCTAAAATATATATTTAAAGGCATTGCGAAAGTATTTAAAAATAAGCAGACTATAAGAAAGAAGGAAAGACCAAGCGTTCCTAAAATATATATTTAAAGGCATTGCGAAAGTATTTAAAGATAAGCAGACTATAAGAAAGAAGGAAAGACCAAGCGTTCCTAAAATATATATTTAAAGGCATTGCGAAAGTATTTAAACATAAGCAGACTATAAGAAAGAAGGAAAGACCAAGCGTTCCTAAAATATATATTTAAAGGCATTGCGAAAGTATTTAAAAATAAGCAGACTATAAGAAAGAAGGAAAGACCAAGCGTTCCTAAAATATATATTTAAAGGCATTGCGAAAGTATTTAAAAATAAGCAGACTATAAGAAAGAAGGAAAGACCAAGCGTTCCTAAAATATATATTTAAAGGCATTGCGAAAGTATTTAAAAATAAGCAGACTATAAGAAAGAAGGAAAGACCAAGCGTTCCTAAAATATATATTTAAAGGCATTGCGAAAGTATTTAAAAATAAGCAGACTATAAGAAAGAAGGAAAGACCAAGCGTTCCTAAAATATATATTTAAAGGCATTGCGAAAGTATTTAAAAATAAGCAGACTATAAGAAAGAAGGAAAGACCAAGCGTTCCTAAAATATATATTTAAAGGCATTGCGAAAGTATTTAAAGATAAGCAGACTATAAGAAAGAAGGAAAGACCAAGCGTTCCTAAAATATATATTTAAAGGCATTGCGAAAGTATTTAAAGATAAGCAGACTATAAGAAAGAAGGAAAGACCAAGCGTTCCTAAAATATATATTTAAAGGCATTGCGAAAGTATTTAAAGATAAGCAGATTATAAGAAAGAAGGAAAGACCAAGCGTTCCTAAAATATATATTTAAAGGCATTGCGAAAGTATTTAAAAATAAGCAGACTATAAGAAAGAAGGAAAGACCAAGCGTTCCTAAAATATATATTTAAAGGCATTGCGAAAGTATTTAAAAATAAGCAGACTATAAGAAAGAAGGAAAGACCAAGCGTTCCTAAAATATATATTTAAAGGCATTGCGAAAGTATTTAAAAATAAGCAGACTATAAGAAAGAAGGAAAGACCAAGCGTTCCTAAAATATATATTTAAAGGCATTGCGAAAGTATTTAAAGATAAGCAGACTATAAGAAAGAAGGAAAGACCAAGCGTTCCTAAAATATATATTTAAAGGCATTGCGAAAGTATTTAAAGATAAGCAGACTATAAGAAAGAAGGAAAGAATAAGCGTTCCTAAAATATATATTTAAAGGCATTGCGAAAGTATTTAAAGATAAGCAGACTATAAGAAAGAAGGAAAGACCAAGCGTTCCTAAAATATATATTTAAAGGCATTGCGAAAGTATTTAAAGATAAGCAGACTATAAGAAAGAAGGAAAGACCAAGCGTTCCTAAAATATATATTTAAAGGCATTGCGAAAGTATTTAAAGATAAGCAGACTATAAGAAAGAAGGAAAGACCAAGCGTTCCTAAAATATATATTTAAAGGCATTGCGAAAGTATTTAAAGATAAGCAGACTATAAGAAAGAAGGAAAGACCAAGCGTTCCTAAAATATATATTTAAAGGCATTGCGAAAGTATTTAAAAATAAGCAGACTATAAGAAAGAAGGAAAGACCAAGCGTTCCTAAAATATATATTTAAAGGCATTGCGAAAGTATTTAAAAATAAGCAGACTATAAGAAAGAAGGAAAGACCAAGCGTTCCTAAAATATATATTTAAAGGCATTGCGAAAGTATTTAAAAATAAGCAGACTATAAGAAAGAAGGAAAGACCAAGCGTTCCTAAAATATATATTTAAAGGCATTGCGAAAGTATTTAAAAATAAGCAGACTATAAGAAAGAAGGAAAGACCAAGCGTTCCTAAAATATATATTTAAAGGCATTGCGAAAGTATTTAAAGATAAGCAGACTATAAGAAAGAAGGAAAGACCAAGCGTTCCTAAAATATATATTTAAAGGCATTGCGAAAGTATTTAAAGATAAGCAGACTATAAGAAAGAAGGAAAGACCAAGCGTTCCTAAAATATATATTTAAAGGCATTGCGAAAGTATTTAAAGATAAGCAGACTATAAGAAAGAAGGAAAGACCAAGCGTTCCTAAAATATATATTTAAAGGCATTGCGAAAGTATTTAAAGATAAGCAGACTATAAGAAAGAAGGAAAGACCAAGCGTTCCTAAAATATATATTTAAAGGCATTGCGAAAGTATTTAAAGATAAGCAGACTATAAGAAAGAAGGAAAGACCAAGCGTTCCTAAAATATATATTTAAAGGCATTGCGAAAGTATTTAAAGATAAGCAGACTATAAGAAAGAAGGAAAGAATAAGCGTTCCTAAAATATATATTTAAAGGCATTGCGAAAGTATTTAAAAATAAGCAGACTATAAGAAAGAAGGAAAGACCAAGCGTTCCTAAAATATATATTTAAAGGCATTGCGAAAGTATTTAAAAATAAGCAGACTATAAGAAAGAAGGAAAGACCAAGCGTTCCTAAAATATATATTTAAAGGCATTGCGAAAGTATTTAAAGATAAGCAGACTATAAGAAAGAAGGAAAGACCAAGCGTTCCTAAAATATATATTTAAAGGCATTGCGAAAGTATTTAAACATAAGCAGACTATAAGAAAGAAGGAAAGACCAAGCGTTCCTAAAATATATATTTAAAGGCATTGCGAAAGTATTTAAAAATAAGCAGACTATAAGAAAGAAGGAAAGACCAAGCGTTCCTAAAATATATATTTAAAGGCATTGCGAAAGTATTTAAAAATAAGCAGACTATAAGAAAGAAGGAAAGACCAAGCGTTCCTAAAATATATATTTAAAGGCATTGCGAAAGTATTTAAAAATAAGCAGACTATAAGAAAGAAGGAAAGACCAAGCGTTCCTAAAATATATATTTAAAGGCATTGCGAAAGTATTTAAAAATAAGCAGACTATAAGAAAGAAGGAAAGACCAAGCGTTCCTAAAATATATATTTAAAGGCATTGCGAAAGTATTTAAAAATAAGCAGACTATAAGAAAGAAGGAAAGACCAAGCGTTCCTAAAATATATATTTAAAGGCATTGCGAAAGTATTTAAAGATAAGCAGACTATAAGAAAGAAGGAAAGACCAAGCGTTCCTAAAATATATATTTAAAGGCATTGCGAAAGTATTTAAAGATAAGCAGACTATAAGAAAGAAGGAAAGACCAAGCGTTCCTAAAATATATATTTAAAGGCATTGCGAAAGTATTTAAAGATAAGCAGATTATAAGAAAGAAGGAAAGACCAAGCGTTCCTAAAATATATATTTAAAGGCATTGCGAAAGTATTTAAAAATAAGCAGACTATAAGAAAGAAGGAAAGACCAAGCGTTCCTAAAATATATATTTAAAGGCATTGCGAAAGTATTTAAAAATAAGCAGACTATAAGAAAGAAGGAAAGACCAAGCGTTCCTAAAATATATATTTAAAGGCATTGCGAAAGTATTTAAAAATAAGCAGACTATAAGAAAGAAGGAAAGACCAAGCGTTCCTAAAATATATATTTAAAGGCATTGCGAAAGTATTTAAAGATAAGCAGACTATAAGAAAGAAGGAAAGACCAAGCGTTCCTAAAATATATATTTAAAGGCATTGCGAAAGTATTTAAAGATAAGCAGACTATAAGAAAGAAGGAAAGACCAAGCGTTCCTAAAATATATATTTAAAGGCATTGCGAAAGTATTTAAAGATAAGCAGACTATAAGAAAGAAGGAAAGACCAAGCGTTCCTAAAATATATATTTAAAGGCATTGCGAAAGTATTTAAAGATAAGCAGACTATAAGAAAGAAGGAAAGACCAAGCGTTCCTAAAATATATATTTAAAGGCATTGCGAAAGTATTTAAAGATAAGCAGACTATAAGAAAGAAGGAAAGACCAAGCGTTCCTAAAATATATATTTAAAGGCATTGCGAAAGTATTTAAAGATAAGCAGACTATAAGAAAGAAGGAAAGACCAAGCGTTCCTAAAATATATATTTAAAGGCATTGCTAAAGTATTTAAAGATAAGCAGACTATAAGAAAGAAGGAAAGACCAAGCGTTCCTAAAATATATATTTAAAGGCATTGCGAAAGTATTTAAAGATAAGCAGACTATAAGAAAGAAGGAAAGACCAAGCGTTCCTAAAATATATATTTAAAGGCATTGCGAAAGTATTTAAAGATAAGCAGACTATAAGAAAGAAGGAAAGACCAAGCGTTCCTAAAATATATATTTAAAGGCATTGCGAAACTATTTAAAAATAAGCAGACTATAAGAAAGAAGGAAAGACCAAGCGATGCTTCATGGCATGGCCCCGGGCCACTGGGCCCCACTGTGCGCGCCAGTGCTTTAGATAATCGTGTATGCCAAAAATGTGGGAAATGTGTTCCTTATTCGGTTAAGATAAGAGATTACAGACGTACTATTACCTCAACCTAATGTTCGTACTACAGATATAACCGCCTAGATAACCAAGTGGTCTAAGGAATGGGCTTCTACTCATTAGTGCAGTAAGGCTAGGACCCCGGGATAAAGCATGTATGGTGTTTTAAGCCAATGTTGCTCGCTCCTCCCCCTTGTAACCAGTGGCCCTTAATTAGGGACGGGAGACCGTTTATTTTTCCCCGCGTTGCTCATTGTAATTGTTGACACCATAAAAATGCAAAGTTCTGGAAATGAGAAGACGGAGTTAGACGATGCGGTAGTCAGACTCATGAATCATATAGGTATTAGCAGAAAGTTAATGTAAATTCTCTTCTTTGTCTAGACTACAGTCAACATAAAGTTATAGTAGGATGCTATGCTTCGTAGGGTTAACCCTGAATAAGTAAGATGGGAAACAACAGAGAAAACTTTAGCAATGCTGTGGGCGGATTGATAAACATTATACGGTAGTGAAGATCATTGCTGCTAAACTACAATTGCTACGGGTTATCCGTTCCTATAAAAGTATTTTCCTCATCTCACTTCCTCGTGCTTTACGAGTAAAACAAAAGAATCTTCTTCACCCACCTCATAATCTTAGGGAAAACAGCGTGTTAGTGTATTGAATTCACGAGGTGGGATCCAAAAGTTCCCGGACTGGGTTCGTAAGTACATAGATAAGTGGAGTTACAAAGCTGAAGCACATTCTTCTTAAAAATAAAACCCTCTTACAACAACACCCTTCTGTCAGAGGCTGTAGTGTTCGCCGAAGCAATTCAGGAACCCATTCTTTGCACTGTCCTTCAGTGCAATCAGCTATGCGCCTTTCACTTATACTGCGCTCGAAAACGGACGACAAGTAGACATGTCAGCTCAGGAAAGAGGTGGACTCCGCAGGAGGGCGAGGTCACGTAAATAGGTGGGTGTGGGAAGACAGCAGTTCTTGTTTCGGGGAGAAACTCACAAACGAGGAGTGACCTATGTGCCGGTGCATTGTCGTGCAGCAAAACGACGAATGACCTATGTGCCGGTGCATTGTCGTGCAGGAGAACGAGGAATGACCTATGTGCCGGTGCATTGTCGTGCAGCAGAACGAGGAATGACCTATGTGCCAGTGCCTTGTCGTGCAGCAGAACGAGGAATGACCTATGTGCCGGTGCATTGTCGTGCAGCAGAACAAGGAATGACCTATGTGCCGGTGCATTGTCGTGCAGCAGATCGAGGAATGACCTATATCCCGGTGCATTGTCGTGCAGCAGAACGAGGAATGACCTATGTGCCGGTGCATTGTCGTGCAGCAGAACGAGGAATGACTGATGTGCCGGTGCATTGTCGTGTAGCAGAACGAGGAGTGACCTATGTGCCAGTGCATTGTCGTGCATTAGAACGAGGAATGACTCATGTGCCGGTGCATTGTCGTGTAGCAGCACTCACGATTGATCGCCCCATAGTTAAGGCCTCTTCTAACAGATAGACTCACGTAGACGTCGCATGGTGTCCACGTAGAGCTTCTTGTTGATCGTGTCTCATTCAGAGACACATTCGAGATGCGCAGCTCCCTGGATGTCGAAGAAGACACCTAGCATGATTTTGCGTTTGCTGTGATCTCGGGGGAATTTCTGCTTGCGTGGAGGTGATGGCTTTTTTCGCGTAGATGATGCCTGCTTAGTGTGCCGGTAGAAGAGAAAGCACCATTTTTCATCCCCTTTATGATTCTTCTAAGAAATTGTAAATCTAGGTTGGCGGCGAATAATAAATCGCTCTCCATTTTCATCCGTATTGCCAACTGATCTTCAGTTAACATGCGCGGGATGATGTGTTGACAAACGTGGTGCATCTTCAGATCATGTGTTGGTATCCAATGACACGTAGTCTCCGATATCCCAGCAGCCGCTGATATTTTCTCGATCGTATGTTGTCAGTTGGCGCCTACGATGGCCGCAACCTTCGAAATGTTTTCACCCTTGCGAGCTGTCACTGACCGCCAACTTCGTTTCTCATCTTCGACCTCCTGTCTGCCTTCTCTGAGGCGTCGATGCCAATCGAATGTTTCAGGCCGCGACGGGGTGTTTTCACTAACGCCATAGACTTCCTTCAACATTTCGTAAGTTTCTGTTGGACGTTTGTCCAGGCGAATGCAAAATGTAATGTTAACGCATTGCTGAAAAAAACGCCATTTTTCATCACTCGCCGAACACTGCCTAAGTTGCTCACAATACCTGGATATACCGCAGCGAGCGTGTAACGTAGATGAACGAAACCAATTTCCTTCTGTTGCTATCATTCCAACCTTGTCATAGGCCATAATCATCATCAGCTTAACCTTCTGTAGTATTCCGCTGTTACAATTGTCCTGTCGGGCACTCTGTCTGTTGCTATCATTCCAACCTTGTCATAGACCATAATCATCATCAGCTCAACCTCCTGTAGTATTCCTCTGTTAAAAAGGTTCCCTCGGGCACTCTAACTGTTGCTATCATTCCAACCTTGGCATAGGCCATAATCATCATCAGCTTAACCTTCTGTAGTATTCCTCTGCTAAAATCGTCCCCTCGGGCACGCTGGCTGTTGCTATTATTCCAACCTTGTCATAGACCATAAGCATCATCAGCTTAACCTCCTGTAGTATTCCTCTGTTAAAAAGGTTCCCTCGGGCACTCTATCTGTTGCTATCATTCCAACCTTGGCATAGGCCATAATCATCATCAGCTTAACCTTTTGTAGTATTCCTCTGTTAAAATCGTTCCCTCGGGCACGCTGGCTGTTGCTATCATTCCAACCTTGTCATAGACCATAAACATCATCAGCTAAACCTTCTGTAGTATTCCTCTGTTAAAATGGTCCCCTCGGGCACTCTGTCTGTTGCTACCACTCCAACCTTGTCATAGACCATAATCATCATCACCTTAACCTTCTGTAGTATTCCTCTGTTAAAATGGTCCCCTCGGGCACTCTGTCTGTTGCTACCACTCCAACCTTGTCATAGATCATAATCATCATCAGCTTAACCTTCTGTAGTACTCCGCTGTTACAATGGTCCCCTCGGGCACTCTGTCTGTTGCTATCATTCCAACCTTGGCATAGGCCATAATCATCATCAGCTTAACCTTCTGTAGTATTCCTCTGTAAAATCGTCCCCTCGGGCACTCTGTCTGTTGCTATCATTCCAACCTTGTCATAGGCCATAATCATCATCTGCTTAGCCTTCTGTAGTATTCCTCTGTTAAAAAGGTCCCCTCGCACACTCTGTCTGTTGCTATCATTCCAACCTTGGCATAGGCCATAATCATCATCAGCTTAACCTTCTGTAGTATTCCTCTGTTAAAATCGTCCCCTCGGGCACTATGTCTGTTGCTATCATTCCAACCTTGTCATAGGCCATAATCATCATCTGCTTAGCCTTCTATTGTTTGGAGGCGGAATTGTTTCTGGCCAGGTGATTCTGGATGTTTCCACTGGCAGAACAGAGATTTCAGTTCTGTTCGAAATCCCGTATCTAGGCTTGGTCTATATTAACAATTCTGCCTCAAAACTGCTCGCATTCTGTCTCGTACCTCTTTAGCAATTCTTCTGTGATCCCTTTGTGAACTGCTTGCTGCTCTTCATTCAGATTATGCAGAACCCATTTGGCAGCCGCTTTTCTCTTCTGTAATATTTCACCTGTCTACAGCTGGTCCAAAAGAACTGGATTTTAAAAACCAAAGCGGTAGACATGTTTGCTTCGTATGCAATCTCTTCGCATGTTTTCTGTCGATCTTGTTCTAAACTGCTGTTGACGATAACCACAGAAGTGTCGTCCGTTACATCTGACGGCCGACTGCTTCTTGGGTCGACTTCCATGCTTTTCCAACCGTAACGGAAATGAGAACCCCTTCTGCCCCCCCCTCCTGACACTGTGCTTCAAGCCACTACACTTACCACACAAACTTCACACAATGCTTTATGAATTTCCTCGAAAAATTTCAATTTTAATGTTGGATCGCTGGTCGCTACCGGAGATCTGACTGACTCACTTTCTTCCTCCGTTTCTAGGAAGAAGTTTTCGGAATAGGAACAAATTAGCCAGCAAACTGAGACACAACTTTGTATACTGAAGTCTAACTCACAACTGGCACAACGATTGAAGCCACTGCGTAATCCTACAGGCAGCGCATGCGCAGTGTGCAAAACTTTTGAAATGACCAACGTAAATTTATAAAAGCAATTAGTAATGAAAATTTAAGAAAAATACTAAATGATAAAGGAATAGATAAGATTTTAAAGCGCTTTAAAATTTTTCTTTTTCTGTAATCAGATAATCGCTAAGGCGCCTTTTTATTTAGGAATACACCGCTGTAAATTAGGAATCGTTTTCGATGTCAGGTTTCTAGAAGTTGATAAATGTCCTTTACATGTTGAATAAGCTGTCTCACAGTTCGATATAAAACACGTTCGTCCCATATCAAAAAGTTAATAATTGAAATGGTCCGATAATCCGACACACAGCTGAACTGTAAATCTTAGTCTCCTTTTAAATTACACAACGAAGGGCAATCGAATTAGAGACAGTTGGCGATATGCAAATGTGATGCTGTGGGTAGCCCTGTAAACGGACACGACATGACGTATGTAGTGATCCGACAATATAAGGAGTGATGCGACGGGAATCAGTAAGAGTCAGACGCAGTATGGGTAAAACAAAGGATCTAAGCGCATTTGATCCTGGACAAACTGTCGGGGCCCGACGAATGGGTCACTCCATCTCGGAAGTCGTGCAGGCACTAGGATTTTCACGAGCCACTGTGTCACGGGTGCACCGTGAGTACATCGAATCCGGTGAAACCATCTCTGCAAGGGCCAACTGCCGTGGACAACAGCATGTGGATGAGCTGGGTCATCGTCGGCTAGCTCGCATTGTAACTGCGGATAGATATGCCACAGTGCGAGAAATCACTCGGTAATTTAACGCTGGTGTACAAAAACGTGTAAGCAGCCACACCATCCAGAACCATCTCCTCACTATGGGGGTACAGACGCCATCGTCCCACGAAGGTACCGCTGCTGACCGCACATCACAGGGTGCAAAAATTAGCATGGGCGCGGAACATCGCCCATGGACCCTAGACATGTGGGAAAATGTTGCCTGAACTGATGAGTAGAGATTCACGTTGGTACATGCGGATGGCAGGATACGAGTACGACGCAAACCGCATGATGCAATGGATCCTTCTTGTCAGCAGGGTACTCTTTAAGCTGGTGGGGGTGGCATTCTTGTCTGGGGACTGTTTACGTGGGCTGTCTCCTATGAAACAGCGTGTGACATCGTCCCTCACAGGTCAACGTTACCGGGATATCCTGGACTGCCATTTGCTCCCGTTTGTGCGTCTTCAACATCCCACTGGGAACCTCGTTTTGCAACAAGAAAATGCACCGTGCCATCTCTCCCGAATTGTATCCGAATGGTTGGATGAACACTCCACCAACGTGACCTCGCTTCCTTGGACAGCTAGGTCATGTGACCTCAATCCCATCGAGCACATCTGGGATGTCATCGAGAGATATGTTCGAGGCTCTGACCCCCCTCCATCAAATCTTCATGAACTGTGGGAGCTTGTTCAGGGTGTCGTGGATCCGTAAGGCTTCCCAACGCTTCCGGTGTCTTGTCGAGTCCATGCCGAGACGAATCGCCGCCGTCATCAGGGCGAAAGGTGGTGCTACACGTTATTAGACAAGTATCTCTAATTCAATTGCTCTTCAGCGTAGAGCTGACGTGCTTTAACCTCATGGAGAAATTTCAAAGAAACTTTAACGCCGCACAACTGCACAAAGTTATTAAAAAATAAAAAAATATTTGGGATAAACACAGATTTCCTACCGATAAAAACATAAAACTATGTATCCTATAATTATTAGTGTAAACGATCGGCTCACGACACTTGCATGCTCCCTGGCGAGCTGTGACATTAATCATCCAATTCTCTAACAGCTAACTGCATGTGAAGTTGCATCTCGTGACTTCAATCACTGTGATCCAATATGAGATAATTTGTGTAACATCAAAAAATTATGAAACCGCGCAAAAATTACAGATTGTAAATGTTTTCCAAATGAAGTGTAATACAATTTCTTTAGCAGAAGGAAAATCATCTATGAGTTTATCATACTCTCTTCTTCAACGTTTCCTCACGCTGTAATGTATTACATATGTACTGTTAAAAATGCGGAGCCAAGTTAGCTCGAACCGAAGAAGTTGCTTTCGCGACGGTCCGACTAGTCGAGAAAAGAAATTTCCTCCATTTCCATTGAGAAAGGGATTGTAAAAGGAAATTAGAAATTTCATATATTAGAGAAAATTAGAAATTCAGGTTCTAAAATAGACGGCAGCCCCGGCGGTGTAGTGCTCTAAGCCGTGGCCTCTGATCAATCGTCCGAAAGGGGTCCGGGTTCGAATCCCGTGAGACATGGATGAAGTATTTGTCTTACTGTACTGGCTCTCTCCCTTCCCTGGAACCAGTGGCCTTAAATTAGGGACGGGCGACTGCTTATAGCCCATTAAGTTGTTCATGGTGATCGTTAAACCTCCAATCAAAAATTAAAAAAAATAGAAGAAAGCGATTAGAACTTGAAACTACAATTGTTACAATTACCCTGAAAGCGATAATCACAGAAGTTGTTTTCCAGCGATTAATTGCCCAAATTCTTTCAACTAACGCAAACCTGGAAAAAGGGCTATAAAACGGAGTGTTTAACAGCCTTGGTTTGCCATTGGAAGATAGAGTGATATGTTGAAGGATTTTTTTATAACTATTTGGAGGTTTAACGACAACCGTCAAAACCTCGATGGGCAATAAGCAGAGTCGCATCCAAAATTTAGAGCCACTTGTTTCTGGGAAGCGAGAGAGTCTGTGCAGTAACACAAACATAGCATCTGTGCCGCACAGAAAATCGAACCAGGACCCCTCTCGGACGAATGGTCTTAAGCCGGGGCTTAGACAACTTCGCTATCTCAGCGGATGAAGAAATTGTGGATTCCTTGTGTGAAAGACTAGAATTTGAATCCATCCGTACTTCAATCTTACATACGTTGGAAAAAATGAATAGTGAATGCAGATAAATGCCATTTACACAACCGAAGACGATGACAATGTTTCTTTTACACTTCAAAGGACAGAAAAAGAGAAACTTAGATAAGACGACAAATTGGAAATAAAGGCATATCATAATACATTAGGTGCCAAAGATGTTGTTGTAGTTTTGTGTTTTTATCGCCCCATAAGCAACTTGAAATCGTGGATTTGGCATGAGTTACAAGCAGTTTTTCATCCCTAATTTAGGGCAAGCGCAATGGGACAAGTGCCCAAACTCAATTTTAATCCGCGACACTGCCCCGGGCTCATCCCGAACGGGTGGTCAGTTGCCTGCGTCTCCGACCACTCTACTAATGAGGCTGCCTTATGAAATCATCATGGACATTTTCATTGTGAGAAGGAGATGTATGTTTTTTCTTATAATTTCCTGATTTTGTTCCGTGCCCTTTCTTTAATCTAAATTAAAAATTAATAGTATATTCACAACTATTTGGTATGAAAAAAATTATTTAGAACGAGCCCATAAGATTCAAGATGTGGCGCTCTAATTCATCCCGTAGGTGCTCTAAGGGATTAAGATGAGAGCTTTGTGCTGGTGAGTCCACTCACGATACGGAATTATCGTCAAACCACGCCGTAACAGTACTTAATTTATCGCTCGGTGCATCATCCTGTTTGTACCTACAAGGCTCTGTTACATAGTATTACCACACAGTTGGTAGGTCATAATTGTCCAGAATATCGAGGTAGACGTGCTGGTTAACAGGTTTGTCCACACTAACCAATAGGCCGGGACCATACCACGAAAAACGCACCCACACGAGTACACTGCCAGCTCCAAACTTGACCGTAGGAAGTACTGTGGTAAATAGCCTTCCCCGGATGCCGCCATACACACACACGGCCATCAGACTGACGGATTGTGTATCTGCATTAATCAGTCCATTGGACCTGTTTCAATTGATCTACGGTCCACGATAAATGTTCTTTACACCAAGCTAAACGACGTGTTGCATTCCGAGTGGAGATGAAAGGTTTATGAGCAGCCGCATGACCACGATAACTCATGGAATGAAGTTCTCTGCGAATGGCACGTGTACATTCCAAAGTTATAGCATTTTACTCACCCGTACACTGAGGTCTTGTGCTGCGCTCCGTCGATTAGTTGTAATGACTCTCCGGAGGCTTCGACGTCCTTTATGACTGATTTTCTTTGGACTGCCGGTACGTTTTGCTACTTCAGGCACGCCATGTGGCTTCCACTTATTCAGTACATCCAACACAGTTGACTTGGGTATGTTTAAACGCCTCTCGGTTTCTCTTATGGACAGTCCACTAATATAACACCCAAGAATCTTTCCTTTCTCAAAGTCAATCCTCTTCCACCGCGACATTTTCACTCAACCACACAGTGCGATATGATCGCGGTTAGCTGCAGGCTTGTTTTTATACCGTTTGCAGCTGTACCGCACATTTTAAAAACGCAGAAGATCCGTTCATTTGCTTTTGAACGGGTGTCCGGCGACTTTTGTCAATATAGTGTACTTTACTGTAAGTTCTGTAAATGCTTCCCCCATTGTCAAAACCAGACGATGCAAGTCAGAACAGGAATAGTCACAGAGGAGAACAGGAATAGTCACAGAGGAGAACAGGAAAAATCAGCGAGTTTCAACTCCCGCGTTTTGAATAATGCCCCAGTTGTAGGAAATGAAACTACGATATCATCTGTCACGTGATACGGTGCCAGTGGCTGCATAAGTAGCACCGCGGAGTGAGTCTCTTAAAAAAAGAGAAAATGGTAGACTCCTATTTTTACGGTTTCAACGCTTTAGTTCCAAGCCGTCCACTGGCGGTTTGTTCTGTTGAGATCTTCGGGGCCAAATTGTTAAATGAGCCTCTATGAAAGATTTATCTCTGGATCTCCTACTCTATGGGAATAGTATGAACACATTGGGCAGCCAAACGAGTTTGCGCCGTTGTAGTAGTGTGGTAGATATCAGAGCACAAATAATGAAAAAGCACCTTTGCTCCGGAAAGTAGTCCTCACGGGCTGATACAACCTTCTTCTAGCAAGAAAGCAGCATGAGGATGCTTTAATGGTAAGATGTCCTGTTCTTGATGCAAAAGAAAGGAATCCAGAACCATTCGGATTTGTTGCAGGTTTTGGAATTCCGCCTTTTGTGGTGGTTGTATAATACACGGAAAATGTGATAGTCCTAGGGATAGATGTCTGTGAAATATACTGAGTGACGCAACGTCATTCAACCAAGACGCTTTATGGTTTGCAGAGTTCTGTTCAATACGGGTGGCCTGGCTTTGTCCTGCACGAATGGGCCACTTCCAATTAACTAATGCTAATCAGTGCGTCCTGAACCCGTCGATGACTTTTCCACTTGGAAAAAGCTCATAATGGCTTATGCCTTTGGCAGTCAATCACACACACACACACACACACACACACATACAGCAAAACCTACGTAAAAGAAGAAATGGCTTACTGACATGCAATAGCGCTTATGATATTGAATCCCCTTCTTATTGAGAACAAAAACTGGGAAATGACCCCTTTTGCTGATATGAGAGAAACGACATTTATACAGCTAACCGGTGCTGCCTTTTTTCATTTGAAAATCGATGTGGGACCCAGAAGCTTAGTCTTGTAACAATCGGCTTTTTAATTGTAGCGACGTTTTAAGTTAGTAACCATCTTTAACATGGTCTCAGTTGAAATCATTTCTTTTCTTTTTGTTAGTGTTCTTTGGGAGATATTGAGACTGTCCACTTTCACAAGTTTTTTACCAGAGGTGTTAATAATAGAAGCTACACCCAATAAATTATCTTTCGTTTCCGAACACTATTCTCGGCCATTCTCCATGATTTCAAGGAGTTCAGTTTGTATTACACTACTACTCTGGAAATCGTTTCACAGTTCCAGGATTCATCCTTTTTTGAGAAGTTTGTTGAACGAAAAATGGTTCCTACCTAACAGAATAACGCACATGCAAGGTAAGTTGTTAACAAAGGGGGTTGAGAAAGGAACTCCCGCTTTTTTCGTACATTGGTCAAACTCAGAAGTGGGAGTTTTTGATATGAGACTTGATGAGGGCCGGAAAGGAGTATGGGTGAGGACTGAGACTGTCCAATGCCGAGATGGAAGACTGAACAAGAAATGGGGTTTGAAAAGAAAAACTGGGTAGTAAGGTAAAAGAGGATGAATACACATCAAGGGACCAATGTGGAAATAATATAGGCAAAACTAAAGGAATCAGGGAAAAGCTCACACTTGACTTTCTCTATATACAATATTGAATAAATACCACCACTGCAGAAGAGATAGTTTTCACTTTATTTGTAACTGATCACCTGTGACGGCTAAATTTCCTTATAAGCGAATGTTTGACCAACCCAGCGATGAGCTCTGTAATACTGTATATCTTTCTTATGGCATGTAAACATAAACGAATGGTTTTGACACTTAAGCAGAATTTTGTGAAGAGCTGGGGACACGTTAACCTATGTCTAGCTTAATGGCGGGGCGCAGCTTGTCATCACTAAGCACCTGTGGTACCCACTACATAAATCATCGCTAAATAATTTCTTGCCGCAACGATATTTCTAGTGCCACCTGTAGTTGGTTCTCTTCGTTGCCAGGCCAGGTCCAAATGCTGTGCATATCCGTTCCATTGCCTTAACGCGTGTGTGACCACTTTAAACTCGTAGAGAATACATTTCCTTACAGCCGTCTGAGAAGGCTTCGCTTTACGGGGTGTTTCCACAGAAACGCACAACGATAGAAGACACGCACCCCCTACCTTATTAATAACCATCTTCTAACTTGACAGTAACGTCAAAAAGTCGCTCCTCCCGTTCCTTGTTCTATACATGTCACCTTATGTGTACGCGTCCTTTTCCCTGTACATGGACACCAGTCTTCTGGAGATTTTCACCAGTCATAGAAGTAAATACGATGACGCCACACTTTATTCAGGATTGTTGAATACGGAGTTTGTCCAACCCTGGAAGATATTCAATCCTGCAAACAACGAGGCCTTTTCGTCGATAAGGTTATCAATTGTGCTTTATGGTACAGCATTCCAAGTAGCAACCAACTGAATCAGCTGATTAAAGGAGCCGGAGGAGTTTTCGACCTATAAGGACCTATATATGCTCTATAGACAGCACGCCCGGTGACTCTGGCAGTCAAGCAAGAATGTCTACGAAAAGAAATCGGTTCCCTGTAATACGAGTAGTGTACTGACGGATGTTTGTTCGGCTACAGGATTGTGGGGATAAGGAAAGATTGTATGATGGACTTGAAGATGATATGGACGTAGCATCTTGCCATCACAGTCCCTTGAATGGAAAAGAGCTGTCCCATCTGACACCACGCCATATCAGTAAACCTGGATGGAATGTTGTATGGTAGCTGGTTGAAAGCGCGCATTCGTTGATATGGACACTTTTTAAGCCAAGAAAGAACTTGGTATCGTCCGTAAATAGCACGTTCCTCCACTTCACAGCCTACTGTCATCTCTCTCCCTATGTTTGTATCATTCCCAAAGACGGGCCCTGCGACGTAACAGCAAATAGGGATTTCAGGCTGATCGTGCCGCTCGTAGTTCTACGTCACGCAACCGCAGATGCATTTTGGGTTGAACCGGGCTAAACGGTAGAGAACGGTTGCTCAAGGAAGTAGACTATCTGCCCATGCTGTGCACAGGATGAGTGTACACTTCCCGTCACATCATTGCTGTGCTCCCATTGCGCTGCACAGTACAGAAATTCCTGGCAAGTTGGCACCCATCTTTTGCATTCGACCATCCTCTGCGTTCCTTTTTCAGTCAGTTGAACACAGGTATCCTGGTGGTGTATCAACGACATATGGGGAACGAAATCGACTGACATATTCCGCTCTGAACTTCTGTTTCTGTGGGACTTATCAGCATTTTCGTTGTCTTTAAAACCTACTCAGCGGCAGTCCACATGACAGATTACTTCGATTATTTGCACATCTCAGGTAGTCCATTGACTCATCCAAATTGTCTGCCTGTACGTCAACTTCTTCTCTCTGTTGCGTTTGCAATGTAGATTAGTGTGCATCTCTTTTTGTAGCTCATTTGAGTCTTTATTTGATGCGATTAAAATTATGCAACTCATAAATTCACTGTTGAAGGCTCAACGTGGATATGCAACTGTACTCTTTTCAGGCACTAGGAGTGGAATGCGGCCCTAAGACCCATTGCAAATATTTTTCTTCTTGATGTGTACTATCACTCCTCTTGCTTTGTTAAAGGAGTTTACAATCACCCTGCATAGCTTTTGTATGGGCTAAGAAAACCGCACAACCCACCACAAAAAAATGGGGGTTGTCAACAATTATTTCTGCACCAGGCGCCACGGCTACAAAGTCCAGTCCGTTTTACTGTTTTTGGAAATTCAGCAAGGCGGTAATTTTCCATAAGTGGGATGAAAAACATAGGCGTGGGTAGAGAGTATTACAAAATAAAATAAATATCAGTACCTTTTTCATAACTTGAATTACAGAATTAAAAAATATTTAATTTCTTTCCTTAAACTTTTTATACAACGAATATGCTCATTTCAGCACCACCATATTATGAATTAACTGTACCTGTAGCACTTCTTTATACAGGAGCTTATCAAAATAACGGAAACACCCAATGCAAGTCGAGTACGTGCAGCGTGCCGTAAGAAAACCACACTGATGACATCACCCGCGATGTGAGGTATAAAATCGGGTCCAGTACGATGTCGACTATCACGCAAAAGAGCCACAGTCCCAGGTAAAGCAGCTGTTGTGTCAGATCTCAGTTACCTCAAAAAGTCACGATCATTGGTGCACTTCTTGCAGTAGTTTCAGTAACTAGAATTCTAGATATAGTAGGTGTAACACGAGGAACTGTGTCAAAGATTATGACTACCTCAGAACACGCAGGATCCATGGTGCTCATCTTGCAGAAGATTCGGTAATTAGAACGACAGAAATAGTAGGTGTAACACGATGAACTGCATCGAAGACTATGACTACCTCAGAAAAGGCATGATCATTGGTGAGCGTCCTGCAGGAGCTTCAATAACTAGAACGACAGAAATAGTAGGTATAACACGATGAACTGTATCAAAGACTATGACTACCTCAGAAAAGGCATGATCATTGGTGAGCGTCCTGCAGGAGCTTCAATAACTAGAACGACAGAAATAGTAGGTATAACACGATGAACTGCATCGAAGACTATGACTACCTCAGAAAAGGCATGATCATTGGTGAGCGTCCTGCAGGAGCTTCAATAACTAGAACGACAGATATAGTAGGTATAACACGATGAACTGCATCGAAGACTATGACTACCTCAGAAAAGGCATGATCATTGGTGAGCGTCCTGCAGGAGCTTCAATAACTAGAACGACAGAAATAGTAGGTATAACACGATGAACTGTATCAAAGACTATGACTACCTCAGAAAAGGCATGATCATTGGTGAGCGTCCTGCAGGAGCTTCAATAACTAGAACGACAGAAATAGTAGGTATAACACGATGAACTGTATCAAAGACTATGACTACCTCAGAAAAGGCATGATCATTGGTGAGCGTCCTGCAGGAGCTTCAATAACTAGAACGACAGAAATAGTAGGTATAACACGATGAACTGTATCAAAGACTATGACTACCTCAGAAAAGGCATGATCATTGGTGAGCGTCCTGCAGGAGCTTCAATAACTAGAACGACAGAAATAGTAGGTATAACACGATGAACTGTATCAAAGACTATGACTACCTCAGAAAAGGCATGATCATTGGTGGGCGTCTTGCAGGAGCTTCAATAACTAGAACGACAGAAATAGTAGGTATAACACGATGAACTGTATCAAAGACTATGACTACCTCAGAAAAGGCATGATCATTGGTGGGCGTCTTGCAGGAGCTTCAATAACTAGAACGACAGAAATAGTAGGTATAACACGATGAACTGTATCAAAGACTATGACTACCTCAGAAAAGGCATGATCATTGGTGAGCGTCCTGCAGGAGCTTCAATAACTAGAACGACAGAAATAGTAGGTATAACACGATGAACTGCATCGAAGACTATGACTACCTCAGAAAAGGCATGATCATTGGTGAGCGTCCTGCAGGAGCTTCAATAACTAGAACGACAGAAATAGTAGGTATAACACGATGAACTGTATCAAAGACTATGACTACCTCAGAAAAGGCATGATCATTGGTGAGCGTCCTGCAGGAGCTTCAATAACTAAAACGACAGAAATAGTAGGTATAACACGATGAACTGTATCAAAGACTATGACTACCTCAGAAAAGGCATGGTCATTGGTGGGCGTCTTGCAGGAGCTCCAATAACTAGAACGACAGAAATAGTAGGTATAACACGATGAACTGTATCAAAGACTATGACTACCTCAGAAAAGGCATGATCATTGGTGAGCGTCCTGCAGGAGCTTCAATAACTAGAACGACAGAAATAGTAGGTATAACACGATGAACTGTATCAAAGACTATGACTACCTCAGAAAAGGCATGATCATTGGTGGGCGTCTTGCAGGAGCTTCAATAACTAGAACGACAGAAATAGTAGGTGTAACACGATGAACTGTATCAAAGACTATGACTACCTCAGAAAAGGCATGATCATTGGGGGCCTCTTGCTAGAGCTTCAATAACTAGAACGACAGAAATAGTAGGTGTAACACGATGAACTGCATCGAAGACTATGACTACCTCAGAAAAGGCATGATCATTGGTGGGCGTCTTGCAGGAGCTTCAATAACTAGAACGACAGAAATAGTAGGTATAACACGATGAACTGTATCAAAGACTATGACTACCTCAGAAAAGTCATGATCATTGGTGGGCGTCTTGCAGGAGCTCCAATAACTAGAACGACAGAACTAGTAGGTGTTACACGATGAACTGTATCGAAGATTATGACTACATCAGGTTCCAGGGAAGGGAGAGTGCCAGCAGCGCAGTAAGACAAACACAACATCCATGCCCCACGGGATTCGAACCCGGGCCCTTCGCGAACGAATGATCATAAGCCAGCGCTTAGACCACTACGCCACCTGGGCGGTCAGGTTCATGATGAGCATCACGACTGGTGCTCCTTTTTTCACTCGTAGAATGTGAGGCGGAATTCCACTTATGTCGATCGTGTGCAGAACGACAACTGGATAGCGCACTCTTTCACTCTCATCTTAAGTCACAACTGTGTTTGTAAATGTTGTTGGAATGAGATTTGCGTTGCGAATACTTTTCATTCCCTCTTGTCTGAAGCATACAGGGTTCAAAGGAAAGTCCTTATTCAGGGCAATAACTGCGGAAGGAAGAGACCGAGTGGTACACAAGTTAGGGATGATGGCCTATCGAATGAAAGCGATTGGAGCGCACCTAGCGGCAAAGGTAAGACGTTAGGAAACCTAACTCGCGAACAACGGGAGATAGAAACAAAATTCCAATTGCAAAGTTTAATTAGTAAGAAACGACATATGGTGCGCAGGAATTATGTAAATGGACGGGTCAAAATGCTGTTAATTCGAAATCGGTAATGCGGATGAAACAGACACAAAAATAATGACACGAGACAGAAGCTGTGCAGGCTTATTTATGATACTGAAAAATGTTTGCAGGAGATATGCCTACTTGCAGGCACAACGCACATCTGAGCGAAGTTAATGTACAGCCGGCTCGACGTGGCCACCATCGGCTACATTGCACGTTCCAAGGAGTGTAAAAATAGCTTATCGTGCACTATCTAGCATGGCAGGTGTCACTGTATTAAAATGCGGTGCGGTGTCGTAAATCTTCCAGGCTAGTAGGTTTTGTAGCATACATCTGCTCCTTCAAATAACCCCACAGGAAGAAGTCCAAAGGTGTTAAGTCCGGTGACCGCGGAGGACATTCCACCCTACCGCTATAACCAATTATCTGTTGTCTGAATGTTTCCAGAAAACTCTGTACTTTGGCTGCCATCTCAGGTGGTGCACCATCATGTTGGTACCACATGCGCAGCAGATCTCTTTAGAGAGGGGAAAATAATCCAGAAAGTCAGATATCGGGCCCCGTAAGAGCTGAAAGTACCGCTGACCTGTTAATGTCCCATCATAGAAAATGGGTCCAACTAGTGTATTTCGCCAAATACAGCACCAAACGTAGTTGTCCAACGTCGTTGATGTCGAGCAGCTCGTCCCATAGATGGGTTGCTCAGAACCCAGTCATGGGTGTTATTCCAATTGACTTTTCCGTCCCGTGTAAAACGAGACTCATCTTTCCACTAGATATCGGCCAAGAAGTTTGGATTAACCTCCAACGTGCTATATACCAAGTTGGAGATGTCGAAACGCCTTACCTGGTCTCCGTCCATCAAACTTTGCACTAGCTGAACGTGGTACGGGTGAGCTCCACGCTCGTTCAGGATCTGCCAAACAACTTGTGCTGTTAATCCGCATGCTTCGGCGACTGCTGTGGTACTAACGTTGGAATTGGCAAAGACATATCCCAGGACAGCCTCAGGATGCACTGTAACATCCGAAACCGTAGATCTGCCCGATCGCGGACGTGCATGCATGCTTCCAGTCTCTCGGAGGCGGTGAACACAGTTGTTAATTGTCGCTGCAGTTGGATGTTGACATGTCGGAAAACGCTTGGCATACCGCATTGCAGCTTCATGTGATTGCGAAGGTCTTCGCCATAAAGTACGACCATTTCACAGTACTCAACGTTTGAGTAGCCCGCCATCAGTGTTTGCAACGTGTACGTTGACTGACGTTCAAATCTCCAGCATCGGTATTTATCTCACCGACCGGCTTCTACGTCACTATCAATATTTACATACGCATTTGAATCGTTCTCCATCGTGCGCCGCTATTTTGCATTGCCTAATCATCTAGCGACCACGTGCACTTTATCAGCAATTTGACATGTCCCTGTACATAATTCGTGCTCACCATATGTCGCTCCCTACTAATTAGACGATGCGTTACAACTTTGTAATTGGAATTTTGTTTCTATCTCGCGTTGTTCGCGAATTAGGTTTTCTAACTTCTTACCTTTGCCGGTAGGGGGCGCTCCACTTGCTTTTATTCGATCGGCCATCCTTCCTTTCCTCTACGCAGACCTAATTTGTGTACCACTCGGACTCTTCCTTCCGCAGTTATGTCCCTGAATAAGGACTTTCTTTTGAACTCTGTATAGTTGCGACCCATTGATCGCTCACGCCTTCCAGTTAGGCTCTTACGTTTTCTTTTTTCTGCGGGAAAGACATTCTATTAAGGGTAAGTATGCAATAAAGTATTTTCTTACTTTAGGGCTGATCATAGAACACCATGCACACATCAAGTCTGACACTGAACTGAGCGCCTGATGTAATAAGGGCCGCACGATTCTCCCATAGACTTTACACGGGAACTTTGCCGAACCACGACGCCCAAACCGTTGCCCCAATCTCAATTTTATCTTCGACTGGCACATCTACATAGTAAGACCTTTACTATGTAGATGTGCCAGTCGAAGATAAAATTTTTACGTTCAGCCGTTCTCTCAAAATAGACCTCACATTAAAAAACCTTATATAATGAAGATATAGATGGCGCAACTCAATATGTGCATTCTAAATATTTTCACTAACAATTGTCAACGGAATGTTTATTTACATCTTTACATAATGGGAAACGTCTTACCTACGTCAATAAACTGAATGGAGTGAATGTTAATTTGTATATATTCATCACACAGTCCAACGGCAAAACGCAAACAGGTCTTCGAGAATGTTCGCTGTTCCGATGAGAAAAGAGAAGACTTCGGAATTTGGACTATCTCAGTCCCTCCATGCTTCCAACTTCAACAGCGCGTGAGTCAACTGCAGGCGATCGAATGTCTACCGCAAGCTTCTCCCATAGACTTTACATTGAAACTTTGCCGCCCCAATCTCCTTTTTTTGTCTTCGACTGGCCCATCTACATGGTAAGACCTTTATTTTGATACCTAAACCATATCTTTACGTTCAGCCGCTCTCTCAAAATATGACTCACAGTAAAAAACCTTATAGAATTAATATATCGATTATTCTGTTGGGTCGTGTCACATCTGCACAGTATGAATCGATTCTTGGTTACCACCTGCGCCCAGTTTCGTGGGCATTGCGCCCCAATAACTGTCCCTTATTTCACGCAGATAATGCACCGTGTGTTGGGCGAAACGTGTCAGGTTATGGTTTGCAGAGCATGAGGATGAGGTACAGCAGCTACCCTGGCCACCTCAATCTGCAGATCTCAATTTTATTGAACAAGTGTAGGAATATCCGGAGCGAAAGTTTCCATCTCCAACATTAATGGCACAGCTGGGAAATATTTTACAGGAAGAACGGTCTTGAATTCTTTTATCGTGTGTGAATGACTTGTGCGTGTCTATTCATGTCCAACTGTTTTTATTCTAAAAGACCGAAGTGAGTTAAAGTTATGCACTAACAGTAAATGCTCCAATTATTTTCATAAACGTAGTATGTTACTTGTATACAAACCTAAATTTCGACATTTCCATTATACAGATGTATGCTACTTCCATCTGAACTTAAAACCAGCTACTGACTTATAAACTTGTTTCTGTTAATACTACAACGATACAGGTCCAATTCAATGCAGTAAAGCACTCTGGTTCTGTTCCTTCAAGAATTACACGTGAGCTGTTCTTGTTTACTATAGTAGTCTGGTTCTATTCAAATTTAGAAGCCACTGCATTAATTCGTCTTAAAGCAACAGTCTATGCGCCGTATTCGACGAAGTACCTGCTTCCTCGTGCTACGGCCTTAATTGATTCCGAGCAATGATCGCTTGAAGTGCATAGATTTATACACTATATTGACAAAAGTCTCCGGATACCCTTCAAAAGCAAATGAACGGATCCGCTGCGTTGTTAAGATGCGCGATGCAGCTGCAAACGGTATAAAAACAAGCCTGCCGATGACCGCGATCATATCGGACTGTGAGGTTGAGTGAAAATGCCACGGCGGAACAGAACTGACTTTCAGAAAGGAAAGATTGTTGGGTGTTATATTAGTAGGTTAACCACAAGAGAAGCCGAGAGGCGTTTAAACATACCCAAGTCAATTGTTTTGGATGTGCTGAATACGTGGAAGACACATGGCGTGCCTGAAGTAGCTAAACGTTCAGACAGATCAAAGAAAATCAGTGATAGAGGACGTCGGAGCCTCAGGAGAGTCCTTACAGCTAATCGACGGAGTGCTGCACAAGACCTCAGTGTACAGGGAGTAAAAATGCTGGAACGTCGCTATGTACACGTACCTCTCACAGAGAACTTCATTCCATTGGTTGCCGTGGTCGTGCAGCTGCTCATAAGCCTTTCATCTCCACTCGGAATGCTACTCGTCGTTTAGCATGGTGTAAAGAACATTTGTCGTGGATCATAGATTAATGGTAACGGGTCCAATGGACTGATGAACCCAGATACACGATCCATCAGTCTGATGGCCGTGTCTGAGTATGTCGGCAGCCGAGGGAACGCTCTTTACCACAGCGTACTATTCCTACGATCAAGTTTGGAGCTGGCAATGTACACGTGGGGAGTGTTTTTCGTGGTATGGTCCCGGCCCATTGGTTGTCGTGGACAAACCTATGGGCCAGGACCATACCACGAAGAGTTATTGTGAGAAAAATGGAGTATTCCACTAAGTCTACCACGATATTCTGGACAGTTTTATGCCCTACCAACTCACTTGCAATATTATGGAACCGAGCATTGTTGGTACCAACAGGACAATGCACTGATCCATAAAGCAAGGACTGTTACGGCGTGGTTTGACGATACTTCCGTATCGTGTGTGGACTGGCCAACACTGAGCCCTGATCTTAATCCCATAGAGTACCTATGGGATGAATTAAAGTGCTGCATAAGAAGTTTGGAACCAAGGCCTACTGCTAAGCAACAGTTAGCGGCAGCATTATGTTCTGAACTGAAGCGCATGCCTATCGCTGTGTTCCAAAACTTTGCCGAAGGCATGTCTCGAATGGTCAGTGCATGCATTAAGGCCAAAGATGGACAGACACCGTAATAATGTATGTCAATAAATTTTATGATGTTTTTCTCTTCTAGATGTCCGGTGACTTTTGTCAATATAGTGTATATGAATCCTTTCCAAGATAAGAAAACGCTGGGTATCAAAAATTAGCAAGGAAATGTCTTTTTTTTTCGTTGAGTTTTCTTAGTAAATTCATTAGAATGAAATGGAAAAATTGAGTATTGAATCGTTCAGAGCAATTCAACCGACCGCGGACCGATCCCACGACTATCTGATAGAAAGGCAGTTGCCCTAACCACTAGTCCGCTCTCGGATTTAATCTTCAGTGCCATTTAACTCATTTTATTTTTAGTTCAAAACAGACTGACCAGTATCAGGTCTGGTCAGTTCCGGATCTGATCGATTTCGAGTCTGGATCTGATCATAAATTATTGACTCGATCCCCCTTTGAAGGTGATCACTGGCTGTGATCATCCTCTGTAGGTGATAACAGGCCGTGATCATCCTCTGTAGGAGATCACAGGCCGCTACAAGGCTTGGCGAAAGTTTAATTACTTGCTTCTATTTGTCGACCAAGATACCGCAGATTCACAGTTCTATAGGTATCGTATTGTTGGAGCCTACAGGTGACAGAATGAAGTACAAAGATTTCTCTCCGAATCTACGTAAATGTAAGAATTTTCGCGTCCGTTTCAAGCTGAACAAGATTGCTTTTATTGCCACTTTTAATTTAATCTTTTGATAATGGTCGCACCCACCGTTTTCGCGCAAGAAGGCATAAATCTGCGGCGATCATGCGAAGAATTACGGAACGTTCCATGCACCGCGTAACACCAAATCCTCGTGAAGTGATTTGTATCGCATAATCATCTTCGGCTGAATTACGTGCAATTATAAATTGCTCCAGTTTCGCCTGTAGGGCAACTAAGCAGTCGTTACTCTGAGGTTGCGTAAACACGGTATGAAGAAAACGCGTAAAATAAAATCGCGTGTGTTGAAAACGGCACCTGCATTTGATTTTCTATTTTATTTGTTTCCTTTCTTGTTTTCTTTATTTTCTCTTTTCTTAAAAGTGCTTTGAGTTTTCGATTACAGATATTTTTAAAATGAACGTGAACATGAGAGATTAAATATTGCTCGCCAAAATCTATAATGGAAATCCGAAGGCAGTGAGAATATTGAAATGATGAACTTCTAACATTTTTCAAAGAATCAAAAGGAGTGGGTAAACAAACAACTATTGTTAGTGAAGGTAAGTGAGAAAAGTTGGCCGTGATCCCCTTCTATCCCGTCGAAGGAAAGAGGCATCGACTCTAAGAAGAACAGAACATTCAACTCGAGAAATAAAATGCAGATTTGGGCGGAGAAATCGTGGGAAGAAAGGTATTTTAAAAGCAAAATTTTATTAAAAACGCGAAACAATGCATTTTAATGAAAGAATGTTTCGAGCTTCGGTATTGTTGAAACATTTCAAAGAACATCTCATTCCTGCTTTCTCAGCCGTAATGGTATGATCTGAAAGCATTTTATGTATCGACTAATGAAGCTAATGTATTGATAGCTTTGTAATTTTTCATACTTGTACTGAGACACCAACTTTAGTGAAAATGTCTGCTATGATTTTTGTCACCTTGGGTGCTGGATGCCACATATGGTAATTTTATTGATCTTTGCTAAATATATTAGTGCATTTGGAATAATTAATTTCAGGATGTTAGGTCGAAAATTGGCAATTTTTTTTATCTCCGGTGATCCCCGTTTTCAAATAATCTAGAAGCTCTTCCTTTTTCCATAGAAAGAGACTGAAAATATGCGACTATGTGAGAACATAAATCTGTTTTTTATTTTAATTATAGGTTCCAAATAGATTAAATAACACTGTAGACGTGAACGTGTGCAAAGTTCATTTAAAATTAACATTTCATGAGATGCACCCGCCGCCCCTTCCTGCAAGTAACTGACCGAGTTCAGGTCGGTAAAAACTCACAACCTAATATTTGCCCGTTTCCCCTTATCCCCAACCCAAGATTTGGAAATTTTGTGTTTCGCTGAAAATTGTTTGCGTGTTGCAGTCAAGTCTAGCAAGTCTAGTATAATCTAACCCTCTGCATGTTTCGAGAGATTTGAAGTCACTTTAATCAGTAGATCGCATTTGATGCTTTATTGGATTAATGAGTTGCTCTATAAGCAGTGCTAATGCATTAGTGCAATCGGTACTGAAAGCGAAAATACCGCTTTGCAGCGCTAAATCTCAACACAGCAAAAGTATCTTGAATTTTGGATTTAATGACTGACGAGAATTAACTAATCGGCTTTAAGTAAAAAACTTTTTTCTGAAATTTATGAATACCTAAATGGTAGGACGTAAGAGTACCAAAGCAATACTTAATCTCCTGAAAGAGAGAAAAGCCTGTAAATTAGAAACTTCATATCAACGCGCAGTGAAACAGAAAGTGAATAAAGTGTCCACTTGTGCGATGCTTGGGGCGATTCTTCTGCTTGGATGACAATCTTCATTTCGGCGAAGGTAAACAGAGAACATAGATAAAATATTCTGTGCGCTCCATTGTCAACAAAGAAGTCAAATGAAGTATCACCAATAGGCGAAACCCCATCTGCTTTTGGTTCTACATGAGAAAGAATACAGTTTCATATTTTGCGTTCATTTAATCGCGAAACTTAAATACTTTCTTCCCCTCCACCAACTTCTTTCTTTCTCTCTCTCTCTCTGAATATTACTTCTTTTGTGAGTAGTGCTTAACAGTAAGAAAAGGGTTTTAATTTACAGCGAGTTTTTCCGTGTAACCACCATTGTTCTTAATACTCGTTGTTTCGGTAATCTTTGAACTTCCATATCCCTGTGTTACGTAAAACACGTCCAGAGGGCAACTGGATGACCTTTTGTTGAAGTAAAATCCAGATTATCCCGTTTGAATTCAGATAACAATTTTACGGCTTTCTGACATTATTCCGTCAGTAGGATGGCGTTTGCTTAGAGGAGCCTTTTGAAAAACGCTTGATAAGTTGCTGGTTCAGAGCCTTTTATAAGCTCTTTACTCCAAAGTAATCCTCCTTTGAAGAGACTGCAATATCGTATCTAGTTCGATCAGAGGAGGACAGTTTTGCTAACATAGCTATTGATATATATATATATATTGGTATTCAGGATGCATTGAGCCGCGGATCTCCAGCCCAACGTAAAACATCTGGGTCGTCCCTCGAAGATTTATTTATAACACTTCCGCAACAAAACGTTTTTTCTTACACTTTCGATGGTTTGAAATAGATCATTACTCTTGAAAATATAATAATATTTTTTGCCGGTCCTTGATAAAGCCAAGGCTCAGTATTCTCGACACCTTCTACATTCAGTTGTTTTATTTTATTTTTTTCTTTTCTCCTTTTACTCACACAGGTAGATACATAACCTTTTCTATGTTGTACTAGGTGTGAGTCAAAATTATATATGTATTTTTTTGCTTAGGTATCTTCTTTATAGAATGTGAATTCTGAATTTTCAAAACTGCTGCGTTGCGCGTTTTGATTTTCAGGTTATTTTGCAACCTTCGTTATTTTGCAACCTTCGTTTTAAATTCTAAAGTTTTTCCTTAGTCTTCAGTTTTGCTCTTAAGTATATATATATATATATATATATAGTTATGCACAATGAACTTCCATTCTGCATGGCTTTTATCGATTATGAAAAGGCCTTTGATTCGGTGAAACCATCAGCAGTTACAATGGCTTTGAAATCCTGCGGTATTGAAGATGCATACATTAATATTATTAATAACATTTATGAAAATGCAAGTGCAAAGATTCGGCTGTTTGAGAATACAGCACACATAAAAATTGGAAAAGGAGTGAGACAAGGTGACACCATATCTCCCAAGCTCTTTAATGCCTCATTGGAAAATGTCTTTCAGTCACTGAACTGGGAAAACAAAGGGATAAAGATTAATAGAGATTATCTAACTCACCTTCGTTTTGCTGATGACGTAGTCATTTTTGCAACTACCCCATCAGAGCTGCAGAGTATGATCCAGGAACTGGCTGACAAGAGTAAAGAAGTGGAATTAAAAATGAACTTTCAGAAGACAAAAGTGATGTACAATGCTTTTACAAGAAATGAAGATTTATCGATCGATGGAGAAAAGCTGGAGATAACAGATACGTACGTTTACCTTGGACAGCAGATATCAAGTGAAGATCACATCGATGAAAAAATTAATCGGTGTATAAAACTTGCCTGGAGAGCTTTTGGAAGAAACAATATAATTTTCAAGAGCAATATGCCATTATGTCTTAAAAATAAAGTGTTTGATCAATGCATCCTTCCAGTGCTTACGTATGGTGTAGAGACGTGGACCTTAACTAAAAGAGACATACAAAGGCTGCAGACAACTCACGGTAGCATGGAGAGGTGCATGCTTGGTGTAACCAGTAGAGATAAGAAGAGGAACTCGTGGATCCGAAAAATGACAAGAGTGGAAGACATCATGATCAGAGTTAAATCCCTGAAATGTCAATGGGCTGGCCATACTGCCAGAATGACAGACCATCGATGGACAGCCGAAATTTTAGATTGGATTCCAAGGGGCAGGAAAAGACCCAGAAGAAGACCACGTGGGAGATAGATGGATGAAATTCGAAAGTATGCGGGATTAACCTGGAGGAGACTGGCACAAAACAGACCGTTGTAGAAGAAACTTGGCGAGACCTTCGTCCAGCAGTAGATTGATAATGGTTGACAATGACGATGATGTAGATGATGATGATGATATAGTCATTTGCAAAAGTTTAATACCACCTGTTGGTATTAGAAGATTTCTGCCGATTACGTCAGCTACTGTCTGTATTACTCAACTTCCTGGCCGTGTTGCATCATCCTACAACGGCAGCTGTTGATAGTGTCAAGGAAAGCGTGCAAGTGTCACTTTGCTTCTGATTTTCATAGTGAGAAGTTTTGTACGCATTTTCTATATAGCAAAAAATGGGCAATGGAACTTTATCAAGTGTTACTGAGAGGGTACAAAAAGTGACCTAAATATCATGAATGATACTCCGAACAAGACATAAGCAGAAATGTGAATGTGAGAAAGACTAATAGGAACATGAAATATCCTAATAGGAACGTGAAATATCGAAATATGGATGAATTTCGCGACCGAAAGAGAAGTGGACGTCCAAGGAAAACAACCTCACGCGATGACAATGCCATAAAGCGCATAGTTATGCGTTCTCCAAGGAGTTTGTGCAAGAAAATCAAGGCCATTCTACATCCAAAAGGGTCTGATATTAGCATCACTGCTGTTTCCCGAAGTCTTAGCAAAGATTTTGGATTAAAGTCTTACAAACCTGCACATAAACCTAAACTAACTTTGCATTGAAAAAGAAGAGGCTCCAGATTGCGAAGCGTCATCGATCGTGAACTGCTGAAAATTGCAGCCAAGTTCTTTTTTCTAATGAATGAACTGTGCGGCAATTTGAGTCACGTGAAGCACATGTTCGATAAACAAAAGGCAAAACGTTTGATGAAAAATTCACCGTTAGCACCGTGAGACATCCGTCTCGTCACATGATATGGGGTGTTATGTCAGCCACCGGTACTGCTCATTTATCCTTTTGGCCGACAGTCACTCCCATGACTGGTCCTTTTTATGTATGAATGTTACGTGAGAAGCTGTCAACTCAGGTGCACGTGCACAGATGAAGGATCTTTATGTATGATGGTGCTTCATGCCACTGATCAGAGACAGAAAAGGACTACCAGCAGAGCAAAACATAGCTGTGCTTCACTGGCCCGGTAATAGTCCGGACCTTAACCCCATCTAAAATTTGTGGACCATTTTAGAAGACAAGGTAGCAGAAAAACAACCATCAAATTCCCAAGCTTTGATTGACGAGATAACGTACGTGAGGTGCAAATACTCTTTAGGTGACTACTGCAAATTCTTCATTGAGAGTATGCCACATCGTTTTCTGTCCGAGGAATTCGTCTCAAAGATGCGACACCTCAGTGGGCAAAATGCAAATGTTTACATTTCCCATGCAAATGTTTACCACATACATTTCTGATGGACTGCCATCACAGAGTCGCTCGAAATACAACACAGATTGATTTCAACGATCATTCTGTCTCACGTGCGTTGCATCATCTCTGGATAGACATTCTATGAAGTAGTAAGACCTTATGGTTTTTTGTGTGCTTGCTTGTTTGTTTGTTTTCTTCACGGGGAAATTTCTAATTTACAGACAACTTAAAGTCAAATCAACACAAGTACTTATTTTCAAAGTTTAACGTTCATTGTAAATATTCTCCGTATATACTACTGGCAGTCTGTCTCAATAAAGATATCCGTTAGTGCGTGAAAGCTTGGCAATCTCAGTTGTTTATGCTAATAAGAAACGGATTTTTGTTATAGATTTATTTAATTGGTATATACTTCTGTTTTATTTTTAGACATTTGTCAGTTACAGACAATTAACGCCAATATATGGAAGTGTAATAGTAAGGTCAGGTGATGCGTAACATCACAGCCTCTCCTTGACAAATGTCAACCCCGCCTTCTCGTGGTGCATCCTGTTCCCACTAAAGGGGCTCTGACGACCGCCCATAGCGGTATAACTATACCATCGGGATTAGAGGAAATTCTATCCCACACTCACCAACCCGCTTGGCCAGCGTGGTGAGTTATGGCCAAACCCCTCCAAAATGACTCCACAACTTAAATCTTGGCCCTCAGTCTCCGGCAGCTGGAATGTACCTGGCCAAGGCAGCGGCCAGTGCGACATGAAGGCAGAGGGTGCTAAGAATCCCCGGAGGACCGGACTAGGCTGCCATCTGATGCTGACCTTGGCAACGTACAATGGACGCTCCCTATCTTCTGATTCAAGGCTTCTTGAATTGGAAGAGGAACTACAAAGGATCAAGTGGGACATCGTCGGGCTAAGTGAGGTAAGGAGAAAAGGAGAAGATCTCATTGAACTTAAAAGTGGACATCTCTTCTACTATCGTGGGACAGATACTGGCAGAACTAGTGGTGTTGGATTTATAATAAACAAGAAACTGAAGGATAAAGTGGTAGAAGTTGAAAGTTCCTCTGACAGAGCTGCACGACTCGTTATCCAACTATCGAGAAGATACCAGGCTCAGATTATTCAAACTTATGCACCCACCACAAGTCATCCTGAAGAAGAAATTGAAGAATTTTATGAGGAAATTTGTCATCTAAATAATAAAGGTAAGCAGCACTTGAAAATAATTATGGGAGATTTCAATGCAAAAATAGGGCAACGGCAACAGAATGAAACTTCAGTAGGTAAATTCGGTCACGGCAACAGAAACCAGCGTGGAAATACTCTCGTTGAGTTTGCAGAGGCAGAAGGGTTTTTCATCTTGAACTCCTTCTTCAAGAAAAAGCCACACAGGAAATGGACATGGAGACATCCAAATGGGACGACAAGTGAAATTGATTTTATTATGTGTAACAAAAAATTCGTCATAGAAGACTGCAGTGTGCTAAACAAGTTCAACACAGGTAGTGACCATAGATTGGTGAGATGTAAGATGCACCTCAACACTAAACTTGAACGTGGCAAGCTCATAAGACAAACAAAATCTATTGACATAACCAACCTTAAAAAACACCATTATACCTTCAAGTTGGAACTGAAGAATAGGTTCTCTGCTTTAGAAGGCCTAACATCGGAAGAAGTGGACATCTCTGAAGTTAACAGAAAAGTAACCAAAGCTCTTATGGAAACAGCAACAAAATTAGCTGGGTCTAAGAACAAGTTGCATGTAAATAAATTATCAGGAAAAACGAAAATGTTGATGCAAAAAAGAAGAGAGATGAGGACAACTAAAGAAGATGTGACTTCCAAAGTGGAATATATAGAGCTATGCAAGACAGTACGAAAAAGTATCACTGAAGACGTAAGAAAATTCAACTGTGAACTAGTGAGGAAAGCAATTGAAAACAACCAAAGCCTAAAGATAGCAAAGGGACATCTCAGTAAGGGAAGAAAACAGATTATGGCACTGAGAAAAGAAGATGGTTCTGTAACAAGAAATAGAGGCGAAATTTTGACAAGGGTGAAAGATTTCTACTCCAAATTATATGAAAGGGATGATACATGCACTCCAGACATCATGAAAGATACCAGTACCAGAGTTCCTCCAGTCCTTCCAGCAGAAGTTGCACATGCAATCAAGAACATGAAGCAGGGAAAAGCTCCAGGAGAAGATGGAATTACTGTAGACATCATACAAGAAGCAATTGGAGAAATCGAAACAGTACTCGCCCAAATTTTCACTCGATGCCTTAATGAAGGAAAGATTCCTGAGGATTGGAACACCGCTACAATGATCCTGCTACATAAGAAAGGTGACATTGAGGATCTCGGAAACTACAGACCTATCAGCCTCCTATCAGTAGTTTATAAAATCTTCACTAAAGTTCTTTCACACCGCTTGAAGGTAACACTGGACATGGCTCAACCGAGAGAACAAGCTGGATTCAGGAGTGGCTACAGCACAATAGATCATATCCATGTGCTGAGAGAACTAATTGAAAGAGCGAGGGAATATGAACTTCCATTGTGCATGGCTTTTATCGATTATGAAAAAGCCTTTGATTCGGTGAAACCATCAGCAGTTACAACGGCTCTGAAAACCTGTGGTATTGAAGATGCATACATTAATATTATTAATAACATCTATGAAAATGCAAGTGCAAAGATTAGGCTGTTTGAAAATACAACACACATAAAAATTGGAAAGGGAGTGAGACAAGGTGACACCATATCTCCGAAGCTCTTTAATGCCACATTGGAGGGTGTTTTTCAGTCACTGAGCTGGGAAAACAAGGGGATAAAGATTAATGGAGATTATCTAACCCACCTTCGTTTTGCTGATGACGTAGTCATTTTTGCAGCTACCCCATCAGAGCTGCAGAGTATGATCCAGGAACTTGCTGACAAGAGTAAAGAAGTGGGATTAAAAATGAACTTTCAGAAGACAAAAGTGATGTTCAATGCTTTTACAAGAAATGAAGATTTGTCGATTGATGGAGAAAAGCTGGAGATAACAGACACGTACGTTTATCTTGGACAGCAGATATCAAGTGAGGGTCACATTGATGAAGAAATTAATCGGCGTACAAAACTTGCCTGGAGAGCTTTTGGAAGAAACAGCATAATTTTCAAGAGCAATATGCCATTATGTCTTAAAAGAAAAGTGTTTGATCAATGCATCCTTCCAGTGCTTACGTATGGTGCAGAGACGTGGACCTTAACTAAAAGAGACATACAAAGGCTGCAGACAACTCAAAGAAGCATGGAGAGGTGCATACTTGGTGTAACCAGGAGAGATAAGAAGAGGAACTCGTGGATCCGAAAAATGACGAGAGTGGAAGACATCATGATCAGAGTAAAATCCCTGAAATGGCAATGGGCTGGACATACTGCCAGAAGGACAGATCATCGATGGACAGCCGAAATTTTAGATTGGATTCCAAGGGACAGGAAAAGACCCAGAAGAAGACCACATGGGAGATGGGTGGATGAAATTCGAAAGTATGCAGGGGTGACATGGAGGAGACTGGCACAAGACAGACCGTTGTGGAGGAAACTTGGGGAGACCTTCGTCCAGCAGTGGATTGATAATGGTTGACAATGATGATGATGATGATGAATAGTCACATGACCTGCTGACGTTTTGCCTTGTTCTTTATAAACAACGTGGGCGGCAGTAATCCATGTAAACACACAAAACAAACAGGATCTCTCGAAATTCGAGAAAGATTTTATCGTGGGGTCACGTTCAGAAGGAATCACTCATTAACGAAACAAAACAAAATAATTTTTTTAACAATAGCAACATTTCAAAGGTATTTAGCAATTGAAAAACAACCGGATCTTCCATATCCAAGGAAGATAAATTCGGCTGGTAAACTGGATTAAATGAGCGTGACTGTCCTGCAGTAAGGAGGACTGTGCGGCATATTAGGTCTTATAATCAGCAGCTGTGTGGCACAATAGGTCTTATAATCATCAGCAATTGATTGCCGAATTCAATCAGGTCTATGTTCATCCCATCACGACCCAAACCATGTGTAGGAAATTACAGAAATTAGTCGTGGAAATCGTCTTCCATTTGGAAAGCCTTGTGTCTCATTAAAAATCTGGAAAATATTCTTACAGTGGGGTAAGGACGGCATGAGTGAGCTGCAGGCCAATGGTAGAAAGCGATGTGGCCAGATGAATACCTACCTCGTTTTGCACTGATTATCGGCAGAGGCGCATTAAGGGATGACATCAGCATACCTTGTTAGCATAATCCGAGCATCTGAAGGTGATAAATGCTATGGATAATTTAATTGCGCAATAGACCAGTTCTTTTCATGCCTGTTTTAAAAAAATGTCATGAAAGCTACTTTAAAGTAATGTTCTTGATCGCTTGTTTTCAGAAGTGTAGAAAACGGAAATATCATACGCTTCGCACTTGCACTGAGGTACCATCGAATTAGAGATAGCAGAAATGATTGCTGCTTCTCTTGAAATATCGTGCATGGCAAGACGAACCTGTGGTTAGATACAGATATCGCCCACAGTTCCCCAGTAGTGACCAGTAAAAGGCGTCATGGTTCAGACACTTGTCTTGGGCGGTTTTGACAAAACGAAGATTGTAGGTGTCCGTAGAATAGGGCACTCCAACTCCGAATGTGTCAACGCACTAAGGATTTCCCATGCAGCAGTATTCAGAGTGTTTCCAGAACACGAAAATTGGGGCACAAGAATAAATTGCTGAGCTGTACCATATTTGACAGCTCGTGGTGTACACCGTGTGGGCCAAATTGTTCGAACTGATACAAGAGCCTCAACGCTTTGCCTGGGCGAAAGCCCACCGACACTGGATCAAAGAGGTCTGGAATCGGATAGCCAGGAGTGAAGAATCCATATTTAAACTTCATCGAGCAGGTGGCAGAATACGGATTTCGTGTCAACCTCATGAAGCCTGTATATACCTATTTCAGAAGTGACGCACATGTCACGACGGCGAGTTACGGGGACAAACGTCGTCGGTGTAGCTTATTTGGGAAAGCATAGGGTCCGCAGCAGGAGAATGTTGATTAGATTTCAGCCACAGGCAACCGTCTTTTACGCTATATGCCTTGGATCCTTCGTGTGAAGTTGAAACAGTACAGACAGGTGGTAGCTTAGTGGTGGTCTGGGGTTTCTTCATCTGGAAGGCTTTGGGACCTTTGATACGCGTACAGTCGACTTTGAGTGTCTTCAGATAAGCGGACATCTTAGCCGATCATTTGCATCAAGTCATCTCCAGCATGCATTCCAATGGCAATGAAGTATTCCCGAGAGATAATTAGCTATAACACGTGGCTCACTGTATAGTTACTAGAGCCATGTAGTGGATTTGACGCGCTTCGGATGCCACCTAGAGGCCCGCATTTAAACCCAAATGAACATCTCTGATAGACCGTCTAGCAGGCTAAAGACCGCTACTGCGCAGAAGACTGTGATGAATTGTGTGCTGTGCTGCATTGTCCTGATCACCACTGTAGTAGTTGCTGGTGATTTATCGCACTATGTCCCAGCGGTCGCTGTGAACAATGCGCGACAGTCTTTGCTCATTCCCTTCTGGCATCAATGAGCTGCGTTCGACAACCGGCTGAACGACGGTTCGTCGTTTGGTCATCTGTGCACCACTTTTGATACGTACTCACTACAGCTGCACGTGGACAACTCAAAAGCTGCGCCGTTTCCTACGTCGTAGTTCCGAGTCACCGTGCCATCACAATTGTCCTTTATCAAACTTCGATGAAATGGCAGCTTTTCCCATTCTGACTCCGAACACTCTAACATCCGAGACCCGGTCCTCCAGGTTGTATATATACTGATTTATGAACCTTAGCTTCGCCACCGCTCGGTCTCCAGGCGCGCTCAATTATCTAGGTTGGGGGTGGTCATAATGGAATGGTACATCAGTGTAGGTATCATTGTTGAGCGATTCAAAGTACAGAAGTTAATATATTAATTTATATAAAGAAGATATAAAAATAAATTCCATTACGAATAGTCAGATAAAAATACAGCAAGCACTTTTTCATAAACATTACTAAAATGTAAATACAGTGCATTCAATGATAATACATTTCAGGAATGGATACACTGAAGAAAAAGTAGATAAAAATTAGAGAAAGCAAAATCTTTGGGTGTAAGTTGAGTTGTGTGTCTTTTTTGTCGATGTATTAGCAAAGGAAATGTGTGTCTCCTGTCTGCAGTATCTTCTGTCGTAAGGACTAATGGAGACAGCATTTTATTTTTATTTTTCATTGGTCTTTTTCAATAATGCGCACAGTGGAAATGTTGGTCTCAGACTTGGAAGCTTGGACACAGACATTCATTTTGTAGGACGAATTTTGGTGCAGAGTGACTGATAACAAAAAATCCTCTCCTCTTGCCCCATTCTATGGGGTTAGACAAGCTAGGTTTAGGACTTCATACTCTAGGAAGTTAAACCAGATTTAATTCTGGTTAGACGACTTCACAAGGACAAGTTTATCCGAATTTTTGACTGAGTGACGTATACGGGTAGTGTACAAATGTCGAGTCATTCTGTCGTTCGTGCTCTAGAATCAGGTTACTGATAGAACGCCTGACATTGTAGGAACGAAATCGTTTACAGTTTTGTCTGAGAAGCGCTTTGTGGAGATCAAAATTGCATCAAATTGAAACCGAGACAACGGTGATAATAAAATAACATTATTAATACAAATCCTTAAAATAAGTATTCTGGGCTTTGGAGGGGGTTTTAATCCTTAAACCTCAGTTGCGATTGGGCCCCTGAATGGTATCGCCCGCTAAAATATTCTGGAAAATGGCTATCCTAACGACAAAACGGCTGGGAGTCAGCGCGGTCAGAGGAAACTGGGGAGAATCGTAAAAGCAACCGACGGACTACAGTGAGAATCTTCCAAATACGCGGAGACAATGTAAAGAGACAAAGTCATCGCTCTTTCCACGTTTTTCTTAAATCAACACACAGCAACCAAAATATTGTATTTCATCACAGCTATGATCGAACCCCAGATCTCTCGATAATTAGTCGAGTGCGTTCGCTTTACGCTACGGTTCCAACCATTCACACCGCTATGTTTGCCCATTTCTGAGCATCTGACTTCACAACTTGGATTTTTAAGTCAGACGTTTACAGATGGGCACACATAGCACCGTGGATGGTTGACACCGTAGCGTAAAGCGAACGCACTCGACTAATTACCGAAAGATCTGGGGTTCAATCTCAGCGGTGTCGAAATACAATTTTTTGGTTGCTGTGTGTTAATTAAAGAAAAGCATGGAAAGAGCGATGGCTTTGTCTATTTAGACGAACTACAGCCTAGCAATCACTATACATATAACCATTGGTGAACCGAAGGTCACCTCCAAATGGACCAGGTATCTTGCTATGTTTAGAATGGGCTACAGCAGCCGACGATTATGTCTAGGGCCCATGCAGTCAACGCAAAACAAGAAAGCACATTTTCAGCGTTACTGGGAGCATCGACACTGGATCTTCAAGAAACGGGGAAACGTTGTTTGTACAGACGAATCAAGGCTCCTTCTGCATCAGGCAGGTGGTAGGATCTGAATTTCACGCAAGCAACATGTGGCAATGGAATCATCCTGTCAGTTGTCAACACTAGAGAACGGCGTCAGTGGTTTGCTGGTCTGGGGAATGTTTCCAGGACATATATCAGATACCTGACGCCCATCCAAACGGACACGCCAAGTAGGGTAACACACCTGCTCACAAAGCCCATATCATCACTGAACGGGTTCAGGAACATACCAGCCAGTTTTCTATGCTTCATTGGCCACCACATTTTCCAGATTTAAACCCCATCGAGCATCTCTGATATGAGGCATGTCCTCTGCAAGGCTCAGCTGCCGTCCAATTTGCAGCAACTGCGCGACTTTGTTATTTCCGAATGGTACTGCATTTCTGCAAGGCGTTTCCAACTTCTACTAAGTTCCATGCTTTACGAATTCGGGTTGTTCTGCCGACCAAGGGCACAACGGGCAATCACGTAGGTGCACCAAATAAACTGGCATCTTAGTGTATAATGTTATCCCAAGTGAAGTAACCCATATATGAGGTCTGGAGCTATATTCTTTATATATCGTATTCGTTTATTTTGCATTATAGCTACTGAGTTATGGAGAAATGTAAATAACGTTTCGCCTACCAACTTTCTATTACTTAACGGAAAATAGCATTCTATTGAGTACCAGAAATGATATTTTGCGTGCCTGTATTATTCCAAGAACCTGTTTCAGTTGAATAAATTCGGCCAAAAGAATATTGTATTTCAGCTATTTGGCACAATCACAAGTATTATTGGAAAGGCAGTCCTAGTGCCACAGTTGTCAGATATACTAGTTTTTGGCAACTCGCCCTAGTTGGACTAAAATTTTTGATTGGGTGTAGGTCATGCACTTATTCAGCGGCACTGGCAATCTCCCCTCCTTTGAATTACTGACTCTAAATTAAGGGCGAGGCGCTGCTCATAATCTTAGAAACTGCTGGTGGTGACAGCTAACCGCCGTCGACTTGAAGTTAAATTGGGAATTACATTCACTGAAACACCTACTGTGTAACGGGGATGGGTCTTTTCGACCTGTCCAATGTTACGTTCTATTTAAAGGGGATGGGCCATTTCGACCTGTCCAATGTTTTGTTGTAATTGATGGGATGGGTCTTTTCGACCTGTCCAATGTTATGTTCTATTTGATGAGGAAGGGTCTTTTCGACCTGTCCAATATTATGTTGTAATTGATGGGGATGGATCTTTTCGACTTGCCGAATGTTATGCTGTAATTGATGGGGATGTTTTTTTCGAAATGTCCAATGTTATGTTCCATTTGATTGGGATGGGTCTTTTCGACCTGTCCAATGTTATGTTATTTGATGTGGATGGGTCTTTTCAACATGCCCAATGTTATGTTCTATTTGATGGGGATCGGTCTTTTTGACCTGTCCAATGTTATGTTGTAATTGATGGGGATGGGTCTTTTCGACCTGTCCAACGTTATGTTCTATTTGATGGGGATGGGTCTTTTTGACCAGTCCAATGTTATGTTGTAATTGATGGGATGGGTCTTTTCGACATGTCCAATGTTATGTTCTATTTGATGGGGATGGGTCTTTTTGACCTGTCCAATGTTATGTTGTAATTGATGAGGATGGGTCTTTTCGACCTGTCCAATGTTATGTTATTTGATGTGGATGGGTCTTTTCAACATGCCCAATGTTATGTTCTATTTGATGGGAATCGGTCTTTTTGACCTGTCCAATGTTATGTTGTAATTGATGGGGATGGGTCTTTTCGACCTGTCCAACGTTATGTTCTATTTGATGGGGATGGGTCTTTTTGACCTGTCCAATGTTATGTTGTAATTGATGGGATGGGTCTTTTCGACATGTCCAATGTTATGTTCTATTTGATGGGGATGGGTCTTTTTGACCTGTCCAATGTTATGTTCCCAAAGTGCTAGCTGAGATCTTACATTTCGTGCAATTTGTAGTTCATCTTCTCAACAAAGCTGAAAAAAGTATGCTTCTTTCAACAGGTTTTTAATAATAACACTCGTTTTTATTCATTAACGTGAACTAAGAATGCACCGTGCGCCTAAAACAAAAGGGCTCTAAAAATGTGCTTTCTAAAGTAGAAAAAATCCCCAGCTGGTACTTTGGAAATCTGGTTCTTCACTCACCGAAGTCTTGCCCAAACGTTCATGGGGAATGAATTACCACACGTATCTGCTTTATATTTTTGTACATGTTTATTATTATTATTATTATTATTATTATTATTATTATTATTATTATTATTGTTATTGTCTACTTTGTTGCCCAGTGCCTGGGGTATTCATCCTAGTCCTGGACATTAGGAATTTTCTAGTGGCATGGCATGTCTGTGGAATGACTGCCTTTTGATTTGGGTGCAGCAGTGTTTGTGGCAATCCTAATTCCTCGAGATTTCTTTGAAAGTTTGTTGGTACCACTGCGGTTGTCGAAATGACAACTGGTACAATGTGTGCTATGCTTTGTTACCATATCCTTTGGATTTCCATTAGCAGGTTCTCATATTTTAAGATTTTCTCAGATACTGTTCTTTGGATGTTTTCTGTTAGTGGAACTGCTACATCTATCAGTTGTGTCTTCTTTAGTTTTTTCCTCTACGGTAACAATGTCAGGTCGAGGATGGTCGATGTTCTTGTATACGATAGTAGGTTTGTCCCAGGGCAAAATGAAATTCTGATTTTCGAGAGTATATTCTATGTGGCACTTGTAATAATTATTATTTTTATTATTGCACTTTATCTAATTTTATTATCTTATGCAATGGCATCTATAGCATGGTCCACATGTCATAACGGACGTGAAGACAAGTACAGACGTAATCACTCATGATTTGAAAAAAAAACGTAGTACGATGTGACACAAACCAGAATCACTGCCTCTTGGACTGTGGGCCTTAGTAGCTGTAAGAACATAAAGCATCCAGCTGAGTAATAAGAGTCTGAAGAATTATATATCAGTTCTAAATGGAATTAGTAGAACAATTAGTATGTGCGCTATTTTCAGCTTCCACAAACCTTTTTAATCTCTGCAGCCAGTTAGACATACCTGTTGATTTTTGTTGTATAGTTATTCTGAATATTACAGCCTAACGGTACCAATATGTCAATAATGACTGCTTCTTTCTGGCTTTTGACATATAGCACTATGTCTGCATGATTGACAGAGATGGTTACATCTGTTTTAATCTCAAAGTCCCATTATTCTTATTATTATTGTCTGGGCCTAAATAACGCGTCATATACGGGATTTTTTATGTATTAGAAAGGTATTTTTACTACTTTACCTCTTAGTTGCTGACTCGTTTTCGTCTCATCTCTCAGGCTCAGAGTCAGTTTCTGTTTCTTCAAGGAGGGATTCACCTGCAGGAGAACATGCGCGATCATGTTGCAGTTCAGATTCATAATCTTTTAACATCCAATGTCTCAGGGACAGATTATCGTTTCTGCTAGTGAGAGATTTGTGTGGTCTTGTGTTTGAGGAGCATATTTTTTCATTCTTTTGTGCTTCGAGATACATAATGAGAATTATCTACTTACCTTAAGAGGGTTTTTTCTCTGATGTCATATTAAAAACCAAGCACTTCTTAGCTCTATCATTCGCCCTTAACCAGTATTTAAAAAACATACACTCACGCTTTCTAAAAGGACTTTTATTTTTACTTATTTTGTACTTATTGCCTTTTCATTTCGACTCATGCAATCAATTCATTGTAGGAAAAATGTTCGTAAGGTATGCAAAGATATCTCCAGCCGACGTCGAGAACTGACAAAGCGCACTACACGAAAGCCCACTGACGCTAAACCAAAGGGAGCTCCTGGTAAAGCATCAAATCAGAAAGCACCTACGACACATCAAGGCCTTTCTGGCTATCTGGCTGCAACTCTTGCAAACCACAACGCTGGACCTTCAGCTACCATGTCCTCAAACAATGCTGCAACTTCGACTGCAGTGGCCTTAAACAAAGCTGCAATTTCGACTGCAGTGGCCTTAAATAATGCTGGATATCCGTCTGCAGTGCTCGCTAACAGCGCAAGCTTTTTCCTGCTACACAGAGTGTTGTACCTCACCAAATGCTATGGATGGATATATATTCAGTTGAGCCTTCTGCAAGAGTTCAACCTCGAGTAAGTTTATAACTTTAGATTATTCGCCATGTGAATGCAGTCGTTCGTTGCCAATATCAAAGCAGATATGTAAAAATTTAATTTTTGTATTCCTTCTGTGGCTCCTATTTCATTCTGACCAGAGAAGAAACACAGCTAAACATTTTGCAGCTGGCACGTGACCAGCACCTAAAGTGTTGTACTGCTCAATTACAAATATTTGGATAAATTACATGTAGAAGCGCAGTTTGAGGAATCCTTCGAAATGCCTAAGGATGGAAATGCATCCGATATAGGATTTTTTCAGCTTTTGGGGGCGCTTGCGTAAGATATACGTACATAACAAGATACTCGTATCTTTAAAATGGGACCCTGTCTTAACACAAAATCCGTTTATGTTCCGTAAAATTTAAAAATAACTTTAAACTGGGTAGGATGTGGCACGTTCAGTTTAGGGATCGTGAATTAAACCGGAAGGGTCAAAGAACGATGAAACGGATCCCACTGAAACGATTTGCAACTGTCATTTCCTGTGGAAATCGTTCGTTGACGGAGTCAACGAACGAAACTAGAGGTTTTGACCCAGAAACGATTCGCAAAGAATCATTCCTTACGGAAATTGTTCAACAGAAGCATCAAAGAACGGCACAAACGGATTCTATTCAGAACCGATTCGCGACAGTCAATTCCTGCAGATATCGTTCACTGGAGGTGTCAACGAACGAATAAGTAATTATTTTTGTGTATGGAATCGAAGAAATTGCTTTGCCCATCTCTACAACAGGATCGTCAGAGCTCCGCCGAAGGTATCTGAGGTCACGTTTCTTAACCGTCTGGGTGCGCAAAGACCTGAGCAACGTCTATGATCCTTCTCGAATTTTCCGTTTGTGACGTCAAGCCGGCGCTCGAAAAATTTCGGACTTCGTTTTGGTGTTCGGGATCTTCGTTTGAGGGATTCTCAGCCTGTACTTCACCTATACGTACAAGGTGATCGTAATTAACATACCCTTATTCAACGCTATCTAGAGAGAAATTTAGTTTTCCAAATGCAACCAAAATCGGTGCGATGACATTTCAAGACATGTGGAAAGCATTTCCGTAATACAAAATAATAATAAATAAATTAAATAAAAAAGACCAGTGCCACAACTCACAACTGTAGCATTTGTGGTCCTGCAAGCTACGAATGTTTTATTTTTACAGTACTCTCATGCTGTACCGAGATCTCTACCTTAGAGATGCAAGGGGTAGTGCTCAGTGTGGTCCGCATTCTGAAGTTGCCAAAACTGAAGACGATAAATACTGTGTTCAACGGCCGACCGTAACTGAACCTCTGTTATGCTTCTCATATTCAATGGGATACTGTCTTTGAAGGCTGCCAAGTTTGTAACATGTCCTTGATAAATACCCATGTTCAGTGTCCCCATAACCGGAAATGACCAGGAATTAAATCCGGAGAATGACGTGGCAACACTGTGCCATAAGATAAATTCAACTGCTGCAACACTGTGCCATAAGATAAATTCAACTGCTGCAACACATGCGCTGCTGGTGCCTGCAACATTATTCATTGAATATTCCATAACAGCTGTGGCAACATCTTCCACGACTTGTGAAGTGATAGATTTGCGTCCTCGACCAAGTTTAACACCTGGACGTCCGGTTTCCTCGAATCGAGTCATCATTCTCCTGAGAGCTTGTGGAGTCAATGGTCCTCGGCATAATTCCCAAAGTGTAGTCGCACAATTCCCGTTGTTTTCATGAAACAGCTTCACAGGAAATGCGTGTTCCGGCATGAGAATGGTCATCGTACTCGATAGGAAAGACAAGCAGTTGTTTTGGCCACGTTTATACCCAGAACTTGGCAACGACTCTTATGCTTATGCAAATTTCGTTGCTTGCAGCGCCAAAAGTTTCATAGTGGTGAGTTTGGGTACTTTTTCCTTTCTTGCGGAAATGTCTTCCACATGTCCTGAAATGTCGCCATACCAAATTTGGTTCCATTTTTACTGCTAAATATCTCTTTACACACGGTTGAACAGTGGTACTTAAATTACTGTCCCCCGGTATTTTAGTTCTTTAAATGTGTTCGTCTAACATATTGGCTACATCAGATAGGAATCTTACAATTTGAGGTGCCACTTACGAGAAAAAAAACGATATTAAACCTCAACAAAAATAAAGGATCGGAACATCACCTTCGATCGAACACAGCTTAAACTTATTTTTATAGAATTGTATTTCTAAGCTTATGTTGTTTAATAAATCATTGTTGAACAAGAACAAACATAAGAAATATACATGAAGGTAATTATCATGATCCTTCATAGCAAACCTCTTGAAAAACATCCGTTGAGCACAACTCCTACAAAGGACATGCAGTATCGCTATCGACAAGTCAAATACCATTGGACCTCATCGAGAACACTATTAAATCAAAACTGTGAAGCCACAGGCCATATCGATGTTAAAATATAACTCTTCGGTCGATAACTCTTTGCAGTTCTTACTTAGGGATCAGAAATATACACCTTAACTAAAACAGAAATTCAGAGGCTGCGAACATTTTAAAGAAGCTTGGAGAGACGCATCCTTCTTTCAGCTATATCCATAGATGGCAAGGAAGTTTAGCGAAAATAACTTGTGATTAGGAAAATTTCAAGCGTTGGTGACATCGTCATAAAATTAAAACCTTCAAGTGAAAATAAGCCAGACATCTTGCTAGAGCAACCGACAATCTACTGAAATTTTAGTGTAGATACCAAAAGACAGGACCAGAGAAGTCTCAGAAGGAGGTCACGTAGGAAATATGTGGATAAAATTCGAATTCACGCAGGAGTGAAATGGAGGAGACTGGCTCAAACAACACATCACTATGGAAGAGACTTGGAGAGACTTGCATCCAGCATTGAACTGGAAATATCTATTTGATAGTGGTGGTGATGATGACGATAAACGCTCACACATGGCGCTAGAAATATTTTATCCGCTGTGTGTATGTGTGTGTACACGCTGTGTAAACATAAGTAGTCGGACACCACATATGCAAATACACCTGAATTTGCATATCGAGACGAACAGGCGTATTGTGTTTGTTGAGTGGTGTGTATAAAGGAGAGCGTTGGCGCAGTTGTCAGCTTATGATGGAAGCGACTATGCCTCGTGGAGATGAACAGACGGACTTTGAAAGAGGCATGGTGGGCAGATGCCATCCGAATAAGCAATCAGTGCGTAGCATTGCCACTCTTCTGGGTTACAAAAAACCTACTATCGCTGACGTTTTCCACCAATGGCAAGCAGGTGGTCCCTCTACAGCAAAGTCACGTTCTGATAGGCCGCACATACTAATGGATCTTGCCAAACAAAACTATCTGCAAAATGTGAAAAAGGTACGCACGTCTTCCACCACAACTGTGGTCAGCGATGTCACATAAGACTGTGGAACAGCAATTTTCATCAGAACAGTCCGTCGAGATCTGGATGTCCATGTTTCAAATGCTAGGTTAACTGCGCATAAGCCCTACAGCACTCGAAGAGATGGTAAATGGCGAACGGAGTAGTGCCTCACTCGCCGTTCGTGGACAATTGAAAAAGCGATGGGCGTCTTGTGGAGTGACGAGTCACCCCACTTTTCCTCTCTCTTTTTTTCATTCAGATGCGCATATGCAGGCATAGAATTTATCAGTTTAACACAGTAAGGAAGCTGCATTGCCCCTACAGTCAAATATGGAGAAGGATCTGTGAGCTCTTTCTGCGGTGAAGGACTCTGTCCGTCCTTTGTGCTGCCTCCCAGCCTGATGGCAGCTCTGTACGAAAACGTTCCAAACAATTCTGCACTAGGCAGTAATGGTATGCTCATCCCTGCCTGTTGGAGCAAGATGGAGCGACTTGCCACAGTAGAAGGTATTCCAAAGTCTGATTTGAACAGCAGGACATCCAAGTGTTGAATCGGAGGAGTGTTTGTCCGACGGAGCTTAATGTTTCTTCTTCCCTTGAACCAGTGGTTCCAAATTAGAGGCAGCCAACTGTTTACAACCCATAGATTTACAATTAGATGCAGCCAGCTGCTTACAACAAAAGTTCTATTTACAAGGGAAGACTTTCAACTGTCACTCTCCAAAATTGAAGAAACGTGACCAGGAGATTGAACTAAAGACACAAACCAATGGGTGTACTTCAGTTTTGGCCCAAATGAACTGACAGAGATCAACGCGGGGTTTGAAAATAGCTTTAAAGCACAAGTAGCGAAAATCCTCTACCATGTGTTGTGGTGCGTGAAATGTAAACCCAAATATCAGTTATGTCCCCAAGATTCAAAATAAGCTTATGTCATACAAAAAGTAACAACAACCTTTATTACAGATGTAAATGAACATTTGTGGCATTGTACACATGACGGAAGCAAAGTAATTTGGAACAATGAGAGCAACGCAAGATCCCGAAGTTACTGATAATTGTCGTTGATATCTGAAAAACAAATACGTTGAACATTATCAAAGGAAGCGTCATCACTTTCACAGTATCCAAATTTTTTTTCATGATGAAATTTTCTGACTGCAAGTGATTGTGTTTGAATGAAAGTAGGAATATCATGTTATTTCGATGATGGAATACAAAATCTTGGAAATTTTGAAGTGTTACGTAATCAGATATTTTATGTGCATATATTTTATACTGGCGAAGAAAATAAACATAAAGAGGTTGAATGAAACCTGTTGTCTTTGGTGGTATAGTGAGCAGAGGTGGTATGGTTTTCTACACTTGTTCTCTAAGGACATTTTCGGACCACTGTTCATCTTTGTCAGTTCATTTGTGCCAAAACGGAAATACACCCATTGGTTTTTGCCCTTGATACTATCTCCTGGCCACGTTTCTTCAATTTTGGAGAGTGGCAGTAAAAAGGCTTCCTTTTTTAGAAAGCCTATGCATGTAAGAGCCGTAAGACAAAAACACCATCCATGCTTCACCGGGATTCGAACCCGGACACACCTGCGGCGCTTAAACAACTGGACCCCCACGGTTGCGGATAAGGCATTGGTGATGTACATTTGTTAAGGCGCTGCCTCTGTCCTTTCCCAGAAGCAGAGGACCCACATTAAGGACGACAGACTGCTTACAGCTCTTAGAGTTGCCCGTAGCAGTCCTTAAAACCCTAACTATTCTGCACAGGTGGCTAATCGATCTGAGGTGCTGTTTCTGAAAATTCTCTCCATGTGGTCCCAGGTTCGAACCCTGTACTTGGCACGGGTGATGTACTTCCCTGATGGCGTTGGCTATTGTGCTTTACCTGGAAACAGTGACCCCAAATCAGCTGTTAGAATTGGTCATGGTGGATATCACTCCCCACTAAAAGAAAATTTGTAAAATCATGCGATGCATTGATAATGATACGCTTTCCAACATACCAGAAATCATTACTCAAGTTATTACTCACGTTATAAAGATAGTGGCTGCAGAACAAATCTCGCTCCTATGCCCTGACCTTTGACCCCATTTCGATCATATTCAACAAAACCGGTTAAGCATACTTTCGTAACAACAGGATAAAGTTTTGTTTCATTCAAAGCATTTTTAGGTAAATATGACGCATATAGGCAATGGAATGGATCCCACTCCTATGTCTTGACCTTTGACCTCATATATCCCATTTTCAGTAGGGTTCATTCTTAGATGGTTCCCTACCCCATACTGAACTTTCATTAAAATCGAACTATTTTTACGCAAGTTATGACGCATAAGGGCAATGGAATAGATCCCACTTCTATGTCCTGATCTTTGACCCCATTTCGTCCATTTTCAATAGGGTTAGTCCCCAGGTACTCCCCTACCACATACTAAAATATCATCGAAATCGAACTACTTTTACACGAGTTATCGTGCGGACGGACAGACGGACGGACAAAGCTTGAGCATATACGCTTCTTCAACCTACGGTTGGAAAGCGTAAAAAAGTTAATGAGTAAAAAAACGTACATGAAAAATCAACAAAGAAGGAAACTTTATATGTACTGGGGTCCAAAACCTAAGAACCAACATTATTTCCGAAGGTTACAACTACGAAATCAGACGCAAGAGCTTGTGGCAATTTGCATAACTTGGGACGTTCAGTAGAAAGCCAGTGCACATACAAAATATTAAATCGTGCGCACAGGGTTCAAGTGGTATTTCTTAAACAGATAAAAGAGAAAAGTGCGCGGTAGGCCACATGTGTTTGAAGGAAAATCTGGACGTGAAGGCATAAAGGTACGAACCTGTAATTTGCGTTATGCCTTAAAGACATCATCTAGAAGATTTCACGCGTTAAAGAGTTATAGGAAATCTGGAACAAAGCCGCCAATTCAGGGATATTGTCAGGGAGTTTGAGATCGCGTAAGTCTGGTATTCAGGTTTTGGGAAGCCTTTCAAACCAATGGAATGCGTTCCAGACGCATACTAGGAGTCGCAGTTGCTCTACTACAGCGCATGGAGACAGAGTTTTAATTGTAACAGCACACTGTAATAGCCGCACCATGGATGATCAGCTTACGAGTCGCTTCCATTCCAGTACAGTCACGTGGATACCCAGAGAAACTCTGGTAAGACGTCCACGGCATGTAGTACTAAATGCCTGAGGGCCTGTAGTCTTGCGTTCCTCTGTCTAGAACTCAGCATAGTGTACATTTTCAGTGGTGTCGTGTCAACATAAATTGGGCACGTCATCAGTGGGACAATGTAGTCTTCACAAATGAAAGTCGTATCAGTTTGTGCTCGGTTTCTAGATGTCAGCTGATCTGGCGTGAAAGTGGTACTGCGTACTAGCGTGAGAATGTGCAGGAAAGGGACAGATATGGTGGTACCAGACTCATGGGATGTAAGGAGCATCATAATTATTCTACGCACCGAGACACGGGTGCTGAAAATGGAACTATGGCGGGCGAACGATATAGCAACGAAGTTCTTCTACCTTATATTCAATTATTCTGTGGTGCCGTAGGTGACGACTTTCTTTTCATGGAAGACAACCTGACACCTCATCGTACGAGAGCAATGAAGACTCTTCTAGTGATCGATGCTATTTCCTTGCATCTATTGGCCTGCACGTTCCCCAGATCTGAACTGCATCAAACCCATATGGGATGCAATGGGGTTACGCATTGTCGCCTAACTCGCCTTTCCTACCATAAAAATGTTGGACCTCCTCTGCGTTCTGAGGGAGAAGTGAGTCAATTTTGATCAGAACCTCTTGGATCACTTGCTGCCCAGCATGCCACGATGTTTTGAGAGCTGCATCTCAGTTCGGTTTGGTTATATTGCATACTGAAATGTCTCTGTGCCTTGTTATCAGAAACTCCTGTATCACTTGGTGCACAGCATGCCACGACATTGTGTGAGCTGCATCGCAGTTCGGGATGGATATATTCCATACTGAAATGTCTGTCTGCCTGGTTATCAGGAACTCCTGGATCACTTGGTACTCGACATGCCACTACCTTGTGAGATCTGCATCGCAGTTTGGGATGGATATATTCCATACTGAAATGTCTCTCTCCCTGGTTATCAAGAACTCTTTGATCACTTGGTGCCCAGCATGCGACGACATTGTGAGAGCTGCATTGTAGTTTGGGATGGACATATTCCATACTGAAATGTCTCTCTTCCTTGTTATCAAGTACTCCTGGATCACTTGGTACGCAGCATGTCACTACCTTGTGCGAGCTGCATTGCAGTTCGGGATGGATATATTCCATACTGAAATGTCTGTCTGCATGGTTATCAGGAACTCCTGGATCACTTGGTACTCAGCATGCCACGACCTTGTGAGAGCTGCATTGCAGTTCGATATGGACATATTTCATACTGAAATGTCTCTCTGCCTGGTTATCAGGAACTCTTGGATCACTTGGTGCTCAGCATGCGACGACATTGTGAGAGCTGCATCGCAATTCGGGATGGACATATCCCATACTGATATGTCTCTCTGCCTGGGTAACAGGAACTCCTAGATCACTTGGTACTCAGCATGCCACGGCATTTTGAGAGCAGCATCGCAGTTCGGGATGGACATATTTCATACTGGAATGTCTCTCTGCCAGTTTATCAGGAACTCTTGGATCACTTGGTGCTCAGCATGCGACGACATTGTGCGAGCTGCATTGCAGTTCGGGATGGACATATCCCATACTAATATGTCTCTCTGCCTGGGTATCAGGAACACCTAGATCACTTGGTACTCAGCATACTACGACATTTTGAGAGCTGCATCGCAGTTCTGGATGGACATATGCCATACTGAAATGTCTCTCATCCTGGTTATCAGAAAATCGCTGTTCATTTGGTGCTCAGCATGCCACGACTTTATGAGAGCTGCATTGCAGTTCGGGATGGGCATATTCCATACTGAAATGTCTCTCCGCCTGGTTGTCAGGAACTCCTTGGTCACTTGGTACTCAGCATGCCACGATATTGTGAGAGCTGCATCGCATTTCGTGATAGACATATGCCATACTGAAGTGTTTCTCTTCCTGCTTATCAATAAACACTGTGCAGCCATTCTACAACTATGCCCTTCGGAAATTTTTAAATTTGCGTAAATACTGATTACAATGTAATTTCTGCGTGATTTATCAACAATTTTCATGTGTTTTTATATTGGAAATGTAGTTATTTCCCAATTTGGCTACGGTAACGTATTGTTCTTCTTATGGAAGTAAAGTGTTTGAACATCATTGTACTTTATCTTTGAATATGTTTGCAGAAATGTCCTTTCTCTTTTCTGCGTAAATTTCTGTTCAAATCATTTTAAGCGCTTTCACCACAAAAATTTAAGTGACAGTAGCGTCTTCGTTCTTCGAATGATTTGATTAGCTTTCGTTAACTGATGAAGTGTATTTTCTTCTCCAGGCTTTGGTTCCTGTTCCACAACAGACACGTGTGCATGTGCGTCATAAAATACTGTGTATGTTAGTGAAGATTTTAACTGATACCAGTTTTCCTCAACTGCGTCTAATTCTGAGCCTGCGATCAGAGATTCTTGGCGAGGATGGGTCAGTGAATGAGTCCTTTGTGCAGACTTTTAGTGCTGGTTTCCCAGGAGAAATGGAAGCTGATTTATTGGTAAGATTCTTATCATGTATGACGTATACTCTAAATGCACTTTTATTTTCAGTTTCTTTCTCTGTGTAAGCTTGAGTTCATTCTCTTTTAGCGTTTTCATCCTTAACGTTATATCTTCTCTCTTGCGGGATGAGGTTGGCAACATTCTTGAGGTCAGAGAGAGAGTGATGTATGCATGTTGACATGTAAGAACGAGAGATATATAATGTGAATGTATTATCGCTCGGGTTCCTAATTGGGTTCACCCGGCGTAATATTGGGAGCCAAGGGGGTGTCGAGTGGATTGTGATTCTGCGATTCCCTGATTTAGGGCTGACGCAGCTTCAGAATCCGCTGACGGGGCGTTGTGTTTCACATAGCGGATTTTCCTTTGGGAGTCAAAGGGTCCGCTGTGTGCCGCAATGTTTTTGTGAACGTCTGGATTTAAAATAAAAAGCATAAGTGAAGTGATTTTCTAAGTTCCGGTTCCAAAAGTTATATATATTCTCCAAGTAATCTAGGGTTGAGCACACATATTGTAGTTAACGACACACTCATCATGGAACTGAGACAAAATTAACAACAAAACAATTTATTGGTTATGATTTGGCATAATAATAAATATACGCTCATGATACTAGCAAAAATGATTTAAGACTCTCTGACAGGAACCTGTACTCAATTAGCTATTTGCTTATAAAAAATATTAATTCTATGTGTGGACTGCTCCGATAAAGATTTTATGTGAGGAAACACTAAAGAAAGAATAGGATGGATTTCCTACCCTAACCTCCGAATCTGGCCTAGATATCGCGCTGGTGACCACTCCTGAGCCGGGAGAATTCTCGTCCGCCAAACACTGTTATCGTTGTTCCTCCACCTAGGGTACTGGTCTGCGATGTCTGCCCCGGTCCGTCAAACTTGGTGCGGGCTCTCGTCATGCTGCCAGTCTCTGATACATCATGGCTGCGTCCACGTTTTGGACCACCAAAAAAAAACCCAAGTGACAAGTCACCAGTAATAAAAAAGTGCAAGTCAAGCGCATCGACTTAGAAGAACAAGTGAAAAGATGAAAGTGACGAAGTTCTTCTCTTCCCTTGTTAAAATTTTCGGCGACCCCCAAGAAGACCCACACTACCTCAAAATATCCCATCATCCAATCACTAGCTGGCAAACGCAAGCCTCCCTGAATTAAATTCCCCAGTGTAGATCTTACTGGTCGGAAAATTAACATTTTGATCTTCCATTCGTTAGGAGGTCAAGATTCCTACCCGCTTCAGTGAAATTCTGAAAACCGCTGAAGTTACGTTTCCCGCGTGATACTACTCACGGCCGTAAATCCTTACCTCAATTAAACTGCTAGCTCTGGTTCCAACAAGTCTACGGTCGGGCCAACACGCATTGTTGATCCTATAGACGGTGGACACTTCTATTGCCCCAATAAAACATACTACAAAGCCAGCTCGCCGATGGCTGTCGCCAGCGTTTACTCCTTACAGTGTCGGTCTATCCTGTGACGCCTTGTGCTGTCTAGCTAGTCTTGCGCCTTGCTGGGAGAGGGGGGACGGAGAGAGAAAAAAAGAAAAGATTCACCCGAAAGTATATGGCAAAATAAAACGTATTCTTTCTTAAAAAAACTGCATGAATTAATAAAAATGAATAAATAAATAAAAAAATGAATAAATAAATAAATAAATAAATGAATAAATAAAATAAATAAATGAATAAATAAACTAGGGAATGGGTTCTCGACTAAATGTGCAGCGCTCGAGTATGGGCGCTGTCACAAAAGCAGCAGCCTAAACGTGTGGTGGTAGAAGCTGTATTAGGCTTAAACTGTGTTTACTTGAAGTGTACGTATTCGAGTTGCGTTGTTATGTATTTAGTGTTTGGAGCTAATCAAGTTTTATGGTTACAGACTTACGCTAATAAGTTTTGAAATATTAGTCAATTGTCATTAATTTCTCACGAATTTTGGAATATTCGACGTCAAATGCCCACGCGATATGGATGAAATAAGAAGTGAACACTAAAAAAGTCTTTGTGAAAATTTATTTGAGTGACTTCGTTTCACTCCGAGAGAGAGTAAATAAAAATCTTACGTAGTGTTGTTCTCAAAGCTAATTGCGTTTCAGATAGTTCCGAATGTTACATATGTTCCAATTAAACTCTTCCATTAGTTGTACTCGCATTATTCTCGTTGATTGCATACTAAGCGTTTCTTTCAACTAAAAATATGTAAACTATTCCCTGAAACAAAAACACCCCAAGATAGTTTTAAACATACAGTGTATTCATATTTCGTCAGAATTCGGAGTAAGTTTAACAAAAGTCCAACATAAGCATAGCCATTATTTTTCTTGTACAGAATTCAAGAACAGTAAATTTCTTACAGTATGCTGGCGAAACTTCTCAGACTGTGAACATAAACTCAGAGAAATCCTGGAGATCTCTGGGTAAACAATTCTAACTAATTGCGGTAAAAGATGATGTTCTTAATATCCTGTAGGACACAGCAATTGTTCCACATTGAAGAAATAGACAGTTTTGATGAAAATCTCAAACAGGTTTATCCGAGATGAATACCCTTAAGAAAGCACACACACACACACGCACACACGCCACACACACACACACACACACACACACACACACACACACACACACACAAAAGAATTACATAGCTGCAGTTCTGAATCCCACATGGCTCCTCATACTTATGTCACGACACTGAGAAGTACGGCCATTGAACGGTTCCGAAGGCCTACACTTTTAGTTGCAAGTTGTTTAATCAGAATAGCAACAGCGTTTTCTGACCATTGGTAAGTTTAAAGACGACGCAATATTAACCTTGAAAATACGATCGATGGACGGATTATGCAAATCCTGGTTGACCATGGGATGTTTTAATAAGGCGTACACCCTTCCAGGTGATGCTGCGATATGTGGCCTGGCATTATCTTGCTGACACAGTATGACATGTAGTCGTACGGTGAAGAGAGGGTTCCACGCGTCTTACGATATATTCGAAAAAAACCGCCAAGCGGTCAAGTTATCTGGACATGAAATGGAGAAGGTTGGGTATAGTAACCTACAGCATTCCACTGTGTAGCCTCTACTTGTCTAGAAAAACGTGGCAATCCTGGCGTTTGGCGTTTTAAATTTTAAATATTTGTCCTTTTAATTAGCATATAGTACAGTTCTCAACACCAATTGGCATATACATGAATTGCAAATTTACCTTCCGTATTTCTATCCTTATAATGCAGTAATTACTTCTTTTCTAAATTTGAAGACTAAGAATATAGGAGTATCATGTTTCTTTTGTAATTTTTCTTGTTTAACCTTTTAACTGGATGAAACGAATTTACTCGGAGTTAGTGTAAGACGTGGTCAAAATGCTGCAAGTGAAAATTTTCGGGAGAAGTCCCAACTTCTAGAACCCTTCGTTTGACTACGATTACGATTAATTGTTCTTCTGCATAAAATGGTAATCGTTTTTAATACGTATTTTTTCTTACCAGCTGGCAATCTCTCACCTCCTGGCTTATACAAGGCAAGGAAACCATCGACCAGCATTGCAAAATGTCACCAACAGAAAAGCAATCTCATTCGATCAAACCAAATTTCCTATTAGGACCTCAAAATTATTTGACTCTAAATTCTGACATATTTCAATGGATTCGGACTAACTTTGAGCAACGCAATAAAGAAAAACAGGTAAAAAATCGGCCATTCTCTTTACGTTTCTGTAGTGTGTGTATATTCTCTGAATCATATTTTTTTATGTTTTTTAGAAAAATTAATGAAATAGCTAATTTTATATTTGAATAATTGCTAAATTTGTGTCAAAGATAGAAAGAGTAAAACTTCCATACTAGGAAATTTCACCTTTTCAACTGGAATACTATTCGGTTCATAAATGGGTGTTTGGCCAAAAGCCCATTTCATGCGTTTTTGGCGATGACGTGCACTGAGCATGGGGACCCGGCTGGGCCTTCGGCTACGTAGGCCCATGCGCAGAAGGCTGTGCTGAACTCTATGCTGGCGCACATCGCTTTGTTCACCACTATTGTGGCTTCGGTTCATTTCTCGCACTATGGCCCTGCGGTCGCTGTGAACAATGCGCGGCAGACTCTGCCCCCACCCCTCTAACAAAGGCCGTGGGTGGCCTAGTGGGCAACGTTCGTGACTGACACGGAAAGGACCTCAGGTTCGATCCCAGCAGGTACGATCGCTCGATCCACTAAATACCCGCCGTAAGTCGGATGGGCACGTAAAGCCGTCGGACCCCGGGTACTGGCCCGCCGGTAAGTACTAAATAAGGGCGTCTTCCTTCCCCTTTCTACTTCGCTTCCGTGTCATTTTCCTATCGGGCATTCTAGTCCAAATCTCCTAGCTTCCTATTTCTAAGGGTTGTTTAAGACCTGGGGTCAGACACTCCTTTCTACATATGATCATTTGATCCCTTCTGCCAAGAATAAACTGCGGACAACACGCGGCTGGACGACGGTTCGTCGTTTGTCCATCTGTGCACCACTTTTGATACGTACTTACTACAGCGGCACCTGAACAACCGTAGTTCTGAGGCACCCAGCCATCACAATTTTTCCTTTATCAAACTCCTGTCAATCGGCAGCTTTTGCCACTCTCACTCCGAACACTCTGCTAACTAAAATCCAGTCCTCGGGTTGTACTAGTACTGCTATGTGAACTTCACTTACGCGACCGTTTGGTCTGCAGGCGCGCTCATTTCTCTTGGCTGGGGCTGGTGATAATGTAATGGCTCATCGGTTTATTAAGTCCTGTTTCTCCGTACAAGCCTTCTCGAGGACGGTGAGTTTTTTCCTTACAGATGGCCGTCGTTTCAAAGTTACGCCTGTTAGGCAAGCAATGTGGATTGTTTTTTCGCTAATTAAAGACCGAAGATATCTCACCTTTTGAAAAACAAGTCAGCTCTGGTGATTTCAAAATCGTAGCAATTGGGACCTGTAATATGCGTTTGTTCGAACTCCTTTGTTATTTTTTCTCATTGTGGTCAGCACTAGTTACGATTACTAATGAACAGCAGTCTTAGCCAGTTGCTTAGATCACGTGATAATGCACGTGATCGCGTGTTTTGTGTATATGTTGTGTAGATGACGTTTACTTGCATCTCCACGAAAATTTCTAATTAGTATCCGGTGTGTGTTTCAATAGTCTTTCAATTCATTGCGTTATTCAGAATAGCAATTCACTTTGAATTAATGACGACCAACCGGGCAGCAAAGATCACGGGAATATGTTAGTTCAGTAAGCCAGTGAAGTTGCGTCTTTCTGGCAAAGTCAAACTCAGAACTCCAGAGAGAGAGGGAGGGAGGTTGGCATTTCACAGCTCGCAGACATCCGGGAGTGCGTAAAAGAAGGCTTGGATTTGAGGCTGCAACAAATAGTTTTTACAAGACATTTTAACTAATTTGAAGAAGCCCAAAATCCGAATGGTTTACTCCGTAAAGCAGATTTCTATATAAGATCAAGAATTGCAGAGTAGTGTGAATGATAGGGGAGGACAGCAAAATGGTTACACAATCTCTTGTACAGGTTGCAGCCACACACTTAGATTATTTATCTAAATTAGAACAAGAATGTCCCCATTTTCAAAAGTTTTAGCTTAATTGCGAATAACAGATTTACGTTTTCCTGTTGCAAAGGTGATGCAGTACTACCAGAAGAAAAAGAATCGATTCAACTTTTCCAAAACCTCATGTTATGCTAAGAGTACACTTATGCGTACCCATCAGAAACGCTTCTTCACACGAAGTTTTTCTCTTTCCGAAACCATCCAATATTATTTGACAACTTCTACTTTTGATCCTGAGCCACATGCCGAGGAAAGGCTTCGAACACATCTTCCGGAAGTGGATAGAAATATGGGACTACTGCATTCAGGTAGAGAAAAAATACTTCGAAAGTATGTAAGTGTATGTTTACTGTATTACACTTCTGCTCCATGTAAAATCAGTCTCGTTACTTTTTGAACAACCCTCGGACAAATATGTATGAAATAAAACATTTAACAACAATACAGAGTAGAGAGGGCATCGCCGAAAAACAATTTAAACGCACAACATGCCTTCTAACTTCAATTTTCGGAAATTGCTGCCTCCGTATTCAAGCTGAAACACAAACATCTTGATATATAATTTACTAGAGCCCTCCTCCGAGCCCTTTTTTTAAGTCGTCATAGCAACAACCGAGAAACAAATGTTTGTAACGTCACACTTAGCTTTTCGTGTTTTTCTGTAGGTGACGTCTTCACCTATACGCGCACAGTCCACGCGTATACCCCTTTGTTTTGTTTTCATAGCAACGAAGAACGCAGCTGCTGGTGTGACGTCATCTAATCCAAATCATTCTCACATGACGTCAGGGATGTGTTACGTCACACGGTCAACTCTAGAGATACGAAAACACGAAACCATTTTTTTTCTTATTAGAGGTTTAACGACCACCGTGAGCAACCCAGTGGGTTATACGCATTCGCCCGTCCTTAATTTAGGATCACTGCTTCCAGGGAAAAGAGAGAATCAGTGCCGTAAGACAAACACAACATCCATGCCTCATCCGGATTCGAAACCGGACCCATTTCGGACGAATGATCAGAGTCCATCACTTTGACCACTGCGCCAAAAACTTTACATCAGGAATTTTGGTTCACTACCTGAACCGGTGTTTAGCCATCTGTATGTGGCAACGTCAAGAGTACGACGATCTTACGACGTCAAGATAAAAATAGTTCACGGAAAAGAACAGGGGAAATTGACGCAGGGTTCACAGTCAGTGTATACGAAGAATGTTGTGTACAAGGAAGTGTTGACGAAATAGGGACTAAAGGTTTTGCAAAGCACAAAACAAACAGACAGCCCGTCGTATCAAACTCCATAACCGACTGCTCGGGAAATTTTCAGAAAGCTGTGAACCAACGTCGCCATCTATTGACGCAGAACTCAAAAACTCAATAAATAAATGTCAATAATTTCTGTATCATAAATTTTATTCTTCCCCGTCATTATTGACGTGCTTTTATCTAGTTTATACGCAATAAAATATTTAACAATCACATGGACAGGGCGAACATCGTGAGAAAAAATGCTACGATTATGGGAAAAATTTTCGTCTAACTTCCGTTTTCGAAAAATTTTAAAAGACGGAATGCGGACTTGCGCCAACGATCGTGATTCTGCAGAAGAATAATAAAAGGGTTTGGGGGGATGGCATTTCTTTCGGCAAGACCAAAATAAAGGTTCTGGGTATATCGTTTTTGTCTGCAGGACCAACATGAAATCTGCGACATTCGTCGCCCGTCGCCACAGTTTTGCTACGGGGCTCAATGATAAAAAATTGTTGCGTTCCGATATTGAAACGAACGATTGTTCGAATATCAAGTTGAATCACACTCCACACCTGATGTTGTGCTGACGTTCATGTTCCTAAAGAGGACCTAATAAGCAAGACATTATTATTATTGCTTAGTAGGTCATCTTTAGGAACATGTAAAGAACAAAACTATTTATTTACCTGGCTGTTAGAAGTTTAGTGTCTGCTTGGGTTCTTTACGTACATATTTACTTAAGCAATCCCTGGAACGAAGTGAATTTTTACAGTAAAAAAAGCTCAGCAGTCGTATTTCCCTTAAGTCAGGAAGTGCTTTACAATGAAGTAATATGGAGTTTTTGGTGTGATATAAATATTTAATTAACAGATATCTTCAATCAATAAAAACAAAAACATTACAGAATACATTCTCTTTTTGAATCAAGAGCTTGTACTTTTCAGTGCTTACAAAACTGTTTCCGACGCTGAATTTGACGTCAGTTTGTAGCTACAAAATCGCACATTAAGTACCTTCGATACCTTTTATGCATACTATCTTCAAATTTGCCAGTTAAAAACACAAAATAAATCTGTTACAGTTGAACCAGAAAAATATACTCGTATCTTGGTTATTATTATTTCGTCGCGGGACAAACTTTAAAATAATCAGTGTTTCCCGTGACATTCGTAGTCTGATTAATACACTGGCTTGCAGAACTCAAGGAACAAAGTGGAAAAGTAAAATTAAGCAGTCAGCAGCACTCAAATACAAATTAGCTCAGGACGGTGCTGAGAATAGCAGCAACAGCACATGCGCAATAGTGGAACATGACGTGTAGTTTGAGTGACGTGAGAATAAAAATGCGCTAACGCAGTCCAATAGCCTCAGTTGACGGAAGTCACCGGACGGTGTGCATAAGCGTTACAGGCCTTCGATCCTGTTTGTTGTGTTAGAGACGGCGAAATGACATGTCGAAAACATCTGGGCGATTTTGCTCATGGCGGATTAATTGGGAGAGTCAAAGTGCGGCGAAATGTGATGACTGTGGCCCAAGTGTTTGGTATCGCCCATAGCATCGTATCGTGTGCGTGGTCGGTCCTCAGAATTGCAGGTACAGCTCTGCAAAAGACCTTTGGTTGTCGTCCACCAAAAACCACCCCCGTTGAGTACCGCTATCTGAACCTACAGCCCAAGAACGTTCGGCACCACACAGCACCTAACCTTGCAAAACAGCTGAACATCGTCCCATGAGGCACAATAACGCGGTTTGCAGTGGCAAGGCAAATACACAAAGATGGACAATTTACTCGAAGACCAGTACGCTGTGTTCCATTAACAACTGCTTACCAGAAACACCGTTTACAATTGTCCAGTGAACATAAAGACTGGACACCAGAACAGTGGGGTACGGTACTCTTTATAGAATTGAGTAGATTTAGTCTATCTAGCGATTCTGAACGTCATCTAATCTAGCATGATATAATCACTTGGTATCGCCCCGAAAACATCAATGAAAGAAATAGACATGGGGCCGGCGGTATTTTCTTATGAGGTGCCATTCTGATCGATGAGCGTAGGTAGCTCCAGATACCGGAAGGGGTACTGTGACCGGTGCGCGCTTCTCTAATGATGTAAACCTTCCCAATGTTTGTCTGTTCTGAGGTACCATAGTTCCTAAGTTCGTCCTAATGGACGATAACGCCACACCCTATCGTACGGTGGCTATTGTTGAGCTGTTGGGAAGTGAATACATTCAGCTGATGAATTGGGCAACATATTCCCCCAATCTAAATCCCATAGAAAACGTGTGGGACACTATGGGGTGATACATTGCGGCACTTCAACACACACCGGAAATTGTCCAACGGCAAGACTGCGCTGAAGGAAGAAGGGTGATGTTACCTCAAGAACTCACCAACCACCTAGTGCGAAGTATGGACAGATGTTGCATATCATACATCGACGTTAGAAGTGATGCGTGATCCCCAACTGAGGACCTTCTCTTCCCTTCATACCGACTTTAGCAGTGATGCATATGTATCATGGCACCCGGTGCTACGTAGCCAATTCTAAACAAAGTTCCATTATATCCTTTGGAATCTGGATTTGTGACGGTATTCATTCCTTCATCATTTCAGTAAGTAATGGAGTTCCTATGGTTTGATTTTCACTTTTTCAAGCCGCTCCTGTGCTACGCGACAGGTCAAAACCTGGCTCTTCCTGAATCACACACTAATGTATGATCTTCCACAAAAGTTTTGTTGGCACCATTTCTGTCTTCATTTTGTTATGAGTTATTTAGAAATCATTTCAAGAACTAGACGTCTGTTTCTTAAAAATAAATCCCGTTGATAAACATGAAAGCTTAGAATATTGTAATAGTTAACAAAAGTTAACAATGTTAATGAAAGCTTAGAGTATTGTAATAGTTAAAAGAAGTTAAAAATGAAAGCTTAGAGAGATGTTAAAAAATTCATGTACGCATTCAATTTCACAGCTGTCTGAAAAAATTCCGCCATCAGCAAGTGACGCAGTAGAGAATATTGTGACCAGCGAGGTTGTGAGCCGAAAAGTGTTGCCTGTTCTTCCCAAGAAGCATTCCAGAGGACGAGCTAGGCTGCTTAAAATTCCTGGCTTCGGCGTAGAAATGACTCCTCGCCCCGGATCATTGTGTTCCGATGAGAAAGCTACCATCTTGGGTAAAAATGATGGCGATAGCCTGAATCCAGCAACATTAGCAAACCACGACACTCTGATGTCAAAAGAAAAATCTTCGACCATCACAAGTAATGACGTCACCTCACGTCTTGTTCCAAACTGTTTGGTGAAAAAGCCCAGAGGAAGGGCCAAGTTGATTGCTCACCGTCAGCATCCTTTGTCAGCTCCAGGATTGAGCCAGCAAATACAAAAGGTAAAATATTTCTTTTCAAATTCAAATTCTGGCGTCCATGGAATTTACGTATTCAAGCTAACATTTTAGTCCTGTCCTTTGATGTGCAGGGTTTTTTTTTTCTCATTTTGGTAAGCTAGCAGCACTCCTGTAAGCTAGTAGCATGTATTTTTTTCATGTATTGTAAAGATTTTTACGTCTTTTTATTCGTAGACATCCCTATGTCAATATCTCGTTTATGACAGCCTGAATCTTTTTCTTGCAAAGTTTCACAACTCTTTATTCAAAGAAAATCTTTCGGCGAAACGGTGTTTACAACAGTTGTAGCGAACAGTGGCCGAGAGGTCTTAAGAGCTGAATTTTGTCCATTCGTCCGAGACGGGATTTCTGACCATTCGTCCGAGACGGGATTTCTGACCATTCATCCTGGGTCGAGACCTGTAATAAGAGTGGTTAGTGCGTATGGCCACCTTAAGCATTACTGGGCCCATAGTCAAAAGTGGAATATGCTGTAGCCCTCATCAAAAATTTTATAAGATGGTGGATAAAAATACATAGAAAATCTACTGAAGGGTCATTAAAACAGATGAAAATACACTCACGGACAATAAAATTTGCGCACCTAGAAGAAATTATGCTAAAACCGGGAAACTTTGCAAATAGCTACAGTGCGTGCTAGAAATCAAATGATCCATGTTTGGTGCGAGTGCGCATGACCGCACACCTTGTGGTGGCGCTGCAAACACGAACCGGCAGCCTTATAATCCGTATGCCCAATGAAAACGAAAAGCACCTGCCGACGCAAGCAAGAGTACAGTGATAAGAATGCCGGGGAGACGCCAGAGATGTTGATTTACGCAACTTACGGACTTTGAGAGAGGCCGGATCATTAGGCTGAAAACCACAGGGTGGTCGCCGCGCCTTATAGCCCGTCACGTGGATCGTTCTGACCATACCGTCCGACCGTGTTGTAAGCAGTGGGCACGTAACGACACTGACACATGGCGGAGTGGCTCCCGACGGTCTAGGAGAACCACCAGTAGAGATAATCGACGGATCGTGCGCCAGGCACGAACGGATCCCACGGGGAGCCAACCGCAATACAGGCAGATGTAGCGGCTCCTGTGTGCAAACGAACCATTTCCCGACGCCTCGCGGAAGCGAATCTACGATTCCAGCGCCCTTTACGTGTGCTGCCATTAACACACGAACATCTCCGGCTCCGTGTGCAGTGGTGCCAGGCCAGAGCGACGTGTGCTGTTTAGCGATGAGTGCCTCTTCGTTTTGGGGACGGATGATCATCATGTCCGGGTGTGGAGGTCGATGAAAATGGTTGATGAAATAGTACCCCAAACAGCCAAAACATTATGACAACCTTCCTAATATGATGTTGGTCCCCCACAAGCCACTAAACAGCTTTTACCCTGTGAGACATGGACACTACATAATTTCTAACGGTGTCTTGTGGTAGTATCTGGTACCAACACATTACGAGTAGAACCTTTGACCCCTGTAAGTTATGTGATTGAGAAGACTCGGGTAGGATTTGCTATTCCAACACAACCACAGATGCTCAATTGGATTAATGTCTGGGAAATTCGGAAGCCAGCTGAATATCTGAACGTGTTCATTATGTTCCTGTAAACACTCTCGAACAAACCGGACAGTGTGTCATGGCGCATTATTCTTCTGAAAGGAGGCACTACAAGAGGGAATATCATTGCCATAAAAACTTGGGCCTTGTCTGCAATGATATTTACGTACGAGGTAGAAGTCATGGTTTCCTGCGCACGACTGACTGGAACCAGAGTTTTAGTAGAACATTGCCCAACGCATTACACTTGCTCCACGGGCTTGTTTCCGTTCCATGGCGTATGTTTTTGCCACAAATTCCTCTGATAAACGACGTACTCGTGTCTGGCGTCCACTTGGTGCAACAAAACGAGATTCAAGAGAGCAGACGACATTCTTCCAATCGCTCAAGATTCCGTTTTCATGGCCATTGTAGACGCTTTTGAATTTGAACCGAGGTTAGCATGGACACTCAGAGTGGCGTGTGGACACAACCTCATTTTCAGCAGGGATCGATGTACTGTGTCGTACCCTGTCACTCCGCATTCAAATTACCGGAGAGTTGCGCAACAGTATATCTTCTATCGTCTCATACCATACAAGATAGCTTTCGTTCACTTCTAACATGGATGAGCAGCGATCGGCCTCGGCCTTAGCGTGGGTTCGTGGTTTTTCCCATCTCGGACCACGTTATAAAGGTACTAAGCATGGCTTATCGCGAGCATCCCACAAGAAATGGTCTGACCCAGTTGATTGGCCATTATAATTTGGCCGTTTTCAAACTTGCTTAATTCCGCTGCCTTTCCCATCTGAAGAACAAGTACAACACTGATTAACGGAGCTCCTTCCCGGTGCAATTTATACCGTTTCATGACCTTCACACGAGCCGTCGTTTACACGAAGTTGCTTCGATTTGCACAAAAATGCGCCGTTCATAATGTTTTAAACTCTTCGGTGTTATGTCTTCATCAAATTCTTCAACGTTATATCCATTTTTCTTTACGCTTTCCAACGTTAGGTTGAAGAAGCGTATATGCTCCAGCTTTGTCCGTCTGTCTGTCTGTCTGTCCGCACGATAATTCGCGTAAAAATGGTTCGATTTCGATGAAAGTTTGGTATGTGGTACAGGACCACTGGGGACGAACCCTTTTGCAAATGGACGAAATGGGGTCAAAGGGCAGGACATAGGAGCGGGATCCATTCCATTGCCTTATGCGTCATAACTTACGCAAAAATGGTTAGATTTCAATGAAATTTTAATATGTGGTAGTGGACCACCTGGGGACGAACCCTATTGAAAATTGGGGGAAATGGGGTCAAAAGTCACATAGGAGTGGGATCCATTCCATTGCCCTTATGCGTCATAACTTGCGTACAAAATGCCTCGACTTCGATTAAATTTTAGTATGTGGTAGGGGACAAACTGGTAACGAACCCTATTGAAAATGGGTAAAATGGGATCAAAAGTCAGAACACAGGAGCGATATCTATTCCACAGCCATTATATTTCATAACGACTAAAAATGCTTGCATTGCGACAAAACATTAGTATGTTGTTCCGGAGGTACACTGAACTAGTTCTTTTGAATATCATCGAAATGGGGTCAAAGGACAAAGCACAGGAGCGAGATTTATTCCAGAGCCATTATCTTCATAATTTGAGTAATGATTTCTGATATATTGGAAAGCGTATTATAATCAATACATTGCATAATTTTACTAACTTCTTTATAAGTCTTTAAGAGTTCTTGCAGTTTTTAAACTAGGCACATATGTAAAACATATTTTTAACTGATCTTTAAATGAACAATCGTTTTGGCCCCTAGGTAACGATCATGGAATTAATTTGTCACAAATTTTAAAACATGCATTCATTTAAAAAGTTACCCGTCCATGTAAAACTTCTCATTGCTTCAAATTCACCAAGACATTTCTTCATACTTGGAGTTCTACAGAGAACGAGGAGAGAGAGGGCTGTCGTTTTTGTTTTGTTTTTTATTTCTTTGATAATTTAGAGCGTTTCATTCTTAATAAAAATCCTACTTCCGTATATAGCGATCAGCTAAAATATTATGACCAGCGCGTCTTTATGTAAATCGAAGTAACTGCAGGTAAACGACGACGCGTGTGAAGGTAATGAAACGAAATAATAGCACATGATACTGAGCTCTGGTTTTTTTTAATATTAATAGTATAACTGTACTAGTAATCCGAACTTATTGGTGTAGAACAGAAATGAAAGTTTCCAAGCTTTCGCACATCACCCAGAAGGCTTTGTGAAAACACAGTTTTGTCCCCTCCGGGCATCGGATCCCCTCACTACGGAGTAAGTCGCTCTCCCAACTGAGCTACGCGGACATGTTCTCTCATTGCCATCTGCCTCATGTGCGTCCTGCGGTGCATGTACGTCACAGCTTTTTCAAGGAAGGTATCTCCGTTAATCAGCGTTAATCTTGTTCTTCAAATGGGAAAGCGAAATACAGAATCGTATGTACATGGAGACTAGAAATCACAGAACTGTCCACTATTCGTGAGTGCTCATCAAGGAAGTTTACTGTACATTGTTATATCTTTTTATTTGTCGAAACTGAACTGAAGGAAAATAATCATCTGGTACAACATCCCGTTTTGAGCGTGATCTCATGTTGCATTCAATCATGGAGGAATTTTTAAAATTGTTTCACAGTCCAATTGTTAAAATTTCTTTGTGGCCGACTTTGTTTTACAAGGAATATTTCAGTAATTCTCCAGGATCCAAGAAAATTTCCTTCATGCGGAAGTTTATGAGATGTCCCCCTTGAAGGTACGTGTATTTTTAAGTAGCCGACCACATGACCAAAATTCCCGGACTGATTTGGTCGTGCTAATCTGCCCGGTACACAGAGAATGGAAAAAACTACAATTTTGAGCAGCAAATCCTCCTCCACTTTGTTTTAGGTCTTTTTATGCAAAAAATCTTAATTTTTCATAGTTTGTTTTATTTTTGCTTTCTTTTAATTCAGATTTTACATGTGCATTAATTATTGCCATCATGGAAATTATTTAGAAACAACCGCAAAAAAATAAAGAGAAGCATTGACGGTGAGAAAAATTCAAAAATATTACCAACATACATTATTCCTTGGGTATATTTCTTGCCATTATAATACTCAAATTTCCCCAAATATTTCCTGGGATGTCCGTTGCAAGCGTTCGTGATACTGTAATTGGTGGCACTATTTACAATCACCCTTTAATTCTCATTGATGTTCGAAGCCACAAGGCCTTACTTTAGAACGGCTTTGATCATGTAGAGGAAAGTACATTCGGAATGTGACTGCGTAAAAGTTTCTGAGTTCGGTGATCTCCGAAGAGAATCCGAAGATTGTCGGAAGTTTCGAGAGCCTATTCGTTTTCTTAAATTCAACGCTTACATGTTTCATTGCTGAAAACGCTCATCGTGGAAGCCAGCAGTTCAGAACCGGGAAGCCATTAGTGGTGCTAAGTAGCGCCCGCTAGGGGACCACAAATTTTGTGGGTGGCAGAAATGTTGCCAAAAACTTCCGTTCGTGTAGATATTTTCAGACGCTTACGATGTTATCCCCTGTAAAAAGAGGTTTTGTAGTACAAATTGTACGCAATATTTATTCAAAGTATGTAGTACTGGGAACTATGGATGCGAACCTTTTTCGCAAATTTTGCTTACTTATCTGGCTTTTTTATGGTTTTTAAATACTTACTCCTTTTCATCATAGCTTCCTTAAATCTCAGCACTTCCCAACGTATTCTAAATGCGTAAATATTTGGAGGGACTAAAGGGTGTGCTCGAAGAAAAATTGTGTGGGCTTCTCCCGTGTGAGAAGGCTTTCATCATTGTATTTGACGTTGATGTGTAGTTGCTAAATCGCATATCAAGTAATTTCAATATCTTCTATACAAATAATTATGCAGTTTGGCCGTTAGAAACTCAAAACGAGTCTGTTACACTGGAAATTAAAAATTTCTTCTTGCGTATTCTTATTTCGTCGTGTGACAAATTTTAATAAACAGTATTTTCCATCTTCCCCATTTGTAGTCCGCTTGATTTGATCTTCCAGCAGATTTTTGTTTTCTTTTTGCCCGCTTTCGGTTTAAATTTTGTTATAGTTGTTGATTATCATTTGATGAACTAGATATCTTTTTTCTTGAAAAGAGATCTCGTTGAATAATGCTCATGGTATTATTAAAGTTACAAAAATATTACGAAATGTTGGAAAACTCATTTACACATTCAATTTCACAGGTCCCTGAAACAATTCCTGCAATTTCCAACGACGCAGTAGAAACGATCATCACCAACGAAGTAGTGAGTACAAAGGCTTCGCCATTCTCACAGAAACACTATTCTAGAGGCCGGGCTAAGCTGTCAAAAATCTCTGGACTTGGCAAAGAAATGAAACCTTCTGGCCCTGGACTGTTGTGTACAACTCGAAACACTACAGACCTTAATGGGGATGGCTGCCATCATCAGTGTCAAGTATCTATGCCAAGCCACGCCAATGCAATGATTAAAGGTCATCTTTCGACCAACACAAATGATGACGTTGTGAAAAGAACTGTTTCAAGTTCTTTGGTGAAAAAGCCCAAAGGAAGAGGAAGACTAATTGCCGTCAAACAGAGTCTGTTGTCATCTCCGGGATTGAGCGAGCAAGCACAAAAGGTAAAATATTTCTCTTGAAATTCAAATTCTAGTGTCCATGGAATTGAAATATTCAAGCTAACATTGTACCGCGTTCTTAGATAAGTAGAGTTCTTTTTTTATCCATTTGTTTTTGGATTTATCAAACCCGTAAGCATATGGCATGTAGTTCTACAAATATTATAGAGATTTTTACCTCTTTTTATTCATTGAAATTCTTTCGACTAAACCTCGTTTATGACAGTCCCATATTTTCCTTGGGAATTTTACAACAGTTTATTCAAAGAATATATTCCGCCGAAACCGTATTTTGTAATAGCCGTAGCTCCTCGTGACTGGGTGATCTTTGGCGCTGATTTCTGTCCATTCGTCCGAGAAAAGGTTTCTGACTATTCAGCCCAGACCAAGACCAGGATTAGTAGTGGATGGTTCGTAGGGCCATCTTAAGCCTTACCTGGGACCCAAGGCAAATGCGAAATATATATATACATGTACTTGATTCAAGTTATAACTACACATAAAGTTTACATATTAACTAGTATTATTGCAAGACTTACTAAACGCAAAATTTTGAATTGCGCATATATGTAGATCAGTTTTGATAATAGAAACCGGTGTTATAAACTAGTACATATAAACAAAGTTTTACTATGCATTGTATAAATTTCGATAAAATTATACAGAAATGTATCTGAATTCTTTTCGGCCAATGGCTTCTATAATACTTTCATAATCAATATACATGTATGTATTTGAAAACTTCTTGTCCGAAGAACAACAATGCTACTGAACTTAATTCTTCTTGATACAAAGTACAAGGAAGAAAGGTTTTTTTTTATCTTTTAACGACAGAGAAATCATGTCTTTTGTTTGTTTTGTTTTTAGCAGAGGGATCACTAACAGGCAATGTTAGATAAATTGTTAATATCGTTTCAACGTTCGATGAAATGTTCTGATCAAGTATAAATTCATAGCAATTTCTGAAATCGTGTATTTTGCTTTTGAATGCTAATTCAACACTTTAACTAGCTCGAACGAACTAACTCAGGGTCAGGAAAACGGGGTGAAACCAACTCTAAAGAATAAATTAGTTTTTTTAAGAAGTGTGTGAACGTTACTGGAACGAGGGAACTTGTGCTTCAGGAAGCGTTGCTTTCCCTTTAGCTTCGTTATTCAAAGTGGTCATTTAGGCAGAACATTAACAGTAATGTTGTCAATTCCACCGAACCAAAGAAAAGAAAGAGACGTCAGACTCACTTGTTTTTATTCAGTTGCATGATGTCTAAGTCAGGATGATTAGCATTTCCTCACCATGCCTTTGGTCATGGAGGCGTTAATAAAGGACTAAAAGCAAGCTCTTATAAAAAAATGAGAGATTTCTGGCCGCTGCTGCTGAAATGAGAGTGGGAGAAAAGGGGTTATTATGATTTAGCTTTCATTAAACATGACTGATATATGAACACTTCTCTTTGAGGAGGTCAATACATTTTGGGCATTACTTGGTTCACGTAGATCGCCGGCTTAAAGGATTAATGAAATAGTACACCGAACAGCCAAAACATTATGATAACCTACCTAATATGATGTTGATCATCCACGTGCCGCTATAACAGCTCTTACCCGGATAGGTATGGCCGCTACATGATTTATAAAGGTCTCTTGTGGTAACTCGTACCAACACGTCACCAGCAGATATTTTAACGCTTATAAGTCACGTGGTTCAGCCGCCGCAGATAGGATTTACTGTTACAGCACAACCGCAAATGCTCAGTTGGATTGGCATCTGTTGATTTGGAAGTCAGCGCAATACCTAGAAGTCTTCATCATGTTCTGCGAACCATTCTTGAACAATCCGGCCACTGTGAGATGGCGCATTATCTTTCTGAAACAAGGCACTACTACAGGGGAACACCGTTATCATAAAAATATATGCCATTACAATAATGGAACTTACACCTTAGTATTATACAACTTGAAGTATTTATTCCGTATTAAATGGTGTAACAATTTATAAAACATACAACGACTAAGTGTTGAACTTTCACACTCCGAACGGAAGGCTTTTTCAAGGAACGCAAGAATAATTTCGGGAACGACGATAATTTGAAATCTTGGAGCGCGTATCTACCACGTGTCTAGGTGATATTGCGTCTCGTGGAACGTGGTGTCTCGTGACCTGCATTTCAAACATTCTCTCTCATTTTACCCTTAATATTCTATGTCTACTGACATTTTCCCCTTAATATTCTATGTCTACTGACATTTTTGCCTTAATATTCTATGGCTACTGACATTTTCGTCTTAATATTGTATGTCTACTTACATTTCCCCCTTAATATTCTATGTCTACGGACATTTTCCCCTTAATATTCTATATCTACTGACATTTTCCCCTTAATATTCTATGTCTACTGACATTTTCCCCTTAATATTCTATGTCTACAACTTGAAGTATTTATTCCGTATTAAATGGTGTAACAATTTATAAAACATACAACATACATTTCCCCCTTAACAATTTATAAAACATACATTTCCCACTTAATATGCTATGTCTTCTGACATTTTCCCCTTAATATTGCATGTCTACTGACATTTTCCCCTTAATATTCTATGTCTACTGACATTTTTACCTTAATATTATGTCTTCTGACATTTCCCCCTTAATATTCTATGGCTACTGACATTTCCCCCTTGATATTCTATGGCTACTGACATTTTCTTCTTAATATTCTATGTCTTCTGACATTTCCCCCTTAATATTCTATGGCTACTGACATTTTCCCCTAAATATTCTATGTCTACTGACATTTTCCCCTTAATATTATAGGTCTACTGACATTTTCGTCTTAATATTATATGTCTACTGACATTTTCGTCTTAATATTCTATGGCTACTGATATTTTCCTTTTAATATGCTATGTCTAGTGATATTTTCCCCTTAATTTTCTACGTCTACTGACATTTCACCCTTAATATTCTATATCTACTGACATTTTCCTCTTAATATTCTATGTCTACTCCAGCGGCGTTCACACACTTTTTTTCTATGGCTACTGACATAGAATATTAGGGAAATGAGAGAGAATGTTTGAAAGGTGCGTCACGAGACACCACTTTCCGCGAGACCCAATATCACCTAGACACGTAGTAGATACGCGCTCCAAGATTTCAAATTATCGTCGTTCCCGAAATTATTCTTGAGTTCCTAAAAAAGCCTTCCGTTCGGAGTGTGAATGTTCAACACTTAGTCCATGTATATTTTATAAATTGTTACACCATTTTATACGGAATAAATTCTTCAAGTTGTATAAGATGTCTCATGTTTGCAAGGATGTTTAGGTATGCTTTAGAAGTCATGGTTTGCTGTTCATAAATGAATGATACCAGAGTTTTCCAGTAGAACATTGCCCAAAGAATAACATTTCGTCCTCCCTATTGTTTTCGTCCCACGGCACATCTTATTGCCAACACATCCCCAGGTAAACGATGTAGTCGTCCCTGAGCGTCCACGTAGTGCAACAGAAAACGAGATTTAAGAGACAAGACGACATTCTTCCAATCGTTCAAGGTTCCGTTTTCATGCCCATTGTAGGTGCTTTCGATGCTATACTGAGGTTAGTATGGACACTCAGAGTGGCCGCCTGTGGACACACAATCTCAGTATTAGCAGGGATTGATGTACTGTAATTTACGGCACAACTCTCTGGTAATTTGAATCTGGTTGACAGAGTACGCCCTGTCATCCACATTCAAATTACCGGAGAGTTGCGGCACAGTACCACAGCATTCCTTGTGTTATCTCATACCATACGGGATAGCTCTTTTTCATTTCTAACATCGATGTCGGAGGTTCGCTGTTTCCCCAACCTTAGACCACTTTGTGAAGGTTCTAACCACTGCTGAACGTGAACTTTCCACGAGAAATGCTCTGACCCAGTTGTTTGACCATTAAAATTTGGCCTCTTTCCAACAAGCTCGATTCCGCTGCCTTTTCCATCTGAAGAACAAATACAACATCGATTAACAGAGCTCTGTCCAGGTGCAATTTATACCATTTCATGACCTTCACACGAGCCGCCCTTTATTATAGATGCAGTTGCTTCGATTTGCACAAAGACGCACTGGTCATAATGTTTTAGCTCTTCGATGTATACTTCTTCATCAAATTCTTCAACGCTAAAGTCATTTTTAGAAGTCTTTTAGAGTTCTGGCATAGTTAACAAAATTTTCCATTTTTAAACTTGGTACATACGTAAATCCTATTTTTAACTGATCTTTTATTGAACGATCGTTTGGGCGTCCAGGTAATAATACAATTCTCGAATTAATTTGTCACAAATTTTGTAAACTAAATTACTTTTAAAATTTTTTCCGTCCATTTAAAAGTGCATCATCACTTCCAATTCATCAAGACATTTCCTCATGTTTGGATCCTTCCACAGAGTAAGAGAGAGAGAGAGAGAGAGAGAGAGAGAGAGAGAGGGGGGGGAGCTGTCGTTATTTATTGATGATTTGATAAATTAAGAGCTTTTTTTTATTTTTTGAAAATTTAGAGTGTTTCATTCGTAATGAATATTCTACTTCCTTATACTACGATCAGCTAAAACATTATGACCACCGCGTCTTTATGTAAATCGAAGTAACTGCAGGAAAACGACGACACGTGTGAAGGTAATGAAACGATATAAATAACACCTGATACTGAGTTCTGTTACTCATTGCTAATCTTGTTCTTCAGATGAAAAAGAGATATACAGAATCGTACATATATCGAGACTAATGATCAAAAAACTGTCCGCTAATTCGTAGTGCCCATTTCTGTATGTTGTCAAAACTGAGTTGAAGGAAAATAATCATCTGATAAAACACCTCGTTTTGAGCGGGATTTGATGTTCCATTCAATCATGGGCGAAATTTTAAAATTGTTCCGCCGTTGATCTCTTAATATTTCTTTATAGCCGAATGTGTTTTAAAATGAATATTTAAGTAGTTCTCCAGGATCTAAGAGAAGTTCTTTCATGCTGGAATTTATGAGATGCCCTCTTGTAGATAGGTGTGTTTTTAGATGAACGACCACAAGCCTAAAATTCCGGGACTGGTTTTATCGTCCTGATCTGCCCTGGTTCACAGCAAGGTGAAAAACCTACAATTTTGTGCAACACATCCTCCATGCAATAATTTCTTTTGTAAAAAGATATAAATTTTGTATAGTGTGTGAGTTTCAGTTTTCCTTTCTTTTAAATTCAATTTTATGTTTGCATTAATTATGGTCATTATAAATTTATAAAAAAACACTAAAAATTACCATTCATTCAGAAACAGTACCGGCAGATTACCAGGAACAAGTAGGTTGTTTCTAATGTACTCTAATTTATGCGCGATATTTTATTTCAGGGCCTGTAGTCCTGATGGCGCAGTCGTCCCAGTAGAGTCCGGGATCGAATCCTGTGAGGCGTGGATGTTGTGTTTGTCTTACGGCAGTGGCTCTCTCCCTTTCCTGGAGCCATTGGTTGTAAATTAGGGACGGGCAACTGCTTATAGTCCATTGAGTTGCTCACTGTGGTAGTTAAACCTTCAATAAAAAAAATACATATTCTTGTACAAACAGATATTAGACCTTGGGTATATTTCCTGCCTTCATACTCAAATTTACGCCAACATACTCCACCAAATAATTCCATGGATGCCCATTGCTTTTCCTATCGCTTTCAACAAGTGTTTAAAAAAGTGTTCGAAGAATTTATATGTCTCAAGAATAAAATCTCAAAACACAAAATCCATCATTTTGCAAATGAATATATAATGTTTTAGATACTCATACAAACGGAATCATGTTCGCATATAATAAAAAGATATACTGCGGTAAGTAGTAGACATTCGTGAGGTTATGAGAGGTGATACCGTTCAGAATCATTTATTAATTCTCTCGGTTGTCCGGTGCCATACGTCCTTACATTAGAACGCTTTGTTCATGCAGAAAAAAAACAGATGATCTGCATGAAAATTTTTGAGTTCCGGAGTACAAAGATCACCTGAAATTTCAGGAGTCTGTTCTCTTTTTGAAATCATTGCTTACATGTTTCACAGCTGAGAAGACTCAGTGATGACGCCAGAAATTCAGAAATAGAGAGCTATTAGGAGAACAATTTTAGCAAAAAATTCCGTTCTTGTAGGTTTTACATGACGTTGATGATGCTATCACAAAGAAAAGAAACAGGTTTTCAGTTACATGTTGTACTTAGTGTTTATTCAATATACACTGTCAACAGAAACACAACATAGCGTTTATTGACATACATTAGTGCGGTGTCGGTCCACCTTTGACCTTCATGCATGCACTGACCCTCTGAAACATGCTTTCGATAAGGTTTTGGAACACAGCGATAGATATACGTTTCCATTCATTACGTAATGCTGCCGCTAACTGTTGCTTAGTAGTAGGCCTTGGTTCCAAAGTTCTTATACAGCGCTCTATTTCATCCCATAGGTGTTCTGTGAGATTAAGATCAAGATTCTGTGCTGGCCAGTCCACGCACGATGCGGAATTATCGTAAAACCACGCCGTAACAGTCTTTCCTTTATGGCTCGGTGCATTATTCTGCTGGTACCAACAAGGGTCGGTTCCATAGTATTGCCACACAGTTGGTAGGACATAATTGTCCAGAATATCGAGGTAAACGTGCTGGTTAACAGGTTTGTCCACGATAACCAATTGGCGGGGAACATATCACGAAAGGCAACCCCACACGAGTACACTGCCAGCTCCAAACTTAACCGTAGGAACAGTACACTATGATAATTAGCGTTCCCCCGGCTGCCGCCATACCCACTCACGACCATCATCAGACTGATAGATCGTGTATCTGGATTCATCTGTCTATATGACCCATTTCCATTGATCTACGGTCCGCGATAAATGTTCGTTACACCATGCTAAACGACGTATTGCGTTCTGAGTGGAGATGAAAGGCTTATGAGAAGCCGCACGATCACGGTAACTCATGATATGAAGTTCTCTGCGAATGGTACGTGTACATACCGAGGTTCCAGCATTTTTACTCACCTGTACGCTGAGGTATTGTGCAGTACTCCGTCGATTAGCTGTAATGACTCTCCTGAGGCTTCGACGTCCTCTATCACTGATTTTCTTTGGTCTGCCATTACGTTTTTCTTATTCAGGCACGCCATGTGACTTCAACTTATTCAGCATCCAAAAGAGTTAACTTGGGTAACTTTAAACACCTCTCGGTTTCTCTTATGGGCAACTCACTAATATAGCACCCAACAATCTTTCCTTCCTCAAAGTCAGTTCTCTTCCTCCGCGACATTTGCACTCAACCTCATACAGCGATATGATCGCAGTCAGCTGCAGGCTTGTTTTTATACCGTTTGTAGCTGTGCCACGCATCTTAACAACGCAGAAGATCCGTTAATTTGCTTTTGAATACTTCGTCGTGTGACGCGATGGAATCGACAACCCATTTTTGCACTTCGTCACATGACCTGAACCGTACAGCAGACAAACCATGTAGGGGCAATGTCGGGACTATACGTCGAGACTATACGCCGAGTGCTCCAAAATTTCCCAGTCAAGCGTCAATAACGTTTCCTTGGCCGATTTCGCGACATACGTCCTAGCGTTTCCATGCAGTAATTTCATGGGACGCAATCCTTCGGCTGTGAATGGACATTTTCAACGGATTTCCTGGTTCAATCGCAGCAATTGTTGCTTGTAGCGATCAGCAGTGACATTTTAACCCTGTTCCAATAGTTCAGAATAGAGCACACCCTTCATATCCCACCAGATGAACAGCAAAACTTTCTTGGAGAGAATATTACGTTTCGGTGTCAACGTCGTTGCTTCACCGGGATCTACCCAGTGTTTTTTGCGATTGGGATTGTCGTACCAAATCCACTTTCCATCACACGTAACGATTTTCCACAGGAAAGACTTTCTGTGTTGTTTATTCAACAGGTTCAAGCACTTCATGACTCGCTCATCCTTGTTCCTCTGGCCCAGGTCATGTGGCACCCATTCGCCTTCCTTTTGAATATTTCCCATTGCACGTAAAGAATTGGAAACGGTTGTTCAGTTACCGCCAGTTGTTCAGCTAGTGCTTTTTGAGTTTGAGATGAATCTTTATCGAGCAATGCTTGCAGTTCCTTATGTGCAACCTTCAGCGGAGCGCCGCTACATGTTAGATCGCTAACATCAAAATCACCTGCTTTAAACCGTCTAAACAAAAATTCACACGTGCTTTTCGATACAATGTTCTCCCTCAGAACAGGACAGATCTGTGCGCATGCTTTTGCAGCACTTTTTCTTTGATGAAATTCGTAACGAATGCAGTGTCGAATAAATGCAGTACCGCTTGACACCTTTCACCTACCAATGTGCAAGTGCGTTTGACTGTTGGGCAAACTTCGGTGTCACATTTTATACTCTGGACCAGTTTTGGTCACGTGACAGCAACGCGGAGGAATGTCGGATATGTAAATTAGTGGTACACGTCACACAAAAATTGCTTTATTTGTACACTTAATAGTTGCTAAATCGGAAATTATGGAATTCTGATCACTCTTATACACCTTAAAGTTTGGTTGTAAAAATCTCGAAATAAATCTGTTACATTTGAAGCAGAAAAGAAACATTCCTACCTTAGTTATTATCATTCCAACTTGGAAAAAGCTTTATTAATAAGCGTTGCCCATGATATTTGTAGCTTGATTGATTTGATCTTCCAATAGAATTTTTTTCCTCATTTCTATTTAATTCTGTTATCAGTTGTTCAACATCATTTGATGAACTGGGTGTTTTTATCTTGAAAAAACAGCCATTTAATAACAACCACGGCATTATTAAAGTTCCAGAAATTAAAAAGGAAAAGTCTCTAAAGAAATGTTGAAAAATTGATTTACGCATTCAATTTTACAGGTCTCTGAAGAAACTGATGCTTTAGGTAGCAGCGCATCAACAAGAATCTTGAACAACCAAAGTAAAGACTCGCAACTGTCTCAAACGACACAATCCAGAGGGCGAGCTAGGCTCCTGAAAAACACTGGCCACGGAGAAGAGATTATTCCTTCCCCTGGACCGCTCTGCAGCAACTATAACAGCCGCAACCTTGCTCAAGCAAGCCACCCTACTACGACGACTCGCCAAGTATTCACCTACGTGAGTAACGGCCTTATAACAAGAACTGTGTTTTACCCTTTTGTGAAAAAATGAAAGAGCCAAGAGGAAGAGCCTAAATTGTTACTAGTAAGCATCATTGACATCTCGGGGACTGTGCCAACAAGAGCAAAGGTAAAATATTTCTCTTTAAATTCTAATTAAGGCGTCTATTGAATTTAAGTATTGAAGCTAACATTTTAAAGGCGTCAGCAGATAACCATATTTCTTTTTATATTCTTTTGCTTTTGGATTTATAAAACTCCGCAAGCTTGTAGTGTGTAGTTCTTCGAATAGTTTAGAAATCTTTACTTATGCCGAAGTATCGTTTATGACACTCTGAATTTTTTCTTGCAAACTGCTACTTATTCAGAGAAGATCTTATTCCAAAATGGCGTTTGTAACAGTTATAGTTCTCATCTGGCCGAGTGGTGCTTTGTTCTAATCATTCAACCGAGAAGAGGTCTCTGACATTGGCGCACCAAAGATTTCTATATAGGGGTGGCCCAGAATATTGAATACGCTGGTAACAATACCCCGGAAGAAACATCTGAAATATCTGAAAGCGATAAAAGTATCTCCACCCTATTAAAATGTGCTTCCAATGATTCGTAAGGTATATATTTAGAAACATGTACCAATACATTTAAACAAAAAGCGCAAATATCAAAGAACGAAAGGCAAAGTGATAACTTATGAGGTGGGCCCGGGCCCCTGGGTCACCCCCACTGAATTTTGAGAGTTTGTCGGTGAAGTGGTTTCTGACCATTCGTTTGGAATTAAGCATGTTCGGTTCGTAGAGCCATCTCAAGTCTTTCATTGACCACCTTAAAAATTATAATAACGAGTGCAAAAGAAATAACTCAGCGGCCATTTGAGAGAGATAGATATATAAATACTACACCTTTATTCAAACTATAACCACATATAAAGTATTACATATCAACTCATATAAAAAAATGATAAACACGAAATTTAATTGCATGTCTATGTAGATAAGTTTTGAAAATATAAACCAAGTGTTATAAGCTAATACTGTATGTATAAACAAATTCTGTCATACACTATGAATTTCCTTAAAACTATATACAAGTATATATATCTGAATTCTTTTCGGCAAATGTACCTGTAATAAGAGTATTTCAAAATCAATACATAGTGGTTGGCAGTAATCTTCACGGGCGCATTGTCGTACTGTATGTTCTATATAACACATAAAAATAACAATACTACACGATAAAGAAAAGTGTTTAAAACAACACGTATGCATACCTGATGTTCGTTTTTAATTCAGAATGGGATTTTTCAAAATATAAGAAACGAGAGTCCTTTGTTTCCCCTTTGGCATTGATGAGTGTAACTCTTGACTTTAAGGAAAATTGCCTTTTCTTCAATAGGTGAATTTCACGCGCTATAAAATTGACGTTTCTTCAATAGGTGATTTTCACGCGCTATAAAATTGCCTTTTTTTTAATAGGTGATTTTCACGCGCTATAAAATTGACGTTTCTTCAATAGGTGATTTACACTTGCTATAAAATTGCTTTTTCTTCAATAGGTGAATTTCACGCGCTATAAAATTGCCGTTTCTTCAGTAGGTGAATTTCACGCGCCATAAAATTGCCTTTTCTTCAGTAGGTGAATTGCACAAGCTATAAAACTGCCCGATTGTGTTTAACACTTGAATGAGTTTTGATTGAGATGGTATGCTTTCTTCTCTATCCTCTTCATCATCCTTATCTTCTTCTTCTGAGGTTTTTTTCTGGTTCTATTATTTCTTTATCAGGCATGTCATTTCATGCATCTGCACTAGTATTGGCATAGTCTTGAAAGATAAATATCAATCCTATTTTTTCGGCAATGATGCTCCACCCATCTGCTTCCTCTTCTGCAGGTTTGTCTGCAACGATTTTATTATTCAAATCATCTTTGGTGATGAAGCCAGCATGTCTGAAACATGCTTCAATGCGCTTTTCTGTCAGTTCATTTCATGCCACGGCACGAGATTTAATGGCCTCAAGGACGTTCCATTTCACTGGTTTATTATCTGATGGCGTCCTCCTGATCGCGTCATTTACGAGAATGGTCCGATATTTTTGTTTTATCAGTTTTATATTTCCGTGATTAAATGGCTGAAGTTCACTAGTGCAGTTAGGTGGCAATAATATCAGTTCAATGTCATCCCACTGAACATCTATGGGGGCTTGAGTGTGCAGGACAATTATTGATAAACAGTGTTATTTTCTGTTATCAAGTATAGCGGCATTGTCATTCGTGCCATTTTATTAGCTTCATATGTACATGGTAGCAAAGTACCACGGAAGCAGCGCTGGCTTTGTGACTTTCCAATCACTAATGGCTTTAATTTATGACAACCATCCATATTGGCGCAACCGAGAAAAGTTAAACGTTCTTTATTACGAGTGTCGTAAATTCATTTTTTTCTTTTATTTTTGCTACAGCAGTTAATAAAAGAAAAAGATATGATAGCAGTAATTATGAGAAAATATTTCTGTGTATTCCTTCCTTTACACATTTTGCAGTGCCAAATGATATTAATGTACATTCACCACATGTGCACTTCCAAAAGCCCAATCTGACAGGCACTGGCTTTTTTGGGACCGTAATCTCTACAGCAATTTCTGCAAGAATTTTCGAAATTTTGATCCTTTTCTAATGCAAAATTTTTGGCTAGGAAACGAAAATTTTAGTTCGATGAGAGTTGATCGAGTAGAGCATTCAAAGAAGGAATTATTTGGACATGACCTACTTTGCGACAATATCAACCTAATCCGAATGACTCTTGAATTCCCCGATTCGCTATTTTCTCTTTTGGGGATTCAGTTTCTCCACTTCGAGAAAATATTTGCGCATCTTAAACCCTCATTTGAAAAATTATTTTTGCATCCGATTGCTGTAACCGTAATCACAGTTTTCCACGGCTCAACCAAAACCTGTCCGCTTTACTGCGTCATCAGTTAAACTGACAAATGTATACTTATATGTCATCTCCATTTGTGCTACTGTTTCATTCATCTGAAGATGGGCTCAGAGGAAGCCCGAAAAGTCTCACGTTTTATTTTTTAACAATCAAATAAAATCCATTTGGATTTGTGAGGGTTTTAACAATTTAAGGTTTTAAGGTATCGTGCAACAAAGGAAGCTACTTGGAATTTATACTTTATGTCACTCGCGAAAAAATAAGGTCTTCACAATTTTCCATTCATTGACTAATTTTTTGAATTAAAGTATTCCTCTAGGTAGCATAAGTTTGGATTTTCAATCTGATAGTATCGTTGGTTCTTCACTTTATATTTAAATTTTTTTTCACTCGCAGTTGATGGTAAACACTCTACTCCTGATTCATCGTTTGCCATTTTAATTCACTAAGGGCGTCACGGTATATTTATCCTTTAAAATATATTTGCGTTTATAAAATCCATGTGCAAATTGCTTTTTGCATCAGATTCCTACAAACGCAATCACGCTGTTTTGTACACATTGATGCTTCCTTGAATTAAAATGTTCCAGCTTCGTTGTTTAAAATTCGCTTTCTCTGTTTTAAACATGTCATTAAAACTGCTGCTTGAGAAAGTTAAAAAAATACCTGAAATGAAATTTGCTTATTAGTCTCAGGCTTTTGTTGAATGACGTGCTAATTAAATTTCTGATTTCTGTTGCATTCCCATTATTTTATGTGCTCCAAGATATCAGAATAATATTCGATTAATTCTTGTAGTGTGATTTTTACTTAATTCATACCTATACGCACCTGCATGTAGTGAGTAGTGTTAGTTAGATTCAATGCGAAATTTTCATTTTATTTTACAGGAAGTATGGTCTAAAGAGAAAACCTCAAGCATCTGAATTAAAGAAAAAGCGCGTGAAGATCTGCGGGGAAAAAAAGGAAAAAGAAATACTGGTGATCGCATTCTCTAGATTTTGCTGGGTGGGGCAGGACTCAGCTAAGGCAAGAATTATTTTTAATTAATTTTGTTAAGGTATGAGAAACGTTTGCAATAATTGAAAGGCTATTTTTCTACAAAATTTAAATTTAGAGTTTTCGGCCTCAAAATTCCTAGAAATTGAATCCTTTAATTTTTACCTAGGCATTCCTTATGTTTATGTACAAACTCTCTCCCTCGTATTCCAAATTTAAGCTTCCGTCTATTTAATTTCTTTTTTTCCCTCCCATATCAATTCCGCAAACCTTTCATCTTTGCTAGAAAAAGTTCAACATTTTATATAAACATTTAAAGCAGGAATTAACAGAATCCCTGATCCAAACATTTTCACCTCTTTCCATTTCATTTTTTAACAATGTATTTGCTCGCCTGTTTTCCCTGGTGCTGATTATCAGTATTTTTATTGATTCATGTTGAAAATGCCCGGACGTAAAATTTCAATTCCCAGGGAAAACAAGCAAGAAATATAATATCGACACAAATGACAGGGGGAAATGTGCAACAGCCACAAATTTAGGAAAAAAAATAGAAACTGAAAGAATCATGATGCAAAATAAAAACAGGAAATTTCGAGCTGAGTGGGGGATGAGAAAGAATGATAGGAAATACAGTTTTCTGAATGTTAAATAATTTTGCAATAATTTGCACCTACAGGGTAGCACCTCTGTTTTCTTTTACACCTTTCTGTTTAGGTGAAGGTAGGGGGGATGATGATATCGCAATGTTAATACTCTCCTGTTGGCACATTGCAACTGGTAAACAAGAATGGTTCCGAATCTTGACAAAATACTGAGCCACCTGCACAGTTCTGAAACCCCTTTTAAGAAAAAAACTTTTGCCAGAAAATGTAAAACCTATGCTGCGCATTGTGTACATTACATCCTGCCAAAACGTCTAGTGGCATCAGATTAGTGAAAATGTAAATCAGTATCCTAAAGTGAATCCGGAGGGAAACAATAATGGATTTAGCATGTGATACTAAACGCGGATTTTTGTTAGGAAGAAAATCTTTTCTGAAAAGAAATCATGCTTCTTGTTTGCTCAATGCGCCATTTTGTATCTGATATGTTCTCGTTCTAAGAGTATTTTGATAACAAAGGGTTATTCCGTTAATAACAGAAACAGTATATCGGTCAACATCATGAGTAAACACCAGATTGTTTTAATCAAAAATATTTTTAGGTGAGGTCTGAATTTGTTCTTCGTTCGATGAAGAAACGTACCAGTTTTTTGCTTCAAGAAATTTATTGTTAAGAAATTGAGACCTCACACTCTTACTAATTCAAAGGCCCGATATGTCTAGAACTGAATGGGATTTAACTCCTTTCCTTTTCATTTTCGTTTATCTTGCTTTAACATTGGAGTGAGATTTTCTTGCATGGGTTCTTTTTGAACGCGCTCTCTTAGCATTGCAGCCCCATAAGGTTGTATTTTGTAAGCATGTGTGTGACGTACTCATGCGAAGATATCGTTAGCGCGTGCGTTTTTTGTCTGTGCTGCCGAAATAGGCTCTGCATTCATGTTTTTTGTGCATGCTGTTCTTTGAGTTCTTGTTTCTTTTTACAGTGTGCGTCTTGCATCTTGACTTTCTGTGCTCTGTATGATTCCTGATCAATATCCCCAGTGCTCGTTTCCTTCTGCGTCTCTTATTCGTCCTGTGAAGTAAAATGTTTGAAGTGTAGTAGTTATTACTCCCTGTGTTCATGCCCCATTCGTGTTGAGTGCTGTACACGTGTCCCACTGTAAATGTTATTTGCTAGGATGCTGTCCTCTGTCCTATGGATTTGTGCCGTACCTGAATATTGAACCTTGCTTTACGTGCACGTGACGTTGTCTGTGTACTGTCTCCCTCGGGCGTCCATTGCACTTTCGCGATTCTAAGCAATAACAGGAAAGAGCTCTGTAGGAATGCATATAGTATATTATGTAGCGTATTATGTCCAATCATAGTGAAAAGCTTTCTGCAAATGTTGTGTGTCATGTGCATAGTGCATCTCCTGGTGCATGTTAGGACTTGGGTAATTGCTGGATGCAATTCAATTCCTGGATCCAATTGTAGTTTTGGAGACTTGCCTCTAGGTTCTCTTGCCTCTTGCGTGGTGATTATTTAGTGCTTCGTAGCATGGGTGCCTAGTAGGTCATACGTCGTGCCTCCTGTCTATTCTATTTTGGGGATTTCTGTACGTGCTGAATAACGAGTTTCGTAGAGTTTTACGGTGTATTGCATATCATTTTCCCTGTGTGTCTCGTGTGAGTACAGGTTAAAACATTTTCATGGCAAACTTTGGTAGTCAATATATGAGTAATAAAAACTATAAAGATTTGTTATTGTTACAGAGAATTCCACGTTGGAGTAATCTAAACAACTAAATTTAAAAAAAAAGATTTATAAATCTTTATTTCACTTTTTATTTTGTTCTCGAATGCTGGTGCCGTAGTTTTTAAGAATAAATCTGCGATTAATATAATAAAGCTCACCTTTTTTTCTACAGAATTTTTTTTTATTCTTCATTTTTAGAATATGAGTTCAGTATTACCTGATACCAAAGAATTCATCAGATTATTATTCTGCATCACAAAATATATAACACCTGGTCGGATGAATGGAAACAAGCAAAATGTCGGGTGTACGAAAACAAGGCAACACCACTGGGTTTATGGACACAGGAAATATCAGTAGGGTTTATGGAAGCAGGCAATACCCATCGGGTATATGGAAACTGGAAATACTTGTCGGGTATCTGGAAACAGACAAAAAAATGTTTGTTTTTTTCGAATTTCAATTATCAACAGTGCATAAAAGTTGTTTTTTGGTGCTTGTCAGTGTATGCGCAAAATTTTATGGCTATAATCAATATCTTCGGTTGCCGCTGGGATATATATAGACATTTACATAAAAAAAATATTTTAATGGAGAAATTGGCAATAGTGTGGAAAAGTGGTACCGTGATTCTTTCGGTACATATTGAATAATTTTAGCGTCATCTGGAGATATCTTTAGTTGCCTTTATTGCGTAAAATTTAGGGTGCTTTTGTCGAATTTATACTAAATGAAGTTCTTGTTTAGATTTAAAATTCAAAAAGAACCCCACGACTCACTACACAACTGTACAATAGCACAACGAGTTCTTCACGGCTCAGCAATCGTTTGATTATATCGAGTTGTTTGACTTAATCATTACTCATCAAATTATTCCTTACATGGGCGGTATTCGTGTTTCATGCTGAACGAAAGTATTTTCCGACCACGAGCAAGTTTTGCGTGAATACATCCATCCCTGATGTCGACTCCACGCGCTGCAACTGAAGCTTCGGTAAGAATCGCGATGCTTATTTTTCCTGCTTGGGTGCGACAACGAACATTTTTCATATCTGGAAACTCGATTCATCACGTGTTGAAGTCTCTTCATTTTCCTTCACTTCAGTACGCAAAGCAACCCCAGCTTCATCACGTGTTAACGTGAAGAGGTGATCATCGCTAAGATGACGTTTTCTGTGTTCCCACAAAAGCCATTTCTTTCTCTTACCGGATCGATTACTTCTTTCAATTCCTTTATGAGTTTGGGACTTCAGTCATTACTTTGTTTACGCAAAAATACACACACGCACAAAATATTTAAAAAAGGAACACAACACAAAAAAAAACCACAAACAAATTTGTCAGATATCGCCGTGCAGTGGTGAGTAGAACGTAGATTGTCCTGCAGCACAACGCGAATAAGTGTTATGAAGGCGACGCTATGTGAAAAGCAGTTTTAACATTTTCATGTAAAACATGAGTTTATGAATGCCTCAAGGAATGTTAGTGAATTCAGCGAGGTAGCCAAAGTGATAGGAGTAAACAAATAACAGGTCTGTACATACCAGAAAGAAGTCCAGGTGAAATCATTACGGTACACTTCTGTTCAGTTTGACGTTAAACCATAAAACATAAGGTATCCATTTGTTGTAGAATTCTGGGATTTTACCTGTAGTGAAAGCTTGGTTACATTTAGTTCGAAGAAGTGCACGTATGGGAAGTTCAAACATCTCGCACAGTTACAGTTAAGCATTGGTGTAGGTTGCAGGAGGTTAGCAGTAATGATCTTGAGGTGGAACAGATAGATCGTATATTTTGCCAAAGTAAAAAAGACTGTGAGAATCGCATTGTGGCTGGCTGTACTTAATTGTTAGCTTTTCAGGAAGAAGTTACTGTGCATGGTATGAGGTACACGGCAGACTTTGCCGGTGAGGCTGAACATGAGAGGGAGAGAACAGGTTGTAATAACAGGCAGGTTCAATAAGAGAGAGAGTGACGTCGGCTGGCGTACAGCAGTAAATACATTCCGTAATTGTAAAGTGCCCCAAACCATGTAATTTAATGGGCGTTGGAAGGCTGCCATGCAAGTTCATCCAGTGTACTCAATAACGTTAGGTGATGCGATTAGTTGTAAGCCTTCGTCGAGATAGCAGTACGATCTAAAGTTGGAATCTGTGACATCGCAAACTCTAAATCGTAAGGAGGTAACGGTAAAGTAATTTTCAGGTTTTGACATGAGACAGCGTTTGACGATCATTGCAGAAAATTAGAAATGGTAGGAGTAGCAGAGCCGAAGGTGTATGTGAAGCCTAGTTCTGCTTACCAGTTTTAGAAAGAGCCCACACATGGAACATTGTAGGAATACAAGGTTGACTAGGTTTTCGGATGTTTGTTGAAGTGAAGAGAAGACCTCGAAAAGGAATTTCCGTGATACATCGGAATGTAGAAGTTGGGAAATTTTCACCACTGCACTGGCAAAATAGGAGTGGGGTAGTGATTGTGTGTATGGGATCAAGAATGAAGCAATAAGGAGAAAAAGAGGGGTTTGTCTGGTAGAATATTAGTCGAAATAGGAGGGGAGTGTTTGTGGCAAGCGATTCCCGGAGGGTGAGTGCTTTGCGGTTGAAATCGGTAAGATTGAGAAGAATATGTGGATAACGGTACATTTTAATAAAAAGATCGATATTGAGAAATAGGTTTCGAGGTGAGATGAGAGAGTTGAAAATCTCAGAACCGGAGAAAAAATTGCTGGGAAGCTCTTGAAGGAAGAGAGTAGTCGGTAGTTGCGATATTTCACAAGAACGTTAATAAGGTTGAGGCCTCCGTAGACGTGAGGCAGACAGATATTGGAGGCATATAAGTATAGTCAGGATGCACGTTATAACCAAGTAAGATTAACAAACGCTTTGGTGACTTAGTCGAAGAAATATTTTGGCGGAATAGTGCCGATCCAGGAGTGAGGTAGAATCGTTAGAAGCAGAATTCCGACGAACGGTGATCGCCTAAAGAAGAAAGAGTTCTGTTTTAAGTAGAGCAAACGAAACACGGAGTTGTAGGCATACAGAAGACGATGGCGCTATGTTTAATATTCCATAGATATTGGTTTACCTATAATGACTCCAAGCATCTTCTGGTGCGTGTTCGAGCAGCTGGCTGACCAAGAATGACCCGCGCGGGATTCCCATGTTCCAGTCCAAAGGCCTGAACTTTTAGCGAATTTTAGAGATGAGCCAGAGGCGTCTGTATTTCCTTGGTAGATGGAGTGCACAAAATCAAAAGGGGAGTCGTTGGGAATGAACGCAATAGGATCGTCTGCATTAGCTGGCAGAATTGAGCGAAAATCAACGAGTGCTTGCGCAGTGGGAGGAAGGGTGGACAGAAATCGGAGTCTAAGTAATGGTTCGAAGAAAAAGACGAAAATTGGCCCGACAGGGGACATCCCTAACGGATACCGTCCCGAAAAGGAATAGCATCAGTTAGAAAGGAATTATTAAGGATTCGAAGAATAGCGCCAAGATAAATATTACGAAGAGTGTAGAAAGACGAGGGGGTGGGGTGTAAGCTAAATTGCTAAAGAACCAAGCGACGTTGGAGTGATTAATAGAGTCTAATCCCTGACGCTGGTAGATATTAAAAACAGCCAAAAGTTCAAAAATACGATGTGCAAGAAATAGAATGTTATAAATGGTATGAATATTATGAGTGCTCGATTGGACAGAAATGGTATAAGTATAGTCAAGATGAATTAAGTGTAAAGCATAAGGCAAAGTTGAAGAGAGAGGATTTTAATAAAAAGCTTGTAGTCCATTAATGAGGTAGGAAATTATTTTGATGGTCTGTTGTAAGTGTGGAGTTCCCTCAGAACATGAGGAATTGCCTCGAATGGTGATCCACATACTGCAGGACACAGGGGTGCACAACGAAGCAGAAACACATGGGTTTAGGACACAACAATTTATTAGTACGGTGTAGGGATCCTTCGAAGGGCAATACAGCTGCAATTCGTCGTGGGAAAGACCAATACAAGTCCTGTACAGTGGCTAGAGGGATTTGATGTCATTCCTTTTGTAAAAAAGTGGCTAGTCAGGGCGCGAAGCTGGTGAAGGAAAACATTTCCTGACTCGCTCCTCTAGAACACCCTCAGAGTGGCTCAATAATGTTCAAGTCGGTTGACGGTGAAGGCCATGACAGATGTTCAACCTCACTTTCAAGCTCTGTAAAACATTTCTCCATCAGTTTGGCTCTGTGTATTGGTGCGTTATCATCCTGATACACCGAAGCACCGTCAGGGTACAATGTTTGAACCATTGAGTACACCTGTTTCTCCATAAGTGTCCGTTAGTCCTTGGCAATGATGTGCCTCTCAAGAACTGTCAGCGGCCAACAGACTGCAACGATATTGAGGTCCAAACCATCACCGATCCATCTCCTTGCTCCACTGTGGGCAATAAACCGTCCGGGTGGTAAGCCTGTGAGGAATGTCACCACACCTAAACTCTCCTTGCTGTGGGAAAGACACTTGAGGACGATTCATCTGAGAACAATACGCATTTCACGTTTTCCAACGTCCACGATTGGCGCTGCTGGCACAATTGTAACCAACGTTTGGCATTGATACTGGGGTTACAGGATTTGGCGAGAGCAAAACGACAGTGAATGTGAACGTGGTGAAGTTCCTGACGAACTTTTAGAGGGAAATAGGTGAGTCGAGTTGCGTATTCAATTCTGCTGGGAGTTGGGCAGCTGTGGTTTTATGTTTTTTGGCTAGCATCCGTGTTAGCACCCGGACATTCCTGTCAGACAGGTTGCTCATACCTCGACAGTTAATCCTATTGGATGTGGTTCTTCCATCTTGCTAGTATGCTGACTTCACCCTGGATACCGTGTCTTGCGATACATCACAAAGACTTGCTGGTTTGGACACAGACGCACTGGTGAGACGCACACCAACAATCTTTCCGCTTTGAAACTCGAATATGTCTCCCATTACGTGTGTGGATCGCACTTTTTGGCGTCCAGCTGTGCTAGTGCTCTGCTAGTGCAACCTTCACATTCCGCTCTCGTTGATCGACTGCGAAATAGATGCAGATTGGCCACCAGTTAGCGCGTACAGTGACGTCACACGCGAGCTGCTATTTGCGGAGACAGGTGTTTCAGTTTCGTTGTTCACCATCTGTTTATTAAAAAATAAACTTTTCAAGGGTCTACACAGTTCAAAGGTTCAGAAAATAAACTTTTCAAGGGTCTACACAGTTCAAAGGTTCAGAAAATAAACTTTTCAAGGGTCTACACAGTTCGAACGTTCAGAAAACAAACTTTTCAAGGGTCTACACATAGTTCGAAGGTTCAGAAAATAAACTTTTCAAGGGTCCACACATAGTTCGAAGGTTCAGAAAATAAACTTTTCAAGGGTCTACACATGGTTCGAAGGTTCAGAAAATAAACTTTTCAAGGGTCTACACATAGTTCGAAGGTTCAGAAAATAAACTTTTCAAGGGTCCACACATAGTTCGAAGGTTCAGAAAATAAACTTTTCAAGGGTCTACACATGGTTCGAAGGTTCAGAAAATAAACTTTTCAAGGGTCTACACATAGTTCGAAGGTTCAGAAAATAATCTTTTCAAGGGTCCACACATAGTTCGAAGGTTCAGAAAATAAACTTTTCAAGGGTCTACACATGGTTCGAAGATTCAGAAAATAAACTTTTCAAGGGTCTACACATGGTTCGAAGGTTCAGAAAATAAACTTTTCAAGGGTCTACACATAGTTCGAAGGTTCAGAAAATAAACTTTTTAAGGGTCTACACATGGTTCGAAGGTTCAGAAAATAAACTTTTCAAGGGTTTACACATAGTTCGAAGGTTCAAAAAATAAACTTTTCAAGGGTCTACACATAGTTCGAAGGTTCAGATCATCTCACATACTATTCTGTTGGCAAAAAGTACGCGCGTGAGATAATTTCCCAAAATTTATTCTTGCGAAAGTGGATGGGCGGATGACGCTTGCCACTGCTTTGTAAATACCGAGTAAATATATTTGGTCTGAATATATCACTGTGAAATTCATTTCGGGCAGTTCAACGCCTACTGGATCCGACTTTGCGGCTTCCAAGCTTTTACAAGTACGTGGTTGGTTTGCAATGATACCCATAAATCTGTTGGGACCTGAAGTAGCTACATCTAGCCCCTAAGTATGACGGTGAAGGAAAAGTTCGTTTACGTGAATTTGACACACAAACCAGTTTACACTGTACACCGGTTTGTGTGCCAAACGTACACTGTACTAGTTTGTGTGTAAGTTACACTGTACTTGTTTGTGTGCCAAACGCACAATGTTAAAAAATCTTACTGTAGACGGCACCTAAATTTGGTGTTACATCACCTGTATCACTTTTGGGATAAAAGTAAACCATTGTGGTATGCATTAAATATACATGAACATAGTGCAATGGGTGTAACTTCGCACCCTTCATGTTGGATACCATACTATAGAACATAATTGCATCATGTTTTTCTGTATTTCATGCATCACGCAATGGTTTCTCTTTGCCCCAAAAGTTATGCAGCTGGTGTAGCACCATAATTTGGTACAACCTACTGCAAAATATTTAACAGTGTAAACTCTGCTAATTTGCGTGTCAGTGTACACTGTACCTCATGGAAATGAACTTTTCTTTTGCCGTCCACTTTCACGAAAATGAATACTGGGAAATTGTCTCAATATCATACGCTAGAATATTATGCTATTACACAGTCGTATCACAATAATATGACCACCTACCAAATAATGGGAATAACCAACTTTGGCCCGGATGACAGTGGCGACATTCGGCATAAAGCGGATGCAATGAGGCTCTGAATGGCGACATACGGCATGGAATGGATGCAATGAGGCCCCGGAAGGCGACATACGGCAGGAAGTGAATGCAATGAGGCCCTGGAAGGCGACATACGGCATGGAGTGGACGCAATAATGCCCTGGAAGGTGACATACGGCATGAAGTGGATGCAATGAGGCCGTGGAAGGCGACATACGGCATGGAATGGAATCAATGAGGGCCTAGAAGGCGATATACGGCATGGAATGGATGCAATGAGGGCCTGGAAGGCGACATACGGCAGGGAGTGGATGCAATGAGGCCCTGGAAGGCGACATACGGCATGGAGTTGATGCAATGAGGTCCTGGAAGGCGACATACGGCATGGAATGGATGCAATGAGGCCCTGAAAGGCGATATACGGTATGGAGTGGAGGCAATGAGGCCCTGGAAAGCAACCTACGGCATGGAGTGGACGCAATAATGCCCTGGAAGGCGATATACGGCATGGAATGGATGTAATGAGGCCCTGGAAGGCGACATACGGCAGGGAGTGGATGCAATGATGCCCTGGAAGGCGACATACGGCAGGGAGTGGATTCAATGAAGCCGTGGAGGGCGACATACGGTGGGTAGTGGATGCAATGAAGACCTGGAGGTTTGCCCAAGACACACGTGCCGATTCGGACTGCAGAAGAGCACGGAGGTCCCGGAGTTGACCTGATTGTTTGTCGTCACATCGAACCTATCAACCCAAATAGTACTCTATAGGATTGAGATCGGACGATTTAGCCGGCCAATGGAAAATGGAGACATCGCTGTCGTGCTCCTGGAACCAGACACGCACCCTCTTAGCTACGTAGCACGGCGCACTGTCCTGTTGGTAGGCACCATCACCACCAAGGTAAAAATTCAAAATGATGGGATTCATCTGGTCAGCGAGAATGGACAGGCAGCCATTTGCTTTCAGAGACCCATCCAGCGGCACCAGCGGTTCCTGGTCATACGAGGTACACATCCCCCAGACATGCACACTGCCACCACTGCCCTTTATTTGACCGACAAGCGTGTCCGGGAGTAGGTTCTCGTGTGTCTAACAGCCGTATCCACCACCGTCCGCCACTTCTGTGGAGTAGAAACATCTTTGCGTCGGAGAAGACACTCTTTTCCCACTTTCAACTGTCCAATGGTTGTAGTCCCATGCAAATTGAGGCGTCGTTTCCAATGGACCCGGGTTAACATGGGCGTCTTGACGCATCTTCGACTCTGGAGACCCATGCGCCGACACGTACCTTGGTGTGCCAACGTTCATTTGCATAATCAACTTCTGCACTGTTGAGCGCTGATTGGCTTTTACCAGTCGACGGAAGTGACGTTCTCCTCTGGGGTCGAATGCCTTTGGGGCTCCACAGTTATGACGTCATGAGGTACTCGGTGTGCCAGCGGTCCATTCTTGGTACACCCTTACTACAGCACCTTGCGAACATCCCAGGAATCTTCTGTTTCTGAGATGCTTCCACCCTAGGCACCTTATCATTCCTTTTTGAACATCCGTCAAATCACTAACTCTGCCCATTGTGCTCACGCTACCTACTATGGCTCATTTGGCCAGGTCCGCCGCTTATATCTCCGTGTGGTCGACTTTGTCACATGCGCTCTGTGAAGCGCCTTTGCTGGTACATTGTGATTCTGGAGATGGTCATATTATTCTGATTCGACCGTGTATGTGGGATGTTCTGAACCTTCAAACTATGTGCTGACCCTTATAGGCATTTTGAATGTCTACTGCAAGATGTGGTTCACCATTCGTGGAAATCCATCATGCTCTGAGTGAACTCGACACACCTCATCAAGGAATTAAAAGAAGTTATCGATCCCTTAATAGAAAGAAATGGCTATTATGGTGAAGCAGAAAACTTTATCTTGGAGATGATCACCGAATCGCGTCCACACGTGATAAAACTTGGATTGTTTGCGCACTGAAAACAAGGAGATGAAGTAGCACGTGGTGAATGCAGGAGAGGTTCCAGCTGTGAAAACTGTTCTTTGTCGCACACAAGCAGAGGAACATCACGCTTCTTACCGAAGCTTCCGTTGCAACACGTGGAGTCAACAGAAAGGGACAGATGCATTCACGCAAAAATTGCACGTCAGAGGAAAATACCCTCGTTCAACATCAAACACGACTGCAGCAAACGTAAGGATGATTGGATGAGTAGTGTACAACTCAAACAACTCGGAATAATCAAACCATTGCTGAACCGAAAGGAACTCGGTGTGTTATTGTGCAATTGTGTAGTGAACCATGGGTTATTTTTTGAATTTTAATTCGAAACAACATAACAAGTTCATGCAGTGTAAATTCGACAAAACACCCTAATTTTTCCAAATTAAAGGGTTCCAGCAGCAACTAAAGATATCTTCACATGACACATTAAATTTATTCCGAATGTACTGAAGGAATTATGCTCCCTCTTTTCCACGGTATTGACAATATGTCCATCAAAGGAACATTTTCCCTTATATATATATATATATAAAGGGTATATATATATATATAATAAGGGTATATTTTTAGAAGAAAATTGAAAGCTTAAAGGTCCCAGAGGCAACTGAAGATATTTGCCAAAATCCATAAAATTTTGCGTATATACTAAGGGGCACGAAAGACAACTTTTCCGCGCTATTGCTAATTGAAATTTGAAGAAAGAAAAAAACGCATTTCTCGATAAACCCGAACTTTGTCGCCTACATGCTTAAAGGGGAATGGAACGTTGGTCCCCTACACAGAGTCTTACTGACAGAAGCCAAAACGGACAGCTGCTCTATCTACGCCAAAAAGACAGCGATACTGTGCTGTGAAAGTTCAAAATACCTCTTTACAAGAAATTGAGCCATATATAAGCATTAACCTATACTTGGAAGAGGAATGTTTGTTTCCTCCACATTGTAAAATACAGTATATTAAGAAAACGAGATCTTTAGTGCTCGTTTCGTCTTCACATCATGGCTTCGTGAATTTCTGAAATATATCGGTATTCCCCCAGGTAGGTATTTTGCGGCGCTCAAGCTGCCTGCCGAAATCGCTCTATCGATCATCTCAGTGTTGTCTCCTTGTTCAAGTTCACAAACAAGACATAGATGTCTCGTTTGTTTTTACGACGTTGCTTGTTTACCTTTCTTTCGACCAGTGACCCTCAACTGCTGACAAACGACTTCTTTTAGCCAAATATATCGGGTGCTTTGAAACCCCTTAACGAATACCCGAAATCCGTTGAGTAATTTTTTTCAGTTGGTGGAAATTTAATGCCTTGAACCTGGGCGAAGGCATAAAGACAAATTGAAATAAGAAATCTCTGCCGAAAAGTAACTCATGCTTTCCGCTGAGGTCTCATTGTGAGAAGTGTCGTTCCGAATTATACCGGAAGAAGATGAGCGATGAGACGTGAGATTCACTTCGTCCCACGACACAGCCACAGATCTTGGATATCTTCGGAATGTCTGTCACCCTTAGCTGGGTCCTGCTTAATTTCTCCTGAACGTGCAGTGGATAGACGACAATGAAAACAATTCTGAGCTGCTCAAAAATATAGGGGTTCTTTGTCCGATAGGTGTCAAACCATTGTGCCGATTTTAAGAGCGGAAAACATGGCACCTCTTTGAAGTGATTAATCAAGGGAAATGACATTGAAAAGTGCTGATGTTATTAATGCATTGTTACCTATGTCGAATATTCATCTTGCCAGATGATTGACTTTTTTCATCCCATTCTATTGCTTAAATTTTTGAACATTTATAAAAATAAAATCCACTGAAATCCTTTATTAGGACATGTAATCGTGGTACTGAGTTTCCTTGAATATTAGTTATAGAATGCTTTACCGGGCATTTCCGTTTGTCGTCCGTCCACTGCTGTGGGGTAGGGTTGTTTGAGAAGTAGGGGTCGGAGACCGCATTGAGCCCCTGCTAACTTCCCATTACGCCCCCAAACTGCTAGCCTTTAACAGCTCATTTCATTCCCCTTGAGGTGTACCTTATTAAAGAACAAAAATAGGGACCCGAATTGGCTTTCATCAGAAAACTAAAGAATTGCAGGGTATGAGCTTAATTATACGACAAATACATTTTCAGGAGAAATATTTGCACCACTTTTGAGGACCATAATCGAAATGAATGAATGGTAACAAACTATCTCCTAAAATATGTTGTGCTGCATATGGAAGTTTTTAAATGCCTAGGCCTATGTTTGTTTGTTTTTTGTTTTTTACATTACAATTATAATTCAGGCTCCCAAAAATTGCAATGAAAATATTTTAATGCGTTGAGAGCTCATCTCTTCAACTTTCGCTTTCGTTGTATGAAAAGCGTACTGTGTCTTGAGCAGTATGACTAAGCCTTTGTTTTCATGATATTTTGTGAACTGCGCTATGTTTTGATTGGTATGTGTCCCATCAGTAGGTTGGCTGCTGCCTAAGCATTATTTCTGGCGGCCGTGTTATGCGTCGTTTGAGTATGGCTGTCTCTAATTTACACTTTTTCTGTCAGATTCTTGTGATTTGTGGTGTGTCCGCTGTTACAATACTAGTGAGGTGTATCGCATTTTATGTATACGAAGCACCTCTTGCTTTTGTGTTTACCTGAAGGGATTCTTCAGGGCGTTCTTCTTCCCTTGCACTGTTTGTTGTGCTTTCATTGTGTATTTTATCTCGTTGGCTTGCTCACAAATGTTCTCTGTTTCAAACGCCTGTTAACACTTGGATGATATGCTATGCCATCTATGTATATTGGGATTCGCAGGTTTCTTATCATACACGAGGCTTCATCCGTATCTGTCGTTTTTGTGGTAACCCGAGTGGTTTGCACGTTGTTTTGCCTGCTAAAGGGAACATTGTATTCCAAATAGGAGAAAAGGCAGAGGCAAAAGAGCGAAGAACAACTTTCTAGTGCTTTTGAATTTTTGAATAGGGGAATACACAGACACCTTGTGAGAGATGTACCTGGAATCTGATTTAATGGATAACATAAAGAAGACCATGACCGAGAAAACTATCGATACGAGAAAAACGGAAATGAATTGTTTAGGGAGTTAAATAATTTTGTCGCTGTCTTAGCAAGCGGAGAAGAAAGAAAATATCCCTATTTCTCCCCTTTTATTTATGAAACAATTTTCAAAAGAAATCTTAGCATTACGCATGAAACTTCCAAAGAAAGTTAGATGCTTGAAGCTCAAATTAATTTATTTTAACTCGAATAATCAATCACCTTTGACTATGTCCGAAAGTAGTTGTGGTTTTATTGCTGAAAAGCAATTTATAATTACTTTTAATGAACTTAAAAACTGGATTTGGAAAAGTAGAAAAATATTGGTGCTACTTTTTATCGTACTCATGAGAATAATGCAAAATGGCGCATTTCAGTTCATAATAACAAATCGCAATGTGATTTCTTTTTTCCCTAAATTTTCAGAAATTTCAAAAATTTCATTAAAAAAATTATTTCTTCTGCCCTCTGATGGACTTATTAAATTAGCATTTTTGGCGTTAAAATGAGAGCATTTTTCAGTTTTATCTTTTCTTTTTTCAAGGAAGTTTTGTCTTTGAAACTTTTCCCAAATTTTTGGGCATTAGATTTTTATGTAGGGTTCATTTTTGTTCAGTGCGTAACTTTCATTGAACTTCCCCACGAAATCACTTGATGGTCGCGCTTATTAGGATATCTTGGTATGGTTATTTTCACTTCTGTGCAGGTGACGCATATTTTGTTTTTATACGGGATTATGTAACTAAAATTATTAGTGTGCAGTAGACTAAAAAGGTGCATTGTAAAGTTCTTGAGCGGTACGTTAGTCGACAAGTGACACAGAGAAAGTCAAGATAAAACATTATTGCATGTGAGTCAAGAGAGGAGGAAAAAAGTCTAATACTTCTTAGACATGGTTATCTTTGAGCACATGCTGCTCCTAGTGGAAGCGATGTACCATTCCTTCCATGTGTCGTCAGAGTGAGTTGTTCTTAATGCATTATGCTTGTGTGCTTCACAGTGAGAGCATTACTATTCTTCAAACGCATAGTGGATCCACCAGTAAGCATAATTAAAAGGCTAATATGTTAACAGTAGCCATCGATTTTTAAATACTAACAGTAGCCATGATGAGGGAAACACGAATTTTTCCAAAGCAACGTGTAATAGTGCTCTATATCGTATTAGGACAATCACTCCAACATCAGCAAAAGACATGTCTGTAAAATGCAGTTTCTTGCCAGATTTGGGTGCACCTCAAGGAAATGTGCTGTCACGTGATTTAAAATAGAAAAGGCGTCTCAGTTACTTTATTAACAACCAAAATCTCCTGCTTTCGTAATGCTATTATACAATGCTTTTACCTCTTAAATCGAGGAGACACCGATAAAAAAAAACTTCATTCTTTTTCCTGAATGAGAAATAAATATGCAGAAGTGAAAGGCTTTTAGCAAAGCTAAATTTGAAGTTCACTGAACTATGAAAGATGGTAAACAAAATTAAGATCCCCTGCTCTGTCTTTAAATTTTCTGTACATGACAGAGATGTCATATGTAGGAATAAAACGAGCCAGTGCTATACATAACGAACAGGGCTGTGGTATCATTTTCAATCCCTGCATTTGTGTCCGATATTTGAAAATGATGGCCCACAAATTTCCGTGAGCAAAATTTCATATACTAAAAATTTCATGCACATTAGGCCTATCCCTAATGTGCATGTCTTTTTTTTTTTTATACTTCTACCAAACATTTCTCTCTATTCCCTCTTCGAAATTCCTTCCATTCAGCTACGAAGTCGCAGTTGAGGTGTCTAATGCGACTGATTAAGAGTTAGGCATTGTTTTTAACGCTAAGAACCTGCAGACACCTCAAGGAATGCTTCATAAATAAGGAATGCCTAGTTCTATTTTAACAAGTAATCGAATAATCGTTTTTCTTTTTACTTAATTTTAGATCAGAATAGTAGCTACTAAACGCATCAAGAAATTCTCAGGACGGAACTATTTTCTTCCGACTTTGCAGTTTTGGCTATGTAACAATAGAAAGCCCCCAGCAAATAATACAACATCAGAATTTTGCATGCATTCAATTTCAGCCATGGACTACATTTTGTGACAGTGAACTTACTCTTTTACACGTGAACGTTTTTACAAAGCATTTTTGCTTGTTCTTATATTAACAATTGCGCGTATTTATATTTACCTTTTGATATATATGTAAATTTCTACTACGTTGATAATTTTCATGCGCATTTTAACTTTCAACGCTTGTTTTCGCGTTTGTTGCTCAGTTTGAACCAAATTTTCATATTTCACATTTTGTTCAGCGTTACAAGCGTTTATTTAATATTTTGTTTCCTTATGTTATCAGTTCTTACGTTTTTACAATGCGCATATGTTTTATATATATTGATATATTGAGTTCATCAGTTATTATCTTTATTACGCGCACAATTTAAAATATTTTGAATTGTATATTTATATGTTTATACACATGCCTCCATTTAATGGAATATGAACTAGGATGATTACAAATTGATATGCATGCAAAGGATGCGATACCTATTTTTATTTCGTTTCCAAATGCAGTATCTTTCACAAACTTTTGGATTTACGACCTGACTTTAAATGGTAAATGTGGTCATGTATTTTCAAGACTAATAAAAAAACAAAAAAGTGAAATGACGTTTTGTCTTTATTTGGTCTTTTTTAACTTTTCCGTCTGTGTCGATGGTATGTGTTAATAATGTTTTGAGTTTTCGTGAATGTAAAAATACGGTGTTTTGGGGGGAAATTGTTTTTTTTTTTGCATGTATTTACAATGTTCAAGTAGAACTCTGCAGCTTTTGCTGTGACTGTGACGGCATCGAAATTATCTTTCATTGGGTCAACAACTCGACAGTCACTGTGAGAAAATATGCTCAATTTGAAAAAGATACCTTTTTTTATTACTTAAATTTCGTGCTGCAATTAATTAAGATATACATGTATGAATAATTCTACAAGATATACGTGTACAATAATTCTACTTAAATAATTTGAAGTTCAATTTTCCTGTTAACAGAAATATTTTCATTCAGACTCTTATAGAGTTGAACTCGTATATAATGGTATTCAAAGAACAGTTCAAAACATTTGATACATTCGAAGTTCGTTACAACCAACAGATCAAAACAAGAAAAATGACACCGAATTTTCCGGTGTAATGAGCACGTCTTTTGAATCCGTTTTGATGCGAATTAAATTTACCAAAGCTATTCAAAATCAATGGAACCGGTATGGAAACCAGTAGTATCTGACAGAAGAAAACAAATTTCAGTTGGGTTTTTAATCCGCACATATTGCTGTAAGCGGAAACGTCAACTTAAGCCCTCTGGAGGCAGACTTGTGACGTTAAGAAAATTTTGAATTTATATGAGAAACATTTCTCAGCGGAAACGCTCTCCGACAAAGAAAGAATTTTTCAAATCGGGCTCTTAGAAGCAAAGAGATCGACAAATATAAGATATGCATCTACGCCCCCTCAAGGAAAAAAACATGCATTATTTTAAAAAGAAAGTATTTTCAAAAGGTTTTTCGATGTCAGTGGTATCGGTCCATGAAAGAACTTTTTCAAGCGAGTTTTCAGGAGCTCAGATTTTACTGCAAATACATCAGACGCCGAAATTACCTGTTACGCCCCCTGGTGGCCAAACCATTCTTTAAAATATTAGAAATTGTATGCTGAGAATTTTCTATCAGGAGCTGTATCCGGTGCAGAAAATTGTTTTCAAATCGGAGTTTTAGAAGCAAAGATATTGAGGAAAACGCAATTTAATTTTACGCCCCCTAGCGGAAAGTCTATGCATTACTTGAAAATTTTTGAACTTAGATGAGAAACATTTTATACCGGATACGCTATCTAACAAAGAAGGAATTTTTCAAATCCGACTTAATATTGATAGAAATAAGATACACAGCCTTGCCCTCTGGTGGAGAAACCATGCATTATTTTTTTAAGAAGAAAATATTCTCAAGTGTTTATCGATAGGTGTGGTATCGCTCCATGAAAGAATTTTTTCAATTGGGCTTTTAGAAGCTGAGATTTTGCTGCAAATACCTTCGAAGCAGAAATTTAACGCTTACGCCCCCTGGTGGCCAAACAATATTTTATAAAAAATTAGAAATCACAATAAAAAAATTCCCACCAGGAGCTGTTTCCGGTGCTGGAATAATTTTTCAAATCGGAGTTTTAGAAGCAGAGATATCGGGGAAACCGCAATTTACCTTTACGCCCCAAAGTAAATAATATTTCCTAATTTAAAACTAGAGCTAGCAATAAAAATTTGAATGAGATCTGTAATAAGAGCAAACCATTTAATTAATGCAAAAATTAAGGTAACTGCAAAAATGTGAAATTTAACTTGTTACATTTGCTTCTTGGTTTACACGTCATGCCGGAAATATGAGTCAATTCTTGCTCGTTTTTTGTGTTATGAAAGCAGCTATTAAGAAGGATCCGCCTAAAAACTTTGCCCTATGTTTCCGATGGTAAAAAGATTTGTACACATTTTCTGCTCAATTAACGTATTTCCAAGGATGAAAATTTGCACATCGATAAAAATAATTTTATGTGATATAGCCTACTGTACTTTTTTTGCATGTATTTACAATGTATTTCTAATAACCATAATTATACAATTAAGAATCAATAACTTTTCCTTTGGTGGTGCTGAGACTGCAGATAGATGATTCCACATATACACGTGGCTTGCTATATACAATCACGCAGTTTTTTGTTTTGTATTTTTGCAATAATTTTATTAATTTTCTGAATGGAATCAACTCTTGAGTCTATCCATGCGCTAATCTTTAATGTTTAGAATGATTTGAGCTCCTTACATTAAATGTTCTGACAATAACGTAGCTGAAAATACCAACAGAACTGTAGGAACTGCTGATTTATTATTCCGAAATGAGCCAGCAAACTCACTTTTGCAACATTTTCATCTAAATTATTGTCAAACTTTTTTATCTGTGGCCCAACCCATTCCAAACATTCCAGACTATCGCATACGTAGATTCAAGTGTTAATTCCAGTCAAAAATTAATAAAATTTTGAAAAAAAATGCGACGTGATTGCATGTAGCAAGTTACATGTAGATGTGGCGCCATCTATTTGCAGATCCCAACACCACCGAAGCAAATGTTATTGACTCTTATATGATTGTGGTTCAATTTCAGAAAATATTAATTATACGAGGCTATAATATAAAGTCATTTTTAATAATGTGCACATTTTCATTTTTGGGAATGCTTTAATTTAGAAGAAAATGTCTACAGAAGTTTCAACCATTAGAACTTGGAATATAGGGCAAATTTTGGGGTGGTTATCTTTTTTTTTTTTCAAACTTTCTCTAACACAGTGGATGAGATGTTTCTAGATGCAAATTCAGCTCTAAGATTGTCTAAACTTTCAATAGCAAGTCTCTTTGAAATTGTTTCTTTTCTACGATGATTTCTTCTTCACCATTTGATTGATCATCGTTCTTGCCGAATTTCTGTCTGAATTTCTTCTCGGAAACTTTTCCTTGAACATTCGATGATGGTCGCTGAATTTTGGTTCCATTTCATCCCTTGTTTTTTAAAATTGTAGAAAAATAATTTGGTGGATTCCCAAATTTTTTTGCAACTTCCCAATTTTGACTCATTCTTTTCCTACTAAACTTAGTGCCTTGATTTTCTCACTGAGCATTAAGGTTTTCAGCTCATTTAAATCCACATTTTCCGATTTTTCTAAGGGGACTACCACCAGTCAAAATTTGACTAAATTTACTAAATATGACCAATCAGTGTTACCTAGGTGAGACCACTTGAGCAATACCTAATGGAGGTAACAGAACCGAAGAGATAAAAATCCCGGTCGGCAAACATAGATCTCTAGCGTGACATAATTAAACCAGTGGCCCTAAGCAGGCATAACGGAAAAGTGGCGATGGATGGCATAAAGTACAGAATTTATCCAGGGTGTGTGGTGGAAGGGTTGTGAGCGAGGATAAAACACAAATTAAACATTCTTGTCTTCATAAAAACTTACCAGGTTGCAGAGATATCCAGGGTTTTGTAAAAAGCTCGTTATCCTTAGTTTTCGGTGAAACAGAAAGTGATAAAAACTGGGCTAAATGCCAATTATTTTGTGCACTAATCACCGTGCTGAACTTCGATATATGCAGCTTCTCCGAAAAATATTGTTCGTACTATGGCGTTAAAATAACAAGGGAGAATATTACGAAGTTGAAAGTATCTATAAAAACTTCATTTTATGCAGAACTTCGAGTTATGTGGGTTGGTCTGTAATTAAAGAAGAAACTCCTATCAATCCAATGAAAGGTTTCGGAGTGGTTTTCCTTTACCGTTCAGGGGGAATAGAAATCTTTTTGAGTTGCATTCATTAAAAATGTAGCAGATAAAGCACATAAATCAGGTAAAATGGGAGTTCTAGTGTTTTCAAAAACCGTGAAAAAGCAGAATTTAAGGAAGTTAGCTAAGTAAGTAGGTTAAAGATTATAAAATTGAACAGACAATGAAAATAAACAAAATAATTTCTTCCTACATGCGAAAGAGATAGCTCGTCGTCCCGGTGAAGGAGTGGTCAGAGGTGCTAATTTCTGGCCAGTCCTTCAAGCTGAGCGCAGAAGAGTCTTTCGAGTCACGGACGAGGCATGGGGTCTGTGTTTATCTCATGGCGCTGACAATCTCCCTTACCTGCAACCAGTGCCCTAACGGACGACTGCTAATAGCCAGCCCCAAGCGTCCTTCATCGTGTTCGTTAAATCCCCTCCCCCAAAGACCTATATAAAGCATATAAAATTGTTTGTATCCAGGTATTATGGGATTCCTATACAGGAAATAAATTAAAATTTTAATAAAGCGTGAATTCATGGTACCCACTGTTTTTTAAAACATTTTTTACAAAAAGTTAAAGAATGTGTAGTGCAAGGCTTTTTTTTTGTGAATGAAAATCCTTCAATCAAACTGAAGTTGAAAATAATTGTAAGCAATGGCGATTTACGCGTTTGAAGGCCCAAAAGGCAATGTTCGCTCTAAGTCGCAGCGCGACCGCACAGCGACTTAACTTCCTCCACGCAGTAAGCATTTTAAATAAAAATTCCCAAATCCTTGTAATTAATTTTCATAAATCGAAAATCAATTACCTGCAAAAATAATAATAAAGAAAAAAAATTCGGGCTCTCAAAAAGTCAAAACAACTCTTTTCTTAAATTCCGTTCGTCTCCTACTAAGTTCGTCTCATTGTCCTCTTCATTCTCAAAGGTTTCTTGCAAAGTAGCCTCGTGCGAGCAGATAATAAGCGCCAGAATGTGGATTTGTGGTTTCCCCACGCCGAGAAAGAGGCCCATATTGAATCTTTTTTTCAAAACAACACATCAGCGCCAGCGGGTATATAACGTTTGGTCGACATAATGATTGGCTGACACACGATTGGCAGACAGTAAAGATTGGTCGACATAACGATTGGTCGACAGAAATGATTAGTCGACAGTAACGATTGGTCGACAGCACGTTTGATCGACATAACGATTGGTCGTGAGTAACGGCTGGTCGATATAACGATTAGTCGACATTGGTCGACATGAAATGGTCAACGGAACTTGGAAATTTTTTTTTGAATAAGTGCAAACAGTTTGGCGGTAAATTGTCCCACGGAAGATCGCCACACATCTTTCAGCAACCCGGAAAATTGCCACACACAGAAAAATTGCCCCCACCGGAAAATTGCCACATGGTTTTCAATAAGGGGAAGAGCACAAATCTCCGTTCGTCCGAGAAACGCTTTGAATGTGTGGCAATTTTCCGAGTTTCCGAATGATGTGTGGCAGTTTCCCCAAAGTGCCTATACCTAAAGTGCCCCGGGGCCCTTTCGGAAATAACATCGTTCAGAACGCCCTCTATATAATAGATTTCACTTAGAGTACAAAAGATGACACGGGGCCTATTTGGAAATAATATGTTATAATGTTGTACGTTCTGAGGACTACATTCTAAAAGATATTATTTCCAAAAAGGAACGTTACGCTTTGAGAGGTAAGTACGTTCTGAGAGGTACCGCTGTGAATGTAAACCATAATCCTCTGAACCAATGGTTATCTCGACCAATCGTTGTGTCGACCAATCGTGCTGTCGACCAGACGTTACTGTCGACTAGTCGTTACGATCGACTGATCGTTACGTCGACCAATCGTGCTGCCGACCAGTCGGGTGTCGACCAATCGTTATTCGACCAATCATGCGACACCAGCCCCAGCCAATCACAGAAAACCGTAACCAAGTCCATTGTACTAACTAATGCACCCATGCTAGTTGGTAGGGAAAGGCATTCCGGTCAGTTAAATTGTAAGTCGCTGGTCTGTTAAATAGTAAGCATTCCAGAAGTAAGTTTGAGTTCCTCACTTTTTATAAAATAAATTTTTTTATTAATGAAATGTTTTTAAATAACATTTGTAATTTAAAATCAATTGCGGAAAGAACGGTGAAAAAAAAAAGGGGGATTAGAAAAAATAAGGGTTCCAATCCGAGTTCCAAATTCTAAAGCATTAGTAAGAGAAGCTGAGAAAATACATTTTTTTCCCTAAGTGGTTTTGATTAATGCCCAGCTCGTTGGGTTAGGCGCGCATTGCCCATGACCGATTAGAAGTAATATTGCCTAAGGACAACCTTATTTTTAGACCCTGTCTAAAATTTTAAAATGTTTTTTTGTTTTGTTTTCTTAGGGTCCTTATTTAACTGGTATACATGTACAGACCTCAAAAGAAAAAAAAACGAGCCATCCCTCTTAACTTTCGAACCGTTTGTCACATGTAAACAAGAAAGGTACCGTTGGAAAGCACTTCAGGGGAACTACCATGTAATATAAATAAACATGCTAATTAACTTGCTAATTATCTCTCTATCTCCGAATTTTCCCATATAAGAGGTACGTTATTTTACGCGCATTCTATTCAGCTCATAATAAAACCATTAGATTCCGAATTTCATACGAATCGTCCAATAAATACGTGCACTTTGAGCTACGGAAGAAAGATGCCACTAATGTTAAACTACGAAAGTTGTTTTTGATTTGTATCATTTAATCGAGAGCAGATAGAGTGATTCGGTGTTGCAACAGTAAAATACAAAGAGGCCCAGATAAAATATGATCCGCTATACAAGAACAGAACTGGTATATTAAGGGAATTTATAAATTATGAAATATGGTCATGAAATAAAAATTATGACCATATCAGATAAATAGTCCATGGGATGCGAAATATTTTTAAACCCCTAAATCCAAATTTACAGCGTGATAGCATAAACCCTTGCTGAGATATAAGCGAAAACTCAAGCATACATCCATTAAGGGGCCGTGCAAGAAAAAAAAAAACATATTTTCCTCTACTTACTGAAAAACGGTTTTCCTCGCAATACTTATTAGTCATCATCATCATCATCATCATTGTCAACCATTATCAATCCACTGCTGGACGAAGGTCTCCCCAAGTTTCCTCCACAACGGTCTGTCTTGTGCCAGTTTCCTCCATGTCACTCCCGCATACTTTCGAATTTCATCCACCCATCTTCCATGTGTTCTTCTTCTGGGTCTTTTCCTGTCCCTTGGAATCCAATCTAAAATTTCGGCTGTCCATCGATGGTCTGTTCTTCTGGCAGTATGTCCAGCCCATTGCCATTTCAGGGATTTAACTCTGATCATGATGTCTTCCACTCTTGTCATTTTTCGGATCCACGTGTTCCTCTTCTTATCTCTCCTGGTTACACCAAGCATGCACCTCTCCATGCTCTTTGAGTTGTCTGCAGCCTTTGTATGTCTCTTTTAGCTAAGGTCCACGTCTCTGCACCATACGTAAGCACTGGAAGGATGCATTGATCAAACACTTTTCTTTTAAGACATAATGGCATATTGCTCTTGAAAATTATGCTGTTTCTTCCAAAAGCTCTCCAGGCAAGTTTTGTACGCCGATTAATTTCTTCACCAATGTGACCTTCACTTGATATCTGCTGTCCAAGATAAACGTACGTGTCTGTTATCTCCAGCTTTTCTCCATCAATCGATAAATCTTCATTTCTTGTAAAAGCATTGTACATCACTTTTGTCTTCAGAAAGTTCATTTTTAATCCCACTTCTTTACTCTTGTCAGCAAGTTCCTGGATCATACTCTGCAGCTCTGATGGGGTAGTTGCAAAAATGATTATGTCATCAGCAAAACGAAGGTGGGTTAGATAATCTCCGTTAATCTTTATCCCTTTGTTTTCCCAGTTCAGTGATTGAAAGACATTTTCCAATGTGGCATTAAAGAGCTTCGGAGATATGGTGTCACCTTGTCTCACTCATTTTCAAATTTTTATGTGTGTTGTATTTTCAAACAGCCGAATCTTTGCACTTGCATTTTCATAGATGTTATTAATAATATTAATGTATGCATCTTCAATACCGCAGGATTTCAGAGCCATTGCAACTGCTGATGGTTTCACCGAATCAAAGGCTTTTTCATAATCGATAAAAGCCATGCACAATGGAAGTTCATATTCCCTCGCTCTTTCAATTAGTTCTCTCAGTACGTGGATATGATCTATTGTGCTGTAGCCACTCCTGAATCCAGCTTGTTCCTCTCGGTTGAGCCATGTCCAGTGTCACCTTCAAGCGGTGTGAAAGAACTTTAGTGAAGATTTTATAAACCACTGATAGGAGGCTGATAGGTCTGTAGTTCCTGAGATCCTCAATGTCACCTTTTTTTATGTAGCAAGATCATTGTAGCGTTGTTCCAATCCTCAGGAATTTTCCCTTCATTAAGGCATCGAGTGAAAATTTGGGCGAGTACTGTTTCGATTTCTCCACTTGCTTCTTGTATGATGTCTACAGTAATTCCATCTTCTCCTGGAGCTTTTCCCCGCTTCATGTTCTTGATTGCATGTGCAACTTCTGCTGGAACGACTGGAAGAACTCTGGTACTGGTACCTTTCATGATGTCTGGAGTACATGTATCATCCCTTTCATATAATTTGGAGTAGAAATCTTTCACTCTTGTCAAAATTTCGCCTCTATTTCTTGTTACAGAACCATCTTCTTTTCTTAGTGCCATAATCTGTTTTTTCCCCTTACTGAGATGTCCCTTTGCTATCTTTAGGCTTTGGTTGTTTTCAATTGCTTTCCTTACTAGTTCACAGTTGAATTTCCTTACGTCTTCAGTAATACTTTTTCGTACAGTCTTGCATAGCTCTATATATTCTACTTTGGAAGTCACATCTTCTTTAGTTGTCCTCATCACTCTTCTTTTTTGCATCAACATTTTGGTTTTTCCTGATAATTTGTTCACATGCAATTTGTTCTTAGACCCAGCTAATTTTGTTGCTGTTTCCATAAGAGCTTTGGTTACTTTTCTGTTAACTTTAGAAATATCCACTTCTTCCGATGTTAGGCCTTTTAAAGCAGAGAATCTGTTCTTCAGTTCCAATTTGAAGGTATTATGGTGTTTTTTAAGGTTGGTTATGTCAATACATTTTGTTTGTCTTATGAGCTTGCTACGTTCGAGTTTAGTGTTGAGGTGCATCTTACATCTCACCAATCTGTGGTCACTGCCTGTGTTGAACTTGTTTAGCACATTGCAGTCTTCTATGACGAATTTTTTGTTACACATAATAAAATCAATTTCACTTGTGGTCCCATTTGGATGTCTCCATGTCCATTTCCTGTGTGGCTTTTTCTTGAAAAAAGGAGTTCAAGATGAAAAACCCTTCTGCCTCTGCAAACTCTACGAGAGTATTTCCACGCTGGTTTCTGTTGCCGTGACCGAATTTGCCTACTGAAGTTTCATTCTGTTGCTGTTGCCCTATTTTTGCATTGAAATCTCCCATAATTATCTTCAAGTGCTGCTTACCTTTATTATTTAGATCACGAATTTCCTCATAAAATTCTTCAATTTCTTCTTCAGCATGACTTGTGGTGGGTGCATAAGTTTGAATAATCTGAGCTTGGTATCTTCTCGAGAGTTGGATAACGAGTCGTGCAGCTCTGTCAGAGGAACTTTCAACTTCTACAATTTTATCCTTCAGTTTCTTGTTTATTATAAATCCAACACCATTAGTTCTGCCAGTATCTGTCCCACGATAGTAGAAGAGATGTCCACTTTTCAGTTCAATGAGATCTTCTCCTTTTCTCCTTACCTCACTTAGCCCGACGATGTCCCACTTGATCCTTTGTAGTTCCTCTTCCAATTCAAGAAGCCTTGAATCAGAAGATAGGGAGCGTCCATTGTAAGAAGCCAAGGTCAGCATCAGATGGCAGCCTAGTCCGGTCCTCCGGGGATTCTTAGCACCCTCTGCCTTCATGTCGCACTGGCCGCTGCCTTGGCCAGGTACATTCCAGCTGCCGGAGACTGAGGGCCAAGATTTAAGTTGTGGAGTCATTTTGGAGGGGTTTGGCCATAACTCACCACGCTGGCCAAGCGGGTTGGTGAGTGTGGGATAGCATTTCCTCTAATCCCGATGGTATAGTTATACCGCTATTGGCGGTCGTCAGAGCCCCTTTAGTGGGAACAGGATGTACCACGAGAAGGCGGGGTTGACATTTGTCAAGGAGAGGCTGTGATGTTACGCATCACCTGACCTTACATCCCACTTATTAGTACTTAGGAGAAAGTGTTTCTACCTGACATAGTTTGATACCGATGCCATGGCCGTCTTAAAGGGTGCACCAACGGGGACGGTGCCCAAAGGCCCCACCTGAACTGGGGCCCCCAACGCCCGAAGTGTCTTATGCGTTAAAAAAATCAAACTTTTTAACGACTCATCAGCAGTTTTTTTTATTTATTTAAGGAAAAGAAGAATCACCAGTGTAGAAAGTTGGAAGTTCTTCCTCCCCTTTTTGTTGTTTTTTTGTTTTCAAACTTGCTTGTAGCTTTGATTCCCGAGGAGACAGGAAAGATGTTAGGTGTTAATGTGGATCTTTTGTGACGAAATACGAAACAAAGAAAGCCGACCTTCAACGCGGTCCCAAGTGGGGGTGATAATGATTTGATAAAACAATTAAATGAAAATTCTGAACGGAAGTAAAATGCGTGATTAGTAAATATGAAGTGGCGTGTCAGCGTGTATCCGAAGTACATAGTTCTAAAAAAAATGGCGTGTCAGCGTGTAACCGAAGAACATGGTTCTAAAACAAACTGGCGTGTCAGCGTGTATCCGAAGAACATATGTATCTTAATATATGTATCCGTGTATCCGAAGAACAAATGTATCAGCGTGTATCCGAAGAACGTATCCCAATAACATAGTTCTAAAAACAAAGTCAGCGTGTATCCAAAGAACATAGTTCTAAAAACAAAGTGACGTGTCAGCGTGTATCCCAAGAACATAGTTCTAAAAACAAAGTGACGTGTCAGCGTGTATCCCAAGAACATAGTTCTAAAAACAAAGTCAGCGTGTATCCGAAGAACATATGTATCTTAATATATGTATCCGTGTATCCGAAGAACATATGTATCAGCGTGTATCCGAAGAACGTATCCCAATAACATAGTTCTAAAAACAAAGTCAGCGTGTATCCAAAGAACATAGTTCTAAAAACAAAGTGACGTGTCAGCGTGTATCCGAAGAACATAGTTCTAAAAACAAAGTGGCGTGTCAGCGTGTATCCGAAGAACATAGTTCTCAAGAAAATGCAGTAAGTGATTGGATTTGTTTTTGACTGACGGAGCAAGTGTTTCGTTTTATTTTATTTTTGGCATACACCTCTAGAATTTCTAATTCAATTCAACCAGTACACTTCCACAAGCGCATATCTAAGTGTTTATTTTTTGATTCGGCACATCTCACAGGAGAAGCGTCGATTTTTAAAACACAACTATTTCCCACCCTCAGATGATTCATTTTCAAAAGAATTTAAGAATTTCAGAGCTAAATGTCATTCAGTGAGCTAGAATGTAAAAATTACGTTAAAATTGGCTCATGTTCATGTTAGCCATTTTTTTTCCTTCCACGCACGAATCGCATTTTTTCTGAATCACTTTTCCTTTTAAACAGTCATTTGTGTTGTCTATACGAAGAAGTGCCCGTAGAGTAAGTTAATCACTAGGGTTTGCTCACCAGGTTTACTTATATGTATTCAATCTTCGCAGTTTAAAAATAAGTAACATATCGGCATTTTTGTCCCGGCCTATTGTCTGGAAATATCAGGTCTATTGTCTGGAAACGGCGCTAGTTGGTTTATTTCTATCTTCTGTTTTAATTTAGTTTTCGTTGAATAATTTGTAGAATAAGGAAGAAACGTATCTTTCAACAACCATTTTCTTGTATTTTACTAATCAACTATGTATGTGTGTATTTGGCGCATGGAATTCTACAATTTTGTTATATATCATTTTTCATTTAAGTTGTATTTAAAAAATTACTGGATATCCTTTTATATTGAATGTTTCTATATCAGCTATGGAAGAAACTTGGGGAGACCTTCATCCAGTAGTGGATTGACAATGGTTGACGATGATGATGATATATAAAGATCAGGGGCCTCGTAAAATGTGATGGCCCTGGGCCCCCAAAAGAGCTAAGACGGAACTGACTGATGCTGTACAAAACGGAAACCATGGGATTGAGGAAATCCAATGCGTAATTGTAACTTTTAATGATGTACATTATAAGTTAATAATTTAGCACGAAAATATCTTAACTTACGACATAGTTCCTCCAGTTACATATTTATGTTTTTCTATTGGTTACATAGCTGACTCCTGTATATTGTTTAATTCAAAAACGCAAATAAACAGTACGTTCCATAAGACGAAAGCTTCGTATAAATGTGTTTTCAGTATATTTCTTACATAAATACCTTTACAGCTTCGTCAAATTGTGAAACTGTGCTCATGCAAATGAAAACTGAAAACTGCAAATAGTTTCCTGCGCGAGTCAATCCGTGAGCCTGATTTTTTTTTTTTTTTTTTTATATTGCAGATTTGCTCTTGTATCCATTGCGTCTTGAATTATGGTAAAATCAGCATGAATTTGGCTATTGTTCCAATTCACTGATATTTTCCACTATAATTATAGTGCTTAAACTGTCTAATATACAAAACGGAACTTCCTTCCTCTGCAATACAGAAGCCGAATCTTCGTTGTTTACTTGGTTAGCCCTGTTTCTGTTGATGCCGCTGTCTTGTTTTTAAGTTTGCGTTGTGAGTCTGTGGATGCTGTACATGTGGAATTGGAAGCGTGTTTGCGAAGGATGAGGATACATGCATTGCTTGGTGTGAGTGCAAGGGATTGTTTCCAACTTTACGAAGATGTTCAGTAGGTCATTCAATGACTCTCTGCAATACAGAAGCCGAATCTTCGTTGTTTACTTGGTTCGCCCTGTTTCTGTTGATGCCGCTGTCTTGTTTTTAAGTTTGCGTTGTCAGTCTGTGGATGTTGTACATGTGGAATTGGAAGCGTGTTTGCGAAGGATGAGGATACATGCATTGCTTGGTGTGAGTGCAAGGGATTGTTTCCAAACTTTACGAAGATGTTCAGTAGGTCATTCAATGACTCTCTGCAATACAGAAGCCGAATCTTCGTTGTTTACTTGGTTCGCCCTGTTTCTGTTGATGCCGCTGTCTTGTTTTCTAAGCTTGCGTTGTGAGTCTGTGGATGTTGTACATGTGGAATTGGAAGCGTGTTTGCGAAGGATGAGGATACATGCATTGCTTGGTGTGAGTGCCAGGGATTGTTTCCAACTTTACGAAGATGTTCAGTAGGTCATTCAATGACTCTCTGCAATACAGAAGCCGAATCTTCGTTGTTTACTTGGTTCGCCCTGTTTCTGTTGATGCCGCTGTCTTGTTTCTAAGTTTGCGTTGTCAGTCTGTGGATGTTGTACATGTGGAATTGGAAGCGTGTTTGCGAAGGATGAGGATACATGCATTGCTTGGTGTGAGTGCAAGGGATTGTTTCCAACTTTACGAAGATGTTCAGTAGGTCATTCAATGACTCTCTGCAATACAGAAGCCGGATCTTCGTTGTTTACTTGGTTCGCCCTGTTTCTGTTGATGCCGCTGTCTTGTTTTTAAGCTTGCGTTGTCAGTCTGTGGATGTTGTACATGTGGAATTGGAAGCGTGTTTGCGAAGGATGAGGATACATGCATTGCTTGGTGTGAGTGCAAGGGATTGTTTCCAACTGTACGAAGATGTTCAGTAGGTCATTCAATGACTCTCTGCAATACAGAAGCCGAATCTTCGTTGTTTACTTGGTTCGCCCTATTTCTGCTGATGAAGCTGTCTTTTTTTTAAGCTTGCGTTGTGAGTCTGTGGATGTTGTACATGTGGAATTCGAAGCGTGTTTGCGAAGGATGAGGATACATGCATTGCTTGGTGTGAGTGCAAGGGATTGTTTCCAACTGTACGAAGATGTTCAGTAGGTCATTCAATGACTCTCTGCAATACAGAAGCCGAATCTTCGTTGTTTACTTGGTTCGCCCTATTTCTGTTGATGCCGCTGTCTTGTTTTTAAGCTTGCGTTGTGAGTCTGTGGATGTTGTACATGTGGAATTGGAAGCGTGTTTGCGAAGGATGAGGATACATGCATTGCTTGGTGTGAGTGCAAGGGATTGTTTCCAACTGTACGAAGATGTTCAGTAGGTCATTCAATGACTCTCTGCAATACAGAAGCCGAATCTTCGTTGTTTACTTGGTTCGCCCTGTTTCTGTTGATGCCGCTGTCTTGTTTTTAAGCTTGCGTTGTGAGTCTGTGGATGTTGTACATGTGGAATTGGAAGCGTGTTTGCGAAGGATGAGGATACATGCATTGCTTGGTGTGAGTGCAAGGGATTGTTTCCAACTGTACGAAGATGTTCAGTAGGTCATTCAATGACTCTCTGCAATACAGAAGCCGAATCTTCGTTGTTTACTTGGTTCGCCCTGTTTCTGTTGATGCCGCTGTCTTGTTTTTAAGCTTGCGTTGTGAGTCTGTGGATGTTGTACATGTGGAATTGGAAGCGTGTTTGCGAAGGATGAGGATACATGCATTGCTTGGTGTGAGTGCAAGGGATTGTTTCCAACTTTACGAAGATGTTCAGTAGGTCATTCAATGACTCTCTGCAATACAGAAGCCGAATCTTCGTTGTTTACTTGGTTCGCCCTGTTTCTGTTGATGCCGCTGTCTTGTTTTTAAGCTTGCGTTGTGAGTCTGTGGATGTTGTACATGTGGAATTGGAAGCGTGTTTGCGAAGGATGAGGATACATGCATTGCTTGGTGTGAGTGCAAGGGATTGTTTCCAACTGTACGAAGATGTTCAGTAGGTCATTCAATGACTCTCTGCAATACAGAAGCCGAATCTTCGTTGTTTACTTGGTTCGCCCTGTTTCTGTTGATGCCGCTGTCTTGTTTTTAAGCTTGCGTTGTGAGTCTGTGGATGTTGTACATGTGGAATTCGAAGCGTGTTTGCGAAGGATGAGGATACATGCATTGCTTGGTGTGAGTGCAAGGGATTGTTTCCAACTTTATGAAGATGTTCAGTAGGTCATTCAATGACTCTCTGCAATACAGAAGCCGAATCTTCGTTGTTTACTTGGTTCGCCCTGTTTCTGTTGATGCCGCTGTCTTGTTTTTAAACTTGCGTTGTGAGTCTGTGGATGTTGTACATGTGGAATTGGAAGCGTGTTTGCGAAGGATGAGGATACATGCATTGCTTGGTGTGAGTGCAAGGGATTGTTTCCAACTTTACGAAGATGTTCAGTAGGTCATTCAATGACTCTCTGCAATACAGAAGCCGAATCTTCGTTGTTTACTTGGTTCGCCCTGTTTCTGTTGATGCCGCTGTCTTGTTTTTAAACTTGCGTTGTGAGTCTGTGGATGTTGTACATGTGGAATTGGAAGCGTGTTTGCGAAGGATGAGGATACATGCATTGATTGGTGTGAGTGCAAGGGATTGTTTCCAACTTTACGAAGATGTTCAGTAGGTCATTCAATGACTCTCTGCAATACAGAAGCCGAATCTTCGTTGTTTACTTGGTTCGCCCTGTTTCTGTTGATGCCGCTGTCTTGTTTTTAAGTTTGCGTTGTGAGTCTGTGGATGTTGTACATGTGGAATTGGAAGCGTGTTTGCGAAGGATGAGGATACATGCATTGCTTGGTGTGAGTGCAAGGGATTGTTTCCAACTTTACGAAGATGTTCAGTAGGTCATTCAATGACTCTCTGCAATACAGAAGCCGAATCTTCGTTGTTTACTTGGTTCGCCCTGTTTCTGTTGATGCCGCTGTCTTGTTTTTAAGCTTGCGTTGTGAGTCTGTGGATGTTGTACATGTGGAATTGGAAGCGTGTTTGCGAAGGATGAGGATACATGCATTGCTTGGTGTGAGTGCAAGGGATTGTTTCCAACTTTACGAAGATGTTCAGTAGGTCATTCAATGACTCTCTGCAATACAGAAGCCGAATCTTCGTTGTTTACTTGGTTCGCCCTGTTTCTGTTGATGCCGCTGTCTTGTTTTTAAGCTTGCGTTGTGAGTCTGTGGATGTTGTACATGTGGAATTGGAAGCGTGTTTGCGAAGGATGAGGATACATGCATTGCTTGGTGTGAGTGCAAGGGATTGTTTCCAACTTTACGAAGATGTTCAGTAGGTCATTCAATGACTCTCTGCAATACAGAAGCCGAATCTTCGTTGTTTACTTGGTTCGCCCTGTTTCTGTTGATGCCGCTGTCTTGTTTTTAAGTTTGCGTTGTGAGTCTGTGGATGTTGTACATGTGGAATTGGAAGCGTGTTTGCGAAGGATGAGGATACATGCATTGCTTGGTGTGAGTGCAAGGGATTGTTTCCAACTGTACGAAGATGTTCAGTAGGTCATTCAATGACTCTCTGCAATACAGAAGCCGAATCTTCGTTGTTTACTTGGTTCGCCCTGTTTCTGTTGATGCCGCTGTCTTGTTTTTAAGCTTGCGTTGTGAGTCTGTGGATGTTGTACATGTGGAATTGGAAGCGTGTTTGCGAAGGATGAGGATACATGCATTGCTTGGTGTGAGTGCAAGGGATTGTTTCCAACTTTACGAAGATGTTCAGTAGGTCATTCAATGACTCTCTGCAATACAGAAGCCGAATCTTCGTTGTTTACTTGGTTCGCCCTGTTTCTGTTGATGCCGCTGTCTTGTTTTTAAGCTTGCGTTGTGAGTCTGTGGATGTTGTACATGTGGAATTGGAAGCGTGTTTGCGAAGGATGAGGATACATGCATTGCTTGGTGTGAGTGCAAGGGATTGTTTCCAACTTTACGAAGATGTTCAGTAGGTCATTCAATGACTCTCTGCAATACAGAAGCCGAATCTTCGTTGTTTACTTGGTTCGCCCTGTTTCTGTTGATGCCGCTGTCTTGTTTTTAAGTTTGCGTTGTGAGTCTGTGGATGTTGTACATGTGGAATTGGAAGCGTGTTTGCGAAGGATGAGGATACATGCATTGCTTGGTGTGAGTGCAAGGGATTGTTTCCAACTGTACGAAGATGTTCAGTAGGTCATTCAATGACTCTCTGCAATACAGAAGCCGAATCTTCGTTGTTTACTTGGTTCGCCCTATTTCTGTTGATGCCGCTGTCTTGTTTTTAAGCTTGCGTTGTGAGTCTGTGGATGTTGTACATGTTGAATTGGAAGCGTGTTTGCGAAGGATGAGGATACATGCATTGCTTGGTGTGAGTGCAAGGGATTGTTTCCAACTGTACGAAGATGTTCAGTAGGTCATTCAATGACTCTCTGCAATACAGAAGCCGAATCTTCGTTGTTTACTTGGTTCGCCCTGTTTCTGTTGATGAAGCTGTCTTATGTTTTTAAGCTTGCGTTGTGAGTCTGTGGATGTTGTACATGTGGAATTGGAAGCGTGTTTGCGAAGGATGAGGATACATGCATTGCTTGGTGTGAGTGCAAGGGATTGTTTCCAACTGTACGAAGATGTTCAGTAGGTCATTCAATGACTCTCTGCAATACAGAAGCCGAATCTTCGTTGTTTACTTGGTTCGCCCTGTTTCCGTTGATGCCGCTGTCTTTATTTTAAGCTTGCGTTGTGAGTCTGTGGATGTTGTACATGTGGAATTGGAAGCGTGTTTGCGAAGGATGAGGATACATGCATTGCTTGGTGTGAGTGCAAGGGATTGTTTCCAACTGTACGAAGATGTTCAGTAGGTCATTCAATGACTCTCTGCAATACAGAAGCCGAATCTTCGTTGTTTACTTGGTTCGCCCTGTTTCTGTTGATGCCGCTGTCTTGTTTTTAAGCTTGCGTTGTGAGTCTGTGGATGTTGTACATGTGGAATTGGAAGCGTGTTTGCGAAGGATGAGGATACATGCATTGCTTGGTGTGAGTGCAAGGGATTGTTTCCAACTGTACGAAGATGTTCAGTAGGTCATTCAATGACTCTCTGCAATACAGAAGCCGAATCTTCGTTGTTTACTTGGTTCGCCCTGTTTCTGTTGATGCCGCTGTCTTGTTTTTAAGCTTGCGTTGTGAGTCTGTGGATGTTGTACATGTGGAATTGGAAGCGTGTTTGCGAAGGATGAGGATACATGCATTGCTTGGTGTGAGTGCAAGGGATTGTTTCCAACTGTACGAAGATGTTCAGTAGGTCATTCAATGACTCTCTGCAATACAGAAGCCGAATCTTCGTTGTTTACTTGGTTCGCCCTGTTTCTGTTGATGCCGCTGTCTTTTTTTAAGCTTGCGTTGTGAGTCTGTGGATGTTGTACATGTGGAATTGGAAGCGTGTTTGCGAAGGATGAGGATACATGCATTGCTTGGTGTGAGTGCAAGGGATTGTTTCCAACTTTACGAAGATGTTCAGTAGGTCATTCAATGACTCTCTGCAATACAGAAGCCGAATCTTCGTTGTTTACTTGGTTCGCCCTGTTTCTGTTGATGCCGCTGTCTTGTTTTTAAACTTGCGTTGTGAGTCTGTGGATGTTGTACATGTGGAATTGGAAGCGTGTTTGCGAAGGATGAGGATACATGCATTGCTTGGTGTGAGTGCAAGGGATTGTTTCCAACTTTACGAAGATGTTCAGTAGGTCATTCAATGACTCTCTGCAATACAGAAGCCGAATCTTCGTTGTTTACTTGGTTCGCCCTGTTTCCGTTGATGCCGCTGTCTTGTTTTTAAACTTGCGTTGTGAGTCTGTGGATGTTGTACATGTGGAATTGGAAGCGTGTTTGCGAAGGATGAGGATACATGCATTGATTGGTGTGAGTGCAAGGGATTGTTTCCAACTTTACGAAGATGTTCAGTAGGTCATTCAATGACTCTCTGCAATACAGAAGCCGAATCTTCGTTGTTTACTTGGTTCGCCCTGTTTCTGTTGATGCCGCTGTCTTGTTTTTAAGCTTGCGTTGTGAGTCTGTGGATGTTGTACATGTGGAATTGGAAGCGTGTTTGCGAAGGATGAGGATACATGCATTGCTTGGTGTGAGTGCAAGGGATTGTTTCCAACTTTACGAAGATGTTCAGTAGGTCATTCAATGACTCTCTGCAATACAGAAGCCGAATCTTCGTTGTTTACTTGGTTCGCCCTGTTTCTGTTGATGCCGCTGTCTTGTTTTTAAGCTTGCGTTGTGAGTCTGTGGATGTTGTACATGTGGAATTGGAAGCGTGTTTGCGAAGGATGAGGATACATGCATTGCTTGGTGTGAGTGCAAGGGATTGTTTCCAACTTTACGAAGATGTTCAGTAGGTCATTCAATGACTCTCTGCAATACAGAAGCCGAATCTTCGTTGTTTACTTGGTTCGCCCTGTTTCTGTTGATGCCGCTGTCTTGTTTTTAAGCTTGCGTTGTGAGTCTGTGGATGTTGTACATGTGGAATTGGAAGCGTGTTTGCGAAGGATGAGGATACATGCATTGCTTGCTGTGAGTGCAAGGGATTGTTTCCAACTTTACGAAGATGTTCAGTAGGTCATTCAATGACTCTCTGCAATACAGAAGCCGAATCTTCGTTGTTTACTTGGTTCGCCCTGTTTCTGTTGATGCCGCTGTCTTGTTTTTAAGCTTGCGTTGTGAGTCTGTGGATGTTGTACATGTGGAATTGGAAGCGTGTTTGCGAAGGATGAGGATACATGCATTGCTTGGTGTGAGTGCAAGGGATTGTTTCCAACTGTACGAAGATGTTCAGTAGGTCATTCAATGACTCTCTGCAATACAGAAGCCGAATCTTCGTTGTTTACTTGGTTCGCCCTGTTTCTGTTGATGCCGCTGTCTTGTTTTTAAGCTTGCGTTGTGAGTCTGTGGATGTTGTACATGTGGAAATGGAAGCGTGTTTGCGAAGGATGAGGATACATGCATTGCTTGGTGTGAGTGCAAGGGATTATTTCCAACTTTACGAAGATGTTCAGTAGGTCATTCAATGACTCTCTGCAATACAGAAGCCGAATCTTCGTTGTTTACTTGGTTCGCCCTGTTTCTGTTGATGCCGCTGTCTTGTTTTTAAGCTTGCGTTGTGAGTCTGTGGATGTTGTACATGTGGAAATGGAAGCGTGTTTGCGAAGGATGAGGATACATGCATTGCTTGGTGTGAGTGCAAGGGATTGTTTCCAACTTTACGAAGATGTTCAGTATGTCATTCAATGACTCTCTGCAATACAGAAGCCGAATCTTCGTTGTTTACTTGGTTCGCCCTGTTTCTGTTGATGCCGCTGTCTTGTTTTTAAGCTTGCGTTGTGAGTCTGTGGATGTTGTACATGTGGAAATGGAAGCGTGTTTGCGAAGGATGAGGATACATGCATTGCTTGGTGTGAGTGCAAGGGATTGTTTCCAACTTTACGAAGATGTTCAGTATGTCATTCAATGACTCTCTGCAATACAGAAGCCGAATCTTCGTTGTTTACTTGGTTCGCCCTGTTTCTGTTGATGCCGCTGTCTTGTTTTTAAGCTTGCGTTGTGAGTCTGTGGATGTTGCACATGTGGAAATGGAAGCGTGTTTGCGAAGGATGAGGATACATGCATTGCTTGGTGTGAGCGCAAGGGAATGTTTCCAACTTTACGAAGATGTTCAGTAGGTCATTCAATGACTCTCTGCAATACAGAAGCCGAATCTTCGTTGTTTACTTGGTTCGCCCTGTTTCTGTTGATGCCGCTGTCTTGTTTTTAAGCTTGCGTTGTGAGTCTGTGGATGTTGTACATGTGGAAATGGAAGCGTGTTTGCGAAGGATGAGGATACGTGCCTTGCTTGCTGTGAGCACAGGGGATTATTTCCAACTGTACGAAGATGTTCAGTATGTCATTCAATGACTCTCTGCAATACAGAAGCCGAATCTTCGTTGTTTACTTGGTTCGCCCTGTTTCTGTTGATGCCGCTGTCTTGTTTTTAAGCTTGCGTTGTGAGTCTGTGGATGTTGTACATGTGGAAATGGAAGCGTGTTTGCGAAGGAATGAGGATACGTGCCTTGCTTGCTGTGAGCACAGGGGATTATTTCCAACTGTACGAAGATGTTCAGTATGTCATTCAATGACTCTCTGCAATACAGAAGCCGAATCTTCGTTGTTTACTTGGTTCGCCCTGTTTCTGTTGATGCCGCTGTCTTGTTTTTAAGCTTGCGTTGTGAGTCTGTGGATGTTGCACATGTGGAAATGGAAGCGTGTTTGCGAAGGATGAGGATACGTGCCTTGCTTGGTGTGAGCGCAAGGGAATGTTTCCAACTTTACGAAGATGTTCAGTATGTCATTCAATGACTCTCTGCAATACAGAAGCCGAATCTTCGTTGTTTACTTGGTTCGCCCTGTTTCTGTTGATGCCGCTGTCTTGTTTTTAAGCTTGCGTTGTGAGTCTGTGGATGTTGCACATGTGGAAATGGAAGCGTGTTTGCGAAGGATGAGGATACATGCATTGCTTGGTGTGAGTGCAAGGGATTGTTTCCAACTTTACGAAGATGTTCAGTAGGTCATTCAATGACCCTCTGCAATACAGAAGCCGAATCTTCGTTGTTTACTTGGTTCGCCCTGTTTCTGTTGATGCCGCTGTCTTGTTTTTAAGCTTGCGTTGTGAGTCTGTGGATGTTGTACATGTGGAAATGGAAGCGTGTTTGCGAAGGATGAGGATACATGCATTGCTTGGTGTGAGTGCAAGCGATTGTTTCCAACTTTACGAAGATGTTCAGTAGGTCATTCAATGACTCTCTGCAATACAGAAGCCGAATCTTCATGGTTTACTTGGTTCGCCCATTTTCTGTTGATGCCGCTGTCTTGTTTTTGAGTTTGCGTTGTGAGTCTGTGGATGTTGTACATGTGGAATTGGAAGCGTGTTTGCGAAGGATGAGGATACATGCATTGCTTGGTGTGAGTGCAAGGGATTGTTTCCAACTTTACGAAGATGTTCAGTAGGTCATTCAATGACTCTCTGCAATACAGAAGCCGAATCTTCGTTGTTTACTTGGTTCGCCCTGTTTCTGTTGATGCCGCTGTCTTGTTTTTAAGCTTGCGTTGTGAGTCTGTGGATGTTGTACATGTGGAAATGGAAGCGTGTTTGCGAAGGATGAGGATACGTGCCTTGCTTGCTGTGAGCACAAGGGATTATTTCCAACTGTACGAAGATGTTCAGTATGTCATTCAATGACTCTCTGCAATACAGAAGCCGAATCTTCGTTGTTTACTTGGTTCGCCCTGTTTCTGTTGGTGCCGCTGTCTTGTTTTTAAGCTTGCGTTGTGAGTCTGTGGATGTTGTACATGTGGAAATGGAAGCGTGTTTGCGAAGGATGAGGATACGTGCCTTGCTTGCTGTGAGCACAGGGGATTATTTCCAACTGTACGAAGATGTTCAGTATGTCATTCAATGACTCTCTGCAATACAGAAGCCGAATCTTCGTTGTTTACTTGGTTCGCCCATTTTCTGTTGATGCCGCTGTCTTGTTTTTAAGCTTGCGTTGTGAGTCTGTGGATGTTGCACATGTGGAAATGGAAGCGTGTTTGCGAAGGATGAGGATACATGCATTGCTTGGTGTGAGCGCAAGGGAATGTTTCCAACTTTACGAAGATGTTCAGTAGGTCATTCAATGACTCTCTGCAATACAGAAGCCGAATCTTCGTTGTTTACTTGGTTCGCCCTGTTTCTGTTGATGCCGCTGTCTTGTTTTTAAGCTTGCGTTGTGAGTCTGTGGATGTTGTACATGTGGAAATGGAAGCGTGTTTGCGAAGGATGAGGATACGTGCCTTGCTTGCTGTGAGCACAGGGGATTATTTCCAACTGTACGAAGATGTTCAGTATGTCATTCAATGACTCTCTGCAATACAGAAGCCGAATCTTCGTTGTTTACTTGGTTCGCCCTTTTTCTGTTGATGCCGCTGTCTTGTTTTTAAGCTTGCGTTGTGAGTCTGTGGATGTTGTACATGTGGAAATGGGAGCGTGTTTGCGAAGGATGAGGATACATGCATTGCTTGGTGTGAGCGCAAGGGAATGTTTCCAACTTTACGAAGATGTTCAGTAGGTCATTCAATGACTCTCTGCAATACAGAAGCCGAATCTTCGTTGTTTACTTGGTTCCCCTGTTTCTGTTGATGCCGCTGTCTTGTTTTTAAGCTTGCGTTGTGAGTCTGTGGATGTTGTACATGTGGAAATGGAAGCGTGTTTGCGAAGGATGAGGATACGTGCCTTGCTTGCTGTGAGCACAGGGGATTATTTCCAACTGTACGAAGATGTTCAGTATGTCATTCAATGACTCTCTGCAATACAGAAGCCGAATCTTCGTTGTTTACTTGGTTCGCCCTGTTTCTGTTGATGCCGCTGTCTTGTTTTTAAGCTTGCGTTGTGAGTCTGTGGATGTTGTACATGTGTAATTGGAAGCGTGTTTGCGAAGGATGAGGATACATGCATTGCTTGGTGTGAGTGCAAGGGATTGTTTCCAACTTTACGAAGATGTTCAGTAGGTCATTCAATGACTCTCTGCAATACAGAAGCCGAATCTTCGTTGTTTACTTGGTTCGCCCTGTTTCTGTTGATGCCGCTGTCTTGTTTTTAAGCTTGCGTTGTGAGTCTGTGGATGTTGTACATGTGGAAATGGAAGCGTGTTTGCGAAGGATGAGGATACGTGCCTTGCTTGCTGTGAGCACAGGGGATTATTTCCAACTGTACGAAGATGTTCAGTATGTCATTCAATGACTCTCTGCAATACAGAAGCCGAATCTTCGTTGTTTACTTGGTTCGCCCTGTTTCTGTTGATGCCGCTGTCTTGTTTTTAAGCTTGCGTTGTGAGTCTGTGGATGTTGCACATGTGGAAATGGAAGCGTGTTTGCGAAGGATGAGGATACATGCATTGCTTGGTGTGAGTGCAAGGGATTGTTTCCAACTTTACGAAGATGTTCAGTATGTCATTCAATGACTCTCTGCAATACAGAAGCCGAATCTTCGTTGTTTACTTGGTTCGCCCTGTTTCTGTTGATGCCGCTGTCTTGTTTTTAAGCTTGCGTTGTGAGTCTGTGGATGTTGCACATGTGGAAATGGAAGCGTGTTTGCGAAGGATGAGGATACATGCATTGCTTGGTGTGAGTGCAAGGGATTGTTTCCAACTTTACGAAGATGTTCAGTAGGTCATTCAATGACCCTCTGCAATACAGAAGCCGAATCTTCGTTGATTACTTGGTTCGCCCTGTTTCTGTTGATGCCGCTGTCTTGTTTTTAAGCTTGCGTTGTGAGTCTGTGGATGTTGCACATGTGGAAATGGAAGCGTGTTTGCGAAGGATGAGGATACATGCATTGCTTGGTGTGAGTGCAAGCGATTGTTTCCAACTTTACGAAGATGTTCAGTAGGTCATTCAATGACCCTCTGCAGTACAGAAGCCGAATCTTCGTTGTTTACTTGGTTCGCCCTGTTTCTGTTGATGCCGCTGTCTTGTTTTTAAGCTTGCGTTGTGAGTCTGTGGATGTTGCACATGTGGAAATGGAAGCGTGTTTGCGAAGGATGAGGATACATGCATTGCTTGGTGTGAGTGCAAGCGATTGTTTCCAACTTTACGAAGATGTTCAGTAGGTCATTCAATGACTCTCTGCAATACAGAAGCCGAATCTTCATGGTTTACTTGGTTCGCCCATTTTCTGTTGATGCCGCTGTCTTGTTTTTAAGTTTGCGTTGTGAGTCTGTGGATGTTGTACATGTGGAATTGGAAGCGTGTTTGCGAAGGATGAGGATACATGCATTGCTTGGTGTGAGTGCAAGGGATTGTTTCCAACTTTACGAAGATGTTCAGTAGGTCATTCAATGACCCTCTGCAATACAGAAGCCGAATCTTCATGGTTTACTTGGTTCGCCCATTTTCTGTTGATGCCGCTGTCTTGTTTTTAAGTTTGCGTTGTGAGTCTGTGGATGTTGTACATGTGGAATTGGAAGCGTGTTTGCGAAGGATGAGGATACATGCATTGCTTGGTGTGAGTGCAAGCGATTGTTTCCAACTTTACGAAGATGTTCAGTAGGTCATTCAATGACTCTCTGCAATACAGAAGCCGAATCTTCATGGTTTACTTGGTTCGCCTATTTTCTGTTGATGCCGCTGTCTTGTTTTTAAGTTTGCGTTGTGAGTCTGTGGTTGTTGTACATGTGTAATTGGAAGCGTGTTTGCGAAGGATGAGGATACATGCATTGCTTGGTGTGAGTGCAAGGGATTGTTTCCAACTTTACGAAGATGTTCAGTAGGTCATTCAATGACCCTCTGCAATACAGAAGCCGAATCTTCGTTGTTTACTTGGTTCGCCCTGTTTCTGTTGATGCCGCTGTCTTGTTTTTAAGTTTGCGTTGTGAGTCTGTGGATGTTGCACATGTGGAAATGGAAGCGTGTTTGCGAAGGATGAGGATACATGCATTGCTTGGTGTGAGTGCAAGGGATTGTTTCCAACTTTACGAAGATGTTCAGTAGGTCATTCAATGACCCTCTGCAATACAGAAGCCGAATCTTCGTTGTTTACTTGGTTCGCCCTGTTTCTGTTGATACCGCTGTCTTGTTTTTAAGCTTGCGTTGTGAGTCTATGGATGTTGCACATGTGGAAATGGAAGCGTGTTTGCGAAGGATGAGGATACATGCATTGCTTGGTGTGAGTGCAAGGGATTGTTTCCAACTTTACGAAGATGTTCAGTAGGTCATTCAATGACCCTCTGCAATACAGAAGCCGAATCTTCGTTGTTTACTTGGTTCGCCCATTTTCTGTTGATGCCGCTGTCTTGTTTTTAAGTTTGCGTTGTGAGTCTGTGGATGTTGTACATGTGGAATTGGAAGCGTGTTTGCGAAGGATGAGGATACATGCATTGCTTGGTGTGAGCACAAGGGATTGTTTCCAACTTTACGAAAATGTTCAGTAGGCCATTTAATGACTCTTGAGAGTAGGTATGTATCATCTTTTAGGCACAATGACGTCACTAGACTTCGAAATCAGGACGGGCGAGCAGTAGTTTTGGATTTTGGTGGGGCAAGCTTGAGAAATTTATTTTTTTTTTTTTTTACGAAACACTGAAAGAACTAATTTGTAATGCTTTTCACTACTTGCTACAAAGGAATTCATGCAATATCCCCCCTACCTTCTCCACCTGAACACATATACACTGGTCTGACTAGTTATGCCACTGGCGTAAGATACATGTGTTGCTAGAACGTCGCCTTCGACTTTTTGCTTGCTCTGAATGCATTGTCTTAAATTACTTTTCTAAATTTTGCATCTTTTGCTTATGAAAATCATTCCGTACTTGAAATTTTTAAAGGAAAAGCGTCGTTTTTGTTTATCTAAATCAAATTTTACGTCGTGCCACTCAGACACAGTGCCTTTCCTCCTCCCTTCTTAACACTTCCTTCCTTAAAGCCAGCAACTTTGCCTTGCACTCCTCTCCTACAAAGCAGTCGTCAGCCACTTTCTGCACTCTCACTGCCCCGGGACAGTCGCTAGTGTGACTTCAGATTCGACTTTGCTTGTTGGAATCCCTTATTTTGTAAAGAAAACAAACAGGAAAGCATTTAGTAGCGACCCCCCCCCCACTTAGTTAATTCCAATGGAGCCTTATTAGCCCCCTGGCCATATACAAACATTAAAAAGAGGCTTAAACTAAAGAGTTGGAAGAGTGGAGGGCAATTGAATTTTCATGGCCCTATGGATGCTATTTTGATACCCCTTCTACTGAGAAGTAAACAACCCACTTCCTATGGGAAAATACGTAGGGCTACATGAAGTAAAACACAAAACTTATTACTTGGCGAAGTCTAGGTTATATTTTAAAGTTAAATATACTGAAAATGGCCCATTTTGAATTGGGTAGGCGGCAGGGTGGGTAAGACAAATTTCAGGGTGGGCTTCAGCCCACCCTCGCACTCCCTTGGCGACGTTCCTGTTTGGGCCTCACAAAATTATTTGACAGACCTCTGAGAGTGGACATGTATCATCAGATGGGCCTCATAAAAATCATTTGGCAGACCTCTGAGAGTGGATATGTATCATCAGATGGGCCTCATAAGAATCATTTGGCAGACCTCTGAGAGTGGATATGTATCATCAGATGGGCCTCATAAGAATCATTTGGCAGACCTCTGAGAGTGGACATGTTTCATCAGATTGGCCTCATAAAAATCATTTAGCAGACCACATTCTGGAATATTTATTCCGACGTAAGTGTAGTCTTTCCTCAGAACACTGCTTCGAGGTGATGATTCGGATCATGAAATAGTTCTTTCCTGGTACCCATAGACGCCGACTACGCGGGGGCAACGGGGGTGATCGCCCTCTCACTGATTAGACCGCGGGGGCAAAATTATGTTTTGGCCCCCTCGGTCTCCTCTGGAAATGCATGCTTTTTAAATAGGTTGGTTTTGTATCAACCTTTTAATTTTATCTAACAATGCTGAGTTTTTTCTTTTAGTTTAAGGTGGACGTCTTGTGATTTTGTTTCCTATACTTCCAGTGGGGAAACTTCTGTACACATTTTCTCCACAATTAATGCGTTTCCAAGGATGAAAATTTGAACATCGATTAAAATGACTTCATATTATAACTTGTAATACTTAATATTTTCTAAAACGTAACCATAATTTTATTAAAAATCAATAACTTCTCCTTTGGGGGTGTTGAGACCAGAAAAAAGATGGCGCGATCTGTACGTTGATGACGTCATAGACAAACAAATGTTGGATTGCTTAATTATGGTTATGTTTTAGAAAATATTAAGTATTACAAGTTGTAATAAAGTTATTTTAATCGATGTTCAAATTTTCGTCCTTGGGAACGCATTAATTGTAGAAAAAATGTGTACAGAAGTTTGCCCATTGGAAGTATAGGAAGCAAAATCACTAGACGTCCACCTTGACTGTGATCTTTCTATAAAAAAGAGAAGGGGAGATACTGGGGTGCTCGAGCGACCACCGCAAGCTATTTCGGGTTGCGAAATTGTAAACATAAGTCACCGGGATCGAACCTTTGATGTCGTTAGCGCTTCCCCGTTTCTCCCTCATCACAGCCCTCATCCAGTGTCTTAGGAAGAATCACTATTGTTCTGGCTCCTCTACCAGAAGGCACGCGAGCACAATGATACTTTCTATCTGCTTGTCGCCTCTAAGCCTTAGGGAAGGCGCCTCTAAGGTCTAGGGAAGGCGCCTTTAAGCTTTAGGGAAGGCGCCTCTAAGCTTTAGGGAAGGCGCCTCTAAGCTCTACTCTAGGGAAGGCGCCTCTAAGCTCTAGGAAGGCGCCTCTAAGCTCTAGGGAAGGCGCCTCTAAGCTTTAGGGAAGGCGCCTCTAAGCTCTAGGAAGGCGCCTCTAGGCTCTAGGGAAGGCGCCTCTAGGCTCTAGGGAAGGCGACAAGCAGTCGGGTTCTCGTCTACCCATATAATAGCCAGTTTCTCATCAATTGCCACAGAGGCAATTAACTGTAACAGAGGTATCGTAAAGCACTGCAGTCGTAGTGGCCAATGCATGAACTATATGATGACCGATGTCCATTGGTCTTTTTAAGAGAGGAGTAAAACGCTAGCCAATCATTTCACTGAAACTAAATGCATCTTGGACATTTTTTAAACATAATGTCTAAAAAAAATTAACTGTTGGAGTTAATTATTGAATCTTGACCAGTTGACATACCTTTTTTTCATTGTTCGGCCTTTTGGGGACATAGAAATGAAATATGTTAAAGAATGAAAGTTTAGATCATTTCGGATCTCAACAACAACAAAATTGAGATGAGTCTCATATTCAACATAAAAAATTTGAAAAGAAAGAACGAAAGTAGAATTAAAACAATAAATTCGTGCTTAAAGTAAACAAAAAATGTGCAGTAGGGCCGGAATCAGTGACCGTGCCTGTCACAAATGCTGAGTTTCCATCATCTTCAGTACCAAAGGTATGAAGTGTATTTCAAGAAATGAATAATTTTCTGTAAATCATACGTCACTTCACTTTTTGCGTTTCACACAGTCAGTCAACAACATGACATAAAAATTTACTCATTTAAAAATATAAACATTTACTACAACACTTTTTGCTGAAGCGCACTGAGCTCCAAAATTCCTGTAGAGTGATAAAATTGGTGAGGAAACAATTGCTTTCTTTTTGTAGATTTTGATTAATTCATTTTTCCTACTGTCGCAGTGGCGCAGCCTGGAGTTGGTCCAACCCCAAAACTTTTTTTTTTCTTTACGTAATTCAATATTCTTAGTTGAAATATTAGGATAACGACAAAGAGAGCCTGTTATCGCAAACAAGTGAAATTATGAAATGCTGTACAGTGTACACTATTATTAAAAATTATCCAGAAATGTTTTGTCTGGAACATCCAGCATTTTTTCTTGTCATCAATATACATTTGTGCATACGGAAAAGTTATGTGTGTTTTTTTTTCCCGGCGTCTGTCTTTACATAAGTATGACTTTCGAACGAATGAAGCTAAGAACTCGAGATTTATGATCTACTCTCCTACCGAGACAACACTATCGATTTTCAGCAAAATCAGGAAAGCGCTTTTGATTTAAATCAACATTTGTCAAAAACTTTTCTAATGCAAAATGTCTTTAGTCATTCAATGGCTTGGTTAACAGATCTCAAATTTGATGTTTTAGATGTTATTGAAGAGCAATAATTTTGTTGATTATAAACGAAATCGATCAAATAACGTTCTATTTAAGAATAAAGCGGTCAAGAAAATTTTCTAATGTAAAATCTTTGGGAACGACTTACAAACTCGGAATTCAGGACCTTAGAGGACAGTAAGCTTCCTGTTGAGTTAAATTTGAACAAATTTAAATAGAAATTGGCGAAAATTTTTCTAAAATATATATATATATATTCGGGGAGGGTTCAGAAGGGGCTCAGCACTTCCTCCCCCTCCTGAGCCTTATCTAATTACGTGGCTAATTCCACCAAGCAGAAATTATCTTTGCCTTACAGCTGCGCGGCAACGGATCTGGATAACCCCCTTAAAATACTAATAATGACATTATGAGGTATGTGAATTAAGATAGAATATAATCATCGAGTAGTTCAATAGGAACACATCCATGTAATCCCTCTGGGAAGAAACATTCAATGTCAGTAATTATTTTTTAACTATCATTTTAATAGAAAAATGGAACAGAGCAAAAACTGTACAATTCAATGAAATATACCAAAATTTAGCCTAAATTGCTTATTAAATTAAGAGAAAATAGATACTGAAAGACACAAGGTTTCTTCCCCATTTTATAAATTATTAATAGAAATTCAATTAAAACAGAAAACAAATATACCAACAATTGTGGAGAACAACTTCATTCACTGCTTAACCATATGTTTCATGATAACAGTGATCATCATTACCTAACTAAAAGAAAAACCTTTAAGATCGCTTCAGAAAAGAGACCTGCCGCCAATGTTTTTCGAGCTCCATTTTCTGTTAATTCAATTATAGCAAGTAATGCTGCTTTTGAAATTTGGAACATTTCATAGAGATGAACAATATTTGTTGTGGGGCATTATTTCATTAACATGGTATTTAAAAAGTTACTGGTGGTTGAATGTTTCTTCTACGGGGATATAATATGGTGGTGCTCCGAATAAATTGGGAAATGAGTGTATGTATATGTGCAAAACTCTGAGACTATATTTCGTTTTTGGTTCATTATAAATAAATTTTACATAGTATGCTTTATAGTACATACATAGAACTCAAACACGAGATTTTCAGTGCCCCTCAAAAGCATAATTATTCTGGGAATTTAAAATTCCGTCGAACATGAGGTTGAAATATATTATTATTCTTGTACCATGTGCCATTGCTTTAGTGCGCATGTGCTTGTGTATGTGTGTGGTTAAACGACGATCAATTAAAAAAGTGAATGCTACTTTCTCGCGATTTTTTGGTTCGCCCTCATGGCATTCATGAAAAGTCGGCGCCTATGCTGGTACCTAATAAATCTAATATTATTATTGTACCAGAAAGACAGGTTTTTATTCTAGTGAAAGCATATCTTTTCCGTCAAAGTAAATGTTTCAGAATAGGAACACAATGAACATTCAATAAAGGCCTTTTTAGATACTGCAGAAACACATTCGTTACAGAAATAACCCACGCTGTGTTTTTCGAGTTGCCCAATAGATGGCAGCACATACTAGCACTGCGTCTCCTGTAGCAGACGACGGGGGCCTCAAAGAGATGTATAGCCCAAATTTTATTGTACCTGGTCAAAAGCTCTGAAATTTGCAAAGTTAGAGACAAAATTTTCAAAAGTAAAAATTTAAAATAAATGACGAATAGAATTTATAGATCTTTAGTATAAATGAACTGCGAGCCAAAATTTCCCCGGTATAGTTCTGGAATGCACTTTTTTTTCTTTTTTAATAGTGTGTACTTTTATTTACCAGTAATTAGGGAAACACTGTTCCTGACTGTTCCTGCCCACTTTGACCACTGATGGTACGGAATTTGAGTCTCTATTCAGAAACAAGTTCCTAAGAAGAATCATGAAGAAGGCGAGTTGGTATCTTCCAAAATATTCTACTGTTCAGAAACGTGATTTTTAAAGGAATATAAATATAGCTGAGATACCTCTTTTAGTGAAATGACATACCAGCCCAGATTTCATACCAAAATTTCAAACACACATTGGACTCTTCTGAAAGTAGCGCCCCTGATTACTGTTATTATTTTTTAGTCGTAGCAATAGTGCTTCAATTATTGTTTTCAAATTCCAGTATTAGTCCATGTCATTAGAAATACTAGATTATTTATTAATACTTATGCTGCTATGTATTTCCTATATAGAAAATGCCTAGTATATGCAGTGGTGGAAATGGGCCGGAACGCACCTGAATGCCGATCCGGGAGCGAAACACCGCGTTCCGGAAGCAAACCCCGGCGTTCCGGCGTTCTGTTATCGACACCAAAAGAAAGGAAGCATTTAATTTTCATAAAACATTTCGTAATGCATTATACATTTCAATTAATTACACCACCTTGTATTAATTGTTCGTCGTTTCAAAATTTTTATTTTTTATTTTCCTCTGATAAAGATCACTCGCTATTTGTGTAGGTACTACCGGAGTTGTAGCTGTAGTTCTCAAAAATTTTTCTCTTCTCCGTCTACCGTCCCTGCTTTGCGATTCCCCGCCATGATGACGACTGCAACGCCGCTTAATTCCACGATGAGTGCGAAGTGTTTGCGTGAGAGCGAAGGTCATGACAGGAGCTGATTGCTCGATGACCTTGCAACCTATTTCCGCACTTGGCATAAAATAACTTCGCAGTTCCTGTAACCTGGCAGCGAGCTTAATTACTACACTCTACACATGCTGTCACTTCAACTCCAGCTCCTGTCGTGGTAGAACGTGACTTTTTGAATGATATTGTAGTCGTTGTTGTAAGTTTTAATTTGTTCTTGTGTGAGAAAAGAAAACAACTGAAAATAATGAAAAGAACACTAACAGATTTCTTTGGGAAAAAAGATGAGTCAAAAGGGAAAAATTAGAACTCGGGAATTTGGAAACCTTTCCCCGCTGTTCAAGCTCGGACTCCGTGCGAAGTATCACCAAGAAAATCGCTGAAAATACAACAGTCAAAGGAAATCACTGCATCAGGAAGTTCATTAGAAGAATCTGAATCTTGGCAAAGCTTAACAAATGGTAAACCCGACTGTTGGACTGAGGATCAAAGTAAGTATTTTTTGAAAGAGTACTCTTGGCTTGTTTTAAAAAATGGGTGTTTAGGATGTGCCGTCTGTAAAACCGCCGGGAATATGAACGTTTCAGAATTTTTAACTGGTGCAAGGCTTTCTAAGGAGTGGATAGATTGCAAAGTTCGATCTACATCTGACAATAAGAAGAAGCAAAATACTGCTCTAAGAAAAAAGAAAAATATATATATAGGAGCACAGAGTAAGTCATGCTCATAAAGAAGCTACTAAAATGAACGCAAAACGTTCTGAAGGCGTCTTTGAAAATATTGTTGAAAAAAAAATTAAAGTGGACAATACGTACAAAATATTCAATACCGCATATTTCATTGCAAAGAACAACAGACCTTTTGCTGATTTTCCTGCTTTGATTGATATTCAAAAGAAAAACGGCACTGAGATGGGGAGAATAGTGCAGTCTAGGAAGACATGTACGGATATTTGCGATTCTATAGGAAATGACATGCGTAAAAAGCTCTGTGAAGAAATCGTCTCCCAAAATATAAATTTCGGTATCTTGGTTGATGAGTGTACAACTGTAAGCCGACTCTCAGCACTCATAATCTGCATACGAATGTCCATAGATCCGTATGATATAAATGCCCAAAGTCTATTTTTTGACTTGGTTGAATTACACGATTTGAAAGCAACAGCAATAACTGAATCGATTATGAACTGCTTGGTGAAGTACTTTCCAATAGAGCTAGCTCATTAAAAATAATCTGATGTCTTTCACTTCCGACGGAGCTGCAAACTTTGCAGGTTCCTTATCTGGTGTGGCTCAACAGCTTAAAAAGAATTCCCGAACTTATTATATGGCACTGTGCAAAACATAAGTTAGAACTTGCTGTAGGGGACGTAATTAAAAAGGTTTACGGCATACAGCGTTTTAAATCGTTTTGTGATAAATTATACTCTTTGTATCACGCTTCACCAAAGAACGCCCGCGAGTTACATCACTGTGCTGAAGAAATTGCAGTTCTGTTTTCTTCAATCGGGAGAGTTCTTGGAACAAGATGGGTCGCATCTAGTGAGCAAACAGTATCTGCTGTCTGGAATATGTTTCCAGCCTTGGCTTTGCATTTTAAAGCTGCATCTGCTAATGCTTCAAGGGATAGTAAAGAAAGAAGCATGTTTTCTGGCTTACTGAAAAGACTTACGAGCACATGCTTTCTGGAAAATTTGGCACTAATGAAAACCGCCTTAAAGGAACTTAGTTCATTGTCACTGCGTCTTCAAGGAAATTCTGTATCGTTACCAGAAACACATTCGCATATTTCCCTTACAGTGAAACTTTTCCAAGGTTTAGCAGATGGTGGTTTTGACGAGTTTTATTTAGTAGCATCAGATGCCGTAAAAAATATTGTGCTCAAAGGGTGGACTTACATTCAAGGGGATATAAATCTGATGGGAAAATAAACCATGTTAAGTTTTTCGGAGTGTTGCCAACAATTTATCTGCCAGATTATTCAGCAACGAGGACATTGTAAAACAACTTCAGGTTTTGTATCCGTCTTTTTGGCCGACCGACATAGATATTTTATATGGAGAAGGAAAAGTTCTAAGTTTATGCCGAATATTCGGATTGGAGGAAGAAAAAATCATTAAAGAGTTCAGACATTTCAGGGAAACCAAAAAAGTTTCACATCCTTTAAAAGTCCTTTAAAATCTGTTGCTGCGGTTGCTGTATCAACACCTGAGTGCGAAAGAGGTTTTAGCACCATGAATTTGATAATAACTGATTTAAGAAACGCTTTAAACGTTACACACGTCAGCAACCTCATGTTCATAAAAATAAACGGACTTCCTTCAAAGATCTTCAATCCCGAGCCGTACGTAAGGAAATGGTTGAGTGACGGAAGGAGAAATGCAGATTTTTTGGCTTGCAGAGAACGTGAAGAAAAGATGCAAGAAGACTTGTTGAAACAAAAACTTTGGAGATTATTTTAGGAGATGATTTTTTTTTCAAATCGAAGTTATAATAGATATTGCAGCTAAATAAATGGATATTTCAGACAAAGCCGAATTTCTTTACTTTGCCACCCCATATACAGTAGTTACTTACATATTTCTGCCTCAAATACGAGCTGACGTTTTTTCTCCGATGTTTGTTATTTGAGGACACCTCCAAAAAGGGTGACACCTTTATTTGCACCGGCACACATTCGCGTGGTCTTTCTAATAAGAAACGTACTTCTGAATAAAGAAAGCAGCCCTGACTTTAGCTAAATGTGACTATCTCATTTTAAAGTTTAATAACGAAATTTCCTTATGTGGTTTTATGTGTACAGCAAATGGGTTTGCGAATATTAAATTTTTAATGCATTCACTTGTACCGTTGTACTGTTGTCGCCAAAATCCGTCAAAACTGCCTTAAGCCTTTTGACGAATTCTGACTATGGAGTCAGAAATAGACAAAACGTTGCGACGTCATTTTGACGGGTTTTGGCGACAACACTACAAGTTGTACGTTGCGTTTCGGCATCGAAAAATTCCCATTTCCACCATTGAGTATATGTATTTGTATATCCGAAGTTGCTTGTTTAAATGTATCGACTGAGCAGTCTATATCGCTCATTATTATAATAATATACATTCTTTAGACGAAATTACGTTTTGTTGGTGTTATTGTTTTCGTGAAAACGCTGCTTTGATGTACTGTATTATTGATGTAGCATTCGGAAATCCTTCCGTTACAAAGCAATGTTATAGGTTACGCCAGTTGTTTTCAATTCCTTCTGTGGAACACCCAACACGGGAAACGAGGTGGCTCCACCTATTGGCGTATGAGAAAAATTGACACCGGCAAGCAGACAAAGTCGTAATCCTTATTCATGCTTATTCCAAGCATGAATTAGCATTTCGATTCATGCTTATTCCTTTTCTGATTGACAGCAAAGTTACTAGGGTAGAAAAATTATTTCGGTGAAGCTATGGCTACACGTGTCATTTCCCGTGATTCCATCTGCACGTTGGTTGAAGCAGACGACTGGGGCCGAAGTCTAAATTGTACCCTCTACTGGTTGAGCAGATTTCAAATGACAAAAGGATTGCATTAGCCAATTATAAATGTCATACATTAGAGAAAATTAGAAATTCAGGTCCTAAAATAGACGAAAGCAATTTGAAACCGACACTACACTTGTTACAATCCCCTGAAGGCGATAATCACACAAGTCGCTTTCCAGCAATTAATTGACCCAAAACAGAGACGTAAAACGGAGTATTTCAGAGCCTTGGTTTGTTATAGGAAGATTGAGTGATATGTTGAAGGAATTTTTTTTTAATTATTTGGAGGTTTAACTACAACCGTGAGAAACTCGATGGGCTATAAGCAGTCGCGCATCCCAAATTTAGAGCCACTTGTTCCGGAGAAGAGACAGAGCCAGTGCAGTAGGAGAAACTCACATCGGTGCCGCACAGAGATTCCAACCTGGTCCCATCTCGGACGAATAGCCGTAAGCCACAGCTTAGACCATTGTGCGGTGGGGGAGAATGAGTTAGATTTGGATTCCTCTTGGAAGGCAAGAATTTCTTTTCTTCCATGCATCGAATCAAAACATACGTTGAAGAGAAATGAATAGTGAATGCAAAACAATCCAGAGAAATCCAAATTGCACAACGAAAGATGGAAACAATGTTTTGTTTGCACTTCGAAGGACAGAAAAAGAAAAATCTAAATAAGACAACAAACTAGAAATAAAGATATATCACCTCGCGTTAGGTGCTAAGGATTTGTTGTTGTTGTTGTCGTTATTGCTGTTGTTTCGTGGTTTTACCACCACCATCTGCAACTTAAAATCGTGGATTTTACATAAGTTATAAGCTGTTCCCCATTCCTAATTTAGGGCCAGTGGTTTCAAGGGAAGGAACGACCAGCGGTAGCGGACAAAGGCACAACTAATTTTTAATCCGCGACTTTGCCCCAGGCTCATCCCGGAAGGGTGGAGAAGCTAGCGCCTTAGGAAATCCTCATGGTTGTTTTCGTGCATGAAAATCAGTGTAATCCGTTTTCATTGTAACAAAGGACCGCGGGTGGCCTAGTGGGCAACGTTCGTAACTACCACGGAAAGGACCTCAAGTTCGATCCCAGCAGGTACGAACGCCCGATCCACTAAATATCCGCCGTGCGTCGGATGGGCACGTTAAGCCGTCGGACTCCGGGTGGGTACTGGTCCCCCGGTAATAAATAAGGGCGTCTTTCTCCCCCTTTCTACTTCGCTTCCGTGTCACTTTCCTGTCGGGCACTCTAGCCCAAATCTCCTAGCTTCCCATTTTCTAAGGGTTGTTTAAGACCTGGGGTCAGATACTCCCTTCCTAAAATCCTCTACACATGATCATTGTAAGAAGGAGTTACATATTTTCTTTCCTATATTTTTTTTATTTTGTTGCGTGCCCTTTTTTTATTTAAATTAAAAATTAATAGTATATTCATAACTATTTGGTACGTAAAAATTGTTCAAAACGAACCCCTAAGATTCAAGATGCATAACATTGCACAAGTCGTAAGTTCTTACAGTGCAGAATCGTTGATCCCGTTTCTTCGCTGATCAATCAATTTGCAGCATTCTCCATCAGCTGAGAGATGAATCACCGCGAACTGCACACCAACCATTTAGTTAACCACCACTTTTCTTTTCTTTATTCATATACTTAACTGTAGTTCTGTAAATGCTTCCCCCATTAGGACACAAGTAGGAACAGAAATTGTCACAGAGGAGATTACATAGAGGTTCAACACTCGCTTTTTGAATAATGCCCTAGTGGTCGGACATGAAACTACAATAGCGTTTATCACGTGATACGGTACTAGTGGCTATATGCATAGAACCGCAGAGACAGTTTAAACCCTTGAAAAAAAGGTAGACACCTATGATAACGGTTTCGACGCTTTTATTCCATATCCGTCCACTGACAGGCTGTGCTATTGAGATCTTCGGGACCAACCTTCGGTAAAATTGCTGTCATGATCCTCTATGGAAGATTAACCTCTGGGTCTCCTGCTCTGTGGGAAAACAACGAACATATTGGGCAGCCAAATGAGTTCGTGCCGATGTAGTAGAGTGGTAGATAACAGCACAAATAATAAAAAGTACTTTTACTCCGCAAAATAGTTCTCACGGGCTGACACAGCATCTTTCTAGTATAAGAAACCAGCTTGCGGATGCTTCAATGGTAAAACGCCGTGTTCTAGGTGAAAACGAAATCCACTGCCATTCGAATTTGTTACACGTTTTGGAATTCCTGCCTTTTCAGGTAGTTGTCTAATACACGGAAGAGGTGATAGTCCAAGGAAGCGATATCTATGAAATATGCTGAGTGACACAACGTCATCCAGCCAAGACGCTTTATGGTTTCCAGAGTCCTATTCGCTGCATGTGACGTTGCACTGTCCTGCAGGAATGGAAAACTTATAATAAACCAATGCAGGATCCCTGCAAATCAGTACATCCTCAACCCGTCGATGGCTTTTCGAAGTGGAAGAAGCTCATAATGCATTTATGCCTTTGGTAGTCAATCACCCACACACAAAGAAAAACCTACGTGAAAGAAGAAATGGCTTACTGATATGCGGAACCGGTGCATTTCCTGACAACCAGTTTCGGAGTACGATATTGAACCCACTTCTCATTGCAAATGTGAAAAAAATTGAGAAATGGCTCCTTTTGCCGATGTGAGAGAAACGACATTTATACAGCTAACCCCTGCTGCTTGTTGTCATCTGAAAAACGATGCCGGACTCGGTAACGATCGGCTCATTAATTTCAGGGAAGTTTTGCATTAATAACCATCTTTAGCGTCGCCTCACAGATGAAATCCTTTCCTAGTGTTCTTGGGGAGATATTGAGACAGTCCACTTTCGCAAGCTTTTTGCCCGAGGTGCTAATAAGGGAAGTGACACCCAATACTTCTTCTCTTCCGAACACAATTCTTAGACATTCTCCATGAAATCTGCTTTCGTGGAGTTCAGTTTGTATTACATTACTGCTCTGGAAATCGTTTCACAGTTCTTGGGATTCATACTCATTTTGAGAAGTTTGTTGAACGGATAATGGCTCATAACTAACAGGAAGACACACCTGCAAAGTACGTTGCTAATAAAGGAGTGTGAGACAGGAACCCCCGCTGTTTTTCGTAGAATGGTCAAAAGCAGAAGTGGGAGTTTTCAATATGAGACTTGAAGGGGGAGTTTGGTTGATAACTGATACTATCCAATGCCTAGGTGGAAGACTGAAGGAGAAATGCAGTTTGGATAGAGAAACTGGGTAGTAATATAACCGAGGAAGAACATGCAGGAAGGGATTAGTGTGTAAATAATTTAATAACAGTAAAGGAATCAGGACAAAGCTCAATCGTGAATTTTCCTATATACAAAATTGAATAAAGACCACCATTGCAGAAGAGCTAGTTCTCACTTTATTAGTAACTGATCCTTTTCATTATCGGTGGAAAATATAGCTAAAACCTCGAAACTGCTAAATTTCCTTTTAATGGAATACCTGATGAAACCAGCGACGAGTTGTGCAACACTGTGTATCTTTCCTATGGCATGTAAACGTAAGCGAAATGTTTCGGCACTTAAACCGAACTTTGTGAATAGCTGGGGACACGTTAACCTGTGTTTAGCTTAATGGCGGTGTGCACTTTGTCGTCATTAAGCGCCTGTGGTATCCACTGCGTAAGGCATCGCTGAACGATTTCTCGCCGAAAAGCAATTTCTGGAACCGCCTCCAGTTGGTTGCTTTCCTTACCAGTCCCAGTCTAAATGCTGTGGACATCCGTTTCATTGTCTAACCTGTATGGGATCAGTTTAAATTCGTAGAGAATACATCACCTTACTGCCGTCTGAAAAGGCTTCATTTTACACGGTGTTTCCACAGAAAAGCACAGCCGCATCAGACACGTACCACCTACCCTATTAATAATCATCTTCTAGCCTGACAGCATCATGGAACAGCGACATCTCCCATCCCTTGTTCTACACATATGTCACTTTATATATATATATATATATATATATTGCACGCGTCCCTTTTCCTGTACTTGAACACCCGTCTTCTGGAGATTTTCATCAATCATAAAAGTAAATATGTTGACGCCACATTTTATTCAAAATTGTTCAATACTGAGTTTGACCAACTCTGGAAGGTATTCAAGTCTGCAAACAAAGGGGTATTTCGTCGATAAAGTCATCAATGGTGCGGTGGGGTATAGCACTCTAAATAGCAACCAACTACTTACGCGGCCGTCTAATTATTGTAAAGCTCTCTCTCTCTTTTTATCGTACTAAGCGGCTTAGCGCTGCGCTCAAAGTACTGTGCTATCTTAGGTAAGCGTCGGACGTCAGGTTTCGCTCATAGTAGGCTCACTACGACTGACCGCTGCGTAGAGCAGCATAGCGTCGAGGCGGATATCAGTGTAGAGCGAGCTGTAAATGGGGAAGTTTGATATAGCAACAGTAAATAAATAATCAGTTAAAAATTTATTTTGTGGATTGCCATTCTATGTGGAGCTGACCTCTGAATCTCAGAGAACAGCTTAGTGATATATGTGTACCAAAGTATCGTTCGGCAACGAGATTTCAACTAGCTCAATCAGCTCCGCTGACTGAAGGTACCATAGGAGGTTTTCGACATATGAGGTCTCATACACGCTCTATGGACAGCAGGTTTGGTGAGTCTAGCCGTCATGCAAGAATGTCTACGCCAGGAAATATGTTCCCTATAATACGATTAGTGTACTGACGGATGTTTGTCCGGCTGCAGGATCGTTCCCATTTTGGGGGTAAGAAAAGATTGTATGATGGACTTGAAGATTATATGGACGTAGAATGTTGTCATAAGAGTCCCTTGAATGGAAAAGTGCTACCATATAGGATACCACGCCACGAAAGCGGACCTGGCTGGAAAATTGTATGGCCGCTGGCTGAAAGCGTCTCCAAATGTCCTTGATACGAATATTTTGTAGGCCAAAACAGAGCTTGGAGTCGTTCGAGAATAGCACGTTCCCCCATTTCATAGCCCACTTTCATTTCTCTCCCTATCTCTTTAGTAGCAGCAAATGGAGGTTTCAGGCCCGCAGTTTATTCTGTCTGCAAATGCTCTTGACAAGATCTCTGTGCACTTTCTTCCCGTCGTATCATTCGGTTCACGATGATATAACGTCGCACTCACTCCATTAAAGAAATTGCTAGTAATTCGAGATCCATCTTTTTTGCATTCTGGGATCCTTTGGCTTTCTTTTTCAGTCAGTTGAATACATGTATCATATTGGCGTATCAGCGACATATTGGGAAGGTTTTCGGCTAACATATTCGACCCTCAACGTCTGTTTTTCTGTGGAACTAACCATCATTTTTGCCGTCTTTGAACCTTGCTCAGCTGTTGCTCACGTGACCGATTGCTATGAAACTTAGATCATTTACATACCTCATATAGTCTATTGACTCATCCAATTTGTCTGTTTGTACGGCAACTTCTTCTCAGTGTTGCGATTGTAATGTTAAGTAGTGTGTATCTTCTTTTTGTATTGCTATGTCTTCTTCTAGAAGTCCGATTGGAAGAATTCATTTCTCGATGGGTAACTTTTCCACGATGAAGAACACATCCTTTACATTTTTAGCACGTCTTTTGAAAAAAGATCGTGGTAATATATTACCGGTTTGTCCGTCCGTCCATCCATCTGTACCCAAGATATCTCAGAAACTATTAGTCCGATTTGAACAATTCGTTTTGGCATTGGGAAGCTTGAAATATGCGAATGATGATCCTTTATTTCGTTTTTTTTACGATGTACAATTTCGCCGCTAGAGGACGTAAATGCAGATGATGTCGAATTCAAAAATACGTTTTATTCCACATATTTGCTTCTAAACATCCGATTGAAAAAATTATTTTATCTTTCGATTCCATTTATGTCGAAGGGTATTTTAGATATAGTTACTTTTACAAATTACGCATAGATTTCCCGCTAGGGGACGTAAAAGTAAATTACATTTTTCCCGATAATTCTTCTTCATAAACCCCGATTTGAAAAATTCTTTCTTCAGCGGATATACCTCCTGATGGAAAATATTTTGCATATAATTTCAAATTTTTGGTAAAGAATACTTTGACCACCAGGGGGCGTAAGTGTTAATTTTTGCTTCTGATGTATTTGCCATAAAATCTGAGCTTCTAAAATATCGATTGAAAAAATTCTTCCGTGGACTGATGCCACTCACATCGATAAACCTTTTTGGAATATTTTCTTCCTAAAATATTCCACAGTTTCTCCGCCAGGGAGCGTAGATGTACATCCTATTTTTGGACCGATACTGCTCATATGGATTTTTGAGAATACTTTCTTCCTAAAATAATGCATGGTTTTTCCACCAAGGGACGTAAAGTAACATCTTATTTTTGTCGATATCACTGTTTCTAAGAGTTCGTAAGCTCACGATTCCGCTTACAGCAATATCTGATTGATTAAAAACCCTATTGAAAAACTTTCTTCCCTCAGATATTATTGCTTTCCATACCGGTTCCATTGACTTTGAATAGCTTTGATAAATTTAATTTTGTCAGAACGGATTCAAAAGACGTGCTCATTACACCCGAAAATTCGGTGTCATGTTTCTTGTTTTTATTTTGTTCTCAACCTTGAGCGGACAAGTTCACGTTTCTGTTCTGGTGATTATATATCCGATTGTATAATTACATTTGAAAGAAAAAAACTCTTCTTAGGTCCTATAACTTCCTGCAGAGCAAACATTTTGCTTCGAAATATTGTACAGTTTATAAAAGTACAAAACACCTGAAAGGTATTTGGGCTTGTAGATTTGAGACTTTCGAAACAAGACTAATTTAAAACTTGAAAGAATTCAGCTTGTTTGTTCATGTTTTGAAAAGATGCACTTTAAACATCCGTTAATTGATCTCAGGTGGATTTTACTAAGTTCTTGAGCGACGAGGTTGAGTCCAAATCGTAACCAAAATACAGGCTAAGAATTAGCCGCACTAAATATTACACGGAGAAATATCTGTTGCTCTTAAAATCCCACATGGCGAATGTTACCTGAATCGGTTCCAAAATTTCGTCTGCGGCCGACTTTACCGTGGAACGAGAGGTACCACCGCACAGGGTACCATGTTCAGAAACGCGCCTACCTAAACATTTTCTGATGCTATGCATCTTTCCTGACAAAGTAAATTTCATGCAAAAAGAAATTGACGCAACGGAAATGGGTAAAAGCAGTAGTCAAACCATTGTTGAAATCAGCGTTTTGAAATCCGCCACATGAAGTGATTAACAGTAGTTCATTTCATAGTTATTCCTCAATATGTTTTACTAAACTATCGCCTAACATTGTTTCATCACGTTTTATATAAGCGTAACAATATCTCATAGCAATCTGCGTAATTTACGAGAACCTAATACTAATTGTGACAAAAGCCATTACAAAAATGCAGTTCTGATGCTATGGTAGGGTACCTGATGTTGAAGAGAGTTTTAAAATTGCGTTTAACGCGATGAGGTGTAACCTGTAGATGTCCTAGACCAAAAGTTACCAATTCCGCTTATTAACACACTTGCGATTCAGCTTTACTTTCTATCTTGACGACAGATTTCCAATTCCACACGCGGAAATGGACTTTCGTAGGAGCATGACATTTCATCAAAGTCAGAGGAGGCGTAATTACGCATTTCTACGGCAGGGCGAGCAACAAAACATTGCATCCCATCTATCTTTCTACCTTATACACTGAGTGGCCACTTTATTACGACCACCTGACAGTTTTAAGCAAATGAGCTATGGCTGCAAGCTGTTGCCGCCAGAGGACGAGGCTAGTATAAAAAGGGAAAGCTTTGTACTTGTGACAGTAGTAGAAGAGATTTTTGGGTGACGAGATGGGAAAGAAATGCGATTTGACGGACTTTCAACCAACATGGGATGATTGTAGGAACTCGGAGCCATGGAGCAAGTATACCGAAACCGCCGCATTCGTGAAATGTCCCACAGCAGCTGTTGTTAAAATGTTTAAAGACTGGACTCTCAGCGAAAAACTGGGGCTCTACGTGCAACGTGAGGTCGTCATCGACTAGTGACTGCTCGGGCGGAACTGAGAGTGTCCAGCCTGGTAACAGACAACAGAAGGACAACAGTGCAGCAAATTACAGACCATCTTAATCAAGGATCCCCTCAAATGATCTCTGCACGCACTGTTCGCCGTACATTGCATCGGATGAGATATGGCAGCCGAAGGCCTGTTCGAACACCTTTTCTGTCTGCAGTTAACAAGAAAAAACGTATCCAGTTCGCACGGGAGCACAAGGATTGGACAGTCGATATTTGGAAACAAATTATGTGGTCCGATGAATCACGTTTTCAGTTGCACCATGCCGATGGCCGAGTGAGAATTCGGCGGAAACGGCACGAAAGCATGGACCTCAAATGCATTGCTACAACCCTTCAAGCTGGTAGAGGCAAGGTTATGGTTTGGGGAATGTTTTCCTGGCATGCTTTGGGCCCTTTAATTCTTGTTGATCAACGTCTGACTGGCACATCATATCTAAACATCGTTGCGGACCAAGTGCACCTTGTCATTTGGATGGTTTATCCCAATGGCGATGGCTACTTTCAACAAGATAGTGCGTCCTGCCATAGTGACCGTATTGTACAGGATTGGTTTCAGGAACATGCCGGTGAGTGTACTTTGCTTAGGTGGCCCCCACAATCTCCAGATCTCAGCCCCATTGAGAATTTGTGGGAAGAAGTTGAACGAGCCATCAGACAGCTGGATCCACAACCCTGCAATCTCACACTCCTGGAAAGTGCTATTCATCAAGCATGGTCTCAGATTCCACTAACCACCTATTAACATCTCGTGGAGTCCATGCCACGAAGAATCGACGCAGTATTAAAGCTAAAAGGTGTCCCAACGAAGTACTGAGGGGGCGGTCAGAATAAAGTGGCCACTCAGTGTATATGATAATGGTTAACAATGATGAGGATGATCATGATGATATGTAATGGTCATATTAAATTAGTAGTAATGTCTCTCAGTGCAATAAATGCACATCTCGATAAAACAAAATTATCGTCATATCCAGTGTTATCTCTATGCGGAATGCAGAATCGAACTGTGACTGTGCACCTTTTCGCCATTGCTTTGGAGTTCGGACTTTCGGTACCACATGAAATGGACCGAATTCAGCTCGGACACGTGGATCGTAGCCACAGAAATGGTCGAATATTCTGCAAAGAATATTTCACAATGTGAACGACACCCTTCTCTTGAAACGTATAGTCCATCCAGGGGCGTATTTAAAGGAGGCGGGCAAGAAAGCCTTTCCCCCGAAAGTGTTTCATTTTTTTATGTTTTTGGTTAAAATGCGACTTACATTACAAAACAATGCCTTAATTTAATAAAAATGCGTTAAATTTTAGAAAATATGCTTTAATTTCTTATTCTATTTTTCATTAACTTTATTTTGGTCAGGTCGATTTAAAAAACTTCCAATTTTCGTCGTTCTTCTCCCCGAAAAAAAAATTCTATATACGCCATTGAGTCCATCCAACTAAAACAAGTTAGTAAAATCATGCAGTGCATTGATTATGATACGCTTTCAACATACCAGAAATCATTACTAAAGTTATGACGATAATGGCTGTGGAATAAATCTCGGTCTTGTGTCCTGAACTTTGATCCCATTTCAATGATATTCTACACAACCGGTTCAGTATACCTCCGTAATAACATTATAAAGTTTTGTCGCAATCGAAGCATTTTTACGTAAATTATGATGCATAGGGCTATGGAATAGATCTCGCTCCTGTGACCCCATTTCGCCCATTTTCAATAGGATTCGTTGACCCCATTTCGTCCATTTAATAGGCAAGCCCCTACAACATACTAACATTTCATACAGATCGAAAAAGTTTTACGTAAGTTATAACGCATAATGGCGATGGAACTGATTCCGCTCCTATTTCCTGACCTTTGACCCCATTTCGCCCATTTTCAATAGGGTTTGTCGGCAGGTGGTCCCCTACCATATACTAAAATTTAATCGAAATGTAACATTTTTTACGTTAGTTATGACGCATAAGAGCAGTGGAATGGACGCCGCTCCTATGCCGTGACCTGTGACTCCACTTTACCCATTTTCCACAGGTGACATTCCCAAGTGGTCCCCTAAAATACGCTAAAATTTCATCGACATCGAACCATATTTACGTAAGTTATGATGCATAAGGGCAATGGAATGGATCTCTCTCCTATGCCGTGACCTTTGACCCCATTTCGTCCATTTTCAATAGGGTTCGTCCCCAGGTGATCCCCTACCACATACTAAAATTTCATCGAAATCAAACCATTTTTACGCGAGTTATCGTGCCGACAGACGGACGGACAAAGATGGAGCATATACGCTTTTTCAACCTACAGTTGGAGAGCGTAAAAAACCGGTAGCCCCATTGTTGTCGAGGAAGGCCGTGGTTTGTTTTTTCTATTTTCTTATGGACGGACGACGTAACCATTCCTTCATTCCTGAATGTGAACAACTACAATCATTTGAACATTTTGAGGAAGTACAAATTCAATTTAAATCAGATTACAAGCAGTGGTTTTTGCGCCCTATCTTGAGTTGCGCCCGGGGCAGCCGCCCGTCTGCCCGCCCTATAATTTACGCCTCTGAAAGTCAGGATCGTTTCTTATGTTCGTCTAAATCTGAATAATATATAATATTTACAATAAAAATAAATATTGTTTTTGAAAAACTAAAACTGCCGAAATACTTCCTACTGCCATCGCCGTAGTTTACTAAATATTTGCTTTTTGCCTCGCATATCTTCTTTCATTGGTTTTAAGACAACAGCATTCATTAATCCACTACCTGAGTACCGCTTAATGTCAGGAATTCGCAAACCTTATTATTTGTTGTTTCTATTTAAATCTACTTACTATGTACCAAACTGTGACTCAGTGTTGGGCGCCGCGGATGGCCTGGTGGCCAACGTTTGTGACTGAAACGGAGAAACCTTAGGTTCGATCCCACGCAGGTACGAACGGTCGAACCACTAAATATCCGCGATGCGTTGGATGAGCACATTAAGCCGTCGGATCCTGGGCACTGGTTCCCCGATAATAAGTAACAGCGCCTTCCTTCACCTTTTTACTTTGCTTCCGTGTGACTTTTCTATCGGGTACTCTAGCCCAAATCCCCTAGCTTTATATTTCTGAGGGCTGTTTAAGACCTAGGGTCAGACACTCACTTCCTAAAATCCTCTGCATCTGATCTGATCTGACTCGGTGTTGGTCATGAGTGACGTGAGTGAATCCAATGTGTTATACGTATATAGTATAACATGGAATCACTCGGGGTTTTTTTTCACGCTCATAAAGATCTTAGCATGCGAAAGATACATAGAATAAATTATCCAACAAGATTACCAGATACTCTTGCGATTGTGTATGTGTGTGTGTGTGTGTGTGTGTGAAATGGTAGAGTATGAATAAAAAAGGAAAAATTAAAAAATACCCTCTGCGAGTATTGTAATTCGACACGACGAGTTCTGATTACTGGAGACAATGATAGAATTCGCCGTCACTGTGACAATCTAAGTGATCATAGTAAAGTATTGTCACAATTAAAAGCACTAAGCGGTTCTTTTCCCTCTTTTTTTTTTTTTTTTTTTTTTTTTTTTTTTTTGTATGTGATTGTGTTGACTATGAGATCAATGCCTTCGATGGTTAATTTATGTTATGTATCTTTTGTATGGTGTTAAAAAACATTTAATCCACGAAAAAACAAGAAAAATGATACCGAATTTTCGGGAGTAATAAGCACGTCTTTTGAATCCGTTTTGACGCAAATTAAATTTATCAAAGCTATTCAAAGTCAATGGAGTCGGTATGGAAAACAATAGTATCTGACGAAAGAAATAAGTTTTTCAATGGGGTTTTCAATCCCTCAGATATTGCTGTAAACGGAATCGTGAGCTTACACCGTCTGGTTGCAGACTTGTGTGCTAAGAAAAACATGAATTTATATACATGAGAAACATTTCGCACCGGAAATGCTCTCTAACACAGAAATAATTTTTCAAATCGGACTCTTAGAAACAGAGATATCGACAAAAATAAGATGTGACTTTACATCCCCTGGTGGGAAAACCATGCATTATTTTAGGAAGAAAGTGTTCTCAAAAGGATTTTCCATATGAGCGGTATCGGTCCAAGAAAAAAAAATTTAGTCGAGTTTTCAAAAGCCCAGATTTTGCTACAAATACGTCAGAAGCAGAAGTTAACACTTATGCCCCTTGGTGACCATACCATTCTTTACCATACATTAGGAATTATCTGAAAAATATTTTCCATCAGGTCTTGTATCCGATACAGGAAAAAATTTTCAAATCGGAGTTTTAGAAGCACAGATGACGCAGAAAACGCTATATGCCTTTGTTCCTCCTAGCGGAAAGTCTATGATTTACTTGAAAATTTTCAAATTATACGAAAAACATGTCATATTAGAAACACTATCCAACAAAAAAAGAATTTTTCAAATCGGACTCCTAGAAGTAGAGATATTGACAAAAATAAGATATACGACTACGCGCCCTGGCGTAGAAACCATGCATTATTTTAAGAAGAAAATGTTTCTAAACAGTTTGTCGACATGAGTACTATCGGTCTACAAGCGACGTTTTTTTCAATCGAGATTTTAGAAGCTCATATTTTGCTGCAAATACATCAGAAGCGGAAATTAAGGTTTACGCCCCCTGGTGGCCAAACCATTTTTTTACAAAAATTAGAAATTATGTGTAAACGATTTCCATTCAGGAGCTGTATCCGGTGCAGAAAGAATTTTTCAAATAGGAGATTTAGAAGCAGAGATATAGAGGGAAACGCAATTTACCTCTATGCCCCCTAGCGGAAAGTCTATGAAGTACTTGAAAATTTTGAAATTATATGAAAAACATGTCACAATGAAAACACTATCCAACAAAGAAGGAATTTTTTAAATCGCACTTCTAGACGTAGAGATATTGACGAAAATAAAATATATATATACGCCCCTGGCGAAGAAACTGTGGAAAATTTTAAGAAAAAATATTCCGAAAAGGTTTATCGTTGTGAGTGGCATCAGCCTACGAAAGAATTTTTTTAATCGATATTTTAGAAGCTCAGATTTTATGGTAAATATATTAGAAGCAAAAATTAACACTTACGCCTCCTGGTGGCCAAAGTACTCTTTACCAAAAATTTTAAATTATATGCAAAAGATTTTCCATCAGGACGTGTATCCGATGAAGAAAAAATGTTCTAATTGAAATTTTAGAAGAAGAGTTATCGGGAAAAATGTAATTTTCTTTTACGCCCCCTAGCGGAAAATCTATGCGTAATTTGAATAAGTAACTATATCTAAAATACTCTTCGACATAATTGGAATCCAAAGATAAAAGAAGTTTTTTCAATCGGATGTTTAGAAGCAAATATGTGGAATAAAACATGTTTTTGAAATCGACATCATCTGCATTTACGCCCTCTAGCGGCGAAATTGTACATAGTAAAAAAAAACGAAATGAAGGATCGTCATTCGTATATTTCAAGCTTCCCAATGCAAAAAGAATTTTTCAAATCGGGCTAATAGTTGCAGTGATATCGTGGGTACAGAGAGACGGACGGACGGACAAACCGGTAACATAAGCACGATCTTTTTTTACAAAAGACGTGCTAAAAATAGAAATTCTATGGGAGTTAACGAAAATTGCTACACCTTGCGCCGCCACCACCAAAACCAGTTGAGCAAGACGGCAATTTTCCATAAGTGTGATGAAAACATGAGCGTGCGGAAGGGGTTATCTACGAAATAAAGAAATAAAAGTTCCGTTTATCATAATTTGAATCTAGAATTAAGAAATATTTAATTTCTTTCCTTAACTTAAACTCTCTCCACAACGATTAGTTTCCTTCAGCACCGCCACTTTATACAGGAGCTTAAGAAAATAATGGAAACACCAACTACTAATGGTGTACACTCAACACGCCGTAAGCAAACCACAGGGATGACATCCCCCGCGATGTGAGGTAATTAATCGGGCTCAGTACGGTGTTGGATTCACAGAGCCGTGGATGGCTTAGTGGTTAGCGAGTCAGACTGTCAATGCTAGGTCCTTAGGTTCGATTCTGGGCTGATCTTTCAGAGATGGTGTGATTTATCCGGCGTGCATCGGACGAGCACGTTAAGTGACGGCCCCCAGGCTGGACCCACTGGTTAAATGGGTATCCTTTCCTATGAACCCCCTGAAATTCTCTCACCCCTCTATGTGCAACATCGTACTTGTATGGTGGCGCCATCTACTGTACTCTAATCTCACTTCAAACTGTTCTATCAAAGTCGCTAGACTTGCTCTCATTCCTTCCGTTTCTGTGTCCTGCCCAAACGGCGAACTCGCTGTAGGTGGCTGGGACCTAAACTCTACTTACTGTGGACGGAAGTCCTACAAGAAAATGACAAATATGTTGGATTCACGTAACAGAGCCACAGTCGCAGGTAAAACAGCTGTTGTAGAGTAATTGTTGACAATCTCAGATCTCGATGACCTCAAAAAAGTCATGATCATTCGTGCGCGTCTTGCAAGAGCTTGAGTAACTAGAACGGCAGAAATAGCATGTGTAACAAGAGCAACTCTATAGAATATTACGACCACCAATCACAAAAGGCACGGCGTTGTCTCCAACCGTGCAAATTGTGGACGCCGTACGAAGATGTCAGATAAGGACAGTCGAACGTTGACACGGACTGTACAGTGGAAGCAAAAGACCACGGCCCTCGAAAGGCAGCAGAGTTGAACACCAGTCGAAATGATCCCGTTTACATGATAATATTCCTTCGATAACACCTTCCTGTTGTTGTTTATGGCCTTCTGCAATCCACGAACTTCAGATTAGCAACATCAATGTAATACATCAAACAGAAGTCATTACTCTCCCCACGTTTTTGAGTGAGTCACGGAAAAATTATCATTGGCCGCCTCCGGGGAATCGAACCCAGGGTCTGCCAGTTACGCCCCGGATATGCTTCCACTGCACCACAGTGGCCTCGAATTCCTCCAGAGTCACATACACTGCCAAGCTAATTGGCAGATTGCTTCTTGGAGCCCCGCACAATGCTGGGGATTCACCAAATAAAGGTAAGCAGCAACTGAACAAATAATTAGAACGTGGAAAGAGTGATGAATTATGTTTGATTGTTCCTACTCCACGTCAAATGTCTGTCTTAATTATTCATTGGCCTTCTAATTATTTGTTCAGTTGCTGCTTACCATCTTTGGTGAATCCCCAGCATTGTGCGGGGCTCCAAAAGCAACGTGCCAACTTGGCTTGGCAGTTAGCGTGTGCGAGTCTGGAGGAATTCGAGGCCGCTGTGGTTCAGTGGAAGCATATCCGGCGCGTACCTGGTAGACCCTGGGCTCGATTCCCGGTGGTGTCCAATGAGAATTTTTCCGTGACTCACTTATAAACGTGGAAAGAATGATGACTTCTGTTTGATGTTCCTAGTCCACGTCAAATGTCTGTATTAATCAATGTAATAAATCATGTAAGGTGACGCAAGTCACATAACAACTGTTATGCTAACAACTGGCAACGTGTCATTTGCTCTGATGAATTGTGCTTCCCATGGTTTTCCAGCACTGGTAGAGTGTACGTCTGGCGAAAACCTGCAGAAGCGTGGACTCCGACTGTGAAACATGAAGGTGGAATCCTGAAGTTGTGGATTACAAAATCATGATATTCCGTAAAGAATGTCATGATACTGTGTACATTTTGCAGAATAATCATTGTTTATTCTGTAGGGTCGTGTCAAGTCTGCATTATACGAATCCATTCTGGTGGACCACCTGCACCCAATTATGCAGGCATTGTTTCCTAATGACCGTCCAGGTTCCACGCAGATAATACACCCGTGCATTGCGCGAAATGTGTCAAGTTGTGGTTTTTCGGAGCTGTACACCTTAATCTTCTGATCTCCATATTATTGAATAATAATGGGAACATCTGGAGTGAAAGGTCAGATCACACGTTCCACCTCCAACCTCAATGGCACAGGTAGGACATATTTTACCGAAAAAATTGTTTCGAATTCCTTTATCATATCTGAATGACTTATTCACTGAGTGGTCACTTTACTATGACCACCCCCTCAGTACTTCGTTGGGCCACCTTTTGCCTTTAATACTGCGTCGAGTCTTCGTGGCATTGACTCCACGAGATGTTGATAGGTGGTTTGTGGAATCTGAGACCATGTTTGATGAATAGCACTTTCCAGGAGTGTGAGATTGCAGAGTTGTAGATCCAGTTGTCTGATGGCTCGTTCAACTTCATCCCACAAATTCTCAATGGGGTTGAGATCTGGAGATTGTGGGGGCCTCCTAAGTAAAGCAAACTCACCGCCATGTTCCTGAAACCAATCATGTACAATACGAGCACTATGGCAGGACGCATTACCTTGTTGAAAGTTGCCATTGCCATTGCGATAAAGCATCCACATGACAGGATGCACTTGGTCCGCAACGATGTTTAGATATGATGTGCCAGTCAGACACGAATTAAAGGGCACAAAGCATGCCAGGAAAATATTCCCCTAACCATAACGTTGCCTCCACCAGCTTGAAGGGTTGTAGCAATGCATTTGTGGTCCATGCTTTTGCGCTGTTTCCGCCAAATTCTCACTCGGCCTTCGACATGGTGCAACTGACAACGTGATTCATCGGACCACATAATTTGTTTCCAATTATCGACTGTCCAATCCCTGTGCTCCTGTGCGACCTGGAGACCTTTTCTCTTGTTAACTGCACACAGCAAAGGTGTTCGAACAGGCCTTCGGCTGCCATATCCCATCCGATGCAGTGTACGGCGAACAGTGCGTGTAGAGATCATTCGAGGGGATCCTTGATTAAGATGGTCTGTAATTTGCTGTACTGTTGCCCATCTCTTGTTTGTTACCAGTCTGGAAACTTTTCTTTCCGCCCGAGCAGTCACTAGTCGATGACGACCACATGTTGCACGTAGAGACCCAGTTTTTTGGCTGACAGTCCAGTCTTTAAACACTTTACCAACAGCTGCTCTGGAACATTTCACGAATGCGGCGGTTTCGGTAATACTCGCTCCATGACTCCAAGCTCCTTCAATCATCCCACGTAGAAAGTCCGTCAAATCGCAATTTTTACCCATCTCGTCAGCCAAAACTCACTTCTACTATTGTCGCAAGCACTAAGCTTTCCCTTTTTATACTAGCCTCGCCCTCAGGCGGCAACAGCGTGCAGCCATAGCTCATTTGCTTAAAACTGTCAGTTGGTCATAATAAGGTGGCCACTCAGTGTATGAGGCTATTCAATGTCCAACTGCTTGTATTCTAAAAGCCCGAATTGGGCTTTTGGAGTAGAAGCAGTTCGACAAATTTAGGTTAAAAGTTTTTAACAAACAGTAAATGTTTCCATTTTTTTAAATGTTTCCATTTTGACATTTGCATTACACGGATGTATGACCCTCCCATCTGGACTTAAAACCAGCTACGGGCTCATAAACTTGTTTCTGTTTCTACCAGGGCGACACAGGTCTAAGTCATTCATCCTGGTTCTGTTTCTTCGGGAATGACATGTGTGCTGTTCTTTTCATATATTAGATGCCACTGCATTAATTCGTCTTAACGCAACAGTCTGGGCGCTGTATACATCAAAGTACCGGCTTCCTCGTACTACGCCATTAATTGATTCCAAGGAATGATCGTTTGAAGTGCATAGATTTACACTGCTGGCCACCGAAAATGCAACACCAAGAAGGAAGCATCCGATTACCCTGAAATTCGCAGCATGCGTCGTCCGCGAGGGGACATGCAAACGATTAGCATTGAAGTACATATGCAAATCGTGTGCGCCCGGCACGCCACCGAGAAGCACTACAAGAAGGGTGCACAGTAGGCGGGGTATAAGTAGTGGAAGTGTGCTGTGCTGTCGGATCTGGGCGTGGGAAGATTCCTGCTGCCTCGTCGCAGAATATGGCAGTCATTCCAGCACGTTTCGGAGTTCGACAGATGACGAATAGTGGCTTATCGCGACAGCGGTTTGTCGTACCGAGACATTGGCACCCGTGTGGGACGACATCCAGCCACAGTGAGGCGAGTATGGATTCCGTGGGTGCAGGAGGGACGGACGGACCGACGTGAACGATTGCCGCAGCCGCGGCACACCACCGAACAAGAGGACCGGCATGTTGTGCGGCGTGCATTGACGGCTCGCACCGCCACATCACGAACGTTAGCGCAGGAATTAGGGTGTGTTGCGCAACAACCTGTGTCAGCACGTACCGTTCGACGTCGTCTGCAGGAGCGGGGACTTGTCGCACGGCGCCCATTGCTCCGATTACCATTGACGTTACACCACCGGTGAGTGCGGTGGCAGTGGGTCATTAAACGCCGTACCTGGACTACGGAATGGCACGACATTGTCTTCTCCGACCAGTCCCGCTTCTGCCTGCAACACCACGAAGGTCGGATCCGCGTGTGGCGGCACCGCGGCTAGAGACTGTGTGATGCATGCATTATGCATCGCCATACCGGTCCGTCGCCTGTCGTTATGGTTTGGGCCGCAATTGGATATGACACCCGCACCCCTCTGGTACGCATCACCGGTACACTCAACAGCCACCGCACCATCTTTGACGTTTTGGAGCCTGTAGTCCTACCTTACCTGCAGGACCTGCCAGCGGCCACGTTTCAACAGGACAATGCGCGCCCGCACGTGGCACGCATCTTGCGACAATTCTTCACGGCCCACCAGGTGTCACTGCTGTCGTGGCTCATCTGCTCTCCTGATATGTCGCCCATCGAACACGTCTGGTCGCTGATCGGCAACCGAGTGGCCCGGCAAGCACCACCCGCGGCTACGTCTGATGAACTGTGGCAACGTGTATAAGCAGCCTGGACCGACATATCCCACGCCCACATCCAAAGCCCCTTTCGTTCGATGCCGCGGCGTGTAGCGGCCGTTATTGCCAGCCATGGGGGCCACACGAACTATTGATGTCTGCGTGTTCCGCAAGTCGCACGGGCCTGTAAGCTCAATCGTTTCATCTTTGTATATGTTGTTAGGTGTTCAGTTAATCTGGCTTTGCTATCTCCTGTCCTTCTTGGTGTTGCATTTTGGGTGGCCAGCAGTGTATATACCAATCCTTTCCAAAATTAGAAAACGCTGGGTATCAAAAGTTTGCAAGAAACTCCTTTATCGGTTTTTGTTTAGTTTTCCCAGTTAATTCATTGGAATTGAATAGAAAATCGAGTATTAGGTGGTTTAGACCAACTCAACCTACCGGGAATCGATCCCGCGAAAATCTGCTACCAATGCAGTTACCCTAACCAGTAATCCGCTCTCGGAACTACTGTTCAATACGATTTAACTCATTTTATTTATAATTCAAAGCAGACTGAACCGCGTCAGGTATGATTGACCTCGAGTCTGGTTCGGATCACAAATTCTTGACCCGATTCCACCTCTGAAGGTGATCACTGGCCACTTCAAGGCTTGGCAAACGTTTGATTCTTTGCTTCCATTTGTCTACCGCAGATTCGGAGTTCTGTGTGTATCGTATTGTCGGAGCCTGCAGAATCAAGTGCTAAGCATTTCTCTTCGAAACTAGGTAAATGTATGCATGTTTCCTTCGGTTTTAAGCTGAACAAGATTACTTTTATTTCCGCTTTTAATTTAAACTTCGGATAATGGTAGCACCCAACTGTTTCTCGCAGAAAAGGTAGAAATCTGCTGTAGCCGGGGCTTTCATATTTATCGGAAGTGAATTTCAGCAGCCATTTTGCGGGATAAATAATTGGAATCACTTTCTTTCAATTCCCGCCATTTGGACGAAAGGCAAAGTATTTCATTTCCCACGCGTCGCAGCAGAGGGAGCAGCTAAGCAATTAAGAACATAAGAGTTTTGAGAGTGAAGGTGTGGCCGAGCTTTCTTGGAATAAGTTGGACGAGGGGACAGTTTTTTGAGGGGGTTTCTCTCTCCGGGCAAGAGAGGAAGGACTCGGTGGCGAAAAGTCGAGGGAGAAGCAGAATATTTTTAGGAGGCTCTGAAAACCTCGGGGGTTTGGTCGGAACGGATGAAGGAATAGGTTTGAATGGCCGGGAAGAGATAAGAAGAATTTCGGCGAGTAGGACACGGAGGGGACAACTAAAAGAATGAACGGAGATCAGGACAAGGCTTGAAGACATTACCCGTAACTTATGAATAAAAGTTTTCCTCACTGCAAAATTTAGCCTCAGTCGATTCAGTTTTCTAAACTTTGTATTGTATTTATCTGCTTCAGTTGGGAGAATTACGGATTATACCACCAATACCGAACTTACTGCAAAGGAAGCGTCAAACGAACCCTCCACACAGGACGCTGTAATAGAACTCAGTACCAAGCCCTCTAACACCGCGGTGATTATGCAACACTAATCACCGCAGATTTGTACCTCAATCATGATTACTTTGTGATTACTTTCAATGCGCCACTTAACACCAAATGCTTGCGCACGGTGATTTGTATCGTACAATTGTCTTCGGCAACCAGCCAACCATTTCCACAATTCACTGCATTAAACGCATGTTCAATTATAAATAGCTTCTGTTCTGCCAGTAGGGCATCCAAGCAGTCTTTATTCTAATGTTTTGAAAGCGTGATATGCCAAAAACACGTAAAATGGGATAGCGTGTAAAAAGAGAGGCACCCGCATTTGATTTTCTGTTTTGCTTTTTCTTTCTGTTTCTTTTTTCTCTTTGCTTAAAAGTTCTTTGAGTTTTTGATAACGGATATTTTGTAAATTAATATGAGCATGGGAGATCGAATATTGCTCGCCAGGACCAATAACGAAAATCCAAAGACTGAAAATGTTGAACTCTTAAAATTTTTCGTACAAACAAAAGGAGTGGGTAAAAACAAGAAATATGGGAAGTGAAGGTAAGAGATAAGATTTGGCTGTGATCGCCTTCTATCCCGTCGAAGCAAAGAGGCCGCCCCGGTGGCGCAGTGGTCTAAGGCGCTGGTCTCTGATCATTCGTCCGTAAGTGGTCCGGGTTCAAATCCCGGTCAGGCATGGATGTTGTGTTTGTCTTACGGCACTGGCTCTCTCCCTTCCCTGGAACCAGTGACCCTAAATTAGGGACGGGCGACTGCTTATAGCCCATTGAGTTGCTCACGGTGGTCGTTAAACCTCCAATCAAAAAAAAAAAAAAAAAAAGCAAAGAGACGTCGATTCTAAGGACAGAACATTCGACTCGAGAAATATAATGAAGATATCGGTAGAGAAATCGTGGGGGAAAAGTATTTTACAAACAAAGTTTTGTTAGTAATGCGAAAGAATGCATTTTAATGAAAGAATGCTTCAAGCTTCGGTATTGTTGAAACATTTCAAAAAGCATCTCATTCCTGCTTTATTTGCCGGAATGGTATGATCTGAAAGCTTTTTATGAGTTTATAGACATGAAGCTAATGTAACAAGACTTTTGTAGTTTTCTAAGGCTGTACTACAAGAAGACCTTAAGGAATATCATGGCTGCGATGTTATACGTCACCCTGACGGCTGGATGCCATATTTGGTAATTTTATTGATCTTTACTGAATATATTAGTCATTGAAAATGATAAATTTCAGGATGCTAGGTTTAAAATTTCCACATATATGTGTATCTCCGGTGATCCCCGTTTTATCATCCCGTGCGAGCTCTTTCTTTTTCCATAGGAAAAGACATGGAAAATATAGGACTATGTCAGAACAAAACTTTTGATTTTAATTACAGGTTTCAAATAGAATAAATAAAACTCTAAACGCATCGCACAGTTCATCTGAAATTAACTTTCTATGAGAATCATCCTGCTCCTCCCTGCAAGTAAGTGACCGAGTTCAGATCGCAAAAAAAAAAAAAAACACATAAACAAATATTTCCCCGTTTCCCCTTACCCCAGATTAGGAAACTTTGCGTTTCGTTGACAATTGTTTGCATGTAGCAAGTCTACTGTGTTAATCGTATCCCCTGCATGTTTCGAGAGATTGGAAGTCATTTTAATCAGTAAATCGCATTCGATGCTTTGTTAGACTGATGAGTTGCTCTATAAGAAACGTTAATGCATTACAGCAATCGGTACTGAGAGCGAATATGCGTCTTTAGAGCGCTAAATCTTATCCCAACAAAAATAGCTGAGCCGCCCCGGTGGCGCAGTGGTATAAGGCGTTGGCCTCTGATCATTCGTCCGTAAGGGGTCCGGGTGCGAATCCCGGTCAGGCATGGATGTTGTATTTGTCTTACGGCACTGGCTCTCTCCCTTCCCTGGAACCAGTGACCCTAAATTAGGGACGGGCGACTGCTTATAGCCCATTGAGTTGCTCACGGTGGTCGTTAAACCTCCAATCAAAAAAAAAAAATTGCTGAATTTTTAATTCACTGACTGTCGATACATATTTAAGCGTCGTTAAGAAAAACTTGTCTGAAATGTATGGATACCTAAAGGCTAGGACGTAAGAGTACCAAAGTTACATTTAATTTCCTGAAAGAGTTAAAGGCCCATAAATAAGGAACTACATATCAACGCGCAATGAAACAGAAAGTGAATCAGCTGTGCACTTGGGCGATTCTTCTGCTCGGATGACAATCTTCATTTCGGCGCACGTAAGCAGACAGACCACAGATAAAGTATCACTCCGCGCGCTCAAGTGTCAGCGAAGAAGTCACTTGAATCATTGCCGTCAGCCGAAACTCCATCTGCTTTCGGTTCTACAACGAGAAAAGATATTCCATTGTTATCTTTCCTCGTTTTATTTCGGTAATCTTTTAACTCCCACATCCCTTTGTTACGTAAAACACTGCCAAAGGCTCTGGAAGACCTCTTGTTCAAGTACAGTCAAGATTATCAAATTTCGACTTCAGATAAAAATTTTACGACTTTCTGACATTTTACTGTCAGAAGGGCGGCATTTTCTTTGTTTACTTACAGGAGCATCTTCAAAAAGTTTTTTTTTTTCATTGAAGATTTAACGACCACCGTGAGCAACTCAGTGGGTTATAACAGTCGCCCGTCCCTAATTTAGGGTCACTGGTTCCAGGGAAGGGAGAGAGCCAGTGCGGTAAGACAAACACAACATCCATGCCTCACCGGGATTCGAACCCGGACCCCTTTCGTACGAATGATCAGAGGCCTTCGCTTAGACCACTGCGCCACCGGGACGGCTCAAAAATGTTTCATTACCTTGCAGGATCAGAGGTTTTTAAAAGCTCTTTACTCCAAACAAATTCTCCTTCGAAGCAATGGCTTTGTTGTATTTAGTTGGAACAAAAGAGGACGGTCTTCTGTGGGAGCTGTTGATTTAAAATCGGTGTTTAGGGGGGATGCAATGGGCCACAGATCTCCGGCCTACCGTAAAACATCCAGGACATCCCACGAAAATATATTTAGACCTCCCTGCTCAAAAAAATTCGTTTCTTAGACTTTCGATGGTTTTAAAATAGATAACTTTGGATCATGTGTGGGCAATGCATGTTAATATTATTATAAAAGTATGTATAATATTATACACCGAGTGATCACCGAATTATTACCACCCCTACAAAACTGGGCGCGGCCCGTTGACCAACTGGTTTCCGAGAGAGCGTGATTAGTCGACCGACGGGACATATTCACTAAATAGCAATCGAATTACAGACAGCTGGCGTTATGCAAATTCGGCGCTGTGGGTGGCCCTGTAAACGGAAACGACATGACGTAGGCAGCGATCCGACAATGTAAGGAGTGATGCGACGGGAATCAGTAAGAGTCGGACGCAGTATGGGTAACACGAAGGATCTAAGCGCATTTGATCGTGGGCAAATTGTCGGGGCCCGACGAATGGGTCACTCCATCTCGGAACTCGTGCAGGCACTGGGATTTTCACGAGCCACGGTGCACCGCGAGTACATCAAATCCGGTAAAACCATCACTGCAAGGGCCAACTGCCGTGGACAACAGCGTGCGGATGAGAGGGGTCATCGCCAGCTAGCTCGCGTTGTAATAGCGGATAGACGGGCCACAGTGCAAGAAATCACTCGGAAATTTAACGCTGGTGCACAAAAACGAGTAAGCAGTCACACCATCCAGAACCATTTCCTCGCTATGTGGTACAGAAGCCATCGTCCCACGAGGGTACCGCTGCTGACCGCACATTACAGGGTGCAAAGATTAGCATGGGCGCGGGAACATCGCCACTGGACCCTAGACATGTGGGAAAATGTTGCCTGGACTGATGAGTCAAGATACACGTTGGTAGATGCGGATGGCAGGATACGAGTACGACGCAAACCACATGAAGCGATGGATACTTCTTGCCAGCAGGGTACTCTTCAAGCTGTTGATGGTGGCATTCTCGTCTGGGGACTGTTTACGTGGACTGAAATGAAACCCCTGGTACGTGTGACATCGTCCCTCACAGGTCAACGTTACCAGGATATCCTGGACAACCATTTGCTCCCGTTTGTGCGTCTTCAACATTCCACTAGGGACCTCATCCTGCAACACGACAATGCAGCTCCCGAATTGTATCCGAATGGTTGGATGAACACTCCACCGACGTGACCTCGCTTCCTTGGCCAGCTAGGTCACCTGACCTTAATCCCATCGAGCACATCTGGGATGCCATCGAGAGATGACTCCTCCATTAAATCTTCGTGAACTGTGGGAGCCTGTTCATAGGTCGTGGATCCATATGGCTTCCCAACGCTTCCGTTGTCTTGTCTAGTCCATGCCGAGACGAATCGCCGCCGTCATCAGGACGAAAGGTGGTGCTACATGTTACTAGACAGGTATCTCTAATTCAATTGCTCTTCAGTGTATAAGGTTGAGTGGAGCAGTAGGCAGTAAAATTCGGAGCATGATAGGTAAAGGGAAGTATTTATGGAAACTTTGAGAAAGGAAGAGGACAGATTGTGGAAGCGCCAAGAGCGCGTACCTCGGAATTAAAAATGTATGAGGACTGGCGTGAAAATTATTAAACAAGAACCCGGATGCAAAACTGCACCTCCTTGCTCGTTATGACCTCCTTGCTCAAAAAATAGTTGACGTGATTCTCACGAGGACTGGGAACGATGTACTCGCACAGGTCAACAGATCCAGCGTTGTTCAATAGTTGACTACCCAATAAAACACAGGTCAACACGGAACAGTATCTGCCATCACCATGCGTCACAGGCTCGCATGTGTGGGCTATGACAACAGACTACCCCGACGACATCTTCTCCTAACATCTCTCATCGGCGCAAAGTACTGACCTAGTGCAAAGATCAAAGACTTTTTCAGTCATCGGACTACGTTGGACGTCGGATGAGTGGAGGAAAATGTGCTAGTCAGACGAGTCGCGTTTTTTACTCCATTCTGTGGATGATGATGTACGTGCCGTGTTTCTCCGAAAATAACACCGGGTTTATACTCTGGTGTGCAAAAATTAAGGACGAAGAGGAGAAATTAGCATAATAGCAGAAGAAGCAGGCAGAACGGACCGAAAGACCACTCAAGAGATAGACCAGGGTCCGGTACGGTAGAGCATGCACATATATGCAGCATGACGTGGGGGTCGGAAGGGTATAAAGCACACGGGCGCACACAGCAAATCGGTGAAAGCTATTGAACGGTGTACATCGGTTTGAACGACGTCGAGTTGCTGCCACTGTGTGATATGGCCAACAGGGAATCCAGTAGACGACATCTGGATGACTTTTCCCGAGGTCGCGTCATTGGGAAGTTGGAAGAAGGTCGAAGTGTGACTAGTGTGGCCGAGGAGTTCGGGATCGCTCACAGCATCGTTTCACGAGCTTGGAGAGCATTTCAAACGACAGGAACAGCTGTCCGAGAGTTTAGCAGTGGTCGTCCACGAGCAACCACGGCGGCGGACAACCAGTATATTGTCCTACAGGCGAGAAGAGACAGACGGCAGACAGCGGAAGAAATCGAAATCGCAAGGCACATGCAACAGACAACTGTACGTCCGTTATCGCGTTGTACTGTGGCCAAGAGGCTGCACAAAGGTGGTCTATTTGCACGACGACCAGTACGGTGTGTGCCATTAACACCTTGTCATCGGAGACGGCGGTTTCTGTGGTGTCAGGAACACAAGAACTGGACACATCAGCAATGATGTCGAGTTCTCTTTACGGATGAGAGCCGATTTGGTCTCACGAGCGATTCTGGACGTATACACATCTGGAGAGAGCAGAGAACACGCAATCACACCTCCAACATCATCGAAAGGGATCGGTTTGGAGGTGGCGGATTTTTCGTATGGGGCGGTATCATGCTTGGTAGCCGTACTGGCCTCCACATCTTCCAAGGAAGTTCAGTCACTGGTTTCCGCTATTGTACCGAGGTTCTCCTTCCTCACGTGCGTCTGTTTAGAGGTGCTGTGGGTCCTGAATTCCTCTTCATGGACGACAACGCTACACCTCATCGTACAGTGGCTGTCGAAGAGCTGTTGGAGAGTGAAGATATTCAGCGCATGGATTGGCCCGCAAGGTCCGCGGACCTAAATCCAATCAAACACGTGTGGGACCTTCTCGTGAGACGCTTGGCAGCACGTCACAAGCCGCCAGCAACGATTCCACAGCTGCGATTGGCGCTACAAGAGGAATGGGCCGTGATGCCTCAACAGCTGCTTGACAACCTCGTCCTCAGCATGGACAGACGTTGTAAATCCTGCAACGCAGTCAGGGGTGATCAAATCCCCTACTAAAGACTGGATTTTTCTTGGCAGCCGCCTGTCACATGGACGTTTCTGTCTTCTGTCCCGTTGTGCTCGAAGCTACATTTTCAATAAAGTGCCTTTGTATCCTTTGGATTCCTTGTTTGGACGGTTTTGCTCACTTGTCCCATATTCTTATATCTTGGGGATCTTATGGCACGATTTGAGTCGATGTGGAGCACTTCTGCACGACGTTACATTCGAAAAACCGTCTCGTCCTTAATTTTTGCACGACAGTGTATTAATATTTGCTCCGAAAGACGCATTAGGGCTTATCTTCAGGGGATGTCTTATTTTTTCATGTAATACCAACTTTTTTCTTTTTTTTTTCCATCTACATTTATTCATTTACTCACGTACAAAAATCTACATTTATTCATGTACAAAAATCTACATTTATTCAAATACGGTCATGTCATCTTCTTGTGGAACATCGTCATAACTCTGCAAACCCCCAATTCCTGCCTGAATTTTCGCCAAAGATTTTTCTTTGGAAAAGGCCAAATTCCGGCCTTTTCCGCCAAAGATTGCGTTCACCGGTAAAGTTTCCCACGTTGGATTCCCTTTTCGGAACTGGATGTTGCAGCTGCCAAACAGCAGACGGCTTCTTTTCATCTCCCGCTAGCTCTCTGGAACCGAACTGAATGCATGCGCCATAATTACAAAAATCATATCCTCGGCGTTCAAAGTCAATCGGCTTTCTTTCTTACTCTGGATATTCAAGACAAATTAAACTCCTGAACAGGGTATCCTCCAGTGATTTTGGCACTCGCTTCAGTTTTTTTAACGGTGATAGGCTGGCTGACTACGGTACTACGTATCGTAACTGGGGCTTATTTTCGGGGAAGTACTTATATTACGAGCATCCGGAAAAATCATGCTAGGGCTTATTTTCAGGTTAGGTCTTACTTTCGATGAAATATGGTATTTAGCACAAACAACATGAGGCAATCATGCCATCCTACACACGTGGTCTTCACAGTGCAAGCCGGTGAAGGTGGTTGCATGGTATGGGGCATGTTTCCCTGGTACGAACATTGACCCATGGTGTATATGGAACAACATATAGCTGGTGCCTATTATCGTGAACTGCTTGCTGACTCTGTACACCCACCAGTGTTGCACTCTTTCCAGGACGACGACGGTGTCTTTCAAGATGGCAATGCGCCAAGCCACAGGTCCAATGCTGTGCAGGAATGGTTTGAGAAACACAGTTCAGACTTCTAAGATATGAATTGGTCTCTGAACTTCCCCAAAATATCCACTCCATAGGGCATTTGTGAGATATTATGGAAAGGCATATCAGGCGTCTGGATACACTAATCATCTCCATAGCTCAACCTAAGGCCGCACTACACACAGCTTGGCTAGCCATAACTTCCAACTGCTTCACGCATCTTATTTAATCGATGCCATGCCGAATAGCTACTGTACTGAGGTCAAAAGGAGGACCTACAAAGTATTAAGTAGGTCGTCATAATTCAGTGATCACTCAATGTATGTTGAATAGATGCCATGTCGGATAGCTGCTGTACTGAGGCCGAAAGGAGGATCTACGAACTCCTTTCTGAGAGCAATAGCGTGTGGTAGTTCCACTTGGGTACTGTATGGGTTAAACATTTGCATCTTGCAACCTATGCGGAAAATCCTCAACACAGTCCTTGTAAGAGAAGTTCGTCTCAACGATGCGACATCTCAGTTGGCAAGATACCCCTACACTACCCAAATTGGAACTGCCATTAGAGAGTCAAACAAAATACAACACAGAGAGCATACTATTCTGTCTCACGTGGCTTCCACCTCTCTGAATAGGTATCCTGAAGTAGTAAGGCCTTATGGCATTTTGTTTACTTATATTTTGTTTTTTTCACTAGCAAATTTATAATTTATGCACAATTTGAAATAATTCAAAATAAGCTTTGTTTTCCAAATGTGAACGTTTATTGTGTCTTCTTCGCATGCGTTAGTATTAGTTTGTTCGATAAAGCCTTTGGTTGGTGCGTGAAAGTTTCACAATATCAGTTGTTTACACCAATAAACATCAATATGGTGCATTATTATTGCTTCTTATTTATACACTGAGTGGCCACTTTATTATGACCACCCCCTCAGTACTTCCTTGGGTCACCTTTTGCCTATAATACTGCGTCGATTTTTCGTGGCATGGACTCCACGAGATGTTGATAGATGGTTTGTGGAATCTGAGACCATGCTTGATGAAATAGCACTTTCCAGGAGTGTGAGATTGCAGGTTTCTAGATCCAGCTGTCTGATGGCTTGTTCAACTTCATCCCACAAATTCTCAATGGGGTTGAGATCTGGAGATTCTGGGGGCCTCCTAAGCAAAGTAAACTCACCGGCATGTTCCTGAAACCAATCCTTTACAATACGAGCACTATGGCAGGACGCATTATCTTGTTGAAAGTAGCCATCGCCATTGGGATAAACCATCCACATGACAGGATGCACTTGGTCAGCAACAATGTTTAGATATGATGTGCCAGTCAGACGCTGATCAACACGAATTAAAGGGCCTTAAGCATGCCAGAAAAACATTCGCCAAACCATAACGTTGCCTCCATGAGCTTAAAGGGTTGTGGCAATGCATTTGGAGTCCATGCTTTCGTGCTGTTTCCACCAAATTCTCACTCGGCCATCGGCATGGTACAACTGAAAACGTGATCCATCGGACCACATAATTTGTTTCCAATTATCGACTGTCCAATCCTTGTGCGCACTGGAGACGTTTTCTCTTGTCTCTTGTTAACTGCAGACAGCAAAGGTGTTCGAACAGGCCTTCGGCTGTCATATCCATTTCAGTGCAGTGTACGGCGAGCAGTACGTGCAGAGATCATTTGAGGGGATCCTTGATTAAGATGGTCTGTAATTTGCTGCACTGTTGCCCTTCCGTTATCTGTTACCAGTCTGGACACTCTCCGTTCCGCCCGAGCAGCCACTAGCCGATGACGACCACACGTTGCACGTAGAGACCCAGTTTTTTGGCTGACAGTTAAACACTTTAACAACAGCTGCTCTGGGACATTTCACGAATGCGGCGGTTTCAGTGATACTCGTTCCATGGCTCCGAGCTTCTACAATCATTCCACGTTGAAAGTCCGTCAAATCGCATTTTTTACCCATCTCGTCACCCAAAAATCACTTCTACCACTGTCGCAAGCACTAAGCTTTCCCTTTTTATACCAGCCTCGCCCTCTATTGGCAACAGCGTGCAGCCATATCTCATTAAAGCTGTCAGGTGGTCATAATAAAGTGGCCACTCAGTGTATAAGCACACCGGACGAAAGATTAGTCACCCCTAACAGATATGACAGTAGGAAGTTACTGGTTGCACAGCGGGCGCCGTGAAGGCATTGTTGCGAGATAAATAGCACTGACGAAGTCTACAGGATCATTTCTGTTTCGTGCAGTGGTGAAGAGCAACGTGTGTGTTGAATTTAGTCTGCAATATGGGGCGTAAGACAGACGTTACTTAGTGGCAAAAAGGGGCCATCGTATTTGGCCGTATCCACGGGCACAAAGTGAATGAAGTCATCCATTTTCTTGGTGTGTCGAAACGTACTGTTCAGCGGGTCTACAAACAGTGGTGAGTGCGCAGTTAACTGAAAATCGGCGACGTAACTGTTGCCAGAAAACAATTCTCACCAAAAGGGAACGCTGCCATGTTTCACTCCTAGTAACTGCAGATCGGTTTCAAACCAGGCAACAGTTGCTCCAAACAGTCAATGAAAGTCCATTCCAACCAATTTCCGAAAGGTCATAGCAACGAGAACTGCATGTGATGGACATCAGTACCACAGAAGAGGCTTCTTTTAACAGCTAGTCACAAAGTCGCACGTTATCAATGGTTTCAGAGGCACCAAAGCTTTACTATGGAGAATTGGAAACGAGTAATTTGGTCTGATGAGTCTCGTTTTTGTTTGTACTCCAATGATGGGAGGCTTCGAGTGCATCGCAGGCCCAATGAAACCTTTAATCCTGATTGTGTCGAAGGTGTTGTTGAAGCTGGGGGCGTTTTGTGATGTTTTGGGGATGATTTTAGTACCATAAAATGAACCCTCTCGTTGCGGTGACGATGAATTTGAACCAGCATGCTTACTTCTGCTTTCTGAATGACGACGTGTTGCCCTAGATCTCCAGGAGCTGCATCACATTGCCACTCTTGTCTTCCAAGACGACAACTGCCGTGTTCACATTGCTAAAACAGTGTCTTAGTGACACGACGAACAATCAGCAACACTGTCTCACCACGACTGGCCCGCCAAATCCCCAGATTCAAATCCTATTGAAAATTTGCGGGATCATTTGGAACAGAATGTGAAACGCCGGAATAGACACCCACGCACTCTACCTAAACTTCGGAACCAATTGATGCACGATTCGCTGCAAATCAATCTTCAATACATCCAGAACCTCGTAGAGTTCATCGATTCGCTGCAAATCGATGTTCAATACATCCACAACCTCGTGGAGTTCATCGATTTGCTGCGAATCAATCTTAAATACATCCACAACCTCGTGGAGTTCATCGATTCGCTGCAAATCGATGTTCAATACATCCACAACCTCGTGGAGTTCATCGATTCGCTGCAAATCGATGTTCAAGACATCCACAACCTCGTGAAGTTCATCGATTCGCTGCAAATCGATGTTCAAGACATCCACAACCTCGTGGAGTTCATCTATTCGCTGTAAATCAATGTTCAATACATCCACGACCTCGTGGAGTTCATCGATTCGCTGCAAATCGATGTTCGAGACATCCACAACCTCGTGGACTTCATCGATTCACTGCAAATCATTCTTAAATACATCCACAACCTCATGGAGTTCATCGATTCGCTGCAAATCGATGTTCAAGACATCCACAACCTCGTGAAGTTCATCGATTCGCTGCAAATCGATGTTCAAGACATCCACAACCTCGTGGAGTTCATCTATTCGCTGTAAATCAATGTTCAATACATCCACAACCTCGTGGAGTTCATCGATTTGCTGCAAATCAATGTTCAATACATCCACAACCTCGTAGATTCATGCTGTTATCAAGGCAAGAGGCGACCTCACGCTTTATTAGGTAAGTTCTGCCACTGGGTGACTAAATTTTTGTCCGATGTGCTTATTTATCAGGTACAGACAATTAACGCCAATATCTGCTACTCTATCAGTCACATAACGTAATGACCTTTTGCTTTGTTCTTTATGAAGAGCGTACAGCTCATCGGAGCGCAGTAACTCGTGTAAACATGTGAAAAACCCACGGTCTCTCGGTATTTGAGAAAGATATGATCATAAGCACACTTTCGCTGAAGCAACGATTAACAAAACAAAAGAAATTTATTTTTTATGAATATTTCAAAGGTATTTACAATAGCTACTGGAAAACAATCGGATCTTCCATATCCAATGAGTATAAATTTGGACGCAAAACCAGATTTAATAAGCGTCACCGTCGTTCTGTGTGGAGAATTGTACACCCGAACAGTTCTTACAATACGCATTAACTGATCGCTGAATTCAGTCACGGCAAGTTGTACCCGATTTCGGCTCAATCCATGAGTAGGGAATTACAGAAATTGATCCTGGAAATGGTCTGCCTATTGGAAAGCCAGTTGTCTCATCAGAAATTTAGAAAATATTCTTAATAGTGGTGCTAAGAAAGACATAAATAGACTGTAGGCCAATGAGGAAAGCGATATGGCCAAATGTATCACGATGCACATTGTTTTGCACTGATGATCGGCAGAGAGTGTGGCGAGAACCTTACGAAGCGAAGAACCCAGCATGCCAACATAATCCGAGCATCTGGAGTTGGTAAAAAGAGGGATAATTTAACTGCGTAGAAGGCCAGTTCTTTTCATGCCCATGTAATAAAGTTTCACCAAAGCTACTTTAAGTACTTTTGGTGGAAAGCTACTAAAGTAGCTACTTAAAGTAGCCAGGTGTGACACTCCAAAAGTGTAACACCTGGTCGCTTAATTTGATGAATGTAGAAAACGGAAATATATTCTTCGTACTTGGACTGAGGTACCATTAAATTACAGATGACAGAAGTTATGCAAATGCTTGGCTCCTTCTCCTGAAATATTGGGCATGCCAGGCCGAAACCGTGGTTAAATACAGCGATCGCCCACAGCTTCCCTAGTAGTGATCGATTACAGGCGTCATGGCTAAGACGCTTGACTTGGGTGCTTTTGACAAAGCGAAGATTGTAGGTGTCCATAAAATGGGACACTCCAACTCCAAAAGTGTCAACTCACTGGGGTTTCACCCATACTGCGGTGTCCAGAGTATTTCCAGAGTAGAAAAGTTCCCTCAAAAGAATGAATTTCTGAGGAGTACCATCATCGACAGATCGTGGTGCGCTCCCTTGTTTGAAGTGACATTGGACTCAACCTCGTGCCGGGGCAAAATCACACCGACACTGAACTACATAGGACTGGAAGTGGACAGCCTGCAGTGATGAATCCAGATTCCAACTATATCAAGCCTATGGTAGAATACGAATCTGGGAACAACTTCATAAAGCCTGTGACGGACCTACCTCAGACGTAACGCGCGTCTCAAGACTGAGAGTTGCATCTACAAACTTCGCCGGTGTAGCTTAATTGGTAAAGCATTCGAATTCGGAGCATATGGATGTTAGTTCGATTTCCGTCACCAGCAGACGGCTACAAGCCTTGGACCTTTCATGTAAAGTTGGAATAGCACAGGCTCGTGGTAGCTAAGTGATGGTCTGAGATGTCTTCATCTGGAAGGCTTTCGGACCTATAATGCTGGTACAATCGACTTCGACTGTCTCCAGATAAGTTGACATCCTAGCCGACTATTTACACCAATTCATCTCCAACATGCAACCCAGTAGCGATGGAGTATTCCAAAGAAATAACTTCCTATCCCACAAGTTTCACTTTGAACAGTTACCAGAGGAATAAAAGGGATTTGTAACGCTTCGATGGCCACCTAGAGGTCAGCATTTAACCCTTTAATGACCATAACGCCCAAAACGCCCGTACATGCAAACGATCATAGCCGCCCAAAACGCCTCTGTAGAGTGAGTCAGACTTCCTACCTTTACTTTTCCTTTAAATTTGCATGACATATGAAGAATCATCAGGGTTGACTTTCAGTCATCAATGTTCCCAAGCAAAGAAGCGAATCAACAGACAGTTTTGGGCGTTATGGTATTTAGAATGATACAAAATTTTATGGCCAGGGTTGTTAAAGGGTTAAACCCAACTGAACATCTTTGGGATTCCATCAAACAGGCTATTAGGGCATGTGTTCCATCGTCCACGAATCGCAGCTAATAATGGGCAGCTCTGGAGGAACCATGACTACCGACACATGCAGAACGTTTTCGTAAGTTCGTAGTGTCCATTCCTCGTCGTATGGCTACCGTAATTAGGGCAAAAGGTAGTCCAACGGGCTAACATGTCTGAACATTACTCAAAGAAAATATATTGATTTTTAATATAATTATGGTTACGTTTTAGCAAGTATTAAGTATCATCATCATCATTGTCAACCATTATCAATCCACTGCTGGACGAAGGTCTCCCCAAGTTTCCTCCACAACGGTCTGTCTTGTGCCAGTCTCCTCCATGTCACTCCCGCATATTTACGAATTTCATCCACCCATCTCCCATGTGGTCTTTTTCTGGGTCTTTTCCTGTCCCTTGGAATCCAATCTAAAATTTCGGCTGTCCATCTATGGTCTGTCCTTCTGGCAGTATGTCCAGCCCATTGCCATTTCAGGGATTTAACTCTGATCATGATGTCTTCCACTCTCGTCATTTTTCGGATCCACGAGTTCCTCTTCTTATCTCTCCTGGTTATACCAAGCATGCACCTCTCCATGCTTCTTTGAGTTGTCTGCAGCCTTTGTATGTCTCTTTTAGTTAAGGTCCACGTCTCTGCACCATACGTAAGCACTGGAAGGATGCATTGATCAAACACTTTTCTTTTAAGACATAATGGCATATTGCTCTTGAAAATTATGCTGTTTCTTCCAAAAGCTCTCCAGGCAAGTTTTGTACGCCGATTAATTTCTTCATCAATGTGACCCTCACTTGATATCTGCTGTCCAAGATAAACATACGTATCTGTTATCTCCAGTTTTTCTCCATCAATCGATAAATCTTCATTTCTTGTAAAAGCATTGAACATCACTTTTGTCTTCTGAAAGTTCATTTTCAATCCCACTTCTTTACTCTTGTCAGCAAGTTCCTGGATCATACTCTGCAGATCTGATGGGGTAGTTGCAAAAATGACTACGTCATCAGCAAAACGAAGGTGGGTTAGATAATCTCCATTAATCTTTATCCCTTTGTTTTCCCAGTTCAGTGATTGAAAGACATTTTCCAATGTGGCATTAAAGAGCTTCGGAGATATGGTGTCACCTTGTCTCACTCCCTTTCCAATTTTTATGTGTGTTGTATTTTCAAACAGCCGAATCTTTGCACTTGCATTTTCATAGATGTTATTAATAATATTAATGTATGCATCTTCAATACCGCAGGATTTCAGAGCCGTGGTAACTGCTGATGGTTTCACCGAATCAAAGGCTTTTTCATAATCGATAAAAGCCATGCACAATGGAAGTTCATATTCCCTCGCCCTTTCAATTAGTTCTCTCAGTACATGGATATGATCTATTGTGCTGTAGCCACTCCTGAATCCAGCTTGTTCTCTCGGTTGAGCCATGTCCAGTGTTACCTTCAAGCGGTGTGAAAGAACTTTAGTGAAGATTTTATAAACCACTGATAGGAGGCTGATAGGTCTGTAGTTCCTGAGATCCTCAATGTCACCTTTTTTATGTAGCAGGATCATTGTAGCATTGTTCCAATCCTCAGGGATCTTCCCTTCATTAAGGCATCGAGTGAAAATTTGGGTGAGTACTGTTTCAATTTCTCCACTTGCTTCTTGTATGATGTCTATAGTAATTCCATCTTCTCCTGGAGCTTTCCCCCGCTTCATGTTCTTGATTGCATGAGCAACTTCTGCTGGGAGGACTGGAAGAACTCTGGTACCTTTCATGATGTCTGGAGTACATGTATCATCCCTTTCATATAATTTGGAGTAGAAATCTTTCACTCTTGTCAAAATTTCGCCTCTATTTCTTGTTATAGAACCATCTTCTTTTCTCAGAGCCATAATCTGTTTTCTTCCTTTACTGAGATGTCCCTTTGCTATCTTTAGGCTTTGGTTGTTTTCAATTGCTTTCCTCACTAGCTCACAGTTGAATTTCCTGACGTCTTCAGTGATACTTTTTCGTGCTGTCTTGCATAGCTCTATATATTCCACTTTGGAAGTCACATCTTCTTTAGTTGTCCTCATCTCTCTTCTTTTTGCATCAACATTTTGGTTTTTCCTGATAATTTGTTTACATGCAACTTGTTCTTAGACCCAGCTAATTTTGTTGCTGTTTCCATAAGAGCTTTGGTTACTTTTCTGTTAACTTCCGAAATATCCACTTCTTCCGATGTTAGGCCTTCTAAAGCAGAGAATCTGTTCTTCAGTTCGAACTTGAAAGTATTATGGTGTTTTTTAAGGTTGGTTATGTCAATACATTTTGTTTGTCTTATGAGCTTGCCACGTTCCAGTTTAGTGTTGAGGTGCATCTTACATCTCACCAATCTAAAATTATTGCATGGTATTAAGTATACCATGCAATAATTTAAAGTTAGTTTTATCGATGTAAAAATTTTCATCCTTGGGAATGCATTAATTGCGAAGAAAAAGTTTTACCACTGGAAACATAAGGCAGATATTTAATGTGGACCAACTTAATCAAACTTCTAAGTATTCCCACGAAACTGTCCTATTACAGGAATTTTTGTTATATTGATACGGAAAAAGTGAGAATAGTATTTTCCCGTTACTATACAAAAGAATTCGCGGAAAGGTTTCTGACAATTCAAAATTTTCCTGACGCACGTAAACTGCTTGAAATTGTTGTTTTCCGTCACCTCGTGGAAAATGTTGTATCAGAGATACACTGAAGACTGAAGACCAATTGAATTAGAGATACCTGTCTAGTAACGTGTAGCACCACCTTTCGCCCTGATGACGGCGGCGATTCGTCTCGGCATGGACTCGACAAGACACCGGAAGAGTTGGGAAGATATACGGATCCACGATCCCTGAAGAAGCTTTCAAAGTTTACGAAAATTTGATGGAGGGGGTTAGAGCCTCGAACATCTCTCTCGATGGGATTGAGGTCAGGTGACCTAGCTGGCCAAGGAAGCGAGGTCACGTTGGTGGAGTGTGATTCAACCATTCGGATACAATTCGGGAGCTGCATTGTCTTGTTGCATGAGGAGGTCCCCAGTGGGATGTTGAAGACTCACAAACGGAAGCAAGTGGTTGTCCATGATAACCTGGTAACGTTGACCTGTGAGGGACGATATCACACGAACCAGGGGTCCCGTTTTAGTCCACGTAAACATTCTCCAGACGAGAATGCCACCCCCACCAGCTTGAAGAGTACCCTGCTGGCAAGAAGTATCCATCGCTTCATGTGGTTTGCGCCGTACTCGTATCCTGCCATCAGCATGTACCAACGTGAATCTCGACTCATCAGTCCGGGCAACATTTTTCCACATGTCTAGGGTCCAGTGGCGATGTTTTTGCGCCCATGTTAATATTTGCACCCTGTGATCTGCGGTCATCAGCGGTACCCTCGTGGGACGATGGCTTCTGTACCCCATAGCAAAAACATGGTTCTGGATGGTGTGGCTTCTTACACGATTTTGTGCACCAGCGTTAAATTGTCGAGTGATTTCTTTCACTGTGTCCCGTCTATCCGCTGGTACAATGCGAGCTAGCCGACGATGACCCCGCTCATCCACACGCTGTTTTTCACGGCAATTGGCCCTTGCAGGGATGATTTTACCGAATTCGAAGTACTCACGGTGCACCCGTGGCTCAGTGGCTCGTGAAAATCCCAGTGCCTGCACGACCCCCGAGATGGAGGGACCCATTCGTCGGGCCCCGAAAATGCGCTTAGATCTTTCGTCTTACCTATACTGCGTCCGACTTTTACTTATTCCCGTCGTATCACTCCTTATATTGTCGGATCGCTGCATACGTCATGTCGTTTCCGTTTACAGGGCCGCCCACAGCGCCACATTAGCATAACGCCAGCTATCTCTAATTGAATTGCTCTTCAGTGTACAAGAAGTACTTACGTTACTTAAGTATGGCTATAATCTCCCTCAAAGTAGTCTCCTTGGGCAGGGAAACACAGCTGCCAGCGTTTTTGCCACTGTTGGAACGCTCCCTAGAAATCCTGTTTGCGAATCGTGTCAAGCACTGTCTGCGATTGGCACTGGATCTCGTCCACGGTTTCGAAACGGCGACACTTGAGCTTCATCTTCATCTTCGAGAACAGAAAGAAGTCGCTGGGGGCCAAATCCGGCGAGTAAGGAGAGTGAGGAAGGGTTGTCATGCTGTTGCGACTGCAAAACTGGCGTGTTGCTAACGACATATTGACATGCTGCATAGTCGTGATGAAGCAGAATATCGCCTCTGCGCCACATTTCAGGTCGTTTGCAGCGAGTGTCCTTCCTAAGACGCCACAGAACATCACAGTAAAGAAGGGCGGTGACGGTGTAGCTGTGGAGGACGAATTCACGGTGCACCACCACACGAATGTCGAAAAACACGATGAGCATGCTTTTGTTTGGGCTCCGGACCTGTCGGGCATTTCTTCGGTCATGAAGATGCCGGGTTCTTCTACTGCGATGACTGTTGTTTGCTCTCTGGCTCGTAGCCGTTGTTGTAAGAGACAGTTCACTGACTGTTGACCTAAAATTTTAAGAAGTGGCACTCAGCCGGAAGAAGAAACGTAGGAGATCAGCACACATACCGGTTTATGACCTGACGTGATGACTTCAACATGGGTGGGTTCGTATGCTCAAAAGTCGATGAAATACGTCAGGTAATAATTGTGAGCTAAAACAAGCTGTCCATTACCCTAGTGAGTTCATGATCACGTGTTGTTCATTGAGTCTTTACAAAGCAGGAAAGGCAACTAACTCGGACCAGAGAAAATTTTTGCAACTAGGACTCTCACAGTAACGTCATGTGGACCTGGTTGACCATTATGTTTTATTAAGGAACGCATATTGCATGTAAAATTGCGAATATACACAAATGAGCCATTATATTATGACCACCTACCTAATAAGCTGTAGGACCACATTTAGACCACAAAACAGTGGTCACTTTGTGAGGTATGGATTCGATGAGGTGGCGATTGGTATCCTGGGGTATCCGGTACCGTAAATGCCAACACCAGGTCATCCAGTTCCCGTACATTTCGGGGTGGTGGCCATTTAGCGCGAACATGCTTTTCCAAGTCGAACCGCAAACATTCGATTCGGTTCATGTCAGGTGAATTTGGAGGCCAAGGCATTAACGGAAAATCACCAGCATGCTCCTCGAACCACTTCTTGACGTTTCTGGAAGTGTGGCATGACGCATTATCCTGTTGGTAATGGCCATCACCAGCAAAGAACACAGTTGCCCTGAATGGGTGAACTTGGTCGGCAACGATATTCAGATACCTGACAGCTGTCAGGGATTTCGCTATTGGGATAATGGGGCCTAAAGTGTCCCAAGAAAACATCGCCAATAGCATAACACCGCCGCCTCCGGGCATCCAGGTGCCATAGCCTCCATTGGTAATCAGCGTATCCGTATTCTGTCGTCTGCGTAATACACTAGGAAACTTTATTCGTCAGACCAGTCCACTATCTTCCAATCATCCATGGTCCACTACGGATTATTTTGAGCCCATTTCATGAGTTATTGGCAATGACGTGCAGTAAGCATGGGGACCCAGATGCGTCTACGGCTACGCAGGCCCATGCGCAGAAGGCTGCGATGAGCTGTGTGATGTGACACATATCCCTCATCATCGCTGTTGTAGCTGCGGGTGATTTGTCGCACTGTGGACCTGCGGTCGCTGTGGACAACGCGCGACAGTCTCTTCTCCCCTCTGGCATCAGTGAGCTGCTGGCTACACATAGCTGGACGACGGTTCGTCATTTGGCCATATGTGTACCACTTTTGATACGTACTCACTAGAGCGCCACGTGGACAACCTACAAGCCGCGCCGTTTCCGAGATCGTAGGTCCGAGGTGCAATGCCATCGCAAATTATCCTTTATCAAACTCCGATAAATCGGTAGCTTTTCCCATTCTGACATCGAACACTATACTAACCGAAAGCCGGCCCTCGAGTTGTATATATACTGCTCTGTGGACTTCCACCATTAGGCCTCCAGCCGCGCTCATTTCTCTAGGCTGGTGGTGGTCACCAAACATTTCCGTACATGCAAAGAACAGTTGCGCAATGAGTGGGCAGGTATGCATATAAAGCTGAGACGTTCTGTCGTATTATCAGTATCTTTGAAGCGGATATGCTGCGTGGACGTGAACTTTCCGAATTCCAGCGTGGGCTTATCATAGGATGTCATTTCAGTAGCGTTTCCATACGGAGCATTACATGGAAACTAAACATACCAAAATCGACTGTAAGTGATGTCATCAATAGATGAAAGCAAGACGGTGCAACAACAGCCAAAAAAAACTTTTGCGAAGGTCGCACTAACTGACGGACGGGAGAGAAGAGGCATGATAAGAAATGTTAAGAAATTCTTTACTTCCTCAGCCGTTTCCATTGCTGCTGAAGTAAGAAATTCTGGTAATGGCTCGTTCAGTACCATTACTATACCCAAAAAGTGTTGTGTTTTGTCTTACGGCACTGGCTCTCTCCCTTCCCTGGAACCAGTGACCCTAAAATTAGGGACGGGCGACTGCTTATAGCCCATTGAGTTGCTCACGGTGGTCGTTAAACCTCCAATAAAAAAAAAAAAAATACCCAAAAAGTTGCTCAGTGTGTTTTATTGTGGTAGATAGAGCAGAGGCACACGAACCCCGAATCACATTATGAATGAGAAGCGTCGTTTGGAGTGTTGTGTCTCCCGTCGCTGCTGGACTGTGAGCGACTGTAAAGCTGTTCTTTTGAGTGATAAATCATGCTTTTCAACTTTTCTTTTGAGTGATGAATCATGCTTTTCTCCTTTTCTTTTGGGTGATGAATCATGCTTTTCGCCTTTTCTTTTGAGTGATGAATCATGCTTTTCGCCTTTTCTTTTGAGTGATGAATCATTCTTTTCACCTTTTCTTTTGAGTGATGAATCATGCTTTTCTCCTTTTCTTTTGGGTGATGAATCATGCTTTTCGCCTTTTCTTTTGAGTGATGAATCATGCTTTTCGCCTTTTCTTTTGAGTGGTGAATCATGCTTTTCACCTTTTCTTTTGAGTGATGAATTATGCTTTTCGCCTTTTCTTTTGAGTGATGAATCATGCTTTTCGCCTTTTTTTTTTTTTGAGTGATGAATCATGCTTTTCACCTTTTCTTTTGAGTGATGAATTTCACCTTTTGAATCTGATGGGCGTTTATGGATTTGTCGATCGCCCGGCGAACAATTTTCATTAGACTGTGTTCTTTCAACTGTAAAGTTCGACGGAGGCTCCATCATGGTATGGAGATGTTTCTCGTGGATGGGACTCGGCCCGTTGGTCACTATATCACAAACTATGAACTCTGAAGTATACCTCGACGTTCTGGAGAATTCTTCCCTACCAACAATGTGGCACTATTATGAAGATGAACGTTGTCTCTTTCAGCCCGATAGAGTTCCTTGCTACACTGCACAGTGTGTGTCGGACTAGTTTCTTAAAAATGAGGTGGAATTGTTAAACTAGCCTACTCAGAGTGCTGGTCTTAATCTCATACAACACCTCTGGGATGAACTAGAGCGACGGATACGAAATCGACCACAACGACCGTCTGCGCTCTTCCCTCTGGCAGCAGCTTTGGAGAACGAATGGCAAGCCGTCAGAGTTGGGCAAAATAGTAATTGAATTAGTATGAAATAAATACGGGACTACACCATATAATAAAAATTTTGAAGATGACAATCCGATTTTTAGTGCAAATGTGACAAGAATGTTAAGTCAGATAATATCCGAACTCTTGAAAATGTCATCGTCCTGCAGCGGGACTCGAATCCGCGTCTCCCAGATAGCGCCCATACCCGGGCGCTATCTGGGAGACGCGGAGACGCGGGTAACTTAGCGTTACCATTACATGGTAATGGGGAACTAGTCATTAGAATTACATGGTAATTGTAATGAGATGTAGCAGTTACTCATTATAATCGTAACGGTTAATGGTTAACTATATGTTGGTAATTAACCAATAACTTATGGGTAAAAATACAACGGGAATAAACCAGTACATCCTTACACGTGTGTAGGTGTTTTGACAATTGTTCCAAACCTCGGACTTCAAATACGTGTATGTATGTATTTGAGATCGTACGTGTATGAATGACATGAGTAGTTGCCCTGTCTTCGCCGCAGGTAAAGTGATTTGAACGAAATAGTACATATGAAGCAAGTACAAATGCGATGTTTATTTCGATTAGAGATACTCATTTCGTCCATCTCCAGTACAGTATTCTCGTCCATTACATACGTTTCATTGTCCAAATTAATTACCCCACTGTAGCCACAAGCCCATATTAGCACTACGCTCACAGTTCAGCAACTTAGGGTGCACTGTCGAATATTACAGAAATTTGCGAACTCTTGACATTTTTGCCGTACTTCTCAAGTGTTGTTGTCCATTACTTGTCCGATACGAACACTGGGCAAGCGAGCGACTGACTCCTTTATATATACTTCACGACAGGATCTGAACGTTCTGGAATATTTTTGATTTACATAAACCTCTCCAACTTCCCACTGTGCGATCATTCTGGAACATTCTACAAACGTCTAACCCATTCTTGCCGCTTCTAGAACATTCTACACGACACTTCGGTCCTTGTCAGCTATGTTACATGGCCGACTTTTCTAGACAAAGCTTTTGGCACACGTACATGTCTATAAACGATTAGTATGTAATTATTATTTGCAAATTGTGTAATTTCATTACCAAATAATTCCATTGCGTTTGAATGGCAGTACTAAATAATTGAATTATATCCTCTTCATTGTAATGCATTACAGATTAATTCCATTACCTTGTGAAAACCATACTTGGGATTACCTTGTAATGCATTACGTGTTAATTGTAATGTGTACTTCCATTACTTTGTAATGCATTACGTGTTACTGCATTACCTTGTAATGCATTACACGTTAATTGTAATCTGTACTTCATTAACTTGTAATGCATTACACGTTAATTGTAATCTGCACTTCCATTACTTTGTAATGCATTCCTCCCCAACTCTGCAAGCCGTTCCGGTCGAGACCTGCCGGAGATTGGTTAGTAGTATGCCACGACGTGTTGCACCTCCTACAAAAAAAGTGGATCGCCTAACTACGAATTAGAATAATAAAGCCATTTGTCCCAAAAACATTGAGGTGTCTGGATACTTTTTACAATGTAGTCTATGTAGTTCACGGCTATGTCTGCATTCGGTTTTCGTTAATTATCCGCAAAAAAACGTATTGTGCCGACCCAGTTTAAGAAGGTTTAGGGGTTTAGATTTCTGGCTAATTGTTTAACCTAGATCTAGGTCCAAATCCCGGATGAGGAACTGGTTGTTTGGTTGTTTTACAGCTCTGGCTCTGGCTCTGTCCCTTCGTCATAGTCAGTGACCGCAGGTTAAGGACGGGCTACTGCTTATGTTGTTAATGATTGCCGTTAAAATGCATTTTTGTAATGGCTTTTATCGCATTAGCATCAGGTTCTCGAAATTTTCGCAGATTGCAATGGGATATTGTTACGTTTCTGTGCAAATAGGTTCGCCGATAGATTCGCAAAGCATATTGTTCACTAAATACACTATATTGACAAAAGTCGCCGGAAACCTAGAAGAAAAACACAGAAGAGCATTTATTCACATACATTAGTACGGTGTTGGTCCAAATTTTGCCTCAATGCATGCACTGACCCTTCGAGACATGCTTCCCACAAGGTTTTTGGGAACACAGCGATAGGTATGTGCTTCTATCCAGTACATAATGCTGCCGCTAACAGTTGCGTAGTACGTAGTAGGGCTTGGTTCCAAACTTCTTGTGCGGCGCTCTAATTCATATCATAAGTGCTCTATGGAATTAAGATCAGGGCTTTCTGCTGTCCAGTGCACACACACGATACGGAATTATCGTCAAACCACGCCGTAACAGTCCTTCCTTAACGACTCGGTGCATTATCCTGCTGGAACCAACAAGGCTCGGTCCCATAGTATTGCCACAGAGTTTGTAGCTCACGATTGTCCAAAATATCGAGGTAGACGTGCTGGTTAACCGGTTTGTCCCCGATAACGAACGGGCCGGGACCATACCATAAAAAACACTCCCACACGAGTACACTGCCAGCTCCAAACTTGACCGTAGGAACAGTACACTATGGTAAATAGCGTTCCCCAGGCTGCACCCACACACAGCCATCAGACTGATGGATCGTGTATCTGGATTCATCAGTCCGTAGGATCCGTTTCCATTGATCTACGGTCCGCTATAAATGTTCTTTATACCATGCTAAATGACGAGTAGCATTACGAGTGATGATGAAAGGCTTATGAGCAGCCGTACGACCACGGTAACGCATGGAATGAAGTTCTTTGCGAATGGTACGTATACATGCCGAAGTTCCAGCATGTTTACTCACCTGTACACTGTGGTCTTGTGCAGTACTCCGTTGATTAACTGTAACGACTCTCCTGGGGCTTCGACGTACTCTATCACTGATTTTATTTGGTCTGCCGGTATGTTTTGCAGGTTCATGCACGCCATATGTCTTCCACTTATTCAGTACATCCAGAACAGTCGACTTGGGTATGTTTAAATGCCTCTCAGTTTCTCTTATGGATAACCCACTAATCTTTCCTTTCTCAAAGTTAGTTCTCTCCAGCAGCGACATTTTCACTCAACCACACAGTGCGATATGATCGCGGTCAGTTGCAAGCTTGTTTTTATACCGTTTGCAGCTGTACCGCGCATCTTAACAACGCAGCGGATCCCTTCATTTGCTTTTGAAGTGGTGTCCCGTGACTTTTGTCAATATTGTGTTTATGTTGAATAGGCTACTTTTGTTCGCGATTTTCGTTTACGTTGAATTGTTTTACATCGGACTTACTTTATTACTGTCGGGAAAATATGCATAGCATCAAATATCTCGAGTTCCAAAGCATTCCGTTTCTTGGAAGAATCATGATGGGAAAACATGCAATTCTTGAGAAGGTCTCGTACAGAAAAAATGAAATTATTATAAAATTATTTACAAAAATAACTAGCTCCTCCAGAAAATAAAATTACTAATAAACCAGCATTCATAACGAAAATTACTTCATCATCGCACCACTTCAGTTCTCCTTGTTTCTATCTTAAACGTGATCTTGGAATAATTCTCTTTCCAGCTGAGTAGGTAGCGCTTCTCATTGACGTACCAACCATTGCGGGATCTACCCACACTGTGGTTGGCTACGCAAAAATTCTCTCACTACAGTATCATGTCGATTGGTGACTTTAAGTTGAAAAAATGTGGGAACAGAAGTTTCTTATGTGTCGCTGAAAAAGTCAAAATCGTAGTTTGCAGAAATTCGTGTTAGTTCTGTATAAAAACGGGAAAATCCAGAACTGGCGTTTCTATGAAAAAACGGAACTAATGAGTGACAATGGAAATTCCATCAAAATAAAAATATTTAAATCCTCATTATTCACAACAGAATTTTTTCAAAATGGAAATTTTCTTAAAATTTGGAGTCTTTCAGACAAATTTGTTGCACGTTGTTTTCAGGAATTTTTCGTGAATTTCCACCATTTATTTTTTGCGGTTTAGTGTTGAGCACTGCGAGGGGCTTGAACTTATGCGAAGTTTTGAAATTGAAATAAAAGTAGCGGAAGATTTATCTTCAAGTGTACTGAAACGAAATTTAGACTATTCGTTGTTCTGCTAGATCATCGGCATTCTTATGAAACAAAGAGACAACGTTAGCCAAAAACGAGTAATAAATCGTCATCAATGACATGATGTAGTCCTATACCAAATATGCGCTCAGCACATCTGGTGTTCTAGAAAAGAGATTTTACTCACCTTATTTTCGGAAAACAAAGAAAAAATGAAAAGAAAGGAGTTTTTCGCGAAAGAAAGGAGTTTTTTGCGATAACGGAATAAAAATAGATCCTTCAAGACTGAAAACTTTTTAAGATGAACATGCTCATATTCTAATGTTGTGAACCATGGGAACTGAAGAAAACTTCAAAATGTTCTTCTCCGCTTCTTATATTCTCAAAATAATGTGGAAACAAGTATCCTGTCAGTAAAAGTTTGCATTAATAAAACTTTAAAAAAGAAATTATCATAGTCATCAATAAATAACATCATAGTCATCTTAAAAGGGATATTTAAAATAATCAGTAAAATTTAAGCTTAAATAGACATAGACTTTTACACATGACTTAAACGTATTTTCGATCAATTTTTGGGAAATGTTAAGTAACACTTCTAAATTTCGAATATCGTAAATGCGTGCTCATATTTCCCTGATTTTCAGATCATGAACATCGCCTTCCCACTAAGAATGACATAATAAGAGATAGCTATATAAATAAGTTTTGAGGGATTTCCGTTCATTGTCGTACTTGTTACTGCTCGCATGTGTTTTAAGGTGGCAACACTGCGATATCGCAGTTCCAGACGCCAGCTGTCAGAGTCAGTATACGACATTCGATTGAGGTGCGAAGACGTATTGTTTTACTCGATGGAAAACAATACGTCTTCGCACCACAATCGAATCCCGACAAAACAGCATTTGCGGGAAGTGTTAGTGCATTAGTTTATTGTCAAGAAAAGTGCTGCCGACAGCTATCGCTTAATGTCAGAAATCTATGGTGAACATTCCCCATCCATAAAAACATGTGAGTATTGGTTTAGACGATTCAAAAGGAACGATTTCCATGTCAGTGATAAAGAACGTTCTGGACCACCCCCAAAAAAAATTGCTGATGCCGAATTGGAAGGTTTACTCGACGAGGATCGGTGCCAGACCCAAAAAATACTAGCAGCAGCATTAAATGTTAGTCAACCATGCATTACACAACGTTTAGCGGCCATGGGAATGGTGCAAAAAGAAAGAATTTGGGTTTCACATGCTTTGCGGGTAAGAGGCCTTGAACGTTGAAAAACCGTTTGCGAATTGCTGCTTCAGAGGCAAAAAAGAAAGGGTTTTATATATCGTATTATTACTGCCTACGAGAAATGCATATGGTACGATAACCTTAAACGGCAGAAAGCATGGGTGAAGCCAGGTAAACCAGGTCCTTCAACGCAATATCTATGGTTCAAAGGTAATGCTGTGTATCTGGTGAGACCAGAAGGGTGTGATCCACTATGAACTGCTGAAACCGTCAGAAACTATTACTGGTGATCGGCATCGAACCCAATTAATGCATTTAAAACGAGCTCTCGCGCAAAAACGGCCGGAATGGGAGAATAGACACAATAAAGTCACGTTGCAGCACGACAACGCAAGACCACATGTCTCTGGACCTGTGAAAAAGTACTTAGAAGGATCCGACTGGGATGTTCTACCCCACCCGCCGTATTCGCCAGATATTGCGCCATCGGATTACCATTTGTTCCGGTCGATGCAGTCAGCACTTTCTGGAGAACGGTTTAGTTCTTATAAAGACATCAAAAATTGGCTGGACAACTGGATCTCTTCCAAGGAACCGGAATTCTTCCTTCGGGGCATACGTTCACTGCCTGAAAGATGGGGTAAAGTTGTAGCTTCAGAGCGAGCATACTTAGATTAATATTAAAATATTGCCTCTGTTCTCCAACAATGTGTTTTGTTCACCTCAAATCCCTCAAAACTTATTTATATACCCAATATTATATCTTAAAAACAAGAGATTATCGTGCTGTGTCATTTCAGAAAACGCCACCATGCTCTATTGCCTAATTAACCTTATTTAACTTGCGTTTATGTGGAAGGTTATTTTCGAGAAGCAACCGTCTGATAAATTTTTCACTCTTATTTATTCAATTCATTACAGGGAAAAAATGCGACAGAGATACAGCGTGTTTTCGGACGGAAGTGCACATATGGTCACAAACACTACACATTCAAGTAACCAGGTGTACAATGAAGCAGGAGTAGTTGCAGGAATTGAATTAGATGGAAACGCAGCAGTAGCTGCTCAAGTTGACTTGGATGGAAATGCAACAGAAGCTTCTGTAAATGAAGAAAATTTCACGCCCCTTCCAAGAGGCCTCCCTGCTCTTTTAGCAGCAAATGCAGTACTTGGCGCTGGAACTTCGTCTGACCACCACCTCGCTCTACCACAGATAACTGCTTCAGGGGCAGCTTGCAGAAATATGCAATTAGAAGTAAGCAGCAACTTGAGATTTGTTGTTATGAAAGTAGCCGTTCGTTTCCAATATTTATAATAATTTAGTTAATTATTTCACAATACCGACGATGTAACTTGCATTACGTTTTGACTAGGTATGAAATAATGTCAAACTTTTTTATAATATCATCGCCATTATCATCAACCATTATGAATCCACTGCTGAATGAAGATCTTCAAAAGTCTCTTCTTCCACCCAGTCTTGAGCCGTCTCCCATGTTCCCTTTTTGGGTCATCTCCTATTTCTTTGTAAGCGATGTAGTATTTCAGTTGTCCAATAGCGGGCGGTTCTTCCACCAATATGTCCAGCCAATTTCTTATCTTTCTTGTTTCCATCAAGCCCGCATTTCTCTCTGCCTCTTTCTATTTTCTACCGCTTCTGAAAATGCTCATTTTTTAAATTAAGATCCATGTCTTTGATCTAAAATTTAAATTTTCGGTTGTCCATCACTATTCCCGTTTTTCTGGCAAAATTGATTGCAATTTCAGGGATTTCACTCTAACTTTGATGTCTTCCACTCTTGTCATTTTTCTGATCCACGAGTTCTTATCTCTCCTGGTTACACCCAGCATGCATCTCTCCATGCATCTTTCAGTTGTCTGCAGCCTTTCTATATCTCTTTTAGTTAAGGTCGATGCCCTTGCTCCGCACGTAAGAACCAGAAAGATGCATTGATGAAATGCTTTTCTTTTAAAACATACTGGAAAATTGCTCTTGAAAATTGTACTGTTTCTTCCAAATGCTCCGGTGACAATCATTTGTCGTGCTTCACTGTAACTTACTAAGCTGGCCAAGCGGATTTATGAGTGTAGTATAGAATTTCTTTTAATCTTGGTGGTATAGTTATACTGATATTATTCGTTCCCACGATCCTTCCGTGAGAACAAGATACACCACGAAGAGACGGGGATGTAACATTGTTTAAGAAGAGGCTGCGCAAAGGAAAGACTTTACGCATGTGAATCACTGCGCAAGGAAACATTTCATTTACTATACTGTGCAAATGAATAGGGACAAAGTAAAAAATCGCTCTTTTTTCCAAAACTATGCCTTTATATCATTCTGTGCCTTGATATACACTGATAAATACTTGTATTAGTATGAAGTATGTCCTCCTTTAGCAGAAATGACCTCTTGAATTCGTTTTGGCATTGACTCTACTAATTGAATGCACATATTTTTGACTTCATAATCGTGGAACCACACTTTTATAGCATTTGCTATCATGCGTTCTTTGGTTGTTCAGTCCATTTTACCTAAACGTCTCTTCAAAATATTCCACAAGATTTCTATGGGATTTAAGTCTGGGGAATTTCCTGGCCAATCAAGCAAATGAATTTAATTTTCCAGTTTGACCAATTTCGAATTGTGACATGGGGCCAAGTCATGTTGAAATGTCCCGTCAAAAGTTTGCAAGAACGGAACAATCCTACGTTGTAATATTTCTACGTACTTGGCTGAATTCATCATACCTTGAACAGGAACTAAGCTTCCACTGCCATTTGATGTGACACAACCCAAAACATCTATTTCAGAGGGGGTTTTACAGTTTGTTTGACATGCTCAGGTCTTAAGGGTTCACAGTTGCCTCGTCTAACGACATTTGCTTGGTAACCCTGCACAAATCAATGAGTTTCATCTCTGAAAATTACCTTTTTCCAGGCGTCAGCAGTCCATGATTTGTATTTTTTGGCCCATGCTAAACGTTTTATCTTCATTTTCGCATTCAAATATTGTTTTTTCGTTGGTCTTCTTGCCTTCCGGCCAACTTCCAGAAAGCCTACGGCGTACAGTTGAATCACTAACATCACAACCATTAGCCAATAAGTCTGTTTGAAGGTCGGTGCTTGTTTTTATTTGGATTCATTTTACTATTTCTGATTAGATATTTATCGATTCGTGGAGTTGCTTTTCGTTTTCTTCCACATTTACCTCTCCTTTTTGGAGACGATGATCCAGGTGCATTTTACCGCGTAAGCAGTCTTGATACACTTGATTTGCCTACACCTACTGCAGAAGCAATACTTCTCACTGTCATAGAAGTGTGATCCTTCAGAGCAATTATTTTTGCACTCTTCCTTGGGTAAATATCTATTTTTCAATACACGAAAGCAACACGTACTCACAGAGAGCAAAAACTAACATCCACCTGTCACACACAAAAGCTCACAACTGAAGCTGAAGTGCCTATTCCTGTTTAAAACCAGTCAAACAACATTCTTACTATCAAGTTCTAACAGTCACACCACCTCACAGCTGATAAAACCGGTTTACGTTGGTTTCCGACAACAACTGGCGTTCACATTGCAATTCTGAGAATAAAATAGCTTGTCCCAATTAATTTGCACGGTATATTATATGAATATGAATTTACATCACATACTCAGGGGGTCATAGTTAAATTACCCATATTCAATGGTGCCTAGAGAGATATTTAGCTGGCTAAATGCAACCAAATTTGGTACGATGACATTTCCGTAAAAAAAGAAATAGTACCGAAACTCACCGCTATGGCACTTATAGCGCTGCAAGCGATAAATATTTTACTCGCACAAGACACTTATGCTACACAGAGAAACTTACCTGAGCGATACAAGGGTGTACTGCTCAAAGTGGTCCCCATTCTGAAGTTGTAACACCTGAAAACGATTAACGCTGTGCTCAACGGCCGACCGCAACTGATCCTCTGTGATGCTTCTCACAAGCAATGCGATACTGTCTTTCGAGGCTGCCAAATTTGCAACATATGCTTGATAAACTACACCTTTTAGGTTTCCCTGCAACCAAAAATCACAAGGTTTAAGGTCCGGAGAACGAGGTGGCCACACCTCGTTCTCCGGATCTTAACCTTATCCTGATCCATAGGATAAGGTTAAGTGTCGCGGCAGTTAAATATATCCTATGGAATTTATCCTGTCCCATAGGATAAATTTAACTGCCGCGACACTGCACGTGCGCTACTGGATCCTACAACATCATTCATTTTCTGTTCAGCAACAGTTGTGGCAACATCTTTAATGACCAGTAAAATGACAGATTTGCGCCCTCCACCGAGTTTAACACCTGTACGTCCGGTTTCCTCGAATCGAATGATCCTTCTCCTGAGAGCTTGTGGAGTCAATGCTTCTCGGCATAATTTCTTACGATGGCGAAATTCCCGATGTGCAGCCGCAGCATTGCCGTTGTTTTCATAAAACAGCTTCACAAGAAATGCGTGTTTCGGCATGCTCATGGTCATCGTAGTTGATAAGAATATCATTCTGAGCTGATCAGATCATATGTAGAGTATTTTAAAAGGGAATATCTATTCCCAGGTCTTAAACAACCCTAGAAATAGGAATCTAGGAGATTTGGGCTAGAGGTGCTTGACGGGAAAGGCACATGGAAGCGAGGTAGAAAGGTGGTTGAAGACACCTTTATTTATAACCGAGGAGCCAGTATCCGGTATCCGACGAATTAACATTCCTATCTGACGGACGGCGGGTATTTAGTGGTTCGAGCGTTTGTACCTGATTGGGATCGAACCTGAGACTTTTCCGTAGCAGTCACAAACGTTGACCACTAAGAATGACATTCAGTTGTTGTATCCACGTTCATACACAGAACTTGGCTGCAAAATGGGTGTTTATGCAAATGAAGCTGTTTCTTCGCTGCTTGCAGCGCCACAAGTACCATAACGGTGATTATTTTGTTTGTAAGGAAATGTCTTCCGTACGTCCTGAAATGTCATCATTCCAAATATGGTTGCATTTGTACTGCTAAATGTCTCTCTAGACAGATTACGATTCCCCGGTACATCATCCGATCAAAAGTATGCGGACACTTGCAGACCTGCAAACTTCTTGTAATAAGAAAGAAATTAATATTTAGTCTATCCACCCTTTGCTGCTATTACAGCTTCCGTTCTGCCGGAAAAGTTCTCCAGTAGATATTAGGACCTTGCTGTCGGAATGCTTTCCATTCTAATACAAAAGCATTAGTGAGGTCGGTCGCTGATGTCGGGTGTTCAGCATGACTCGCAGCTGGCGTTCCAATTCGCCCCAAAGGTATTCCACGGGGTTGTGGCCGGGCTCTTTGCCGGCCAGGCAATTTCCTCAACACCCATCTCATCAAACCATTCCTGCACGGACCTCGCTTTGGGGACGGAGGCCTTGTTTTGTTGGCAAAGAAAAGGGCCTTCACAGAACTGTTGTAGTAATGTTAGAAGCGCAGAATTCTCGTGAATGACATTATACGCAGTAGCATTGCGAGTACCGGGCACTGGAGCTGAGGGGGGGGGGAGGTTAAATCATGAAACCTAGTCCCAGAGAATGATGCCTCCTCCACCAAATTTAGGATTCTCAGGCACTAGAGGTAAGGGGGCCCGAGCTTAAATCATGAAACGTAGCCACAGAGAATGATGCCTCCTCCACCAAATTTAAGATTCCCGGGCACTGGAGCTAGGGATGGGCCGAGATAAAAATCATGAAACCTAGCCCCAGAGCATCATGCCATCTCCACCAAATTTAAGATTCCCGGGAACTGGAGCTAGGGATGGGCCGAGCTAAAAATCATGAAACCTAGCCCCAGAGCATCATGCCATCTCCACCAAATTTAAGATTCCCGGGAACTGGAGCTAGGGATGGGCCGAGCTAAAATCATGAAACCTAGCCCCAGAGCATCATGCCACCTCCACCAAATTTAAGACTCCCGGGAACTGGAGCTAGGGATGGACCGAGCTCGAATCATGAAACCTCACCCCAGAGCATCATGCCACCTCCACCAAATTTAAGATTCCCGGGAACTAAAGCTAGGGATGGGCCGAGCTCGAATCATGAAACCTCGCCCCAGAGCATCATGCCACCTCCACCAAATTTAAGACTCCCGGGAACTGGAGCTAGGGATGGACCGAGCTCGAATCATGAAGCCTCACCCCAGAGCATCATGCCACCTCCACCAAATTTAAGATTCCCGGGAACTGGAGCTAGGGATGGGCTTAGGTAACATCATGAAATCTAGCCCCGGAGCATCATGCCAACTTCACCAAATTTAATATTCCCGAGAACTGGGGCTAGGGATAGGCCGAGCTCGAATCATGAAACCTAGCCCCAGAGCATGATGCCTCGTCCATCAAATTTAATATTTCCGGGAACTGGAGCTAGGGATGGGCCGAGCTCGAATCATGAAACCTAGCCCCAGAACATGATGCCACCTCCACCAAATTTAAGATTCCTGGGCACTGGAGCTTGGGGAGCGCGAGCTTAAATCGTGAAAGCTAGCCCCAAAGTATGATGCCTCCTTCCACCGAATTTCACAGTTGGCACAGCACAATCTGGCAAGTAATGTCCACCTGGTATCCACACATCCGAACTCATCTGTCGAACTGCTAGATGGTAAAGCGTGATCCACCACTTCAGAGAACGTGTTTTCTCTGCTCCAGAGTCCACTGACGCCAAGAGTTACACAACTCCAATCGATCTTGTTGTTGATCTTGCTGATGCTTGGCTTGTGCGCCACTGTTCGAACAAGGAAACGCATTCCGTTCAGCTGTCGACGAAACTTTTTGTCGCTGGCGTTGCTTCCAAAGACATTTCGGAAATCGATAGTTGGGGGAACACGTGATTTTCTGGCATCATCCGCTTCAACACTCGACAGACCCGCTCTGTCATTTGACGAGGCCTGTCTGGTGACGATTGCGCTGCAGTTGTTCTTAGGCGTTTCCACTTCACAATAACGTCCTATGACGTAGAAGTCTTTTCGTACTTCTACGTTATTTTAAAAACATAACCATAAGATGAAATAGTTCCTAAATTAAACCTTAACAGCCAGACGAAACATGTAAACAATAGAAGTCAAACTTACGGAAAAGATGCTTTATTTAGGATGTAGCACTTCCATAACAAATCATAACATCACATAGGACTTCGCATTAAACACACCACTCAGCTCCACACAGCTCCACACAGCTCTTAACACAATGCTCTACAAGCAACACTCTCTTTAACAACGCTCGCTTTACAACGCTCTCTTTAACAACGCTCACTTGACAACGCTCTCTTTAACAACGCTCTCCCCAAGCAACAGTTTAGTCGTAGTTTATATCTCTGGTTCTTATCAAAACAGGCATACGTCATGTTCATTCAACCTCGATATGTTGCCAACAGTATTCGTTTGAGAGAAAAGATATTACGTTAAGAGTGAAGTATAACTGAGAATAAACACAAGATTTACATAGGAAAAGAAACTAAAAAGGAAAGTTAATTTAGAATATACGTCACAGTTCCTTGTACTTGTTGATCAGGGCAGTTGCAGCACAATAGAAATTCCTGGAACTGACATGTTGCTAAGATAAGATGCAATGACCGTTTCACGTTGAAAATCACTGAGTTATGCCATACTGCTACTGTTCACGCTTGTCTATGATGTTTGTCAGGTGACGCGTCTTTTTTTATAACGGTATAAGCCATGGTTGTGACGAATATGGGCAAATCAACTAATCAGAACGGGTATCGGATTACTTTTGATCATATAGTGTATATGTGACCATGGCAAATGTATTTTTGTTAGACGATTGAAATATGTATTCTTACCAGCGAATTATTTCGTGTCAGTGGATAACTTTGGTGTTTCGAAATAAAAGTGCTTGGAGGATCAGCTGTTGGAATTACGTAAGTCAGTAGCTGATTCTTTCTACCTGGCTGTTTGGTTATTTTTATCTAAAGTGTAATATAACATCCACAAATTTCTCTATGGACACTAGCTGGCAAATTAAATGATCATTGAAGATACGGATATCCAAAGCTTAAACTCTACATGGCTTTCCACGCTGGAAGCGTCTTAAAACCACCTATAGTAATACAGATAATGTCCTGAATTTTGCACTTCCTAAATCTAGAGGTAGTTTCATGCATATTTTGTTACTCATATCATGTACAGAAAATGTATTGTGAATTCGACATCATCTGCATTTACGCTTTTCAGCGGCGAAATTGTACATAGTAAAAATAAAACGAAATAAATTATCATCGTTTGCATAAATCAAGCTTCCCAATGCAAAAAGAATTTTTCAAATCGGACAAATAGTTTCAGATGTATGGTCTACAGACGGACGGACGGACAAACCGATTACATAAGCACGATCTTTTTTAACAAAAGACGTGCTAAAAGTGCTCCCCTTCTCTGAGATCCCTCCTAAAATTTAGGACAACTGCGGTTTATATTTTACTTGGTTTCATGACGAGTACCTCAGTTTGTGTCCTTTCTGAATGTCATGTTCCACATGGGTCACGTGATTTGCTTTTTCATTGGGAGGAGAAGCGGTAAATGTGTTTAGTTTTCCTGAATAGCCTTAACCCTGTGGCTGTACAGCTAAACATATCATGATGTACAAACACAAAGACAAGCTAACGGATCTTGTAGTTTGACTAGCTAAATACCCGTTCTTCGAACGTGATGATACTAAAAATATTTCTATAATACAGGATTTCATACCTTACCATAATATGAAGCGTACCATAAATTAATATACTAATAATACACTTGATAGGTTTGTTCTATAACTTTACTATATCATATCGGTAATAAAATGGATTCAAATACATAATGTTTGTAGCATGATTTTCTGTATCCTTATAAGATGCGGAATGTTGTCATTTGTAATTAAACATTTTTATAGCGATGAACGGATGGAGAAATAAAAAGAATATATTGACTTATGTTCATTGGCTCTGTTCTGGAATCATCCGCCAGTATTACCAAACTGCTAGGAGAACTAACTCTTGAGCACGCTACTTAAAACGGGTCATAAAAGCAACAGTTTTCTCTCAAGTCGATACCAAATATTTTTAAGGACTGTCCTTGTGATTTAATGATCGTCATAGCAAAGCAGACCTTCAAAGGAAACTGTAAATCTCTGGAATTCGAATGGGTAATCAGATGGGATAAGAGGTAAACGTGGAATAAATACAGATTCCCCGTGTGCGCAACCAGTAAATATGGAAGCCTCAATGGCATTGCGATGCAGAACATTGATTTGAAGTCTATGCTGGTAAGTTTGCATTGTAATTGAAATTTGAAAAAAAAAGTTTCTCCTTTGAGATACTACACCTTAACAAATTGCGACAGCTGAAATGGTCTTACAATGCATATTTCTTCGCTCTTTTGGGAAACATGTCTTCCAGACGACGCATAAGCAATTTCGTTCAAAACTGTTAATTTAAAACTTCAATCTTACCTGAAACAAATCAAAGTACGCCGTTACTCTTCACTTTCACCGTTAAAATATTAGTAAGCAGAACAAAATAATAATAGAAAACCGAACAAAACGCATTGTTACTTTCAGCATAAATGTAAAAAGAACCTTGCTTATAAATAATTTCGTTCGAAACTCTATGTTTAAAAGCTAGCAAGTCAGATGTTTTTGGAAGCGTGAGCAAAATTGTGTTGCCATCGCTAATATCTCAATGGGGAAGCTTTTTTTTTTCTTCAAATTTCAGTTATTATGAAAATCTACTCGCATATTTATATTTATTGCAGTCACCTTACCACTTACATGACGTCGCCGTTGCTTCGGTGAAAACGAATGTTGGTAATTTGATTTTGACTCAAAAAAACTTGACATTCGATATGTCAAACAATAATATAAATGTTTAAATGCAAAGCATTTTATGATATAGCGCTTTTTACGTGATATTTTAGAACTTTTTTTTCTTGTTTGTTAAATAAATTTAAACCAAATCAAAAACCTTGACATTCGATATGTCAAACGATAATAAATGTTTAAATGCAAAGCATATTATGATATAGCGGTTTTTACGTACTTTTTAAGGTTTTGTGTTAAATAAATTCAGAACAAATAGATTTAGAACAGCATATACTCTGAGCAGGACAACTCAAGTCATTCAAAATTTAGGCAACAATGGCTCGATCATTGCAAAACGTCATAGTGTTATTTAAAAAACCCATTTCGACCCACTTAAGGCTGTCTTTGAACAACTGTAACGGAAATTCTGTCCTATATCTGTAATGCAAATTCTTTTGTACACATTTTCTCGAAAACTATTACTTTGTAGAGTTTGAAATTTTAGGCACAAATAAAAACGACCCATGGCTAATACGTGTCGCTGTTATTTTCCCGAAGAATTGTGAGAATTATTTTTAAATTCCATTTATCTGACTCGAAAGTATTCCAATTTGGCGCCAGAAGTTAGCTTGGGAGTGTTTCTGTGTGGAAGAAATGAAATCACTCATTTCTGTCTGATTTTTTTAATTATCTAGGTCAAATAGAAATCAAGGAATGGGCACTGAAGTGAGATTGGAATCTTGTCTTCTATAGATCATCTTAAATTCTACTGTGCGTTTATTTTTTGAAGAGAAAATGTGTACATTACCAGAAAACACTTGAATTTGAGACAGAAACTACGCCTACCAAGCTCCACCCCCGAACGATGTCATTGGTTAAAACGTAACAGCGCGTATTTTGTCTTTTCATTGTGGAACTAACGAGAGACTGCTGCCATTGTGAAAATGGTAAGGTCTTCAGTCATTCGCTGACGCCAACTTCTGGGACAATCCCTTAAGACGTAAAAGCCACGCCCGGGGAGTGATATTTTGCGCCATCTATCGCAGAAGATGAAGCCTAACACTCATTCAAAGACAGCCTTAAAGTTATAGTAGGAAAAAACATTTTCTTAGTGCGCCTCTATGTTTTAAAAGGAATATTCCTGCCAAATATGAAAGTTCTAAGTTCAGTAGTTTCTGAGATTCGGTGATGAGTCAGTGAGGGCTTTCAGTGTAATATGTACAGATCTGCACTCAGTAGATAAAACATTAGAGATATGGGTGATGGGCGGTTGACATAGGCATCCCCCGCGCAGAGTGGAACACACCCAAACCTAGCGCAGGTGATAAATATGCGGACCTGCTCTCCACATACACTGTATCAACTTTGATTGTGGAGGCATTGTCACATACACTGTATCAACTTTGATTGTGGAGGCATTGTCACATACACTGTATCAACTTTGATTGTGGAGGCATTGTCGGCGCAAGACAGATGGTTCTTTCTATCGCGCGAGTGGTAAGAACGCTACAGTTCCCGAGGGTGGCCGTATCAAAAGTGTTCCACGAGTATATCATCGACGGACGTACCAGCGCCCAGAGAGCAAAGCGGTTGCGGACCACATACCATTGATGACCGGGATCGACGTAGATTTTCCGGGTTCGTACAAGCCGATCACACCCAAGTTTAATTTCGGGAGTCCAAGCAGCGTCAGGGAGAGAACGGTATGGCGTTCGCTGCGGGTTTCGTACGATTCGTCCAACGACGATTGGTCCAATACCGATTCGTCCGATGGACAATTGGTCCAAAGGTACGATTCGTCCAATGGTACGATTGGTCCAATGCCGATTTGTCCAATGGGACGGTTGGTCCAATGCCGATTTGTCCAATGGATGATTGGTCCAATTCCGTCCTATCTGTCTGAAGTGCTACTCGTGCTATAAAAGTCTCATCTGTTCTGATTCTATCTCCGATGTTATACGAAAGTACCGGTAGTCCAAAGAATGTAAAATAATGTTACATTTCATGCGCAATATTGTGGTTACAGATCTCTTTTTTTTTTTTTTTTTTTTTGAATCAGTTTTTTTGTTATACTGTCTTTGCTGCCGTATGAAGTTACGGATGTACGAGCCGTTCTATCAACTTCAATGCTTCTCTTTTGCATGAAATAATATAAAATACTAGTGTTCCGTTTCTGTTTGTAGATTGCAGTGGGGTTTTCCGCCAACTGCCCAATGGAAACAACTGTTCGGGATTTGGACAGAGGCCTTTTCAACAGTTTTCATTCCAGCGATGTCATATTCATAACGTTTATATATTAAATCAAGTTAATAATATTGCGCTTTTACTTAAACACGAAATATTAATTCATAGGCCATAGGCCTAGGCCTTTTTAACAGTTTATATTCTACCGATGTCAGTTTCATAACGTTTACATATCAAATCAAGTTAATAATAATGAGCTTTTACTTAGGCACGAAATATTAATTCATAGGCTCTACGCCTCCGCCTTTTTAGGACTTTTTATTCTACCGATGTCATATTCATAACGTTTACATGTTAAATCAAGTAAATAATATTGCGCTTTCACTTAAGCACGAAATATTAATTCATAGGCCTGCGGCCTAGGTGCCTTGCAAAGACCTCAGAAATGATACGATGAATGCCTTTCATAAAGTTTTATAAAATGTTTACAAATACCAAATATCTAGGTTGTAACTTAAAATCTTCTAAAAAGGCTCGCGACCTAGGTGCCTGGTAGATAGCTGAGAAATGATTCGTTGAGTGCCTTTTATAAGGTTTTATAAAATGTTTACAAATACCAAATATCTAGGTTGTGACTTAAAATCTTTTAAAATGGCCCGCGGCCTAGGTTCCTTGTAAAGACCTGAGAAATGATACTATGAGTGCCTGTTATTAGGTTTTATGAAATGTTTACAAACACCAAATCTCTAGGTTGTAACTTAAAATCTTCTAAAAGCCCGGGGCCTAGGTGCCTCGTAAAGACATGAGGAATGATACGATGAGTGCCTTTTATAAGGTTTTACAGAATGTTTACAAATACCAAATATCTAGGTTGTAACTCAACATCTTCTAAAAAGGCCCAGGACCTAGGTGCTTCGTAAAGATCTGAGAAATTATAGGATGAGCGCATTTTATTAGGTTTTATAACATATTTACAAATACTGAATATCTAGGTTGTAAATTAAAATCTTCAAAAAATGCTTGCGGCCTAGGTGCTTTGCAAACAGCTGAGAAATGCTCCATTGAGTGCCTTTTACCAGGTTTATGTAAAATGTTGACAATTACCAAATATACGGAAATTATCTTTCTAAAGGATACAAAGAGGAGAATAATTTAAATTATTATTCCTTTCTGGAAAATAAAAAAGTTTACCGTTGGTAAGATGATACCATTGGACAAATCGGCGTTGGACCAATCGTACCATTCAACGAATCGGACATTGGACCAAACGGCATTGGACGAATCGTCCCTTTGGACGAATCGGCATTGGACCAATCGTACCTTTGAACGAATCGGCATTGGACCAATCGTACCAGTGGACGAATCGGCATTGGACCAATCGTACCATCGGACGAATCGGTATTGAACCAATCGTACCATCGGACGAATCGGCATTGGACCAATCGTACCATTGAACCAATCGGCATTGGACCAATCGTAACATTGGAAAAATGGGCATTGAACCAATCGTACCATTGGACGAATCGGCATTGGACCAATCGTACCATTGGACGAATCGGCATTGGACCAATCGCACCATTGGACGAATCGGCATTGAACTAATCGTACCATTGGACGACGAATCGGCATTGGACCAATCGTGCCATTGGACGAATCGGACATTGGACCAATCGGCATTGTACCAATCGTCTATTTGGATGAATCGGCATTGGACCAATCGTACCATTGGACGAATCGGCATTGGGCGAATCGTACCATTGGACGAATCGAGCATTGGACCAATCGTCCCTTTAGACGAATCGGCATTGGACGAATCTGCATTCTACTAATCGAACCATTGGACGAATCGGACATCTGACGAATCGGACATTGGACCAGTCGTCCCTTTGGACGAATCGGCATTGGACGAATCGGACATTAGACCAATCGGCATTGGACCAATCGTCCCTGCGCACGAATCGGCATTGGACCAATCGTCGTTGGACGAATCGGCATTGGACCAATCGTACCAATGGACGAATCGGCATTGGACCAATCGTACCATCGGACGAATCGGCATTGGACCAATTGTACCATTGGACGAATCAGACACTGGACCAATCGGCATTGGACCAATCGTCCCTTTGGACGAATCGGCATTGGATTAATCGGCATTGGACCAATCGTGCCATTGGACGAATCGGACATTAGACCAATCGTCCCTGTGCACGAATCGGCATTGGACCAATCGTCGTTGGACGAATCGGCATTGAACCAATCGTCTTTGGACGAATCGTCCGGGATCGGTTCGCTGCACACTATGGGCTACGGGAGCCGACGCCCTACTCGCGTGCCACTTTTAACTGCTCGTCACCCGACATTACGCCTCGCCTGGTGTCGGGAACATCAAAACTTGACCACTTTAGAGTGGCATCGTGCCGTGTGGTCAGATGAATCCCTTTTGAGCTGTGCCAAGCTCAGTGGAGGGTACGAATGTGGCGTCGACAGCATTTTCCCATAGCCTCGTCGTCATACGTAGGCTCTGTTCAAGGTGGTTGTGACTCTGTGGTGGTTTGGGTAGCTTTCTCATGGGACACATTAGGTTCCTTAGTGTGTCTGGAGAGGTTCTTAATCGCTGCACGCGACCAGTATCTTCTAGATGATCACCAACACGCTTTCTCAGCCTTTGCACATCTTACTGCCGATGGTCTGCTTCAGAAGGACAATGCACTAGGACACAATCTCCCAGGCATGGCTCGAGGAGGAGTAATCTGAGTTTGGGACCATCTAGTGGCCTCCAAGTTCCCCAGATTTAAACCCTGTGGTAGCTATCTGGAATGCCCTGTAACGGAACACCAGATCCATGGATCTTGGACCAACGTCTCGGGCGGAGTTTTGGACAATGCTGCAACAGGCATGTCCTGCATTACCTCCGGAAACACTCCAGCTTCTCGTGGATTCGATGCCTCAATGTGTAAAGGCTGTTATTGGCTCTAGAGGTTGATCAACACGCTAGATAGGTATCTCTAATGTTATTGTCCACTGAGTTTGCACACTACCACGTGCAACATCTTCACTGATTACAGCAGCAACTTCATCTCTTGCTTTTTCGAACGTGTCTGTAAAAAAGTTTGATTTTGTGAATACATTATTTTAAGAGTTATCAACTTAAAATGATAGTTGCGTCTGTGTGTGTTTCGAATGTCGTTATTTACCTTCATTAATAAATATGGGTGCTATTAACTTCTTCAGGCACTGACCTCCTGTGTTCAACAGAACAACCTCTTGATTCGTCAAGAAATTTTGATTTCATTGGTGAGGATCTGGACTCAAAATCGAATGCCGCATTTCCGTTTCACATTTAGCCTGAAGCGTGAGGTTCTGGACGCCACTGGGATTGTCAAAGGAACTACTATGGACACAGTTTGTACAGACTTTTCGGGACTCAGTGAACAAATATTTGAGGTGAGATTATTATCATGTTGCCACTGAATTCTATTATTAGATCTACTAAGGAGAGCCAACTGAAAACCTTAAATAATGTTTTCTCACAATTAATTAAACAAACGTGGTACAAGTCTGTATCATTTTTCAACGTAATCTCCATTTTGGGCAATACACGTCCTCCAGCGCTTACAAAGTGCATGGATTTCTCTAGAAAAAAATTAATTCTTTCGGTCGTGTGTGCAGCCACTCATGCACCACGTGATGCACCTCTTCATTGGCCCTGAAAGTCTTGCTTCCCATTGCATCTTTGAGTGGTCCAACGATCTGATAATCACTTGGGGAAGGTCTGGGAAATACGGCGGATGTTGGAGGCACTCGAAGTGTAGATCTTGTATGGCTGCAACCGTTGCACGGGCAGTATGGTGCCGAACGTTTTCATGTTGCAACAAGACGCCAGTACTCAAAAGTCCACGTCGGGTGAATTTGATGGCAGGTCGAAGATGACTTCTGATAAGATCTGTATAGGTGTCACTGGTTTCAGTGTTCACCCTGGGCATGTAGTGTTCCAAAATTACGCCTTCCTTTTTCAACCCAAAAGAGAATCAGCATAGCCTTTCCTGCAGTTGGCTGCGTGCGGAACTGCTTCGGTTTTGGTGAGGAGGTATGGTGCCATTCCTTGCTTGCTCTCTTTGTTTGTGGCTGATAATAATGGACCCAGGTTTTATCTCCAGTAACAATTATCTGTTCAACTTCTGCATCAAAGCACCGCAAAAGTTCTTGATATGCATCAACACGTCGTTTTTTTCAATTCTGGAGTCAGCTGAAGTGGGACACGTTGTTGAACTGGAGCATATCATGGATGATGTACTGCGCTGAGCCACGACTGATGTTGATTAGACTTAGGAATATAATGGTGAGCCCACATTTCATCCGCTTTCACAAACCTTACAGAAAATCTTTTAGATTACCTTGAAACCGTGAAAGATTGTCTCGTGCCATGTTCTATCTGATAAACTTTTGTTCAGGTGTCAGAACTTTTGGGAACACAATGATGCAGCAATCTTTGTAATTGTCAGATGTTCTTCCAGAATGCGATCAACTATTGCTTTTGACATGTGTAATGTCTCACAAGTCTGCCTGGCCATTAAATTCTTGCTTTCTGAAGTGTTTCGGGCCCCTATCAACATGTTTTTCAGTCATGCTCTCAGAGGGTATACCAGAGTGAGTGTCATGTTCCACACCAGCTCTCTATAGGTTCAGCTGACTACTCCTTAAGTAGTACCGACTAAAGCTGCATCCTACTCTAGTGTTGCCCCCATGGATGTCCTTTTCTTCCAATCCGTCTAATGTAGACACCTTACCACACTGCTTCTACCATTTTTTCCTTCCTTGGTTCATTTTGTCACTTTCTGGGCCTTTCAAAAAATAACAAATGTAAGTGGGAAGCCGAAAAGTGGTATGTAGAGATCTTAAGATTGTATTGGGTTGGAAAAGAAGGGATGTCTGCAAACGCAAGGCAAGAGAAAAGGGCTGATTACTGTATATGGAAGTACCAATCAGTCCAAAATAGGTCATTGTCGTTTGGCATGCCCTGCTCCCATCATCTGGGAAGATGTTGGATACTGTCCCTGCACAACTGTGGCGGCCTAGACGCAAAGAAGCGAGTAAATGCGCGTTCGACATTGTTCCTGTTGGTGAACCGCTGTCCGTCCAGGAAATGCTGCAACTACCGGAAATGGAAGTAATCGCTTGGAGCAATGACCGGGGAATCAGTTGAGTGCGACAACAGCTCCCATGTCAGATCTATGATCTTGTGACAGGTCACTCGTGGTGTGTGAGGTGTCTCTGCATTATGCTGTAAGAGGACGCACTTGCGGTTCAGCAGTGTTGGTCGTTTCGACGTGAGAGATGCTTGAAGATCAAAAAGCTGACGGTAGTACACATCGGCGGTGATAGTGGTGTTGTCTGCAGCAGCTCAAAAAACAGGACACCCCGCAATTCCACCAAACAGACAGCAGGACCTTATCAGGACGTAAGCCGGTTTTGAGGGTCAGCATGGGTTCTAATTTGGGTCCAACCACTTTTTCCGTGCACTGACATTCTCATACATAACCTATTTCTCATCACCTGTCCTAATGCGGTCACACGAACGTCAGCTTTTTGATCAGCGATGCGTGTAGATCAAAAAGCTGACGGTAGTACCCATCGGTGGTGATAGTGGTGTTGCCTGCAGCAGCTCAAAAAACAGGACACCCCACAATCCCACCAAACAGACAGCAGGACCTTATCAGGACGTAAGCCGGTTTTGAGTGTTAGCATGGATTCTAATTTGGATCCAACCAATGTTTCCGTGCACTGACATTCTAATACATAACCTATTTCTCATCACCTGTCCTAATGCGGTCACACGAACGTCAGCTTTTTGATCAGCGATGAGTGTAGATCAAAAAGCTGACGGTTGTAACCATCGGCGGTGATAGTGGTGTTGTCTGCAGCAGCTCAAAAAACAGAACACCCCGCAATCCCACCAAACAGACAGAAGGACCTTATGAGGATGTAAGCCGGTTTTAAGTATCAGCATGGATTCTAATTTCGGTCCAACCACTGTTTCCTTGCACTGACATTCTCATACATAACCTAGTTCTCATCACCTGTCACAATGCGGTCACACGAACGGTTCAGCTTAGTCACATGCCAGCAATGAAAAGCATGGAGGCATGCGATTTGCTTTCTGCTCAACTGTGAGTTGATGGGTACTAAAATACCCCTCTTGTCAGCGTTCGCCAGTTGACTCAGGTGCGTGATAATGCTCGTTTGGGTAGTTCCCAGTCGTTCGGCAAACTCCCGCGTGGTCACACGCGGGTGGGTTTCAACTAAGATGTTCAGCATGTCCATATCCACTTTTGGTGTTCTCCGGACTTCGGGACGGTCTGACAGGTCATAATTTCCCTCTTGAAACTGGTCGAACCAACGACAGCACTATCGATGTGATATAGCTTTGGGGTACACACTGGTGGAAATGTTCCTTACAGCAATTGCGGGAGTGCTAAGGCATAGAAACTCATTCGGCATGCAATGGTGGATGTGCTCTTTGTCCAATTCCACGTTATCTGGCGTACACAATCTTTGCTTTCTGACGGATAACTGCCCCTGACTTAAGTCCCATACCAGATGATGTCATGCCAGCGTGCTGGGCAATCCCAGTGTCCAATGTGCGCCGTATCCGGAACTTCGACTTCGGGCACCTCGTCATCGTACATTTCAATCAAATATCTTCCCTTACAACGCTGAAACTGTGCGAGCAGAGTCCGGCGAATATGAAGCACGAGGAAGAATTTTAACTGGTGTATTTGTTGTACGGTCCTTTGGAGACATGTTGAAAGATACTTTGGGAACCACTCGGCTGATTTCGAGGGAAAATCTCCCTGATGCCAGATTCCACGTCCACGACTTAAGCAAACTGACGTCTTTGTAGGAGGAAATGGGCCGTGGATGAAACATGTGGTAGTCAGATGGGGTGAGTTCCGGACTGTATGGAGGATGGAGTAGAATCTCTAGCCCTCCCAATTCCTGTAGTTTTTTGCTACCACACTGGGTTGTGACTTGGGGCATTATTTACTTGCTGCAGCGCCCGCTTCCTTTTGATGAGTGCCGAGTAGCCTTGTCCCAGAACATCATGAACCCGCTGCAATTGTTTGGCACAGAGGTTTCCATCAACAGTCTGACCATCTGGCTCGAGTTCCCGGTGCATAAGTGCTCTCACAGTTGCACCTAATGCACAGCACGACTTTTTTTCAGATCTCTCTGTGTACTTTCTGGAGGAGCCTCAGCTACTTGCTCCTATGGTTGGATAGCGTAGGAATATTTATTTTTCATGACCTATGAAAATACGACGCCAAACCTTATCGTACTGTGGATTTGACAGCAATCTGCAGCAGAGAAGGACCTGTTTTACCTCCTGCAAGGGAGTCAATCCTTGTGGAACCATTCGATGTCTCGTGGAAGAGAACGAACGATGGTTAATTCGGAAGGCTCCACTTCAGCTCCCGGTTGTTGTGCACTGGTACCGGCGGTGTTCGCTGTCGCAGCTTCAATTGGAGCTGTCAGTGTTGGACGTGTTGACCTCGCTTATCTTCGAGACTGGTGCCCCCATCATTGAAAAGGGGGAATCATTTCCGTACAGTACTGCAATTCACCGTTTCCTAGCTTTCAACTGCAGAAATTTATCTCGCTGTTGCTGGCGCATTTAACCTGTTTTTTACAATAATGGCGTGGGAGCACTCGAACAGCACGTTTATCGGCCTCCATTCTCTGCTCACTTAATAACGCAATGTGTCTGCCTCCCAATTCAGTGTCATCTTTCTTTCTCCCCATTTTGTTTTGTTCGTTTTGTTTTGTTTCTTAATCAGTGCAACATAATGTTTCCTGAAACCTAAATGCCTTAAAGCCTGCTACTAATCATTCGCAACTGAATTTTTAGTGTATTTCTAAAAATGTTTATCTTTTTATTTCGAGAATTAACTACTCCTATGAGCAAATTTAGGGAGATATAGTGTTCCACCCCTAATTTAGATAAACTTATTCCAGGGTTGTGATGTCGACGACATTGGACAGGTGCGTCATCCATACCTCATCAGAGATTCGGGGAATTCCGATAAGGGAACATCTCGAACGATTAAACACAAGCCTCAGCTTCAGACCACTCGGCCACCGTAGTGATCAAGTCATTTTAATCAGAAACAAATAGTTTCGTCACAAATTGTTAATATGCCATTCAAAATGGTCATAGCGGTATTTTAAAGCATCGTTCAGGGATATTTTAAAGAAGATTTACTTCCCGCCGTTCTAAAACACATTCTAAAGAAGATTTGCTTCCCGCCGTTCTAAAGAACATTCTAAAAAAGATTTACTTCCCGTCGTTCTAAAGAACATTCTAAAGAAGATTTACTTCCTCCGATCTAAACACCATTCTAAAGAATATTTACTTCCCGCCGTTCTAAAGAACATTCTAAAGAATATTTACTTCCCGCCGTTCTAAAGAACATTCCAAAGAAGATTTACTTCCCGCCGTTCTAAAAAGATTTCCTTCCCGCCGTTCTAAAGAACATTCTGAAGAAGATTTACTTCACGCCGTTCTAAAGAACATTCTAAAGAAGATTTACTTCCCTCCGTTCTGAAGAAGATCTATGTCCCGCCGTTCTAAAGAAGATTTACTTCCCGCCGTTTTAAAGAAGATTTATGTCCCGCCGTTCTAAAGAAGATTTACTTCCCACCGTTCTAAAGAAGATTCATGTCCCGCCGTTCTAAAGAAGATTTACTTCCCGCCGTTCTAAAGAAGATTTATGTCCCGCCGTTCTAAAGAAGATTTACTTCCCGCCGTTCTAAAGAAGTTTACTTCCCGCCGTTCTAAAGAAGATTTACTTCCCACCGTTCTAAAGAAGATTTATGTCCCGACGTTCTAAAGAAGATTTACTTCCCGCCGTTCTAAAGAAGATTTATGTCCCGCCGTTCTAAAGAAGATTTACTTTCCGCCGTTTTAAAGAAGATTTATGTCCCGCCGTTCTAAAGAAGATTTACTCCCCGCCGTTCTAAAGAAGATTTATGTCCCGCCGTTCTAAAGAAGATTTACTTCCCGCCGTTCTAAAGAAAATTTATGTCCCGCCGTTCTAAAGAAGATTTGCTTTCCACCGTTCTAAATAACATTCTAAAGAAGATTTACTTCCCTCCGTTCTAAAGAAGATTTATGTCCCGCCGTTCTAAAGAAGATTTACTTCCCGCCGTTCTGGAGAACATTCTAAAGTAGATTTACTTCCCTCCATTCTAAAGAAGATTTATGTCCCGCCGTTCTAAAGAAGACTTACTTCTCGCCGTTCTAAAGAAGATTTATGTCCCGCCGTTCTAAAGAAGATTTATGTCTCGCCGTTCTAAAGGAGATTTACTTTCCGCCGTTCTAAAGAACATTCTAAAGAAGATTCACTTCCCACCGGTCTAAATAAGATTTATGTCTAGCCGTTCTAAAGAAGATTTACTTCCCGCCGTTCTAGAGAACACTGTAAAGAAGATTTACTTCCGGCAGTTCTAATGACATTCTAAAGAAGATTTTCTTCCCGCCGTTCTACAGAACATTGTAAAGAAGATTTACTTCCTGCAGTTCTAATGACATTCTAAAGAAGATTTACTTCCTGCAGTTCTAATGACATTCTAAAGATTTACTTCCCATCGTGCTAAAGGTCATTCTAAAGAAGATTTACTTCCCACCGTTCTAAAGAAGATTTATGTCCCGCCGTTCTAAAGAAGATTTACTTCCCGCCGTTCTAAAGAAGATTTATGTCCCGCCGTTCTAAAGAAGATTTACTTCCCGCCGTTCTAAAGAAGATTTATGTCCCGCTGTTCTAAAGAAGAGTTACTTTCCGCCGTTCTAAAAGATTTATGTCCCGCGGTTCTAAAGAAGATTTACTTCCCGCCGTTCTAAAGAAGATTTATGTCCCGCCGTTCTAAAGAAGATTTACTTCCCGCCGTTCTAAAAAACATTCTAAACAAGATTTACTTCCCGCCGTTCTAAATAACATTCTAAAGAAGATTTATGTCCCGCGGTTCTAAAGAAGATTTACTTCCCGCCGTTCTAAAGAAGATTTATGTCCCGCCGTTCTATAGAAGATTTACTTCCCGCCGTTCTAAAGAAGATTTATGTCCCGCCGTTCTAAAGAAGATTTACTTCCCGCCGTTCTAAAAAACATTCTAAACAAGATTTACTTCCCGCCGTTCTAAAGAACATTCTAAAGAAGATTTACTTCCCGCTGTTCTAAAGAACATTCTAAAGAAGATTTACTTCCCGCTGTTCTAAAGAACATTCTAAAGAAGATTTACTTCCCGCCGTACTAGAGAACATTCTAAAGAAGATTTACTTCCCGCCGTTCTAGAGAACATTCTAAAGAAGATTTACTTCTCGCCGTTCTAGAGAGCATTCTAAAGAAGGTTTACTTCCCGCCGTTCTAAAGAACATTCTAAAGAAGATTTGCTTCACGTCGTTTAAAAGAAGATTTTCTTCCCGCCGATCTAAAGAACATTATTTACATATTTATAAAATAATGTTCTTTATTGTTCGTAACAACAAACGTAACAACCCGGTATCTCTCTTTTTCTTCTGACTGCTGGGAGGTCACAATAATATACTAAACTACAATAAACCAACACCTCAACAGAATCGCACTTATTTTCGTGATAATTATTCTAGCACTGTCTGTGATGTCCCATTTGTCTAGAGAAGAGACAAATGGACTAGGGTCAAATCTTGCTACGTGGCGGATAGACAGATTTTTTAATATGAATATGGTTTCTGTGGAACCAGTGGACCCTAAATTATTATTCAGATAATATTTTGGTAATAAGTAAATATATAATGTAGATTAAGAAACCACCTGGTATTTTCCTTTTTGATTTTAAATATTCATTTTAATATTACCTGAATAAATAAATTTAATACTTTTGTTCACATAAGTGATCGTATGTGAACAAAAGTATTAAATTTATTTATTTTTCACTCTGATTTTAAAAATGTCTGATATACGCTCATTATCACAAAAAATCGCACCTGAAATGAGTAGGGCTACGACTTCGATTTTTACAGGATATGCTGATCAGGCACTACCGCAAAAACGATTAGAATTTCGAGGTCGTGGACGCATGCGTACTGCGTCTAGGCTAATCAAGCAGTACCGCAGAAATTATTAGCGTTTCGATGTCATTGGGGCATGCGTATTGTGCCTCGGTTAATTAGGCAATACCGCAGAAATGATTAGCATTTGAAGGTCATTGGAACATGTGTACTTTATCTGACCTAATCAGGAAGTCCCACAGAAATTATTAGCATTTCAAGGTCATTGGGGCATACGTACTGCGTCTAGGCTAATTATGTAATACCGCAGAAATTATTAGCATTTCGAGATCGTTGGGGCATACGTACTGTGTCTAGGCTAATCAGGCACTACCACAGAAAAGATTAGCGTTTCAAGATCATTGGGGCATGCGTACTGTGTCTAGGCTAATTAGGCAATACCGCAGAAATGATTAGCATTTCGTGGTCATTGGGGCATGCGTACTGCGTCTAGGCAAATCAGATTGCGCAACTTGACTGACTGGAAACCTCCCGTTTTTCTATTAAAATTGCCTTGTAGCTCGGTCGGCATGTCAGTGCTTTGTCAGAAGAGGGTAAGGATGCCTTGTCGTCGTGTAAGACAATCGTACAGTCACATCAACGAGTTCGACACATCCTGAGAGATTGCTGGTCGTGTGGAGCACAATGTGTCCCTCGTGGCAAGAGTGGAATGATACGAAGAAAGGCATAGGACCCGAAGATGAGGATTTGGACGTGGTACACAAAACAACGCCGAGGGACAATCGTCATCTCATGAGGATGTATTTGAAATATTGTCCTGCATCATCAACGGCGTTGGCGCAGCAGTGGCAAGCTGTGACGCATTATCCCATGTCAGCTGTAACAGAACGTCGCCGGTTGTTACAGTTTGGACAGCAGGCTCGTCGGTCCCTCCTCAGACTACCTCTGACACCGCAGCAACGGACTGCCAGACTGCAATGATGCATCGAACGAAGGAAGTGGCGTTACGGATGGCACAATATCATGTTCTCGAAAAACCCGCTTCTGTGGAGGTGAAAATGATGATCGCATCTGTGTCAGCCGAAGACAGGAAGCGATACAACAGGAATAATTTATTCGCACCATGCATACCACACCAACACGAGGCATTAGGCCTGGGATGCTATGGGTTACAAAATGAGATAATCTCTCGCGAAAGTCCAAGCCACCATAACGAGACCCCGTTACGTCAGTCACATTTTACTGCAGGTTGCCTTTCCGTACCTGCAGGACGTTTTTCGTGGACAAATTTCAGAAGGACACAGCGCATATTACAAGAACAACACGCGCCTTCTTCAGGAATAAAACATTTCCACTTCTGCCATGGCCGGTTAGATCGTCCGGACATGCTCAAACGACAAGTGTAGAGAAACGACCGTCCACCAGCAATTCTTGATGAATTTTGGACGCGGGTTAATACAGCCTGGATGGCTATTCCACAGGACACGATTCACACATTACTTCATTCGAAGCCTCCGAGTGCGTACAATAGGTGGTACAAGCTAGAGCTGGCCACACCTATTATTAGTTACATCGATGCATCTGGTACGTATGACACCGAGATGTCCTATATTGCCTAATGAACAACAGGTGATACAAGCCAGAGGTGGGCACACCTATTTTTTGTTACATCGACGCACCTGGTACATGCACGAGATGCTAATCATTTGTTCTGTATTGCCCAATGAACAAATCCTGTAAAAATCTGTCTTAGCTCGACTGTTTTTGTGTTCTGTTTCTTATGAACACCAGCGTATTATTTAGCCCAACCCACAGTTAACCACAGAGGTCAGTTAGAAATTGAAGAGGAAGAGAAACACTTTTCCTAGGCATAAAATGATCATCCTGCCTAATATTTCTCTTTTCAGCTGTGCGTTTTGCACATCATGGCTTACATAAGACAATCTAACATGCGTTTTGCTCCACAAAATTTTCTGACCATGGAGGCCTCACCATCACAAAATTCTGGACTGATATTACGACTGCTGACTCCTCCCACTGACATACTTGACTTCAGCTTGATCAGAATTAATATTCAGCAGCTTTGCCAAAAGGAACAGAAGGTAAAAAGAAAATTTGTCACTCTTATATTAATTTCTGTAGTATGTCAGTTATCTGAAAAATAGTTCGAAATGGTTAATTCTGTTATTGAATCATTTTAATGTGTTATGTTGAATAATAGTTACAACACAATATGATTTTAAAAACAATGAAATTTCAAGTGAATTTAATAAATAATTATTCCGTACTAAACACTGATAAACCATTCATGAACTGTTCACTGACAACGAGAAACTGTTCACCGTGAATGTTAAATGGTTCTTTCTCAGCGCTGAAAATGATCATTGAATCTGCCATTAGCCTACACACTCTGAAGAAGCAGCACGTTTAAGTTTCTTCCGCCAGCCGGAGTTCAGAAACGAAATCCCAATAAAAAAGTAACGTCTGGAATTAATAAGTGACAGCCGTAATGTGAGTGAGCAATCAGAAGTCAGATAGGAAATATGATTAAACATAAGAATGGGAATAAAACGCTAATCTCGTTCATCTGAATGGTGTGTTCCCCACGAGTGGAGATTCATTCCTGAACGTTGAATGGGTTCCAATTAAGCTAGGTTTGGCTCCTATAGGCAGTTTGTAAATTTTCGCTCTTGTCCAAAAAGACGGGATGCTTGCAACGAATCATTAACTCCATGAGTGTAGTAGGACAACCCTGAGTGATAGAAATTGAATGACCAATCATTTGAATGATCATTCGGGAATGAGTCTTTTGTATGAATGAACGCCCAAGAATGAATGACTTACGCTTTCACTAGTACAAACTGAGTTACGTGTAACAGTTAATGTTATTTCGAAATTTACCAATGTCATACATACATACATACCATGAAGCTGTTCTCTGAGATTCAGAGGTTAGCTTATCAATGAAAGATCATCTGACGCCAAGTAAACGTTTAACTGATTAAAAACTAAAATTTACTTACTGAATTGAATTTACTACTAACTAACTAAATTCCATACTGAGTAACTAGAATTTACTTACTGAATTTACTACTGACTAACTAAATTCTATACTGAGTAACTAGAATTTACTTACTGAAGTTACTACTGACTAACTAAATTCTATACTGAGTAACTAGAATTTACTTACTGAATTCACTACTAACTAACTAAATTCTATACTGAGTAACTAGAATTTATTTACTGAATTTACTACTAACTAACTAAATTCTATACTGAGTAACTAGAATTTACTTACTGAATTCACTACTAACTAACTAAATTCTATACTGAGTAACTAGAATTTATTTACTGAATTTACTACTGACTAACTAAATTCTATACTGAGTAACTAGAATTTACTTACTGAATTTACTACTAACTAACTAAATTCTTATACTGTGTAACAAGAATTTACTTACTGAATTTACTACTAACTAACTAAATTCTATACTGAGTAACTAGAATTTTCTTACTGCTGGTGAATCAAATGTCTCCATTTACAACGATCTTGCACACAGCTCGAGCTTCATTGACATCCACCACACGTCGCACACAAGACCCTTTGTTCTTCATACTGACAACCTTTTCTCAAGACGACAGTCCTTAATCCGGTGCTCCCATGATTTCCATGTCCTTTCTCAACCTTTTTTTCCTGCCACTTGGGCTGAAAAAATTCTCAAAAAACCTCATCACTCATTCTTTGAACATGGCCAAACCACCTAAGAATATTTATCTCCAGGGTTGGACTGGATACGACTAATCAGCTCGCGCGATCTAATGCAGATCGGCCCCCCACACACACACACATTATTAATTATGTCAATATAGACACAAAATATATTATTAATTTAAATATATTAACACTAAGTACACTGAGAAGCAATTAAATTAAAGATATCTGTCTAGTAACGTGTAGCACCACTTTACGCCTCGAAGACGGCGGGATTCGTCTCGGCATGGACTCGACAAGACAACGGAAGCGTTGGGAAGCCATACGGATGCACGACCCCTGAACAAGCTCCCACAATTCACGAAGATTTGATGGAGAGGGGGCGGAGCCTCGAACATCTCTCTCGATGGCATCCCAGATGTGCTCGATGGGATTGAGGTCAGGTGACCTAGCTGGCCAAGGAAACGAGGTCACGTCGGTGGAGTGTTCATCCAACCATTCGGATACAATTCTGGAGCGATGGCACGGTTCACTGTCTTGTTGCAGGATGAGGTCCTTCAGTGGGATGTTGAAGACGCACAAACGGGAGCAAATGGTCGTTCAGGATATCCCGGTAACGTTGACCTGTGAGGGGCGATGTCACACGTACCAGGTGTCCCATTTCAGTCCACATAAACAGTCCCCAGACGTGAATGCCACCCCCACCAGCTTAAAGAGTACCTTGCTGACAAGAAGGATCCATCGCTTCATGTGGTTTGCGCCGTACTCGTATCCTGCCATCCGCATGTACCAACGTGTATCTCGACTCATCAGTCCAGGCAACATTTTTCCACATGTCTAGGATCCAGTGGCGATGTTCCCGTGCCCATGCTAATCTTTGCACCCTGGGATGTGCGGTCAGCAGCGGTACCCTCGTGGGACGATGGCTTCTGTACCAAATAGCGAGGAAATAATTCTGGATGGTGTGGCTGCTTACACGTTTTTGTGCACCAGCGTTAAATTGTCGAGTGATTTCTTGCACTGTGGCCCGTCCATCCGCTGTTATAATGCAAGCTAGACGACGATGACCCTGCTCATCCACACGCTGTTGTCCACAGCAGTTGGCCCTTGTAGGGATGGTTTTACCGGATTCGATGTACTCACGGTGCACCCGTGACACAGTGGTTCGTGAAAATCCCAGTGCCTGCACGACTTCCGAGATGGAGTGACGCATTCGTCGGGCACCGACAATTTGCCCACGATCAAATGCGCTTGGGTTCTTCGTCTTACCAATACTGCGTCCGACTCCTCCTGATTCCCGTCGCATCACTTCTTATATTATCGGATCGCTACATACGTCATGTCGTTTCCGTTTACAGGGCAGCCCACAGCGCCACGTTTGCATAACGCCAGCTTCTTTAATTCATTTGCTCTTAAGCGTATAAACAAACGTCATAAACGTGGTATTGTAGTATGTAAAATTTTAGGCGTGAACACTTTCGCAGAATAATTATTTTACCAACTATTAGCGTTTATGGAGGCATCTATCTTCTAATATCACCGAAAATTTTCACTTTGCACAGTTCAAACTTTAGACTGTGAATACCATTCATAAAGACGCAGCACAACACAAATCTACACAAAAAGCTATGGAGTTCTCAAGGAAAGTTACATATCACAGGAACTTCTCGAAGCTCTCCTTCATATTCGGGTATAAGTATGCCACACTTTTACCTTTTCTCCATATTAAAGAAACAATTACGTTGTAAATGCTTTGCGACCACCGTGCAAGTATAAGCCGAAGCGTTTCAATTTTTCTGGCATGTAAAAATTATAGGTGTTTTCACAAGTGACAGAAACGTGACGAAATGTTTGAGGACGTTTGTGAAACAGGTGGTTAAAAATTAAATGGAAGAACTGAGAATTTAATTCGAAAATCATACAACTTCATTTGTAAGAAACCTATAAAAATTCGTAGGATAACTTTCGATTTACGTTTATCAAGGCGTTAAAGTTCCCAAGGAAATATTAATAACTACCCTTTGCAAGTGCATTCGCTAAATCATATAAAATATACATTGTGACGTCACTATAATAACAGGAGAACGTAGCGTAAACAGCAGGCGAAACAGACGTTAAACATATTGGGCATTGATTGAAAACACAAGTTTGTGCGTGTCCTCTCACTCCGGAGTAAGTCGCTCTCCCAACTGAATTACGCGGACAGAATGTCTCGCTGCAGATGTGCCGTCTTGACACATGTTTTTCATTTCTGTAGTACTTCACATTTGCTATACAAATCAAGAGTAAAGAAGTGGGATTAAAAATGAGCTTTCAGAAGACAAAAGTGATGTACAATGCTTTTACAAGAAATGAAGATTTATCGATTGATGGAGAAAAGCTGGAGATAACAGATGTGCACGTTTATCTTGGACAGCAGATATCAAGTGAAGGTCACATTGATGAAGAAATTAATCGGCGTATAAAATATGCCTGGAGAGCTTTTGGAAGAAACAGTATAATTTTCAAGAGCAATATGCCATTACGTCTCAAGAGAAAAGTGTTTGATCAATGCATCCTTTCAGTGCTTACGTATGGTGCAGAGACGTGGACCTTAACTAAAAAAGACATACAAAGGCTACAGACAACTCAAAAAATCATGGAGAGGTGCATGCTTGGTGTAACCGGGAGAGATGAGAAGAGGAACTCGTGGATACGAAAAATTACAAGAGTGGAAGACGTCATGATCAGAGTTAAATCCCTGAAATGGCAATGGTATTGGTATTGGTAACTGTAGGTACCATAGTGGTACCCAGTTTATTGCTATAACGAAATACAAACACAGGAGATTCATTGAAAGTTGCAGCACAGAAAACAAAAGTGCGGCATTTATATATATATACGATGCAGCACAACGTTACACAGAAAGGAAATGAATATGCACACGAACAATGAATGGCATATCAGCATGTCAAACGATATGAATAACACATGTGCACAAGTATATGGAATGTACTGGGCCATCATAAATCATCCGAAAGGAACTTAAATGTGGTTAGAGCGCAAAACATTATTGAGTAACTCATCGACTTTATAAAAATAACAAAGGTACCAAATGTACCACTATAGTAATCCGCGATCGAGGAAAGCACTAAAACAGCAAAAACTCACAAGTATAGGAAATTTTAAAAACAAGGCACACATTCAGAAAACAACAGATAAAATAATGAGAAAGAGATACTGAGGAGCTCACACATGTAACGAGACCGATTATTCGTGAAAACACAGCGAAAACACACAATTATAGCACATTGAAAATACATTACTTATGAAACACCGCAAAAACACACAAATATAGCAAATTTAAAATACATGGAAAACATCAGAATCAACAGGCACTAAGTCTACCAACACCAGAGAATCTGCGAACAGGTTCGCAAATCCCCTAGCATTAAGAGAGCAAAAAGTGATCGGTTTGGGGAAGTGAGCTATAAGTCATCGTCAAGAGGAAATACGGTAGCACATATGTGCTTCTCAGCGAGCTCCTTCAAGGAGGCGAGACGGCGCGTGTAACGTCTCAGAAACGTCTGATACCGAGGATCAGTGGCACTCAGAGATTTAAAAAATGACACATAAGCTTCGAATTGCGTTACTGCTGCAAACAGGTCCAGATCAGGTGAGTGGAGGAATTCTTCAGAACAAACAATCGTACGTGCAGGTTGAAAAAAACGTAAAAGTTGCTGTCTGGACAGTGGTCCAGGAACTGCAGGAAACGTATCAATGGCCTGTAGAACCTCAGCATCAGAGAGAGGATTAACAGCACCTGAGCGGAGAAGCATACTGTTTGAAGAATCATCAGGTGAGAAACACCGGAACCAGAAACACCGGGGACACTAGATGAATCCTCAGAAAGAGGCAGAGAAAGTTGTTTTAACTTTTTCTGTTTTACAGCACCTTTGGGAGTTCCAATACGCTTCGAAGAAGATGCTGAGGCGGATGTTTCCATTAGTGGATCAGGCTCACCTCCCGAGTCAGGAGACGAGGAAACCAACGTCGCAGAAGAAGCAATACGTAGCAGATCAGCCTTAGTGAAGACTGGTACAACAGCCGAGGCTGCAGGAAGACGTGGCAACAAGAGTATTGTAGACAAGGTTGCAATTGGAGATACGATATCCGAGATGCTAGAAGAAGAGCCAGACGGTCGATCTGCCAAACCACCACTCAACACATCCGGATCGGAACACTCCGCTGTAGACACATCTGTAGTAGAAGTCATCTCCGTCAATCCTGAAGGTGGATGCACAATCGTACGGGTCGGGAGAGGAGGAAAGGCAGCATTATCCGTGACTGAAATGTTCGTCTGACGGAGAACCGAAGAGGTCGCGTCAGGCCAACTACCGGTAGAGGGGATAGTAGAAAGACCAATGTGGTCAGCAGTGGGTTGCGGACTTGATGAACGTCTACGTCGAAAGCGTTCGCAGGAGGCAGTGGTATGATCCTGTGTTAAACAGTGTGTACAGTGGTGAAAACCTTAAAACTGTACGTTCGTACGCCAATTTCAGCAGTAGCTTCTGTACGGCAATCTGCTAAGGCTTTCTCAGTGGGAAAGACGACCAATAACTGACAGCGAGGTCCTGTAGCATGTGTAAATCGAGTTCTGCGGGGAGCGTCAGAGAAGCGACGAACCTTGCCAACAATTTTACATACATGACTGACAAGGAAAGGAAGTGCAGTATCAGGCACTTCCTGTGGAACAGGATAGAACGTGATGTTCACCGGTCGCTTGGAAAGCGACGAAGGGATAAGATGTTTAGTCCCAATCGAAACTTCGCGTGCAAGAAAAAAGTCAGCATCCTCCTTGTGATTGAACTGAACCGAGATACCCCGAGCAGTACGGGAAATTCCCGCAATGGACGCAGACGACACATGTCCAGAGAGGGATTCCATATAGCGTGGCAATAGAGTATTTGGTAAGGCATGAAAGAGCACACCTCTATCCAGGAGGTTACGGAACTCACGGCCAATCTGCGAATTGTCATCTATCGTTACCGTCACCTTGTAGTTGGATACCTGTATAATAGGTGTTGATTGCAAAAGACCATCAGATTGAGAGGAATCGGACGTAGAAGTAGCGCCTCGTTGCACTGTAGAGGCAAATGACATCCTCGGAAGAGAAGTCTGTTCGGATCCGGCAGGCACAGAAATCTGTGAGGGAAGAGAAGCACAGGCCGAAGGCAAAGCAGTAGAATCAGTAGCACGGTGGTAGATAAACCTCCAATGAAAGAAAAAAGAATCAGTAGTACCCAGGAGGGCACCGAGGTAGATGCAGGAGCTGAAGAAGAAAGCGCAGCCAAGTCCGGTGAAGGCACAGGATCAGGAGTACTAGAAAGCTGGGAAGGCATCTTAGTAGACACATCTGAGGACGAGAGTATGTTTACTTCCGTGGACGTAGGAAGTGTGACGTGACGTGCATCCGCCAAGCCCAGAGATGATAAGGAAATACCGGAAGCCGCCATGTTGGCAGCTTCCAAACGTAAACAACCGAGCAAACGATAAGAAAACGGATGAATATGAACTAATACGAGGACGAGAACGTTAGATAAGTAGCTCAAAATATACACAGTACTTTCAGACAGCCTGGCTACGCAACAGGTGAGTACGGGACGTGGTATTCCACACTAAAATGTATAAAATATTGGAGCCACCAACACTACGTCTGTCACGAACGAGCAATGGGCTGGACATACTGCCAGAAGGTCAGACCATCGATGGACAGCCGACATTTTAGATTGGATTCCAAGTGACAGGAAAAGACCCAGAAGAAGACCACCTGGGAGATGGGTGGATGAAATTCGAAAGTATACGTGAGTAGCATGGAGGAGACTGGCACAAGGCAGACCGTTGTGGAAGAGGCTTGAAGAGACCTTCGTCCAGCAGTGGATAGATAATGGTTGACATTGATGGTGATACAAATACCAAGACTCACCAAGCATGACTTTCAGAGCACTTTTCCTCTTTTGTTGCTATGCCATCGCCCTGAAGAAAACTGGCCAATGAGAATCGAAGTAAGAAAGTAAAAAGAAACCCTAATGCACATTCAGCTGCGACGTATGCAACTAAATAGTGATTAACACTCTCGATTACGAAGCCCTTTCTTTTTCACTCTTTCTCAAACCAGACAAAATTAAACATATTTACTTTTCACTATCACTACAACACCCACTGACATTACACTTCCGTAAGTATTGGTTCTTCAGCGTTTGCTGATTCTTTATTCATTTCGTTATCTCTCCTCATTGGTCAGTTTCCCGAAGATCGCATAGCAACAAGGCCAGCGAAGCGCCTCAGAAACTGATGGTTAGTCATTTCCCGTTTTGGGATTTTCATAGCAACCTGCGATTTACTTTTCGACTTTTTCGTTCTTTCCTATGCAACTTGTCGCTTTTCTTCTGGCTACGTCACAATACGCACCTTCTGCATCTCGCCTGAAAAACAATCAGTTCAAGAGCTGCAAATGCACTTTCACCAAAAACTTCTTAACCATGCTCAAGCAAAAAGCCCTTGTCATCAGATGACAAAGTTCCTCTGTAAAGTATGGGATCAAATGCTTCAATTACGTGCACAGATTTAATATTTATAAATGGCTTTTCCATCCTTGGAAATAGGTTGTGAATTTAATTCAGCAGCATAATTGGAATCATTCTAGGAACAAACCTCAAATTCAAATTCCACACTTTTCGAATTCGAAGTATCGGATGCTGCAGACGTCCAGGGACGTAGATAAGAGGAGGAAAGAGGAGTTCAGACCCCTATTGTTGTTGTAAATACTCCGAACCTTTATTTCCTATGGTTTATAAAAATTACTTTTTCATTTCCTTAAAAGTGTAAATAGACTCATTGTCATAAAAATCCGCTTACCAAGAAAAAAACCATGCGATTAACACGAAACTTGGCGAATAGCTACGGGGAGGGCCGATATGGAAGTGATTAAAGTTTCCTGCGATTCCGCATGCCCGAGCGTCCAAGACCGGCGCTACAATCGCAATCTTTGGCACTTATAAAGCGCCACGCAGGGAACTCCACATGCGTGCCGAAGTGCACTGTAAGAGTCAGGTGAGATACCTCAGAGGTTGACATGCCGAAGAGATGCCATAGATGTGCGTACGTGCAACTGACGGAGTTTGAAGGATGCCGTATCGTCGGTATGAGAGAGCCAGCGTGGCAGGCGCGCCAAATTGGCCTCCATTTGGTCCGGTCGGACAATACGGTGCGATAATGTTGGGAGCAATGGACACGGGAAAGCACCAAGACACGGCGGACTGGCTCCGGACGACCCAGACACACCACCAGCAGAGAGGACCGTGAGATCGTGAGAGCGGCACGCACATATGCAACGACGTTCTTGTCTAACATCCAGAGACATGTGGCTGCTGTACAAGCGACTCTTGTGTCCGCCAGAACCATTTCCAGACCCTGGTAGAGGATAATCTGCACTCTCAACAACCCTTACGTTTTCTGTCATTAACACCTGACCATTGTTGGCGTCGATTGCAGTGGTGTCAGCAGCGAGCAACGTGAAATGATACGGACTGGCTACGTATGGTGTTCAGCGACGAATCCCGCTTCTGTATGGGAACAGACGACCACCACGTCAGACTGTGGAGGTCCGCAGTCCCAACTTCACTGTACAGCAGCACACGTCCCGAACTGCAGGCGTGATTGTCTAGGGAGCCATCGTGTATGACAGCCGGACTTCCCTCTCAGTGATCCGAGGGACGTTGACAGCCCAGCGCTACGTACAGGAGATCCTACGACCCCATGTGCTGCTTTCCCTAGCGGGGCGGCCCGGAGCCGTTTTCCTACACCATGCTTCGGCAGTTGCGTATCCTACCAGATGGTCGCCCATCGAGCACGTGCAGGACCAAATGTGGCACCAGCTTTCTCCATGCCCCAGGGTTCGCGATTTACAGCGTCAGTTGCAAGACGTGTGGGCCAATCTGTCCCAGGATTACATACGGCGTCTTTTTGACTCCATGCCGGACCGTATCACCGCATGTATCCGTGCACGAGGCGGATCGACGCATTGCTAATGCTGAACGGAATGTGTACCCGTGTGTTCGCGGGAAATCGTCTTGCTGTTGTGATATTGTAATCACTTCTGTCCTTGGTATGTACCATCTCACTACTAAAACCTTGGTCACTTGGTGAGTGAGTATGAGATGCTAAGCTGCAGTTGAGGAAGTGAACGGAGTCAATTTCCTAAAATTAAGACACTGTTGGTCACTTAGTGATTGACTATGAGATGCTAAGCTGCAGTTAAGGAAGTGAACGGAGTTAATGGTCTAAAAATAAAGCACTGTTGGTCACTTTGTGAGTGAGTATGAGATGCTAAGCTGCAGGTAAAGAAGTGAACGGAATTAATTGCTTAAAAAGAAGTGTCATGAGAACATTTTAACTAAATGTAACCCATTAGGAATTGTTGGAAAACAGTATTATAAGGAAATCATTGCACAATGGAGATAGAAAAACGTTCGCTTTCTTCCTGTTCCTTGCTTTGCGACCTGTTGGAGTGGTTTCAGATGTTCTTCGTGTGGGAGGAAATAGGTTTGTTGGCGAGAATTTCAGGGGCCTTAGCTTTTAACGAAGGGGGATAGAGTTAGGCTGTCCGTCTCTGTAAGAAGAAGCTACTTTCCAGCACCAGCGAAGAAAAACTATGATTAAAACTGGAGAAAACTGGAAACGGAAAAGGTCAGTTAAGACAAAAAACATGCGTCGATGCCATTGTGTTAATCTATGGAAAGGGACCAGAATAGGAAACAAAAAAATGAGTTTATCTACAGTGCTGGCAGTGCAACACCACGAAAGAGAAGAGATATCAACGCCATATTTATTGTACAGAAAGCAGACGATACAAGGATGAATTGATTACAAATACAGCACGCTTAGACAAGATGGACACGTAAAAATCAGTATCAGTAGTGCTGCAGCTGCTACAACGGCCCAGCATCGAGAGGAAGAGACACTGGATGTGTGTTTGCAAAATGTCCTTCCCCGCAGCTTCGATACGATGTCACAGTTCCTCCGTTGTAGCCGGGAGTGGTCGTTGGTGTGCCAGTCGTCCGGCGATCATGGCCACACGTGTTCAATAGGCGACATATAAGGGGACCGCGTGGGCCAATAAAGACGTGGCATATGGTGGCGATCCAGGAAGTCATGGACATCGCGTACCACATGCGGTCACGCATTAGCACCAGACAGTCACAGAAGATATGAAATAACAACAGGCTCCAAAACCTCAATGATGAAAGGATGGCTGTTTAAGGTACCGGTAATGGGGACGAGATGCGTGCGGGAGAGCAATCCAATGGCACCCCATACCATAACGCCGGGTACCTGGCCAGCATAGCGCAGCACAATGCAGGACTCACTCAGCGTGGCGCCGCGGTACCGGGCGTCCATCATGGTGCGGCAAACCGAAGCGGGATTCGTCGGAAAACACGATACCTCGCTATTTGCTCTTCATAGAGCTACGTTCTTGGCACCATAAAATTTGTTGAAAACCATTGCAGTCACAGACTCCGGTGTTGTATATTCAAAGGTAGCCGAAGCAATGGGCGCAGTGCAAAAATGCCCGCTGCTGCAGGCAATGTCTAACGGTCCATGCTGAGCCTGTGTGTTGTGGCGCACACCCGAACTTTTGATCTACGGTGGACGATGTGGGTATGCGATCCATCAGAGCCATGCGCACTAGATGTCGGTTCTCTCGTTCGGTGGTGTGACGGGGCCGTTGGGATCCCGCACATCGCTGTGTTCGTTCCTCAGCAACCCACAAACGCCATATTCTACCCACCGTGGCTGCACGTCGTTCCACACGAGAACCGATGTCTCGGAGTGATAATGCGCTATCTCCATATGCCACAATTCTTCTGCGATCGAAGGCGGAAACTTGCTGGTAGGGCTGTCGTTATCTTCGACGGATCACGGCTAGAAACGGCTAGCAAACCCATTTCGAGTGCTTAACAGCGGCTCCTTGTTCACCCCTCTTATAACTCCGTATATTTCCGAAATGTTCATAAAAGAGAGGACATAAATAACTTTCCGGTCAGGATTAATGATCTTCCCCTTAAAATTGTGGACAAAGTTCAGTATCTTGGTGTTTGGTTTGATGAATTCTTTAACTGGAATACGCATGTTCAATTTGTTTTAAAAAACGTTTTCTTACAGGTTGGCTTACTTTTTAAAATTAAGCATCTCTTCCCTATCAATGTCCTAAAAATATTTTACTATGCTTTTATTTATACCTATCTCTACTATTGTCTGGAATCCTGGTATTCAAATAGAAGTGCAAACAATAAGTTATGCTTGCTCCAATTACAGAAAAAATCTGTTCGCTATATGCTGAACACAGATTACATGTCTCATTCAAAACCATTATTTCTAAAACTAAATATTCTAAAAATTCATGCAGCTTTTACCTTGAAATTAGGTATTATGTTGTTGTTTTTTTAAATAATGCATCTTAAACTGCCTATTTTTCAATCTTACATCAAATATCTGGATTATTCTATCTTCACTAGATCTGTTGTTAACAGCAAATTATGTCAGCCGTGTGTTATACTTAATTATGGTTTAAATAGCATACTGTATAAAGCCATTACCCTATGGAATAATCTCCCAGAGAGCATCAGATCTCTGGAAAATATCAAAACGTTTTCCTTGTCTCTGCGAAAGTACATTGTAAATCACCCTGATCTCCATAATAAATTGTATTTCCAAGCATGCTGCTAACAGTGGTGCTTCTGTTATAACCATCTTACTTGCTTTCATATATGCCATATGTTTTATTCCTTTTCTTACATCTGTTAGGGGGAATCGCCTTGCAGCCAATGTGTTCAGATTCCTCCTGGTGTATTGCATTTTCATATAACTGTAAGTTTTGAATGTGTGCAATAAAATAATTGTAATTGTAATATACGACTCCAGGGAGCGTTACTGTCCCACATAATTTCCATATGTGTTCGCCAGTTAATCATTTACATGTACACCCGTGTTCTGCCCTTCTGAAAACATTCGAGCCCCTGGGATGCCATCTTCCTGGTGTTGCAGTTTTAATGGACAGTAGTGTATATATTAGTGAGGTGTTGTTTTGCATCCAGCGGTAAGGGAACTGCAACTTAACCACCATTAAGAAAGAGAATGGAATTCATTTTTTTATATTTCAAGACAGTGCGATTTTCTTCCTTTTCTTCATATCCTGTATTTTATTTTATATTTTTTTACATTTTGGCATGGTGACATTACTCTCTAAAAGAGCACGCTTTTTATTTTCTGATAAAAATTACATAAATATAACTAGTTATATATATTAGTTTAACTAGTTATCTGTATTATACTTTACGTATGCATACCACTTCCCAATCATAAGAAATGGATAATTGTTGTTTTAATGTTTGTTCAATATTTGCTCTGTAGCTGTATAATATCCGTGTGCGGAATTCTTGTAACGTTGTTCACCATGATACGCAATCTTACGGACTTGAATTGAAATATAATCATAAATCAAAGCGGTTTCTTTTTTCAATTTAAAGTTCTGCCTTTTCTTATATTCGTTCCTTCATCCTGGTTTCTAGATGACGTTTCTGAGGTCGATGAAGTATTAAATTATTTTTCTTTTCTTTTTCTATAATGTTCTTGCATGCATCAGATCTTGACTAGACAAGAGAATTCTCATGAAAACTGCAAATAATCTCCCTTATAATGGCTATTTTGTGTACCAACATTTAGATTACATTTGGAAAAAAACAATTTTAACTGCTTCTGAGATGCATGGAAATTATTCACATATTTACTTCATTTATTTCATAATTTCAATTGGGTTTTTGTAATTGATTTATACTGACGACTCCTTCGGAGGCGCCACAGTTAGAACATTTTAAACTTCCGGTTTTTAGCACGCCTTTTGTAAAAAAGATCGTGCTTATGTAATCGGTTTGTCCGTCAGTCCGTCCGTCTGTACCCACGATATATCTGCAACAATTAGTCCGATTTGAAAAATTCTGTTTGCATTAGGAAGCTTGAAATATACGAATGATGATCCTTCATTTCTTTTGTTTTACGATGTACAATTTCGCCGCTAGAGGGCGTAAATGCAGATGATGTCAAATTCAAAAATACGTTTTATTTTTGAATTCGACATCCGATTGAAAAAATTCTTTTATCTTTCGATTTCATTTATGTCGAAGAGTATTTTAAATATAGTTACTTTTTCAAATTACGCATAGATTTCCCGCTCTCCGATTTGAATTTTTTTTTCTTCTGCGGATACAGCTCCTGATGAAAAATATTTTGCATATAATTTAAAATATTTGGTAAAGAATACTTTGGCCACCAGGGGGCATAAGTGTTAACTTTTGCTTATGGTGTAATTGCCATAAAATCTAAGCTTCTAAAATATCGATTGAAAAAATTCTTTTGTGGACTGATGCTACTCTACTCACATCGATAAACGTTTTCGGAATATTTTCTTCCTAAAATATTTCACAGTTTCTCCGCCAGGGGCATAGATGTATACCTTCTTTTTGTCAATATCTCTACTTCTAGGAGTCCGATTTGAAAAATTCCTTCTTTGTTGGATAGTGTTTTCAGTGTGACATGTTTTCCATATAAGTTTAAAATTTTCAAGTAATTCATAGACTTTCCGCTAGGGGGCGTAGAGGTTAACTGCGTTTCCCCCTATATCTCTGCTTCTAAATCTTCGATTTGAAAAATTATTTCTGCACTGGATACAGCTCCTGCTGGGAAATCGTTTGCACATAATTTCTAATTTTTGTAAAAAAATGGTTTGGCCACCAGGGGACGTAAATCTTAATTTCCGCTTCTGATGTATTTGCAGCAAAATATGAGCTTCTAAATTTTGGATTGAAAAAAAACGCCGTTTGTAGAAAGATACTTCTCATGTCGACAAACCTTTTAGAAACATTTTCTTTTTAAAATAATGCATGGTTTCTACGCCACAGGGCGTAGATGTATAGCTTATTTTTGTCAATATCTCTACTTCTAGTAGTCCGATTTGAAAAATTCCTTCTTTGTAGGATAGTGTTTCCAGTATGACATGTTTTTCATATAATTTCAAAATTTTCAGGTAAATCGTAGACTTTCCGCTAGGGGGCGGAAAGGTACATTGCTTTCCCCCTATGTCTCTTTTTTTTTTTTTTTTTTTTTTTTTTTTATTGGAGGTTTAACGACCACCGTGAGCAACTCAATGGGCTATAAGCAGTCGCCCGTCCCTAATTTAGGGTCACTGGTTCCAGGGAAGGGAGAGAGCCAGTGCCGTGAGACAAACACAACATCCATGCCTCACCGGGATTCGAACCCGGACCCCTTCGGACGAATGATCATAGGCCAACGCCTTAGACCACTGCGCCACCGGGGCGGCCCTATGTCTCTACTTCTAAATCTCGGATTTGAAAAATTCTTTCTGCACCGGATACAGCTTCTGAGGGGAAACATTTTGCTCGTAATTTCTAATTTTTGTAAAAAAAATTTGGCCACCAGGTGGCGTAAGTCTTAATTTCCGCTTCTGATGTCTTTGCAGCAAAATATGTGAACTTATAAAATCTCGATTGCAAAAAAAGTGTCTTGTTGACCGATGCTACTCATGTCGACAAACCTTTTAGGAGCATTTTCTTCTTGAAATAATGCATAGTTTCTACGACAGGGGGCGTACATGTGTATCTTAGTTTTGTCAATATCTCTACCTCAAGGAGTCCAATTTTAAAAATTCCTTCTTTGTTGGATAGTGTTTCCGATTCGGAATGTTTTCCCTATAAATTAAAAATTTTCAAGTAAATCATAGACTTTCCGCTAGGGGGCACAAAGGTAAATTGCCTTTTCTGCGTTGTTTCTGCTTCTAAAACTCCGATTTGAAAAATTCTTCCTCTATCGCATACAAGACCTGACGGAAAATATTTTTTACATAATTTCTAATGTTTGGTAAAGAATGGTTTGGCCACCAGGGGTCATAAGCGTTAATTTCTGTTTCTGATGTATTTGTAGCAAAATCTGGGCTCCTGAAAACTCGACTAATTTTTTTCTTGCACCGATACCGCTCATGTGGAAAAGCTTTTTGAGAATACTTTCTTCCTAAAATAATGCATGGTTTTTGCACCAAGGGACGTAAAGTCGCATCTTATTTTTGTCGATATCTCTGTTTCTAAGAGTCCGATTTGAAAAAGTGTTTCTCATATAAATTCATGCTTTTCTTAACGCAAAAGTCTGCAACCAGAGGACGTAAGCTCACGATTCCGTTTACAGAAATATCTGAGGAATTAAAAACCCGATTGAAAACATTCTTTCTTCCGTCGGATACTACTGTTTTCCATACCGGTTCCATTGACTTTGAATAGCTCTGATAAATTTAATTTGCGTCAGAACGGATTCAGAAGACGTGCTTACTACACCCGAAAATTCGGTGTCATCTTTCTTGTTTAATCCTATTCTGTTCTTTACTGAGATTTTGCTAGTTGAAATAGTTTTATATTTGAGAATTCGTTCATGTCTCTTAACTTTTCTCCTGCCCTCATTCACAGAGCAAAATTCGAACGATTGCCATTACCTCACCGCAAGCAGCAATCAAGCCATCCCAAAAAAAGCTGGGAAGAGGTCGTGCCCGAAATATCCAGACTGACGTTGCTGACAGATCTACGCTTGCTAGTCCAGGTCAAGTCGCCAACAAGTTAATTCCAGCTGCTGCATTTACTTCGTCGAATGTCTGGGCCAGCAAACAACCGGCATTCCAGCCAATTGCAAAGAAACTTGGTCGAGGAAGAGCACGTAGCGCTCAGGCTAATTCTGGTAGCATATCTCATCTGTCTCGTCCTGGAGCTGTCGACAACAAAGTCAAGTCTTCCAGAGGTCGGGCAAAAACATCCTGTCAGCATACTAGTGCCCGTGGCTACCAGGTCAGTTATGTAAATATTTTATTGTCGTCTGTCAATATACTGTCACTGATAATCAGTGGGGGATATTGATTTGGCCAACAGGTAGAGCATAGAATGATAGAAAAAATTTAGTACCTTGAGTTGAATCCCGTGACCGCAACTGATCTGTTAATATTTTAATGAGCTACTAAATTACACGAAAGCTAAAAGAGACATTGCATTTTTAAAGCGTTTTATTCTTCAGCAATATTGAACTTTCTCATAAATCAGTGAAAGTTTCTTGCGCTCAACATTTCACATATTATGTGTAAATTTCCTTAATAAAGTGAGTAACAATACACCAGCTGCGCAGTTGCAGATACGACAATAGCACATCAGGTGTATGTATGGGGTAAACATTGACCTTATTTCTTTCCGCAGGATGGATAATCCATCGCTTAAATTGGTATTACTACCACCAATTGTGGTTTCATTAAAAAATAATATGTATAATGAAGCATAGAAACTATTCATGATACATCAGTGTGTTGTCACGAATGAACCAAGTTCGTATGAAATTCAAACTGAACATGAAAAATCGGAAAACCAAGATTGCAGTATTTGAGCGACAAACTATTAGTATTGAAAATCAAAACTCAGTCTACATGGCACACTGTTACACCAGATGAATAGGTGTGTGTATTTCGAAAATATGTTTCACAGATAAAACAGAATAAAGGTTGAAATTATTAGGCGAGTGAATTCGTCTTTGAAAGTCTTGCCTTAGCAGGATTTTGTTTTGGTGGAAAAAAAAAATTTGAATTTTAATTCGATTTGAGACTATATTGATTATATTGAATTGATTGTTATTTATTAAAAGGCGTTATATTTATGCTGGTATTGAAATTCAAAATATGGAAATTATAGAAAATTTAAATTTGGGAGATGGGTGAGTGCATTTCGAAACAAAAATATTTTCTAAGTACTAGAAAAGGCCCTGAACATCCTAAACAACAATGCATCTGAAAATTTACATTCCACAAGAAGTTATTGGAAAGTTTGCGTTGTTTGTGTTCAAGCAGAGTTGAGTCACCTGAAAGTGCAAAAATAAGTGAATATTGTTGCATGTGTATGAAAATGTGTCACTATAAGACATATGATAAAATGTACTCGTTCAACAACAACTTGTGGAGGCGGTGAAAGTCAATCTAAAATGGATAGGACAAAAATTGCAGTTATGAACTACCTTAGAAAACCAGGATTCGGATCGATAGCCTTAGTCAAGCTAAGGGGAGTACATGGGACCAAGTCATGGAAGACAACAGCACACAAAAACTTTTCACACTGCACTCATTTTGAACTTTTTTTGAAAGGCTACTGCCTGTATTTATTATTTTTCTTTAAAAACTTAATGAGTTAATTTTAATGGACAAACAGATATTATTTCCTTTTTTCTTGTTTGCTTAAACACAGCAGTATAAAACAGAATCTCAATTTACTTTCTATTTCTATTTGGCCACTGGCCTTATGAACAGCACAACTTTACATATGTCAACACAGTTAGTTTGAACACTAGGCTTTTAATTTATGCCTTCAAAATCATACTATGATTCGCATGGTTTACACAGAAAAAGATACTGGATTATTTTTAATTCCACAAGGTGGACAAGTTCTGTTCTTTTGCAACGTACTCTCCTCTCTCTCACCCAGTTAGCTCAATGACCAATTTTACAATTTTACACTTATTGATTTAAATTTAAACACTCTTAGCAAACTCCGCAATCTCCCAGACCAGATTCAAAGACTTCAATTAAATTTACAGTTATTTTAAGAGCCACAAATTATACTTTAACAAATCTACTATCAGCAAGTAAACAAACCAAGTAAATTATCCTCAAAACAGAATTTACACTGAGCACAAGCATTAATTAACATTACATAACCTATAGAACTACCCTGAATGAACCTACTTCACTTATAAAGCAACCTCACTAACTAATCTTAAAAATTATCACCATTCATAACATCAACATATTTCAGAAATTCAAACAATCTTCTTGCACTAGCTTGCTCATAAAAAATCACCTCACTCTGCACTTCACATAATAGCTCAGGATACTTAATAACTCTACACTGTAAACAAAAGCTCAAAATACCAATTAACTGAATTTCCAAACTAAATATCAAGTTCACTAACACCAACAACCAGAATTTAGAATTTACAACCCTAGCACTACAGCAAATCATAAACAAATAAATTTAGATACTTTAAATCACCAAACAAACTTAAATTTAACACCTGCAGTGAATTACTGAGGTAGCAGTGAAGGCAAATACTCTCAGTTCAGACACTACCCTGGGTTTTGAGAACCAACACAGGAAGAAAACACCAAGTCAGGCTGAAGGCGTGAAATTGGGTCGTGAATCCACTTTCAGCCTATGCAAAGGGAAAGAAAAAAATCCTCAAGTGTGACACATCATCATCAGGCACAGAATTTCCTCTAACATGATCTCACCACATTTCTTGAAGCAACGCTCGACCGACCCTCGCTGGCAGTACATATCTCCGTGAGCAGCGAAACTACTGGGGGGTTTGAAGACAAGTTTTCCCCAAAAACCACGTCTTCAAGGATCTCCCCTTTTCGAACCAATGCATGATCTCACCTTGATCAACCACGCCTGCAAGAGCCTGTTGTACTTCAACCCTAAATACTCCAGGCACATCTGGCCCAGAACCAACACAACTATATCCCAGGAAAAATTCACTTATCTCTCTATATCCCAAGAAATCCAAAAATCACTATATCCACATATATCCCAGGAAAATTCACTTCTCTCTATATATCCCAAGAAATCCTAAATCACAATATCCACATGTATCCCAGGAAAATTCACTTCTCTCTATATATCCCAAGAAATCCTAAATCACAATATCCACATGTATCCCAGGAAAAATCACTTATCTCTATATCCACATATGTCCCAGGAAAAATTCACTTATCTCTATATCCACATATGTCCCAGGAAAATTCACTTATCTCTATATCCACATATGTCCCAGGAAAATTCACTTATCTCTATATCCACATATGTCCCAGGAAAATTCACTTATCTCTCTCCACATATATCCCAGGAAAAATCACTATTCTCTATATCCACATATATCCCAGGAAAAATCACTAGCAAGGAAATTCCTCTGCACCATGGCAATGCGCAGGTCCACTTCAGACAATAACACTGACCATTTACATAACCCACTAAATATTTTCACCTTATTGAAAATTAAAATTACATTTAGACTTTTAACCTTATAGTAAAAACAAGAAAATTTAGGCCAAAGAAAAGAACAATTAATACTGGAACTGGTGAGCAAAAGTGTGTCTTCTCAACCCATGATGTTCATTCTTTTGTGAAAAAACTAAACTTGAGAACCTAAATACCTCAACTTTTATTCTGCACATATTGCATCTGGTGAAAATTCCCTACTCAGAGCCCTCTGCCCTAGGACAAGTTCCCTGCTTGCCCTAAGATCACCCCTTTCCAATGGGAGATTAACACTCATCTGGAGCATGTAAAATACTGGTCCTCAAATAACACACCTACCATCTTAATTTCGACACTCAACACTCCAAGAATGTAAACAACACTTTAGGTTTCCAACTTCATCACACTATAATATGTTCCCAAAATTCCAATATAAATCATCCCATAATTTATCTTCACTCATAAAAAAATAACTCAACGCTGTAAAAGACTAGAGAGAAATGTTTACAATTATTTTATCACCCACGACATCACAATAACACTGCTTTTTAAATATCACATGCCCAACTAAACTATTATCGATGCACCAAAATTTACTGTGCTCAAACAATAAACCAAATTTTTCAATAAACCAAATTTTTCCGATACATTAAAATTTACTGGCCTGGGAAGTTGCTAAAATACCAGACATGACAGCACAAAAAAAAACATAAATGAAAGCATTTTCAACTCCCCTCTCTTTTTTTTTTCTTTTTTTCTGAATTCGTACCTGAGTAACTAATACATTTTAATTTTGAAAGCTGAACGACGACACAGCCAAAATCAGAGGAAAAAAAACTTGCTCTTTTCTTTTCGTTTCTTATGCTCAGCTCGAAGTTTAGGTACCCTGCGTGGGATGTTATATATCAATACAAAAAGATGTGAACTAAAACATTACCTTCGAGCTGGCGTTCCCTTTTTTTCTTCTTTTTCTTTTCACCATAGTTTACAGTCCAGGCACAACCACAGTCTTGTTAGTATTATCTTTTCTTCCTCAAAGTTCCCTTCCTTAAACGGTTAATGGCCGAGGTAACCATTTCCGAAACTTCGGGATGAGATGGAACCTTTTTATTTATTCATACTTTTTTTTTTCCTCTTTTTTTTCTCTTCCCTCCCTCGGCCTTTGAAGCAGGCCTCCTTTTCGGAGTAGCAGCCGAGTTGGGAGCGGTAGAGGCTGGGCCCACTCTTCCAGGGGTTTCCATAAGGGAGAAGGCATGTCCTCCTTCAGCCAAGAATTTTCCATTGACGACAATGTCCCAGATTGCCGCCATTTGTTCTTCAGGACGAGGTTCCCGGCTGGCGGAATGCCGCTTTAACTGCATTCTACATCGTCAAAAAAACTTTTCAACAGCCAGCCCAGATCCAGAGTGTCCCCTTGTGGTGGACTGGTGGTCAGCAAAATGCTGCCATGGAAAAAACTCTTTTTTCTCTGTGGTTCTCTCCCGCCAAAAGGCGAGGAGAAAAAAACTCCGCCGTCCCTCTTTCTCTGACGTCCAGCAACAAGACAAGAGCAAAAGTGACTCTCTACGGATAAAACTCAGGGGTGCTTGAAAACCGCTGACCCCTCTCATTGGTCGAAACTTCAGCCCTAGCAACTCACTACTCTCCAACGGAATCTTCACTCCCACGCCTCGAGTGACCTCTGACCTTCACACGTGCAGAGCAGGCCCATCTTGACCCTGAGGTTCTAAAAATAGATTTCTGCTGCTGAATTTCCTACCCCAAAAGACGAAAAGATGTTACTTTTGTGCGACTTTGGAAACAGGAACGCAAAAATGGCGGATTCTTGCTTTGCAGAAAATCACTAATTTTAATTTTCTTTTTCTCTCGTTCCGTGATGTGAAAGTAAAATTAATTTTGATTCTCTGAGCTGCACACCTACTCGCCTTTTCCTATCGCGATAAAAGAACAGATAAAATAATTATTTTCAAAACCCCAAAGTCAGTTAAATCAAATATTCTTTTTTTTTCAACATGAAATTTTGTTTTCCTGGTTGTGATTAAGACAAGCGAATTTTGCGCATGAATTCCCCTGCCTTTCAACCAGGAATTTTCTTCTAACGTATGTCATGGAAGAAAATTTTTGCATTAATTAATCTCCGATAAACCAACAGAAAGATTGATCAGGTCTCTCTGAAATTCACCAGAGGTTAAAATTTTCGCCATGACAATTTCATAGGACTAATGGATTCTCCAAAAGGTTCCATCACCCTGGTGGCGCAGTTATCTAAGCGATGGCTTCTGATCATTCGTCCGAAAGCGGTCCAAGTTCGAACCCCGATGAGGCATGGATGTTGTGTTTGTCTTACGGCACTGGCTCTCTCCTTGCCTGGAACTCGTGGCCATAAATTAGGGACGAGCGGCTGCTTATAGCCCATTCAGTTGCTCACGGTGTTTCTTAAACCTCCAATCAAAAAAAAAAAAAAGTTTCCGAATGGCATCACCACAGATTGACTCATTCCTACTACACAAGATGTTGTTGCCGATGCAAAGCCAATGTAGTGGTCAAAGATATATTTCCGTGTAAAACTTTCTTTTACTTTTATCTGGCAGCGCAAAATACAACTTTAGAAAATGTCGATTTTAAATGAAACCGAAAATATTTAGCTATATTCATTAAATTCATCGGCAACCGCCCCGGTGGCGCATTTATCTAAACGCCGGCCTCTGACCACTTACGCCAGATGGTTCCAGGCACTAGTCCTTGGTGAGGCATGGATTGTGTGCCTGTCTCACGGCACTGGCTCTCTCCCTATCTTGAGCCAGCGGCCCTAAATTAGAGACAGACGACTGCTTATATAGCTCACTGAGTTGTTCACAGACGAAAAAAATAACCTAAAGTGCAGCAAACGTTTCTTTAAAAACTAGCTCTAAAATCAAGATTCTATACACGACCAAGAGTGGATATGTGATAGTATCTCTCTATTCTAAAAAAAAAAAAGTAACTGCCTTCTCTGCTGCTGCCGCTGTTTTAGAAATTTCGCGACACTCTTGCTTTCTTAGCTCGCAGCGCAAAACGTATTGAACACAAAAATACGAAATTTTCATCATTTGTAGAGAATTGTTTGGAGAACACACTGAAATAAACCGTTTTTCGATTCTGGCGATACTTCAAAAGCATTTGTATTTCAAAGTTAAGATAAGCGAAAAAGTGCTATCAGGTCGCGTTTCGGACACACTAACAGCAACAGAACCACGAAACTTTGTAGGCATGTAGTGCTATGACCGAATTTTTGCACCTCGTCGCCCTGTCTTTGAATTTCGGTTTAGTTTACGAGAAATGAAATTTTTAAATTTCACAAAATTCTCTATTTCGCGATGGGATCCATTTAAAAAAACGGATATATGGCAAACTATAAATCATAAGGCATTCCAATTTTTACAGCATAAATTTACAACTATCATCCCTTTTTTACAAAAACAAAATTTAAGAAAAAGTCATTTTCTTATTTTTAAGCACTTTTAAAAGACTCAAAGGAAAGAAACGAACGGCTTGTCTTCATAAGGTCTTCACGATAACCACTGAGGAACGTTCTGGTCCCGTGACCTGCTGCCATGGTGACGAAGCTATTTTTAGCACTCTCTTCTCATTAGGTGAAAGAACAGGCAACAATATCAAACTGGTAATAACGCAATGCTTAGTGACGTAAGGACGCATTTATTTAAGTTCGTCGTTTTCTTCCTGCATACGTGAATACCTATGTAAATATCGGCTTTTGCCTGGTATATGAAAAGCAAAGAGGAAAAATGCGTGTGTGTTCGTTTGCGAATTGTTTGACCACTTTTTAATTACCTAAAGATCTGTAAATTGGCACGCTGATAGGTCTTAAGGTCCGTATACCTAGAAAAGCACGAAACCAAACACAAAATCAAAATGGTGGCTTTGGAACATTGTGTAGGAAATCAATCTTTATTTTGCTGTTTAATCTCATGTAATGACGTAATTGTTCATAGGTTATTATGTTTCTTAACTCAAGTCAAGTGAGATGTGTATATATCACGTCACGCATTGTTCTCGTGACAAGCACTATTAATGTACGTGCTGTAACGACAAAATGTATCTTCAGAGCTGTTCTTGCCTCCGAGGCATAAAGTTGAAGTCAGCAGTCATTACTATATTCTATTATTTTAAATGTTTACAACTTCTTATGGTTTTTAGTGATAATAAATAATAGGTTTAACTACTCAATCATGTCTTTTAGTTGGCGATTATCTCACTGTGTAATATGTAGCTTTTACAATGCTTCATAAATTCTCCCACACATTGTCTGCTTTAACTTTTCGCGAATTGTTAGACCACTTCTAAATAACCTAGAGATCTAAAAATTGGCATGCTGGTAGGTCTTAAAGGCCAAAATGCTTTTGCTTTTATTTTCCTTGGTGGTATATTTAGTAAGTGCTATAAGTTCCAACGACAAAAGTTCACCCTTCCAAAACATAACGACAGTAAAAAAACTCGGAAACTTCGTAATGGTGGCGGAACAAGTCCTTCAATGAAAATAGAAGGAATTTGAAAAATGTTCTGCAGAAATCGAACAAGGAGTTCACCGGGAGCGAAACAAAAACTGTAAACAATCCGCCATCTTGGAATCGATACAGCACAAAAGGTATTGAACAATTGGAAGAGCATTTTCATTTCGTCAGATGGCATCACCGGAAAGTGAGAGTCGAACACGTTTGTCTAAAATTCTGACGTATAAGTTCAAACGACAAAAGTCCGCCCTTCCAAAAAATAACGACAGTAAAAAACTCGGAAACTTCGGAATGGCGGCGGAGCAAAGTCCTTTAATAAAAATAGAAGGAAATTGAAAACAGTTCTGCAAAAATCTAACAGGGAGTTCACCAGAAGCGAAACAAAAACTATAAGCAAGCCGGCATCTTGGAATCTATGTTTCTATCAGTTTTTCCATACCCATTTGCTTAGACATGCAATAAAAATTGAAATTTATCTGAATTTTCCAGTTTTTATTTCATGTGATGTACTTGAAGATTGGGCTGCAGGGCCCGAGCGCTAATCTGGAAACGAGCGTATCAAGCCTAGAGGCGCAGCCCCTAGTACATAAAAACTTAGAAATAGATGTGTAACACGTCGATAATTTTCATAAAACAATATAGCAGAAGGTTTTCTGCAGCACTTGCGGTTAGTATAGTCTCGAACATTTGTCAACAGTACAGCAGACATGAGTAGTTGTATCTGTAAGTTGATTGCGCCTCGGCTTGAGACATTTGACATCAGAGAGTTTATTCTGACGAATGCGTCTAAATTATAGCCAAACACAGATACCTTGGACTCTCGTCAAACACATTGAACTCTCCGTTGGACGTCCCATTGGCTTAACGGTTAGGGGTATGAGTCTCTGTCTAATCATCCGAGATAATTCTAGGCTCGAGTTCCGAATGAGTCATGGGTAGTTCGCTCGTGGTACAGTGCTAGTTTCGCCCTCTCTCTCTGGTGTTAGGGACCACAAATTAGGGACAAACGACTCCGCATGGCGTTAGGGGGCTCCTGAGAGCCGTTATCATCTCGATCTCCGAGAAGAATCTGGCTGCTAATCTGTCCCCATAATGACACCCACGAATCACACAAGAAGTCTCATGCGCGCATGCGCGCGGATACCATTCATAATGACAGATTTCAAATCGTGCTGTCGAAATGTTGCACACATGCCAGCGTCTAAACTATACTGTATATTATACAGTATGTACGCGGAGCTTCATTTCTGCTTGTTTACTGACCCAACAAAAAAACTCTTCTGTGTAAATTTTCAGTCATAGCATTTGTTACTTACATATCTCAGTTATTCTAATAATAATTCGTTATTTCTTTTAATTACCTGTATTCAGTACAAAAATCATGTGCTTCGAAAAACATAACCTTGAGGTCAGAAACTCTGATAAATATGCCCGAGAAAGGCCATTCTAAAGTTTGTGTTAAAGATTTAGGGATTCCAAAATCCTAAGTTTTGTTTTAATAGTAATGATCACCTCAAAAAAAGAACGACTTTATGTGGTTCTGAATTAATTCATTCTCAAGGTTATTGCAGATTCCAGAGCATTTGGAACTTTATCAGTGCTGCAAAACTACTTTTCAAAAGTAATTACATCAATAGTTATAGCATTTAAAAACAAGCGCTTTATAGAAAAACTATTTTTCGATAAAAGTAGTTCACTTCAAACGAAGTGATTTTCTATAATTCTTTCTGAAAATCATTCCCAAAAAAATTATCGTTTTACGGCCATGCATATATGCCTACACACGCTTTCACACATGTACATTAAAATGCAAATAACAGAAATTTAAATATGGATTTAAATAAGTCAGAAAGCAGGAGTTCAAGATTTAACTCAGTAATTCACGGTATGTAACTTTTATATTTCTTATATACACTATCTACCAACAAGTAATTGGGCACCTGTGATAGCAAAGGAAAACGAAGTTTATTCACCTCCAATAGTTGGTGGAGCCTCCACGAGCGGCGATTACAGCTGCGACCCTCCGGGGCATACTCTCAACCAGGCGTTGTACGACGGCTAGCGGTATTTTCTTCCACTCGGCTTGGAGAAGACAGGTCAGTTCCTTCACCAATTTCGGACGGTGGGGGCACCCCTTAAGTCGACGCTCCAACTCGTCCCAGAGGTGCTCCATCTGACCAGTCCATTCGATTAACCCCATTGTCACCATACCAAGCCATGGTGGACCTCGCCACATGACAGGTGGCATTGTCATCCTGAAAGAAACATGGGTCCACCCCGTAAAACTGCCACAACGTAGGAGGCGCCCGGTCATCCAAAATAGTGCTGTAGGTCTCGGCGTTGAGTGTACCAGGAATTGCGACCAAGGGTCCCGTGCCGTACCAGGAGAAACACCCCCATAGCATAATTCCACCGCCACCGAACTTCACAGTTGGCACAATACATTCATGCAGGAGGCGTTCTCCAGACAGACGCAAAACCCAGACCCTACCATCCGAACGGTAGAGGGTGAACCTTGACTCGTCGTCCCAGAGAACATGTTTCCACTGTTCAGCGGTCAACTGTCGACGTTCTTTGCACCACGTTAGCCGAGCAGCGCTATTGGACTTGGTGATCAAAGGCTTGTGGGCGGCAGCACGTCCATGACAGCCGAGCAGATGGGCTTCCTTACGCATGGTATTTATCGAAAGAATACTCCCGGATGCCTGTTGAAATTCCTCGCGGATGTGGCCCATCGATTTGGTGCGGTTCTTCCGAATTTCTTCGGCCAGCACCCGTCGGTCTCTAACTCCCAGTTTTGTGGGTCTGCCGTGTCGGAGCACATTCCGACAGTCACCTCTCATCTTCCATTTGCCAATCACGTAGGCCACTGTCGATTTTGGGTACTCCAACTTGCTGGATATGTCACGTATTGATCGGCCATTTCTGTGATAACCGACAATTACACCTTTCTCGAAATCAGAGAGCTCCGAACTGCGTGGCATCTTGCATGCGACTGGTTGCGTTGTTGTTTCCCACACGATATTTAACGGCGGTGGCCGTGACGTGTATCAGGACCGCAGATATCGTTGATTGCAGGGGTGTCCAATTACTTGTTGGCAGATAGTGTATATATCATCAATCATTATCGATCCACTGCTGGATAAAGGTGTGGAATATTCAACACACTAATAAAGTACTATATGAATCTTTAACTCTAATTGAGCTCCTTTAATGTCAACACATTATATCAATCACTCACCTCATATTTTGCAAACATAAACAGATTGCCGTAAGCAACTCTCACTCGAAAAACCGAAAGAAAAAGAACATCACAACCGATCACAACAACCGCTGATACAATACTAATAATCTCTACAGCACGAAAGCAAAAACCGAGACGCAGCTCGGTGTTTCCATCTATTCGCTACAAATATAACAAATAAAACTAAATATCTTACAAAAGGTCTGCCTAAGTTTCTTCCACAACTTTCTGTCTTGACACATCTGTGTTACTCCGATTTGCTTTTGCATTTCATTCGCTAATCTTCCACATGGTCTTCTTCTGAGTCTTTTCTTGTCCCTTGGTATCCAGTCTCGTACAGTATTTCAGTTGTCCAACGGTGGTCAGCTCTTCTAAAAATAGGTCCAGCCAGTTGCCATTTTAGGGATCTTAGCTATATACAGGGTGATCCTAAAGTCCTAAGTCACCTCAATAACTTATGAACAAAGGCAGCTAGATTTATGCAAGTAAGGTATGGTATAGTAAATTAACCATGCGCTATCGGATGAGAGTGACTGCAGCTGCAGCGCCCCTAGTGGCAAAATGTGGAAGTTAGCAGTATTATCTCGGAAACCATGAGAGATACGAGAAAGAGATCAATTAGAAACTTGTAGAGCATCAACGAATTAGTAGGAAACGACATATGGTAGAACTGGCTATGGTAAACAGAAGGCTGGAAACGCGAACTTGCGCGAAGCCGGTTCGTGTCGTCTAGCAGAGAGAAATGTATGACGTATGCGACCGCACGCCTGTGAATGTCGGCACATCAACCAACAGCGGTACAGCACTTCCTGTCCGACACTTTCGGGCAACAGATCATCAGTTATGATGGTTCCGTAGCATGGCCTCCACGATCCCCGGATCTAACTCCCATAGATTTCTTCCTCTGGGGTTACCTAAAGAATCACGTGTACAGGGTGGAACCGACGAGTCTCCATGATCTCCGACTGCGTATCGTTGCTGCGTGTGAGAGCGTGACACCTGTTATGCTGGCAAACGTACAACGGGAAGTTCTGCCTCGCATTCAAATGTGTATTGTGGCAGATGGTGGCCATATTGAACTCTATTCACGTTAAACGCAACGTTATGTAAGTACCGCTGTTGCATTAAATACGACTAATGTACTCCATTTGTATTCATGCCTGACTATAACAAACCTTGTGTTTTCCACACGTTTCCAGCCTTCTACTTAAGTACCCCAGCCGTTTCTACCATATGTCAGTTCCTACTAATTCGTTGATGCTCAACAAGTTACTAATTGATCTCTTTCCCGTACCTCACATGGTTTCCGAGATGGGAATGCTAACATCCACATTTTGCCACTAGGGGCGCTGCAGTCACACTCATCGGATAGCGCATGGTTGTTTTACTATACCATATCTTACTTCCATAGCTCTAGCTGTCTTTGTTCCCAAGTTAATTGAGGTGACTTAGGACTTTAGGAATCACCCTGTAACATCATCATCATCATTGTAAACCATTATCAATCCCCTGCTGGACGAAGGTCGCTCCAAGCCTCTTCCACAACGGTCTGTCTTGTGCCAGTCTCCTCCATGTTACTCCCGCATACTTTCGAATTTCATCCACCCATCTCCCATGTGGTCTTCTTCTGGGTCTTTTCCTGTCCCTTGGAATCCAATCTAAAATTTCAACTGTCCATCGATGGTCTGTCCTTCTGGCAGTATGTCCAGCCCATTGCCATTTCATGGATTTAACTCTGATCACGATGTCTTCCACTCTTGTCATTTTTCGGATCCACGAGTTCCTCTTCTTATCTCTCCTGGTTACACCAAGCATGCACCTGTCCATGCTTCTTTGAGTTGTCTGCAGTATTTGTATGTCTCTTTTAGTTAAGGTCCACGTCTCTGCACCATGCGTAAGCACTGGAAGGATGCATTGGTCAAACACTTTTCTTTTAAGACATAATGGCATATTGCTCTTGAAAATTATGCTGTTTCTTCCAAACGCTCTCCAGGCAAGTTTTATACCCCGATTAACTTCTTCATCAATGTGATCCTCACTTGATATCTGCTGTACAAGATAAACGTACGTGTCTGTTATCTCCCACTTTTTTCCATCAATCGATAAATCTTCATTCCTTGTAAAAGCATTGAACATCACTTTTGTCTTCTGAAAGTTAATTTTTAATCCCACTTCTTTAATCTTGTCAGCAAGTCCCTGGATCATACTCTGCAGCTCTGATGGGGTAGTTACAAAAATGACTACGTCGTCAGCAAAACGAAGGTGGGTTAGATAATCTCCATTAATCTTTATCCCTTTGTTTTCCCAGTTCAGTGATTGAAAGACATATATTTATATAATGAGGCATTGATATACATGCAGCGTCGAGTCACATTATTTTGACCACCTTCTACTTTTGACGTCAACAGCGCGCAGCCAATGAAAGAAGGCACGTGTCGTGACCTGGCTCGGGGGAGGGGTATATATAAGGTGTGCTGTAGGCAATCTGAAAACATAACACTCGCTGCGGTCACGGTTAAAAGAGCGATTTATCAGATTTACAATAGAGGATGATTATCGGCTTTCGGACCAAGGGTGGCAGTATTTCTGAAACATCGCAGTTTGTAAACTGCTCGCGTGCAGCTGTGGTTAAAGTGTATCGTGTTTGGAGAAATAACACCACTGGGAATAAGCGACGTCGAAACTGTGGAACACCGCGTGCCATTGATGTGAGAGGTGAACGTCGGCTTCGAAGGTGCGTGAGGGCCGATCGACACGCTACAGTGGAACAACTCATTGGCCGAATGAACCAGGGGGCCACCTGAAGCGTGTCTAAAAAGACATTTCCGAGACCCTTGTTGCGTATGGGGCTCCGCTGCAGGCGGGTGGTCCCTGCACCTATGCTAACGAAGGTGCATAGGCAGAAAAGGCTTACGTTTGCAATGCAGTATCGGAATTTGACCTTCGCTGATCGGCAAAATATTGCCTGATCCGATGAATCACGTTTTCTGCTTCATCGAACGGATGGACGTTGGCGTATAAGGCGAGAAACATCGGAGAACATGAAAGGAATACGGGATTACACCATGCAATACAAATCTTGAATGTATGGTGTAATTCATATATACAATACAATAGATAAGGACAAGAAAATAACAATAAGGACGACGAAATTTTCAAAGTTTTCGGATATTATCTGACATCCTTGTCATATTTACACCAAAAAAGGGGATTGTCATCTTCAAAATTTGTATTGTATGGTGTAATTCCGTTTTTCATTCATGATTTATCTGCTCCTCCGGGCAATCAAAGGATAGGATTCTTAACCTCCAGATTCGCTAAACATGAATCCCGGTTGCTGCGACTAGCGAACCCTGGGGTGGTTTTATTGAAATTCTTCGGAAACTTGAGACCTGGTTGTTCTGGGTGGTGTAGTGGTTAACATACCCGGGCGCTATTAGAGAGACAAGGGCTCGATTCCCGTTCCAGGACGACGAAATTTTCAAGTTTTTGGATATTATCCGACTTACCATCCTTGTCATATTTACACCACAAAAAACAGATTGTCATCTTCTAAATTTGTATCGGAGAACAAACACTCTTCAACCATTGCTGGAAGACGACAAGCTAGTGGGGGCAGCGTCATAGTCTGGGGAATGGTTTCGTGGCATTCTCTTGGGACCACTCATACCTGTGGAAGGCACTATGGACCGAATTTATTATGAATCCATCCTTTGCAGACCACGTATACCCATACTTGCTGATTGTCTTCCCTGGGGCGGATGGCATCTGCCAGCACCAAAATGCGACGTGTTGCACAGCTAGAAATGTCCAAGAATGGTTGGAAGAGCACGATGAAGACTTCAAAGTACTTCCCTGGTCCCCTAATTCACCAGACTTAAACCCAATTGAGCTTCTGTGGGTCCACGTCGATCGTGTTGTTCGCTCAATTGTTTCTCAACCACGCACTCTACAGCAGCTGTCAGATGCACTGCAGTCAGCATGGCTTCACATAGCTGTGAACACCTTCCAGCACTTTATTGAGTCACTCCCAGCCCGTCTAGCTGCTGTCAGATGCACTGCAGTCAGCACGGCTTCACATACCTGTGAACACCTTCCAGCACCTTACTGAGTCACTCCCAGCCCGTCTAGCTGCTGTCAGATGCACTGCAGTCAGCATGGCTTCACATACCTGTGAACACCTTCCAGCACCTTACTGAGTCACTCCCAGCCCGTCTAGCTGCTGTCAGATGCACTGCAGTCAGCATGGCTTCACATACCTGTGAACACCTTCCAGCACCTTACTGAGTCACTCCCAGCCCGTCTAGCTGCTGTCAGATGCACTGCAGTCAGCATGGCTTCACATACCTGTGAACACCTTCCAGCACCTTACTGAGTCACTCCCAGCCCGTCTAGCTGCTGTCAGATGCACTGCAGTCAGCATGGCTTCACATACCTGTGAACACCTTCCAGCACCTTACTGAGTCACTCCCAGCCCGTCTAGCTGCTGTCAGATGCACTGCAGTCAGCACGGCTTCACATACCTGTGAACACCTTCCAGCACCTTACTGAGTCACTCCCAGCCCGTCTAGCTGCTGTCAGATGCACTGCAGTCAGCATGGCTCCACATACCTGTGAACCCCTTCCAGCACCTTACTGAGTCACACCCAGCCCGTCTAGCTGCTGTCAGATGCACTGCAGTCAGCATGGCTCCACATACCTGTGAACCCCTTCCAGCACCTTACTCAGTCACTCCCAGCCCGTCTAGCTGCTGTTCACGCTGCACACGGTAGTTACTCTGGATTTTAGCTGGTGGTCACAATAATATGACTCGACCGTGTATATACCAAGGAGAATCATAAAGTGAAGGCAACATTCGTTTTAAGACGGGTAACTGTGAGTAATCATGAACAAAAGTTTATGGTACTTCTCGACATAGTCCCGCTGCAGGTCGATGAACTTCTTATAGCCGCCCCGGTGGCGCAGTGGTCTAAGCGATGACCTCTGATTATTCGTCAAACAGAGGTCCGGGTTCGAATCCCGGTGTGGCATGGATGTTGTGTTTGTCTTACGGCACTGGCTCTCTCCCTTCCCTGAAACCAGGGACCCTAAATTAGGGACGGGCGACTGCTTATAGCCCACTCAGTTGCTCACGGCGGTCGTTAAACCATCCTTGTCATATTTACACCACATATCGTTCCACTAGCTTTTCATTCCTTGGGAGAAGAAGCTGCTCAGCTGCTTTTGAACGCAGGTCTGCACCGCTTCCTTATCCTCATCATCACAGGTAAACATGTGACAGCGTAAGTTGACCTAAGACGTGATAATCCCATGTCGCCAGATCAGGGTAGTAAGGAGTATGTGGAAGACGTTTAAACTGCAATTGTTACATTGCTTCCATCGTTGCGGGAGCTACATGGGGATGTGCATTGTCATGGTGCAACAAAAGGGTTTTTGAAAGCATTCCTCTTCTTTTGCTACCAATTTCAGGCTTCAGTTTCTCTCTAAACACATCACAGTATGTTTCACTGGTCACTGTTTGTCCGTGTTCCTAAAAATGCACAAGAATAGGACTCTTCATGTCCCAAACCAGGTTAGCAAGATTTCCTTGCCTGTGAGCTGTCGTTCAAATTTCTTATTTGTTGGAGAAGACGGGTGCTTCTACTGCATTGATTGTCTCTTGCTTTCTGGTTAATAGCAATGAGAAAAGTTTCCTCGCCGGTGACAATCCGCTCCAAAACACTGTGATCTTCCAAGCGTTTTAGGAATTCGGTTTTTGCTTGTACAGGACAATGCGCTGTTTGTGTACCAATCCTGCGTAAACTTCACTGTACCCCAAGTTTTCATCCACTATGCTTGTGTGGATCCACAGCTGCTTGTACAATACAATAAATCGTTTGTGTGCCCATCTTGCGTAAACTTTACTGCACCCCTAGTCTTCATGCACTATGCTTGTGCGGATCCATTCCTGACATGCAACAATAGCGGACAGCATAATTCCTCGGTTTTCTCTGTTCTAGCCATCCGCCCAATCGATTTGGGCTTGTGTGCGCGATATTGATGCCTACCAAATCGAGCTGTGCTTCGTCTGTTAAACTTGTTCTTCCCACTATAAACATTTCTACCCATTCATACACTTTTCGTTTGTCATGCTGTTTTCACAGCCATACTGAGGCAATATCCTTCGGTGAATTTCAGCAGGTGTCATTCCCTCTGCCCATAGAAATCTCACTCCCGCGCGTTGTTTAAAAATGGTGAAATTTCGCAGCGGAGCGTCCATTTTTATTTGGCCTTGGCTTCAATTAGTCTAACGGCAGAGCGCTGCGCTGTGCGTGTTGGGACTACCCATAGGCCATTGCGGACGTATTGCATTGCATCAGCTTATATCCGTTGCGGCTGCCGCGTAGTTTTCAAATAGCCTTTACTTTTGGATTTTCCTACATATTTGTAATTAATAAAATTATTACTTGAAATTATAAAACTGTAATGACGTTATATTTGAAATATATGGACAAATTCACAGATCTACAGGTGTTGAATAAATTTCTACGGCTGATCTTCTGATGCTAAATGCTACTGCCAGAACTGGCTGATTTCTACGTTAAAAATGATATACTGAAGGATTTAAATAATTTCGATGTCTCTTACAAACAAAAAATCATAAAGTTCGACTTTAAAATACTCTAAACAAAGCTGTGACATTTGAAAATAAATAAAAAAGACGTTTATTTTTCGGTCTGTATAAGTGGAAAAACAAAGGGATAAAGATTAATGGAGATTATCTAACCCACCTTCGTTTTGCTGATGACGTAGTCATTTTTGCAACTACCCCATCAGAGCTGCAGAGTATGATTCAGAAACTTGGTGACAAGAGTAAAGAAGTGAAATTAAAAATGAACTTTCAGAAGACAAAAGTGATGTACAATGCTTTTACAAGAAATGAAGATTTATCGATTGATGGAGAAAAACTGGAGATAACAGATACGTATGTTTATCTTGGACAGCAGATATCAAGTGAGGGTCACATTGATGAAGAAATTAAACTGCGTACAAAACTTGCCTGGAGAGCTTTTGGAAGAAACAGTATAATTTTCAAGAGCAATATGCCATTATGTCTTAAAAGAAAAGTGTTTGATCAATGCATCCTTCCAGTGCTTACGTATGGTGCAGAAACGTGGAAGTTAACTAAAAGAGACATACAAAGGCTGCAGACAACTCAAAGTAGCATGGAGAGGTACATGCTTGGTGTAACCAGCAGAGATAAGAAGAGGAACTCGTGGATCCGAAAAATGACAAGAGTGGAAGACATCATGATCAGAGTTAAATCCCTGAAATGGCAATGGGCTGGACATACTGCCAGAAGGACAGACCATCGATGGACAGCCGAAATTTTAGATTGGATTCCAAGGGACAGGAAAAGACCCAGAAGAAGACCACATGGGAGATGGGTGGATGAAATTCGAAAATATGCGGGAGTGACATGGAGGAGACTGGCACAATTGTGGAGGAAACTTGGGGAGACCTTCGTCCAGCAGTGGATTGATAATGGTTGACAATGATGATGATGATGATGATGATGATGATAAGTGGCTCTAGTTATTATTGAATCGCGAAACTGAATTTAATATTTAGTGTTTCCCCATAATATATGCTGTTCGGTTGATTTGATCACCCAGTCTTATTTTAAATCGCAACAATCCTGGCTTTCAATAATATCGCTTCTTTGTAGTTTTATTTTGAACTTGAAGCCCCTGTTTTCTTTTTGATAGACTTATTGCATAACCATCATATGATTATTAATGTTCTAGAAAATAAAAGTAAAAACTTTATAGAAGCTTTCTAAATCTTTTTCACATTCAATTTTATAGGTCTCCGCCAGAATGACTGTTAATCACCAGGAGGCGTCATCATGTTTTCTGCCGGCCGAAATGTTGCATGAAGAACTTTTGCCACGTTCGGTAAGAAACCATTCTAGAGGAAGGGGGAGATTATTGAAGAAGGTCAGCATTGGTCAAGTGGAAATTCCTCGCCCAGGACCATCAACCAGATCAAACAAAAATGCTGTTGCGTTAAGTGAGGATGTTTCTAGTTTCAAGACTGAAGGAGACAAGTCAAGCTTTGCCGCTACTATGACTCAACAACCTCGTTTGGGCTCCACTAGTTGTGACGTTATGACAAGATCCTTCCTCCGTCCTGGAGCACAGAAGCCGAAAGGAAGGGCTAAATCATTGGGAAATACACAGAAGACACTATTAAGTCCAGGCAACTGCCTCACGACTCAAAAGATAAAACACGTTTCTTCAGATGTTTTTGAAAAGAACAAGCTAGAGGTAGCCGTGTCAAGTCATGCCGGTGCTATCACTGAACCTAATTTGACTTCCACCAGTTGTGACGCTATGGATAAATTTTTCTTCAGTCCTAGAGTATGTAAGGCAAGAGGAAGAGCTAAATCGATGGGAAAGACACAACGGACACTTACACGTCCAGGAGAGTGCCTTTGAAAATAACAGGTAAAATACTTCTCTTCAAATTCGAATTATGTCGTAAAGAAACTTAAGTATTATTCCAAATATTTCGCCTTCCAATGAGAAGTCTTTCTTTTGTTACGTTTTCACGCTGATATTTTAAAGAATATTTCGATTTTTTAGAGAAGACTTTCGCACTGAGTCTTGTTTTGCAAGTGAACTTTCAGTGGTCCGTTCCGAAAACGAAGCACATGAATGTTCCACGATACTTGTTTTCTTCAAGTACTTCAGTACCACAAAAATATTTTACATGCTTGTTTCCAACATAAAATAATGTAAAATAGGTGATGTAATTAATGTAAAAACATGTAACGTAATTAATGTAAAGACAGGTGATGCAATTAATGTAAAGACAGGTGATGTGTTTCCCAAACGTTTTACGCAAATCCGTTCTAGGGATCTTCGAAGGAATAAATAAGACATATCCATTAGAGATGGCGTAAAACATTCGTTCTTGGGAGTTCATTCATCATTCACGAAGAAGAGTCATTCACATGGCATACACTTCCGACCTGTTGTATCATTACACTCATGGAGCAAATACACTGGCGGAAAGTGAAATAAGAACACCAAGAAGCAGACGTCTGATACCAACGAAATTTATACAGCATAATAACGGAATACAGAGAATAACGTGATCAAAACATTATGGCAAAATACAGCTGTATTTGCTAGTAAACTGAAAAATAACATTTCCATGTAACATGGTTAGTACGAGGTTGAACCGCCATGAACTGCGTCACACTGTGCAATTCTGGCATGGAGTCTGTCGTACAGATGTTGGATGTAAGTTTGGGGTATTGAGTTCCAAGCATCCTCAAACTGGACGCGTAAATCGGGGATGGTCGTATCTGGCCGTGGAGACCGGATAAGTCGTTGTCCCATAAAATCCAACACGTGCTCAATGGGGGACAAATCCGGTGAACGTGCAGGCCATGGAAGTTGTCTCACACCCTGAAGTGCATGTTGCGTTGCACGTGCAGTTGTGCGGCCGTGCGTTATCTTGCTGGAAAACACCACGATGGACCGACCTTACAAATGGCACAACAACGGGCTGAATGATGTTGTTGATGTAGGAGGTGCTGTTTAACGTACCCGGTACAAGCACTAGTTGGGTACGGGAGTGATAGCTGATCGCTCCCCACACCAGGAGACCAGGTGTAGGCCCTGTGTGTCGCTGGCGGATGCAAGAAGGGTGGAAACGCTCCCCTGTGCGTCTGCGAACACGCATACGGCCATCGGACGCTCCCAAGCAGAATCTGCTTTCATTGCTGAACACGACAGATCGCCATTGCGTTCTCCAGTGCAGACGTTGGCAACACCACTGCAGCCTTTCCTGACGGTGGGCTGGAGTCAGAGGTACACATGCCAGAGGCACACGTGCGCGTAGTCTTGCATCCAGTAGACGGTTGCGGATTGTTCGCACAGTTACCTCAGGTGCAACAGCAGCTCGGATTTGCGTCGCAGTGGATGTTCTGCTTGACAACGCCGCTCTTCTTATGCGTCCATCGGTCCGCTCATGAGTCCGTCTGTGACTTCCGGTTCCACATCTTCTCGTGTGAGAATTTTCCTCGGACAATCTACACCACCATCGTACCACCACCGATACTTCCCGTCCAATTCGCTCCGCAATACGACGATACGACCACCCGGCCTCGCGGAGTCCAACTATACGACCTCCCTCAAAGTCCGATACCTGCTGAAATCGTACACGTCTTCCATGTCCAGGCATTGCAGCTTCTTCAGGGTCTTCGCACGTGTCCGTACGCCGACGACTGATTACATTCACTTCGCCGTACTCCCTAAATACCACCGACGATAATTTGCATAATATGCCGTGCTGTGGCGTAAGCGCTCACCGGTTGGTCCCGAAATTAACATCACACCTACGTAAACTGGACCCCATTAAGATATGTGAAATTCATGATCGTCCGCCAATTCCTTCTTGGTGTTCTTTTTTCACTTTCCGGCATTTGCTCTAAAGCACCTGTAAATGCAAAGAAGTAGGAAACGTAGTGTGAGCCACAGCAAATATTTCTCGTGATTTGTCAAAAATTCTAATGCATAGTTTTCCCACTAGGTAGTGCTAAAGAGAATTTTTATACATACACTATACTGACAAAAGTCACTGGACACCTAGAATAGAAACACAACATAGCATTTATTGACATACATTAGTACGGTGTCGGTCCGCCTTTGGTGTTCATGCGTGCCCTGACCCTTCGAGACATGCTTTCGACAAGGTTTTGGAACACACCGATAGGTATGCTCTTCCATTCAGTACATAATGCCGCCGCTAACTGCTGCTTAGTAGTAGGCCTTGGTTCCAAATTTCTTATGCGGAGCTCTAATTCATCCCATAGGTGTTCTATGGGATTAAGATCAGGGCTCTGTGCTGGCCAGTCCACACACGATGCGGAATTATCGTCAAGCCACGCCGTGACAGTCCTTACTTTATGGCTCGGTGCATTATCCTGCTGGTACCAACAAGGTTCTGTTCCATAGTATTGCCATAGAGTTGGTAGGGCATAATTGACCAGAATATCGAGGTAGACGTGTTGGTCAACAGGTTTGCCCACGATAACCAATGGGACAGGACCATACCACGAAAAACACCCCCATATGAGTACACTGCCAGCTCCAAACTTGACCGTAGGAACAGTGCACTGTGGTAAATAGCGTTCCCCCGGCTGCCGCCATACCCACACACGGCCATCAGACTGATGGCTTGTGTATCTGGATTCATCAGACCATAGAACCCGTTTCCATTGGTCTACGGTCTACGATAAATGTTCTTTACACCATGCTTAACGATGAGTAGCATTCCGAGTGGATATGAAAGGCTTATGAGTAGCCGCACGACCACGGTAACCCATGGAACGAAATTCTCTGAGAATGGTACGTGTACCGAGGTTCCAGCATTTTTACTCAACTGTACACTGAGGTCTTGTGCAGTACTCCGTCGATTAGGTGTAACGACTCTCCTGAGGTTTCGACGTCCTCTATAACTGATTTTCTTTGGTCTGCTGTTACGTTTTGATGCTTCAGTCACGCCTGGTTTCTTCCACTTATTCAGTATAACCAAAACAGTTCACTTGGGTATATTTAAACGCCTCTAGGTTTATCTTATGGACAACCCGCTAATATAACACCCAACAATCTTTCCTTTCTCAGAGTCAGTTCTCTCCTGCCGCCACATTTTCACTCAAGCATACAGTGCGATATGATCGCGGTCAGCTGCAGGCTTGTTTTCATACCGTTTGCAGCTGTACAGCGCATCTTAACAACGCAGCGGATCCGTTTATTTGCTTTTGAAGCGGTGTCCGGTGACTTTTGTCAATATAGTGTATGCCCAGAACGAAGGGATAGATTGTAAAGATTTTTCAGAGACATATGCAAGGCGAAACGCTAAGTCGACCTCCCCAGAAAACACTGCGTTACCTCCTTTGCAAATATGCAAATGACAACCTACGTCATCAAGCTGGAAGACACGTGACCTTGATGAACGTTGTTCTGAGCGGGGTGCAGCAATTGAAGCTTAAGTTATGCTAAAATTTTAGTTGCAAACGCTGTATTTTCAGCACGTCTTTTGTAAAAAAATCGTGCTTATGTTATCGGGTTGTCCGTCCGTCCGTCCGTCTCTACCCAAGCTATCTCTGCAACTATTAGTCCGATTTGAAAAATTCATTTTGCATTCGGAAGCTTGAAAAAATGCGAATGATGATCCTTCATTTCGTTTTTTTTTACGATGTACAATTTCGCCGCTAGAGGACGTAAACGCAGATGATGCCGAATTCAAAATTACGTTTTATTCCACATATTTACTACTAAACATCCAATTGAAAAAATTATTTAATTTTTCGATTCCATTTATGTCGAAGAGTATTTTAGATATAGTTTCTTTTTCAAATTACGCATAGATTTTCCGTTAGGGGGCGTAAAAGTAAACTACAGTTTTCCCGATAACTCTTCTTCTAAAACTCCGTTTTGAAATTTTTTTTTAGCGGATACATCTCCTGATGGAAAATCTTTTGCATATAATTTCGATTTTTAGTAAAGAATACTTTGGCCACCAGGGGGCGTTAGAATTAATTTTTGCTTCTGATGTATTTGCCATAACATCTGAGCTTCTAAAATATCGATTGAAAAATTCTTTCGTTGACTGATGCCACTCATATCGATAAACCTTTTCGGAATATTTTCTTCCTAAAATATTTCACAGTTTCTCCGCCAGGTGGCGTAGATGTATATCTTATTTTTGTCGATATCTCTACTTCTAGGAGTCCGATTTGAAAAAATCCTTCTTTGTTGGATAGGGTTATCCGTGTTACATGTGTTTCATATAATTTCAGAATTTTCAAGTAATTCGTAGACTTTCCGCTAGGGGGTAAAGGTAAATTGCGTTTCCCCCTATATCTCTGCTTCTAAATCTCCGATTTGCAAAATTCTTTCTGCACCGGATACAGTTCCTGATGGGAAATCATTTGCACATAATTTCTAATTTTTGTAAAAAATGGTTTGGCCACCAGATGGCGTAAGTCTTAATTTCCGCTTCTGATGTATTTGCAGCAAAGTATGAGCTTCTAAAATCTCTATTGAAAAAAAACGTCGTTTGTTGACCGATACTACTCATGTCGACAAACCTTTTAGGAACATTTTCTTCTTAGAATAATGCATGGTTTCTACGCCACGGGGTGTAGATGTATATCTTATTTTTGTCAATATCTCTACTTCTAGGAGTCCGATTTCAAAAAATTCCTGCTTTGTTGGATAGTGTTTCTGTGTGACATGTTTTTCCTATAAATTCAAAATTTTTAAGTAAATCATTGACTTTCCCCTAGGGCGCACAAAGGTAAATTGCGTTTTCTGCTCCTAAAACTCCGATTTGGAAAATTCTTCCTGTATCGCATACAAGACCTCATGGAAAATTATTTTTCACATAATTTCTAATGTTTGGTAAAGAATGGTTTGGCCACCAGGGGTCATAAGTGGTAATTTCTGCTTCTGATGTATTTGTAGCAAAATCTGGGCTCCTGAAAACTCGACTAAATTTTTTTTTCCTGGACCGATACCGCTCATACCGATAAACCTTCATGGTTTTCCCACCAGGGGACGTAAAGTCACATCTTATTTTTGTCGATAACCCTTTTTCTACCAGTTCGTAAGCTCACGATTCCGTTTACAGCAATATCCGAGGGATTAAAGACCCGATTGGAAAACTTCTTTCTTCCGTCAGATACTATTGTTTTCCAAACCGGTTCCATTGATTATAAATAGCTTTGATAAATTTAACTTGCGTCAGAACGGATTCAAAAGACGTGCTTGTTACACCCGAAAATTCGGTGTCATCTTTCTTTTTGTAGTTGTAAAGCGGTTTGATTATCTGTAATCAGTCAGGACTATGTTACGTCCGTTGCTCAGAGCATCTGTAGTCCTGTTAAAGCCGTTTCAACGCTGATTTAGAAACGGAAAGGAAAGCATGACATCACAGCTCATGAGTTTTTCAGTTACTTGTCATAATAAGGAGCCTTTGGAAACCAGATAAATGTATTTATAAGTACCTAGGTTAAAGTCCGTCGATGATGCCGGGGAAAATAAGATGAGTATTTTTTCAATAACCAGGTATTCTTTTTGTTTGTGATGTCCAAATGTGAAAGAATATTTCATGGGCATTACAACAATAAAAAAAAGTAGATCGATTGAGGCTGGAATTCGGCAATTAAAACAGGCAAGCGCTCTTTCCTTTGCGTCACCAAATTGAGGCAAACGCTCATACAAATGAAATTATATTGTTTGTGATTAAATCAGGTGTTTCCCTTCACATTTCGCGTGTAACTGTATACGGCGATGGGTGGATTAATAAAGGCGCAGAATTATGCAGTTTGAATATACAACTGACACACGAACTCGGTTCTAAAATATCACTTGAACCACGTTCCTCTATTCCTTTTATTAGCTGAATATTAATTAATTTGGGAACATTTGAAATTCCAGAGCAGAATAACGCCTAAGATCCAATCAAAAACTGCCGATGCTAGAAAAGACAGAGTAAAGCTCAACGAGCTAATATTGTCTTTACTCTTCTATATTTTTTATTGTTTATTGTTTCATCAAAGGCCTTCTTCAAAAAAAGTACTACGTACACAAGGCAATTGTGCACATTTTCCCATCGTCACGGGGCGATTTCTGGAAAAGGGTTCAGCTCTAAGATACACCTAGAGATAATTTTGTGCATAATGAATATGTGGCCCAAGTCCTCCTTTGTAGAAGACTCAGCCCTGGTGAAAGTTGAACACTAACAAAACATGGAGCCACTTAAAACTCACCACACCGCAATGATCTCTACTTAGTTTCTCCAGTTTCACTAGTTATCAATTGGACTATTTTATTTCTGCCGGTATGTTAAGTAAGAAACTTTAATTTGGCGGACAGCAGTTATCGGTAAATTAAAAATCAGGAAACTGAAACTAGAAAGAAATGTTTATTACTAAATTTGCTAATGGAATCAAAGCCATTAACCTTTTATGGATGATTTTCTTTTGTGTATGTGTGTGTGCACCACATGCACAGAAGTGTAAAAGCCATTCCTCCCGTTACTTTTGAGAAGATGCAAACAGTTGTTCATTTCGTTACTGCTGCTGACAGTTCTAAAAAGATTCGTAGATGCAAAAAACATGAGCGAGACTCAGACCAAGTGTATTATGAATTTTATCCTTAAATGTCTCATCATTTTTTTAGCACATCTTTTGTAAAAAAAAAATCGTGCTTATGTTGTCAGTTTGTCCGTACGCCTGTAGACACCATATCTCTATAACTATTAGTCCGATTCGAAAAGTTCTTTTTGCATTGGGAAGCATGAAATATGCGAATGATGATCCTTTATTTCGTTCATTTTTTTAAGATGTACAAACTGGTCGCTAGAGGGCGTAAATGCAGATGATGTCAAATTCAAAATACATTTTTATCCCATATATTTGCTTCTAAACAACCTATTGAAAAAATTATTTCATCTTTCCATTCCATTTATGTCCAAGAGTATTTTAGGTATAGTTACTTTTTCAAGTTACGCATACATTTTCCGCTGGGGGCGAAAATTTAATTACTTTTTCACCGATATCTCTTCTTCTAAAACTCCGATTTGAAATTTTTTTCTTCAGCGGATACAGCTCCTGATGGAAAATGTTTTCATATATTTCTAATTTTTGGTAAAGAATACTTTGGCCACCAGGGAGCGTAAGTGTTCATTTTTGCTTGTGATGTATTTTCCATAAAATCTGAGCTTCTAAAACCTCGATTTACAAAATTATTTCGTGGACAGATGCCACTCACGTTGATAAACCTTTTCGGAATATTTTCTTCTTAAAATATTGCATGGTTTGTCCACCAGGTGGCGTAAATGTAAATCTTATTTTTGCCAATATCTCTGCTTCTAATGGTCCGATTTAACAAATTCTTTCTTTATTGAATAGAGTTTCAGGTGCGACCTGTTTTTCATATAATTTCAAAATTTTCAAGTAATTCATAGACTTTCCGCTAAGGGGCGTAAAGGTAAATTGCGTTCTCCCCGATATCTCTTCTTCTAACACTCCCATTTCAAAAATTCTTTCTGTACCGGATACACCTCCTGATGGGAAATCCTTTCCATATAATTTCTAATTATGATAAAAAACGGTTTGGCCACCAGGGGGCGTAATTCTTGATTTTCCGCTTTTGATGTATTTGCAGCAAATTCTGAGCTTCTAAAATCTCTGATGAAAATAATTCGTTTGTGGACCAGTGCTACTCAGGTCGACAAACCTTTTAGGAATATTTTTTTAATACTGCATGGTTTCTACGCCAGGGGTAGATGTATGTCTTACTTTTGTCAATATCTCTACTTCTAGTAGTCCGATTTGAAAAATTTCTTATATTGTTGGATAGTGTTTGCGATGCGAAATGTTTTTCATATACACTAGCGGAAAGTGAAAAAAGAACAACAAGAAGGAGACGTCTGATACCAACGAAATTTATACAGCATAGTAACGGAATACAGAGGATAACGTGATCAAAACATTATGGCAAAATACAGCTGTATTGCTGGAAAACTGAAAAATAACATTTCCATGTAACATGGTTAGTACGAGGTTGAACCGCCATGAACTGCGTCACACTGTGCAATTCTGGCATGGAGTCTGTCGTACAGATGTTGGATGTAAGTTTGGGGTATTGAGTTCCAAGCATCCTCAACCTGGACGCGTAAATCGGGGATGGTCGTGGCTGGCCGTGGAGACCGAATAAGTCGTTTTCCCATAAAATCCCACACGTGCTCAATGGGGGACAAATCCGGTGAACGTGCAGGCCATGGAAGTTGTCTCACACCCTGAAGTGCATGTTGCGTTGCACGTGCCGTGCGTTGTGGTGCGTTATCTTGCCGAAAAACACCACGATGGACCGACCTTACAAATGGCACAACAACGGGCTGAATGATGTTGTTGATGTAGGAGGTGCTGTTTAACGTACCCGGTACAAACACTAGTTGCGTACGGGAGTGATAGGTGATCGCTCCCCACACCAGGAGACCAGGTGTAGTCACTGTGTGTCGCTGACGGATGCAAGAAGGGTGGAGACGCTCCCCTGTGCGTCTGCGAACACGCATATGGCCATCCGAGGCTCCCAAGCAGAATCTGCTTTCATTGCTGAACACGACAGATCGCCATTGCGTTCTCCAGTGGAGACGTTGGCGACACCACTGCAACCGTTCCTGACGGTGGGCTGGAGTCAGAGGTACACATGCCAGAGGCACGCGTGCACGTAGTCCTGCATCCAGTAGACGGTTGCGGATTGTTCGCACAGTCACCTCAGGTGCAACGGCAGCTCGGATTTGCGTCGCAGTGGATGTTCTGCTTGAAAACGCCACTCTTCGTATGCGTCGATCGGTCAGCTCATCAGTCCGTCTGTGACTCCCGGTTCCACATCTTCTCGTGTAGGAATGTTCCTCGGACCATCTACGCCACCATCGTACTACCACCGATACTTCCCGTCCAATTCGCTCCGTAATATGACGATACGGCCGCCCGGCCTCGCGGAGTCCGACTATACGACCTCCCTCAAAGTCCGATACCTGCTGAAATCGTACACGTCTTCCATGTCCAGGCATTGCAGCTTCTTCAGGGTCTTCGCACGTGTCCGTACGCCGACGACTGATTACATTCACTTCGCCGTACTCCCTAAATACCACCGACGATAATTTGAATATTATGCCGTGCTGTGGCGTAAGCGCTCACCGGTTGGTCCCGTAATTAACAGCACACCTACGTAAACTGGACCCCATTAAGATATGTAAATTTCATGATCGTCCGCCAATTCCTTATTGGTGTTCTTTTTTCATTTTCCGGCAGTGTATATTCGAAATTTTCAAGTAAATCATAGACTTTCCGCTAGGGGGCGCAAAGGTAAATTTCGTTTTCCCCGATATTTCTGCTTCTAAAACTCCAATTTGAAAAATTATTTGTGTAGCGTATATAGCTCTCTATCGGAAATTTTATATATAATTTCTAATTTTTGGTTAAAAATGGTTTGGCCACCAGGGGGCATAAGTGTTCATTTCAACTTCTGTGTAATTTGCAGCAAAATATGAGCTCCTGAAAACTCGACTGCTAATTGCTTTTCTTGGAGCGATAGCACTCACATCGAAAAACCTTTTGAAAATACTTTCTGCCTAAAATAATGCATAGTTTTCCCGCTAGGGGGTAGATGCATATCCTATATTTGTCCATATCTCTGCTTCGAAGAGTCCGATTTGAAAAATTCTTTTTTGCTGGAGAGCGTTTCCGCTGCGAAATGTTTCTCATATACACTCACTTCCAAAAGTTAAGCACGCAGAGGGAAAAGTTAATTTCCGGAAGCCAATCCGAATTGGAGAGGCTGCAATTCGCCGCAACGGTAGATGGAAGTATGCAAATGTGGTAGGTAACAGCGAATCACGGTGTCTTGCCGAGAAATATGCAAAACAGGTAGTCGTATAAGCAGCCAGCACTCTGAAGGGGTACAGGAGTTGCATGCAAGTGCTGCTACAAGGTGTTGAGAACTGTCGCTGGATTTGTTTTGAAGACAGACTTGATTTTATGGCTTCCAGAAGACGATTGGAAGATTCTGAGCACTGGCGTGCCGTCGAACGCATTGAAGCAGGACAGTCAATCACAGATGTTGCTGGTTTCTTCGGCGTGAATCATTCTGTCATTTCACGTTTATGGAAACAATTTCTAACCAGCTAAACAGTTGTCTGCAGACCTGTGGCCGGTCGCCCAAGGGCTTCGACCCCCGCGGAAGACCGATATATTGCTGTTGTAGCCAAGCGGAATCGAAGAGTGACGTCCACACGTGCGACATCTATGGTTACGGCGGCCATTGGTAAGACGATATCTGCCACTACTGTGCGTCGAAGGCTACACATGAAGGGATTGTACGCCCGGGTACCACGGGTTTGTGTTCCTCTATCCGTCCAATCCATAGAGGCACGATTAAAATGGTGTCGCCAACATGTCAATTGGACTGTGTCTGTTTGGCGCAAAGTTATGTTCACGGATGAGTTCAGATTTGCCCTGCAACCCGATGACAAGCGTGTATGGGTGCGGAGGGAAGAAGGCACACGCAATCGACCCCAGAACATCACCGAAGGTGGAAGCATCATGATCTGGGCAGGAATTTCTTTGGGATATCGCACCGACCTCCACAACTACAGATGGGGTTCTGTGACGGAGGTACGGTATCGGGATGAAGTCCTAGACCCCACGGTGCGATTGTACGTTGCAGCAGTTGGTCCTGCCTTCGTTTTAACGGACGGTAATGCGCGTCCCCATAGAGCTGCCATGGTCGACGACTACCTGGAGAGTGAGGGGATTGCGCGTATGGAGTGGCCGGCGTACTCGCCCGACCTTAATCCCATTGAAAATCTTTGGGATGCCCTCGGCCGTGCTGTGTGTTCACGTATCCCGCCCCCAACCACTCTCACAGCTCTAAAAACTGCTCTACAGGAGGAATGGCGATTACTGGACTCTGCGGTGGTTGATCACCTCATAAAAAGCATGGTCAGACGTTGTAAACTTTGTATGCAGATGAGGGGTGCTCACATGCCCTATTAATGTCGGGTTTTGTTGTTTGTTGTGACTTTATTACTCACTTTGTAAATGACTCCAATTTGACGTCATCTTATAATTTCCGAAAATTCAATATTATTTTCATCTCTGTCTGTATTTCTTTGTTTTGATTCATTAATAAACATATTTTCTACGTTCCTGCCACATTTCGTGTCAATCCAAGCAGTACTTCTCCATTTTTTCACATCTTACTGCTCCGTGCTTAACTTTTGGAAGTGAGTGTAAATTCAAATTTTTCTTAACGCCCAAGTTTGCAACCAGAGGGCGTAAGTTCATGATTCCGTTTGTAGCAATATCTGCGGTATTAAAAACCCGATTGAAAAGCTTCTTTCTTCCGTCAGATACTATTGTTTCCCATACCGGTTCCATTGAGTTTGAATAGCTTTGATAAATTTAATTTGCATAAGAACGGATTCAAAAGACATTACTCCCGAAAATTCGGTGTCATCTTTTTTGTTTGATGTTGAGCACGTATTTTAAAATATCAGAGTTGTTTGTAGTATCACTTTGCCCTTCCATTTAGAGACGGTATATGTACAATAAACCTTTCAGTCCCATTCCAAGAATTATGGTTTGCACAGGATATTTAAAATCTTTATGTTTGATTATTATAACGCAATTTTGCAGTCGGGCATAATTCCTTTTTTCTTTTTTGCTCTGTAGTTTCAAAAGTTAGTCAAGAAATTTGCTATAACCGGACTTGTGTGTATACACTGAGTGGCCACTTTATTATGATTATCCCCTCAGTACTTCTTTGGGCCACCTTTTGCCTTTAATATTGTGTCGATTCTTCGTCGCATGGACTCCACGAGATGTTGATAGGTGGTTTGTGGAATCTGAGGCCATGCTTGATGAATAGCACTTTCCAGGAGTGTGAGATCGCAGGGTTGTGGATCCAGCTGTCGGATGGCTTGTTCAACTTCCTCCCACAAATTCTCAATGGGGTTGAGATCTGAAGATTGTGAGGGGCCACCTAAGCAAAGTAAACTCACCGGCATGTTCCTGAAACCAATCCTCTACAATATGAGCATTATGGCAGGACGCATTATCTTGTTGAAAGTATCCATCGCCATTGGGATAAACCATCCAAATGACCGGATGCACTTGGTCCGCAACTACGTTTAGATATGATGTGCCAGTCAGACGTTGTTCAACATGAATTAAAGGGCCTTAAGCATGCCAGGAAAACATTCTTCAAACCATAACCTTGCCTCCACCAGTTTGAAGGGTTGTAGCAATGCATTTCGGGTCCATGCTTTCGTGCTGTTTCCGCCAAATTCTCACTCGGCCATCGGCATGGTGCAACTGAAAACGTGATTCATCGGACCGCATAATTTGTTAACAATTATCGACTGTCTAATTCTTGTGCTCCTGTGCGAACTGGAGACGTTTTCTCTTGTTAACTGCAAACAGCAAAGGTGTTCGAATGGGCCTTCGGCTGCCATATCCCATCCGATGCAGTATACATCGAGCAGTGCGGGCAGAGATCATTTGAGGGGATCCTTGATTAAGATGGTCTGTAATTTGCTGCACTGTTGCCCTTCTGTTGTCTGTTACCAGTCTGGACACTCTCCGTTCCAACCGAGCAGTCACTAGTCGATGACGACCACACGTTGCACGTAGAGACCCAGTTTTTTGGCTAACAGTCCAGTCTTTAAATACTTTAACAACAGCTGCTCTGAAATATTTCACAAATGCGGCAGCTTCGGTTATACTCTTTCCATGGCTCCGAGCTTCTACAATCATCCCACATTGAAAGTCCGTCAAATCGCATTTTTACCCATCTCGTCACCCAAAAATCACTTCTACTACTGTCGCAAGCACTAAGCTTTCCCTTTTTATACTAGCCTCTCCCTCTGGCGGCACAACAGCGTGCAGCCATAACTCATTTGCTTAAAACTGTCAGGTGGTCATAATAAAGTGGCCACTCAGTGTATAAATCATGATGTGGTTTTGCTTTTTACACTTTTACTGTGAAAAGTGATCTTAATGTTCACTTGGCACAATATCCTACTTTCTAAAACTTGATTTGAATGGTTACTTTTCAGTCCTGTTGCAGGACTGACAAAAAATTTTGCTTTAGCAAGGTTCTTGATCCTTTTCTGAAAAATATTTAACGCAATGTGGCGCAAAGTTGGACTTCTAGTTCGATGAAAGTTGGTCAACTGCAGCTTTTAAAAAATTAATTCTTTACCTATGATCTACTTATCAACATGGCCAACATAATCTAAATAACGTCTGCTATTGTAAGTGTGTTATTTTCTCGTTCGAAGAGTCACATGTTTCGCCTTTTGGAGAACATCAGGGCATCAAATCTCATTTGAGAAATTCCCTTTCCGTCCGATAATTGAAAGTGTGTCCACAATTTTCTATGCATTTACCAATTTTTCAATACAAAACATTCCGCTTGGTGGAAAAAAGTTAGATTTTTAGTGTTGTGATGTTTCTGGTTCTTAAAGGCAGGTTGGAATCTCCTTTCCACAGGGCAAGCTCCCAATGCAGTAAATATTTATTGAAGCTATGGTTCTTGATTCTCCAGATGCAGTCTTTACCTATTTACCTTTCAAAATACATCTGCGCTTCAAAAATCTACATCAGAAAATTATCTTTTTTTATCTGATACGATCGCAACCACGACTTTTGATACGAATAGCATCTTTTTTGAATTTTTGAATTAAAATTTTCCCGACGTGGGGCTCAAGTCTTCTTTGCTATACAATTACGCACTGTGTACTTCAGATAATAAAAAATGGACTTGGAGTATATTCTGCATATTTCTCTAAAGCTTTCGTTGAATGAAAGTTTTATTGAACTTCCAAATTCGGTGATATGCCACTTATTTTATAGGTCATAAGTGAGTGAAAATCATTATGAGAGCAATATTTAGAAAACAAATATAAATATTGAGTGCAATATTTCATTAATTATAGTGCAATATTTCATTAATTATAGTGCAATATTTCATTAATTATAATGCAATATTTAATTTTTTATCACGAATGCAATATTTCATTAATTGTGGTGCTCTAGGTTTTAATTATCTTACTGTGCATTTCACATATACACGCATATACTGTATATGTAATTATTGATATAAGTTATATTCATGAAATCTTCATTTTATTTTTCAGAAATTATGAAGAACTAAGGACGGAGATAATCAGAATTGCTGAAGGGAAAAGAAAGCGCGTGAAGATCTGCAGAGAAAAAAAAAGAAAAGAAACAGAATGGCAATCGCATCCACCAGAATTTACTGGAAGGAATTTAGATGTAGTTTAAATTCAGGCAAAAAATTTTAAGTTTGGTTACAACGTGCAATACGCTTGCAATTAGTGAAAAACTTAACTTCCTGAATTAGAAATTTAGTTAATTTAAACCTTAAAATTATTAAAAATAAAACCCCTTATGGGTTTCCTAGGCATTCGTTATGTTTGTATACAAACCCTGCCCTTAGTTTTCCAAATTTCTGCTTTCAGCTTTTTTTCTTTTTTTTTTCTGCTCATATGGATGTCACGATCCTTTTAACTTTGTTATTGTAAAAGCTGAGCAGATTTTTCTGTTGATTATGTTGGGATGAACTCAATGTTTTTTTCAAATTTTGAAGTTTGCTTTTCATTTCATTTTTAAGCTGTCAATTTGTTTCCTCACTTTGTCTGGTATTCCATGATTTATCCTGAAAATCTCCTAATCTTATGAGCTTAGCGATCAAAATTTTAATTCGCATCGAAGGCACGAAAGAGGCACAACATGGAGACAAATTGCAAAAAACATTGCGGCACAGCGATCGAATTTAGAGAACGAAAACAATCATGATATCAAAAATAGGGCAAATAATTTATAATTGTTAAACAGTGGGGTGGGCAGTGTAGATAGTATAAAGATAACGTACATCATGGCCAGATAGGGAATTAATTGAAACTAAGCAGGAGAATATATTTAATTGTTTAAGCTAAGTAAAGGTTGGCAGGTCAGATCGTAATGGCATATGTAATTGTTGACATATTGTAATTGCTTAGAAAAATTATTTCGAATCTTAAAAACACATTAAGACGTGCACAGTTCTTAATCTTGTTTTAAAGACAAACTTTTGTGAGAAAATATGCAAGAAATTCTATATATATCCCTCTTATTTTGATCCAGTCAAAACGTCCAGTTCCTTTTCTTTCACTTCAGTTCACAGAAGTTGAAAAGAAAATCATTACCCTAAATAGGATCAGAAGGGGACCAAGGGTGGATTAGGAATTGCGATAATAAACAAAAGATTCATGTGTAGAAGAAGGGAATTCAATTTTCTGAAAAAAAAATCATGGTACTTTTTCCAAATGCCCCACTTTGCACCCCAAATGCTCTCTTTCTGAGAATATTCTGATACCAACAAGAGATTGTATCCTTAAAAAAAAGAAATAATAGTAAATTTCATGAGTGATAAACAATTTATGTAATGAAAAAGATGTTTAGGCAAGGTCCGGTTTTGGTCTTCGTTCGATGACGAAGTATGCCTGTTTTGCTTGAAGAAATCCGTTGCATTAGAATTCAAGCATTCCAGTCTTTGAAATTCAAAGGCCAGAAGTTACTATAAATGTTTACGCGCATTAACTCCTTTTCTTTTCGTTTCCGTTTGTCTTGTGTTAAAATAAGAGAGAGATTTTCGAGCATGCGTACTCCTTACATAAGTGCTCGCACAGCCTTGGACACCTTCAAGTAAGGGCTATATTTGTGGGCATGTTATGTGTGCACAGTTTTAGGGTTATGCTCTGTGTCCCTTTCCTTACTCCCTTAACTTTTGTACAACGACCACTCCGAATTTCCTTTCGCACAATATTAGATAATTTTGTCACTGGTTGGTGCTGCGTCGCTGTGCCCCACGTTAAAACCGTTTGACGGTTTTAACGCGTGTAAATTGAGTGTCTGTTATATCTTCCTGGAATAGTGTGTACTGTGGGCGCATTAGATGTAGTGCGTAGTATTTTTTTGTCTTGCAGAAACGTAGTCTTTCTGTAGCATACTGGTTTTCTGTTTATACAGTTCCCATATTCAAACCAACAGGAAAATCTTCATGAACTTGAGTACACGTTAAACACCTTCCGTTACAACTTTTGGAAGTCAATATATGTCGTAATAAAAGTTTTAGATCATTACTATTATCTCAAAAACTTTAGAATGTTAATAGTTTAAACAAATTAATTTTAAGAACAGAATTATAAACTTTTTGTTTCAGTTCCTTTTCCCTCGAATGTTCTTGTAGTATTTATTTTGAGAATATATCTGCAATCGAAATGGTTGGCTGCCATCTTCTTCTCTTCGGAAGAAGTCCCGCTTTTTTTTAAACCTTCGTTTCCCCAATATAAGTTCAGGTTCATGAGGCACTAGAGAATTCATCCATCCCCTACTAGTTAGCCCTCCTTAAAATATGTTTATTGCGCTGTAGCTGCTGAGTGAGACAGAAAGTTAATTCGGCTTAGAGATTAATAACAATTAATGAGTTGCAAACGGTAAATACCTTGTTAAAAGGTTTTGGCTACCACTAGCCACCGTCAGCCGACGTGTTTTCCAAACGCAGAAAACATGGAGTGCCATCCTCCGAAAAAAAAAAAAGAAAAACGTGAAAAAAATATAAAAAAACGAAGAAAAAAAAATAAAAGAAAGAACGTGTGCCATATCCTGTTACTCTGTTCCTGTGAATTTTCGTATTTCTCATCTGCAACGGACAGAAGAAGATTCATCTCCTAGAAACCAGGAGTGGCAAGCCTTCCGGTGATGTGTGCCATCCCTTGTTGCTCTGTTTTTGCAAAAGACTCTTACAAAGGTCATCGCATACCAGCCTGTACTCTGCACGGTTCCCTGAAACGTTTCCTCAGTGAGCGGACACCTGAAACCTTGGTAGACGGCAAATCCCCGTACGAATTTCCTGATGGTAGCGAAAAGGGGCGCGTGACCTAAATGTCAGGTATGACTACCATTATTGGTCGGAATATTAAAACACAGACACATATGCGGAACATCTTTCACTAGAGCTCTGTAATTGTCAATGCATAAATGCGAACTTTTCGTTAACCTCTCCAAATGTTTTGGAAGGGGCCACTGCTGAAAGCAACAGTGCGTTGCAAATTAGCTGGATATTGTCTATCTTGCCTAAATATATGAAAACATTTATTGGCAAGAAGTTTCATGTTCCGACAAACACCACATTGCACCTATTATGTTTGATACGGAAGCCAGCGTTTTTTATTTCGACGTAAGCCCCTCAAATTGATTGCTTGATTTGATTTGTTTTTTCTTCCATAACATTTCAGTGGGATTGGCCAGTATCATAACGAATGCAGGTGTCTGTTACACGAAAAAAAATATCCGTTACCAAAAACAAAATCTGAGCATCCTCTAAAAGAAAAATATTCTCCTAAGGCTTTTCCATGTAGTATAAAATTTGCCTTGTTTAACTTGCACACCAATATAAAATGCATTTAGAAATTTAAATAGAGTTATAACTTATTTTAAGCTGCTATAAAAAAATTTTAATGTTTACTATGCGTTGATGAGAATCTAATAACCCTCATCAACGCATAGTAAACATTAATCTGAAATTTGCCAATCTGTTTCAAATTTCAGGCTCCTGAAAATACTCGTCTCTTTCCCTAGTAATAATTATGTTTGGCAGAAGATATGAAACTTCCTGTTGTTTTTATCTGCTTAGTTCTGTAATTGAAATGTTTTTGTGTTTCAGTTGACTTATATAAAAAAAATCACTGTGAGGTACAATTGTGACACAGGATTTTAATACTCCACTTCTTTCTGCTCACTAGCTACCTAAAGTCAGAACTCTTTTTTTAAAAGACCGAACTCATTTGTTAAAACTCTAATTTCAAAGTCAGAACTCGTTTGTTAAAAGACTAAACTCATTTGTTAAAACTCTAATTTCAAAGTGAGAACTCGTTTGTTAAAAGACTGAACTCATTTGTTAAAACTCTAATTTCAAAGTCAGAACTCGTTTGTTAAGAGACTGAACTCATTTGTTAAAACTCTAATTTCAAAGTCAGAACTCGTTTGTTAAAAGACAACTCATTTGTTAAAACTCCTATTTCAAAGTCAGAACTCGTTTGTTAAAAGACTGAACTCATTTGTTAAAACTCTAATTTCAAAGTCAGAACTCGTTTGTTAAAAGACTGAACTCATTTGTTAAAACTCTAATTTCAAAGTCAGAACTCGTTTGTTAAAAGACTGAACTCATTTGTTAAAACTCTAATTTCAAAGTCAGAACTCTTTTGTTGAAAGACAGAACACATTTGTTAAAACTCTAATTTCAAAGTCAGAACTCGTTTGTTAAAAGACTGAACTCATTTGTTAAAACTCTAATTTCAAAGTCAGAACTCGTTTGTCAAAAGACTGAACTCATTTGTTAAAACTCTAATTTCAAAGTCAGAACTCGTTTGCTGAAGATTGAACTCATTTGTTAAAACTCTAATTTCAAAGTCAGAACTCGTTTGTTAAAAGACTGAACTCATTTGTTAAAATTCTAATTTCAAAGTGAGAACTCGTTTGCTAAAACTCTAATTTCAAATTTGCAATAGATCTTTGCCTTCTGTGTCCTTAGGCCACTCCAAATTTTACGTCTCCTGGTGAAAATTAGGTTCGCTTTTCAACGTGGGCTTTGCTATCATCTTACTGTCAACATTTATAGCAATAAATTTGACTAAAATAAACAGTATTCTATTTAAACACATGTTCCCTGATTGCAGAGTTACTTAATTCTGCCCATGGGCGTTTCAAAGATCTGTGGAGGTGTACGAATCGCTGGGCTAAATCATCGGGTCTACTTCCACGGATTTCAGCAGCAAATTCCAAAGAGGCAGAATGGATGCTATTTAAATGCATATTTACTTACAGAGCTGAAAGCTATTTAGATGCTTATTTACGCATGAGAGGGTCTTTAAATGTGCTCCGATTAGTCGTGAAATTTTTCTGGCTCAAGGATGGAGAGAAAAGAAAGTTTGCTTGCATACGGTCCTGGAGTAAATCTCCCAATTTTGGTGTAGATGGTCCACTTTAAGTCACTAATGATGACACTGAACATTGACGACAGAGTTCGCTTTTACTTTGGAGTGTCTCGTGAAGTGGTCAGCATAGTCCATCCGTTAGCGGCTGTCCCGCTCTTGGAGGGAGACACACAAGACAGGGGTGGGGAGTAGATGTTGTTCCCTCAAAACAAAATTGCTTTCTTGGAGGGGGGAACACAACACAGGGGTGGGGAGTAGATGGTGGTCCCTCAAAACAAAATCCAAAATCGCTTTCTCCGGAGAACGCAGCAAGTCGCAATTTTTCTCAGCCGTCGGGAAAAAGGGTCCGCACATGCCGATAGACAAAACCGTTCTCTCTTGTACAGTCTGTTTTTCAGAGTTCACTGCATTTTCAGTCTCCCCATAAATTGTCTGCTTGGCCCTATTCTCTCTCCCTCCGAAGTACAGTATAACAGATGGACTATATTATACGTCTTTATATACTTTCGCGCATTCTTCCTTTATTTACAAGTGGCAGCCGTTTCTCAGGGTGATACAGAATATTAAAGCGTCGAACTCTTGCTGAGCCACCCAAAAGAAGGAACGCGTCCGCTGAAGGAGTCCTCTCCGTCTGTATTCCAGAGAAAGTACTGGGTTTAATTTAATGCTTTGACTTTTCCAAGAAATCCGTAAAACGCAATGTGTACGAGGTTACAAGTTAAACTAGCCAAATTCCGTACTACAAGAAGAAGCCTTAAAAGTAAATCCTCATTTTATTCCAAAGAAAACTCAGATTTTGTGCTGGGCAACGGAGACTATGTGGAACAGAAGTCCACGTGCATTCAGTCGGATAATAGTCACTCCCGCAGAACTTTTAGGGTAGAACAAATAAATCAATTGAAGTAATCAATTTGGAGGGCTCACATGAAACTTGAAAATGGGGATAAAAAATGCTGGCTTCCATATCAAAATAGCAGGTACCATGTCGTATTTGTCGGAACATAAATTTGTTTGGCAGTAAATGTTTGCATATATGAAGGCAAGCTATTTCTCTCTCTCTCTCTCTCTCTCTCTCTCTCTCTCTCTCTCTCTCTCTCTCTCTCTCTCTCTCTCTCTCTCTCTCTCTCTCTCTCTGTCTCTCTCTCTCTCTCTCTCTCTCTCTCTCTCTCTCTCTCTCTCTCTCTCTCTCTCTCTCTCTCTCTCTGTCTCTCTCTGTGTCTCTCTCTCTCTCTCTCTCTCTCTCTCTCTCTCTCTCTCTCTCTCTCTCTCTCTCTCTCTCTCCTTGACTCGGTCTCTTCATCTCTGCCTCTTCGGCCTTTTTCTTTCTTTCCGACTCTGTCTCTTCATCTCTCTCTCTCTCTGTGTCTCTCTCTCTCTCTCTCTCTCTCTCTCTCTCTCTCTCTCTCTCTCTCTCTCTCTCTCCTTGACTCGGTCTCTTCATCTCTGCCTCTTCGGCCTTTTTCTTTCTTTCCGACTCTGTCTCTTCATCTCTCTCTGTCTCTGTCTCTCCTTCTATCTGTTTCTCTCAGTCTCTCAGTATATGTCTCTTTTTGTATCTTATGTGTGTGTGTGTGTGTGTGTGTGTGTGTCTGTGTATATGTCTTATATCTCTATCCATATCTATGTGTCTCTCTCTTTCTCTACTCCATCTATATGTGTGTTTCTCTCTCTTTGTCTCTATGTATTTCACTCTTCTGCTGTATCTCTCTCTGTTTCCCTGTATGCATCTTTCTCTGTCTCCGTAGGTGCGTGTTTGTCACTTTCTCTGTACATGTGTGTATCTCACTGTCTCAGTTGTGTGTGTGTATGTGTGTGTCCAGCTAATGTGCAACGCCTTGTTGTGTTGAGCAATGGCCCCTTCCAAATATTTTGGAGAGGTTAACGAAAAGTTTGTATTTATGCATTGACAATTATTGAGCCAATGTGAAAGATATTCCCCACATGTGTCTGTGTTTAAATTGTATGATGGGAGTTGTCCCCGACATTTGAGTCACGTGCACACAGTAGCTACTGTCAGGAATTTCGTTTGGGGATTTGGCGTCCGTCATGGTTTTGTGCATCCGCTGATTGTGTTAATTGACCTCCCTAATACTACTGAGTACAGACAGGTGTGCGATGACCGATGTGGGAGTCTTTGAATAGTCTGGGGCCCAGAACACTACCGGAGACAGAAGATACAACCGGAAGGTTTATTATTCTGGGCAAGCTCCAGTTTAATTGCACCTGGCCGTTTGCAGAGGAGAAACGATACACTTCACAGAGAAGAAGTTTTGCGCTTCTCAAAAATGGCAGAAGTTCGAGTGGAAAGGACGCGTTATTGTGTCGAATTTAAGATCTGCAAACATGATAAACATACCTTTGAACTCATTAATTGCTGCCAACATGGTAATTATCTCCTTGAAATCATTTAATTGCAGCCAAATTGTTCTTTTTGAACGTGGTTGCTGTAAGTGTGATAATCATCTCTCTTTATTCATCAATTGTTGCAGAATGTTTTTTTTTTTTTACAGTACCGAATTACATTTCTGTTCCACTTAGCAGCCTCAGCGAGTAAATTAAGTAGGAGAAAATGACATTGAAACGCCCGGATCGTATATGAAATCATCGGTACTTCTTTGGAGCATTCAACTTGCAGAAACATTTACAGGATTTGTATTTTTATTTTCCTTTCTGTTGTTTAAGTTCTTAAACACTCCTAAAGATATAATCCCAGAAAAATCTTCTATTGCGGTATCTATCATTTGCTCTAGGTTTTGTTGAATATTATTAAATGATTTTTGTGTAAAATTTCGAACTTTCTCATTTAGCATCCTTCTTTTGCTGCGGGATAAGAGATTTGTAGAAATAGAGAGAACGGCAGCTGATATTTTTACCTACCAAGACCCCAGTGATTCTCTACTAAGTCCTCATTCCCTGAAAAGTGTGCGAGTTCATGTCAAATAACTCCCTTATTCGACCTGAATGCTATCTTTTCAAAGAAAAAAATAAACATTTGACCACTTTGGATGGTACGGTGATTCCCGTAAATGATATTTCAAATGTCGCTTCCTATTGGAGTAGTGAAAAACTACTAAAAATGGGGAATCAGCAAAGTGTTGATCCATTGCCTGGAGAATCGAAAGTGATGATTCTAATTTTGCAGCAAAGGCAATCTGAGGAGAAATACTTCCAACGCTTTCTAAGAGAAGAGTAGAAGCAAAATGAATGCTGAAATATTAAAACTGCTTCCTAAAATAAATTATATTGCTTATGAAATTAACTAAACGGGTAGGACTGTGCTTTCCATTACGACTGTGGTTTAGACTTCCAAAAATTGCAACGAAAGTTTTTAACGTGTTGAGAACCCCTGCCTGCAGCGTTCAGTAGGTTTGCGCGCAAAACCACACTGTAGCATGGGAAGTACCTTTGTTTTATGATGTTTCGTAACTTCCACTGTGTAATGATCGTTTTGTATCCCATCCGTGGAGTGTCGCTCGTTTAAGTATTATCTCCGGTGTTCGTGCTATTCCTCGGTTGTGTTGCATCGAGACCTTTTTGACTATTGCTTATGCATGTCTTCTCGAGTCTTTAAATAGCCTCGTGTGTAAACTCGATGAGACGTTGTTGGAAGGTATTTTATATACAACATCTGTGCGATAGCTTCCGTTCTGTCTTGTGTTCCTTGTGTCGTGCTATATTTACTAAAGCTTTGTTTTCTATGATGTGCATGCTGTGTCACGTGTTGTGCTTATAGGAGGGTTAATTTCTGTACTATGTCACTAATCGTAAACATGTATTTCTTGTATTGTTACCTGTTTGCGTGTCGTGCGCTCATAAGGAGAATACGTGGTGCCTATGTTCATATTGTGGATTCTGTTGGGTTTTGTAGTTAAGTTCTTATTTTTTCCTAGTTTTGTGTGGTTGTCCCTTCATGGTTTGTGGCTCTAGACTAGGAGTTTTGTCTTATCAATTACTCTTGTGTTCAGTATCGTGATGAGCATTGTATTTTCGCCTTAGTGGTTCTATGCTTAAGTATGAGATTCTGTGATTAGGTTTGCGCCCAGTGTGATTGATGTGCTTTGCTTTTTCTCCTGCGTTATGTGCATGACATGTGCGTAACACATTCCGTGTCAAAAGGTTGATGTGGGCTACGACTGTTGAATTTCCTACTTGCATTTTTTCGTGGAAGAGTTATGACTTGTCTAAATTTGCCGACTGGTTTATCAAGGGAGAATGCTGTATTTTCCCCTGTTTACGGCCGACAGGTGTTGATGATGTGCTCGTGACGTATTTCGTCCTGTTCTTCCGTATATACGTTTTGTCTCTTGCATTATCTTGCACCCTGTGTGTGATGTACTACACTTGTCTTGTACCTCCCACGGGGAAGTATTTTGTTTAAGCTTTGAATATTCAGTCAAAGTCACGCCTTAATGTTTTTGTCTGGAGTTTTCTCAGTGTGTACTTCTTCTCTGAGTTGTGTGTTTTGCGTTTATTATGTATTTCATCATGGTGGCTTCTGAAAAGTGTCTGTTAACACAAGAATGAGTCGCAATGCTATGGGTTTGTGTTGTGATACGTGCGAGTTTTCCACATAGGAATGGTTTTGTGTGCAATAGGCGTGTTGTACATTCATTTGGCCACTGAAGGGAATGCAAAGTCCCAAATAGACGGAAAGCGGGAAAAAAAGAGCGCGAATAACAAGTCCTATTATTTTAAAGAAGCGGAATGCATAGATACCGTGTGAGAAATCCACCAGGAACACGATTTACGGGAAAATACACAGAAATACATGAACGAGAAAAACATCTATACAAGAAACGGAAATGAATAGTTAAAAGAGTTAAGTAACTACGTCGTTATCTTGGCGAAGACATAGGGAAGGTAATTGAATTATCCTTGATTCCGTTATGTTCATGGAAATTATTTATATTAAAAAGGTAAGCATTACGCATGCAACTCGCAAAGAAAATTATTCTTGGTATTCAAATTAATTTATTTCAACGAAATGCTCAATGTTCCTTAAACTATGCTTGGAACCAGTTAGGGTTTTATTGCTGAAAAAAAGTTCATAATACTTTTTACTCAACTTTTTCAAAAGAAATTTGAAATGTAGAAAACCGTGAGCGTTATTTTCTTATGTTTCACATGAAAACGAGTGAGAAATGGTGTATATCCATTTTCTATAGGGAAACGTACCATGATTTTTTTCCAAGATTTGAATAATTTCGGAAACTAGGAGTTCCATACGATAAAATTGGGAACGAAGAATGAGCTTTCAGTTAATTCATATTAATATTACCCTGAAATTACATGAAAACTTGTATATCCTACTGAGGGAGCAGTAGCTTGATATTTATCGAAAGAGACATGCCGTTAGCTGTGAGAGGAGTTTTATGCAAGTTTCTGAACACTTTTTGGCATAAGAAACGAATGCGTTTTTCCCTTGCCTCCAGTTTTTTTTTAAATAATGAATTATACTGAGTAACACTGAAATCCCCTGCTCGGTTTTCTCGTATTCGATTTGAAAAATTGATAACCCACAAATTTCAGATAACAAGATTCGAAATAGTGACCATTCGTTTCTCTAATGTGTTTGTTTCCTTGTGCGTATATCTAATATTTCCTCTCTTAATTTTTCCTCTCTTATTCTTCCCATGCTGCTACGAAGACACAGATAAGGTGTCTGACCTGACTAATTAACAGAAAAGCATTTTTTTTTCATTTCTAAAATAAATAGATGCCTCTGCTCCAAAGCAAATGATGCTTCATGAATAAGGAATGCCTAGTTTTATTTTTAATAAAAGAATCCTAATATATTTTTTAACTTAATTTTATCAGGGAATAACATTATGCAGATATTACACTCTCCGAAATGAATCAGGAAATCCTAAAACCGGAACTTAACATATTTTTACTCTGCAGTTCTTGATATGTAAAAGAGAAGGTCCGAATCAAAAAAAAAAAACTTCGGAATGTTGCATGCATTCAATTTAAACCATGAAACTGGATTACGATAACAGTGAGTTTAGTGATTAACTTATGCTTTTTAGGAAGGCAGTTTTACATCTTTCTATCTTAACAAGTGCGCGTATTTGTTATATTTATTAGCATTTATATTTAGTTCTTGATTTATATATAAATGCTTAATTGATTATATTAATTTTGTGCGCATTTTAGTGCTAAGAGTTTTTCTTCATTAGCTGCTCTCTTTTGGAGCCTTTTGAATTGTATTACTCATTGCTCTCTTTTGGAGCCTTTAGAATTTTATTACTCGTTGCTCTCTTTTGGAGCCTTTTGAATTTTATTACTCGTTGCTCTCTTTTGGAGCCCTTTTTTGCGTATTTTATTATTCGCTACAAGCGTTCTTTTGCTTGTTTATATTATCAGTTGTTATATTTTTACAATGCGCATATGATTTGCTATGTATTGAGATAATATTTGTTATGTATTTACATATTTTTTCGCGCACATTTTATTGTGTATTGCATACCATCTTCTCAGATTTTCTGATGCTCATCTTCTCAGATGCTCTCATTCAATGGGATATTAATCATCATGGTCGTAAATTGACATGCATGCAAAAGGATGCGATTACATCAATGGCTTTCTTTTCAAATGCAGTATCTTTCACAAACTTTTTTGATTTGTGACATTACAATGATTGAGAATTATGACGATGACAAAATAAAAAAAAATCCAAAAATGTGTTGTCTGTTTCTATTAACGGTTTCTCATCTTTATTTTATAGAAAGCAATATTTGTGTGAACAATCTTTTAAGTTTTCATGAATGCAAAAATACGATATTTCGCTTAGTTAACGTCTAACTATAACTCGAAACAACTAGAACTTGACATTCATGGTGGGCTAACATCTCTATTCTGAAAAAACAAGTTGAAAATTGGCCTATGATGTACACTTTGTGAGGCAATTACTTTTTTATTTATGAACAAGCTCTAAAATAATTTAAAGTTAAACTTTCGTGCAAAAAGGAATATTTTTATTCAGACCAAAAAGTCCTATCAATACAATGAATATTACGAAAAAAATTTTGCCTTTGTCAACCAAGAGAAATTCAGTTGTTTTCAATTCGCATTCATAAAAGATTCGACCCCCTTAGCCCATACAGAAGTTAAAAATGCAACTTAGCAGGAATGGGGGTTAATTTTTAAAAAAGCAGCAACTGGGCCACTAAATAGAAGTTGGATGCGAAGGAAAAGTCGACTTTATAAAATGTAATACTTCCCTCCGTGAAAAAAGCAGAGCGATTTATTAATACCGCAAGTATAAGATAACGTATATAAAATTATTTCTTCGGGTACAAAAAAATACACTGAAGTGCCAGAAAAACTGGTACACCAGTCTAATTCTTGGTAGGTCCCCCACGGGAGCGCAGGACTGCAGAAATACGACGGGACATGGACACCACTAGCTTCTGGAAATATGCTGTAGACAATGCACACCATACTTCCTGCAGAACATTCCACAATTCGGGTGTATTCCAAGGTCTTGGATTCCTGTATTCGATAGCGCGTTGCATGGCATCCTAAATGTGTTCTATCCCGTTCAGACCTGGGGACTTGGGTGGAAATGGCAACACCCCAAACTCAGATGAATGCTCCTCTAACCATAATGTGGCGTCCTGACACTTGTGTGGAGGTGCATTGTCCTTTTGGAACAGGCACAACCAATCAGCATGAATGCAGGACATGTACGGGTGTACCTTGTCAGAAAGAATGCGCACATAGCGTTGGCCGGTCACAGACGTTTGTAGTCGTGCCAGGGGTCCTAGTGAAGTTCAGATAAACACACCTCATACCATTACGGACCCCCACCAGCCGGTACAGTTCCCTGTTGACAAGGGGGGGGGGTCTATGACTTCATGGGGTTTGCGCCACACGCGAATCCTTCCATCTGTCCGATACAGTTGGAAACGCGACTCGTCAGACCAGGCTACTTGTTTCCAGTCATCAAGTGTCCAGTGGTGGTGTTGCCGTGCCCAAACGATGCGCATAGCTCTGTGTCGTTACACCCATCAAGGGACCTCGAGTTGGGCGTCGGCTCTCAAAGCCCATATCGTGCAGGGTACGTTGCACAGTCCGGACGCTAATTCTTGTTGAAGCTCCAGCATTGAATTCCGATGATACCCGCGAGAGTGTCGCATGACACGATTCTTGACAGCCGACGATGGTCACGTTCACCCAATGTCTCTTTACGGCCACACTGGTATCGTAGGTTGGAGGTTTTACCGGAATTCTTGTAGTCACGGTACACACTTGCAATGGTCGTCCGTGAAAATCCGAGCTTCGTTTCTACCTCCGAAATACTATGGCCCATCTCACGAGCGCCAACTATGACACCGCGTTGAAAATCGCTTAAATCGTTATTACTTGTCATTCTCATGCCGAAAACAGCTCTGACATCTGGCAAGGATGTCTATTGCTTTATATACGCACTGGCGAATTCAACCGATTACGCGCATAAGTGACATTGCTATGCATTTTGCATAAGCTTGGCTGTACCAGTTTTTCTGCCACTTCAGTGTAAATACACTTGGTGCCTAAAAATCACCTTGTCGAAAAACCGGCGGTGCAGAGCAATTTTCCAGTCATGAAATCGGTACTGTCCACGGATAAAAATTAGATGTGTGACTGGTTTCTTCGAAGGTGCGATATCCCTGGTGGTTTAATCAAGGAGAAAATCACCCACATTGCTTGTTTAAGAGGAATCGCTGTGGCGCGACGACAATCTGTCAGGAACGAGATCGCCGTCGTCTGAGAAGGCTTGTACATACAAACAGAACATTATGTGCGTAACATTTGACCGAGGCATTCAGTGAAGGCGGTTTTCAACCTATATCTCAGAGAACTATTCGCAAGCAATTGAAGAGGATTAATATTGGCAGTGGTATGCCATAAGGAAACTTTAGATTCACGTTCCTGGAAGGAAATGTGTCTTTTTTAAAGACACGTTCCTTCCAGGAACGTTGTTGGCGCTGTAGCGTAAATTCGAACGCACTCGACTAGTTATCGAGAGTTCTGGGGTTCGATCCCAGCAGTGCCGGAATACAATTTTTCAGTCGCTATGCGTTGTTTAAAAAATAACGTGGAAAGAGTGATGACATCGTCCATTTACATTGTCTCCACGTATTTCATATATATTAACCATTTCTATCGCCCTTTGAATTTATCAGCTACAATTAAAATAGCTGTTGCGTTAAATGCCACCAGATGACGACATCTCAGTTGCTGAGACCATCAATACGTATTCGTGTAGTCGGATGCTGACTGATAAACCACGCATGGCGCTGAGAATTGTTGGCGCTGTAGCGTAAATTCGAACGCACTCGACTAGTTATCGAGAGTTCTGGGGTTCGATCCCAGCAGTGCCGGAATACAATTTTTCAGTCGCTATGCGTTGTTTAAAAAATAACGTGGAAAGAGTGATGACATCGTCCATTTAATTTGTGTCAGAACGGATGCAAAAGACGTGCTTATTACACCCGAAAATTCGGTGTTATCTTTCTTGTTGAAATTATGTTTCAGCTGAAATGGCGTATTCTTCTTTCGGTGTGGTCTAAATTTTTCATTAATTGAACAAAACGTGCTCCGTTCAGTCCCAGTGATATGAACTACACGCACAACAGAAACTAAAGAAATGAAAGAAAGTGGGTACTTTGTATTTGACCTATTGAAATAACACTTGTTTGCGAAATCGTAGAAAAAAGAAGCAAAGTGTAAGAAACGAAATATCTCATAAAGAAATCTTGAATGGCTGTCTCTTGTTTGCTGAGATTTCATCAAACACTTTGCCCATGACATCATCCAGAGCAACAGAAATCATCAGGAACTTTATTCGAAACGTTGGTCCCGCGGAATGGGAAAGCGAACTGTCAAAAGCAAGCATTGCCAAAGCGTTTTCCACCGCTTTGGGTTTGGAAATCAAAGATGACTTTAAACCACTGCTGAGCCGTTTAGTATAAGCTGTGACTTATCGAAGTTAAAGAAATACCGCCCTTTTGATTTTTGATTTTTTCTTGTGGATTTACCGACCTTCGTGAGCAACTCAATGAGTTATAAAGCAGTCGCCTGTCCCTAATTCAGGGCCACTGGTTTCAGGGAAGGGACAGAGCCAGTGTCGTAAGGCCAATACAACATCCATGCATCATCTTGATTGGAACCCGGACTCCACTCAGACGAATGAACAGAAAGCATCGCTTAGACCACTGCGCCGTCGAATGGACTGCTTGTAGACTGCCCTTTTTAGTTGTCAAGTTGTCATAAATTACATCTTTAACTTCAACAGCTGTTCGACAATTTACTCGAAGATTTTTCCCACACAGAAAAGTGTATTTGGAATTAAGAAAAGCCCATTACGAATTAACATCGTTAAAGCATCTCTCCCACTTTAGTCGCCATATATCAGAGGTACATTTAAATGTTCATCATGTGCTGAGTTATTGATTATGCATACTTGTTTCATATAATGATAAAGCCGAAATACATTTCAAAATAAAGTTTGTCATAACGCACAGGATTTAAAGATCCATCGTCTTCCATTCGCGCTTGAGATTTCGCAAAACCTTACTTAATTTCAGATAGCTTCATGGCACTTTTTAAGTTCATTTACCTTTTACTTTCCTCGTGGTGGTATAGAAACTTTTGATAAAGTGATATTATGGTACAAATAAGTAAGGCTGTTTGTATGACCGACACTCTCACTAACGGTTACTTCAGCAGACTGAATCACTAATAAAGACAATCTCAATCACAAGACGTTGCAACATTTTTACAAGAACTTTTATTCGAAAATGAACTTGAAATCTCAGTTAGTTCTTTGAATTCAGTGTTCATATTAATGCATTGCAATACATGAAGACTACTGAGTATGGCCGAAGCCATCATCCCTTACGGCTGTGCAGGTACAGGTGAAAATGCAATCGCAAATTGAATTGCAGTTTCTATTCTACAGTAAATTGCTGATTTTTTCGCAGTTAAAAAAACTAGGTTCGTTGATTTACTGAGAATATCGATAACCTCATATGAATTCATAAGAGTATCAACTCATAGTTATGGCGATGAGCGAATAAAAGGTGAAAGAAAATATTTGTTTTCCGATGTACTGTCATTAAAGTGATATTCGAAGGGTATATTTGTTGCCGATAGAATTAATAATGGCATCGGTAAAATTGCTTTTCTCTTATTTGTTTCTCCCGAAAAGTGAACGTTTCTTGTGTTGTACATTTACGTCATTAAGAGCTGAAATAATATCGGAAGAAATGTCTTATCTCAAGTAAACACCTTAGGATATTTCGCTATTGAGTTAGCGTGCCGAATTGCGCGTCTCTCCGTATACGACAAATTAGACGTGCCACCATTCGCCACAATAACGCGGTAATGCCTTTTTTTTCTGACTAGAGGTTTAACGACCACGGTGAGAAACTCAATGGGCTATAAGCAATAGCCCTCCCTAATTTAGGGCCACTGACTCCAGGGAAGGAAGGAAGCCAGTGCTATAAGGCAAACACAACGTCGATGCTTCACCGGGATTCGAACCCGAACCCTTCTCGGACGAACGGACATAAGAAGAACGCTTACCCCACTGCGCCACCAGGACAGTAACCCTGAGATATAAGAGCTTTCTTGAGCTGTTGACATTTCTTATTTCCTCTCCCATTTCAACAGATCTACCTTAGTTTTGGGGAAATAATTTAGAACAAAGTAATCTGCTGCAAACAGTGTTATACCATCATTATCACCACTAACCATTTTTAGTTTTTCCATTTACACCATCATTATCACCACTAACCGTTTTTAGTTTTTTTCCATTTCGGGAGACTTTCGTCTCACAAAATGTCTTCAGCTATTTTTTTATGATAAATTTGCTTCCAAGTCACTCCGGCATACTTTCTTATTTCATCCAAACATCTTCCACGTTCTCTTCTTCAAGTTCTTTTCCCGTCACTTGATATTCAATCCCGTATTTCAATTGTCCAACACTAGTCAGTCCTACCAACATGCGAAACAGTGTTGATCCTGAAATTTTTCAGTACGACACTGGGGTTCAAGGCACAACCGCCCTGTCATTTTTGTGCCAGTTTTTATTTTGTGCTAAAGCAACCGTTCTGAGCAAATATAAACAAAACAATCCCCTCAAGAGCAAATTTTGAAAAAGTTGAATGTTTTTCTGGTATATAGTGTACGCAATATTTATTCGGTTACAAAGTTTGGTTTGTATTGAGCTCTCTAGGCGACTGTCTCAGACGTTGAAATGATATATACAAATACAACAAGTAACAAATACACATTTACTCATTATTGCAAACAGTTCTACGCTGGTGTCCGAAATTAATGTCCGGGGGCAATAGTGTGAAAACAATATAAAGCCCTCAATGAAATGTTACGATGTTCACAGGACATATGCAAAACAACACGGGAAACCAATGTCCGCAGTGAAGTTTGCATATCAGTGAACAAAACGCTGTCCGATATGAAATTGAGTTGCACACTTAAGGCTCTACGAGACCCGCCATCTTGTATTGCTGCCTTCTCTTATTAACCAACGGGCAAGCGTATTTCACAAATTGCTCGGCAATTTTGCACATTTTGGAACACCGTTTGTGGCTAACGCAAGATATATTATAAATAAAGAGTTCCCTGGTTTCAGATTTTCATTTTGGACCCTTTAAGTATTTTTTAGTAATTAATAAAACTATGGAAGACGCCTTGGTACGACTTTCGCTGCAGATAAAAAATGAAGGGAAAGTTCAATAAAAATTCTTAAACCAGAAAACTCTTTATTTATCATATATCTTGCGTTAGCCACAAACGGTGTTCCAAAGTGTGCAAAATTGCCCGAGCAATTTGTGGAATACGCTTGCCCGTTGATTAATAAGAGACGGCAGCAATACAAGATGGCGGTTCTCGTAGAGCCTTAAGGGCAATGAGAAATGGCAGTGGCATTTCTCATTGACAGCGCGCATAAGAAGCGCGCTGTCAGGCCAGTTCCAAGCCTATGTCGTAAGGAACTTGAAGTGCCCCCCTAAGTGGTTTCATGGTTTTGCGAGCGACCCAACAGCGCCGGTGGGGTGTCTGGGAGGTTATTCCGGTGTTTTCCAAGCAGTCTGAACACCTCGTGAGGAACTTTATGTCGATTAATGGCATAGCGTCATCTTTATGTCGTCTAACCACACACTCGCACAGTGTCACAGATTACTGCCGCCCCTGGGACTATTATGCCACCAGATCCATGATTTATGTCCAGCTAAACGTATCTCACAGATGATTGCTCTTCAACTGGTGCAGGCGATATCTTTTATCGGAGACCACAGGAGTGGGCCTGTGTTCTTCTTACACGCGTGTAGTGATTCAGACTACAAAAGTATTCTCGTCCGAATTTCAGCAGGAGGGATCAAAGAACCCGTAATGATCCGGAAAACGTCAGCAAGACGAGAATTTTTTGGATGCGACACTCCTCGCGCGTGTGTGGCATTATGTTCAAATGACGCGCGTGGGGTGGCATCTTGTTCAAATGACGTGCCTGGGGTGGCATGTTCAAATGACGCGCGTGGGGTGGCATCATGTTCAAATGACGCACATCTCTCTACCTGTTCTCACGCGACAATGCATTAGGATTCAGAAACGAGTGTGTCAAATAAGGGCAACTCCTCAAAAACAGAATAAATCAGGAATTGATCTAATGCATTACAGTTCGGAAACGAGTATGTCAAATGTTTGTCACATAATGGCAACTCCTGGAGATCGAAAGCGGAATAAATCAGATACAAAGATAGTGCATTAGGGTTCATAAATGAGTGTCTCCTAATGGCAACTCCTGGAAAACAAAATAAATCAGATACTGAAACAAAGCATCACAGTTCAGAAATGTGTCATATAAGAACAAGTCCTCGAAAGGGAATAAATCAGATTCTGAACCAAAGCATTAAGATTCAGAAACGAATGTGTAACATAAGGACATATCGAAAACGGAATAAATCAAATACTGAGTCAGTGTATTAGGGTTCAGAAATAAGATGTCTCATAATGACAAATTCTGGAAAACAAAATAAATCAGATACTAAGCCAATGTATTAAGGTTCAGAAACGAGTGTATCACATCAGAATAACTCCTCGAAAATAGAATAAATTAAATACCGAACCCATGCATTAGGGTTCAGAAACGAGTGTGCTAGATAAAGACAGCTCCTCGAAAATGGAATTAATCAGATACTGAACCAAAACATCAGGGTTCAGAAACAAGTGTGTCACATAAGAGTAGTATATAGGGGGTACTATGGCACACCCCAAAATCACATAAAAACCTCAAAATCAGGCATTTTTTGATTTTTCAGACCTCAATAATCACGAACATTTTAAGGCTTTTTATGATCAAAATCACCATATTTTCATTAAAAAGCATTGATTTTTGGGCATAAAATAGTCAAAAACATCAGATTTTTGAAAATTGAAGTTTTTACTCTGTTTTTTCATAAAAACAGACATCATAAAAACACGCATTTTTGATGATATTTGACGACTTTTTTGAACAATTGCAATCATTTTGAGCTTTGAATAGCTTTGAAAGTGATGAAATGATGGATTTAGTGATCAATAGAAAAGTTGTAAAACAAACTACTTTGCAAAGTCCTTTTTAAAAATGCATTAAAAAAAGGGGTACCCAAAATGGATACCCCTTATAGGAAGATTAAAAATTTAGGAAGATTAAACAAATTCAAGATTTAATTAAAAATATTACAAAGATTTAAACGAATTCAATAATATAAGGTTTTGTTATGTAGTACTTCGTTTCTCTTTAAAGATATGTCCTATTTTATTTTCTGTTTCGGTAATTCTTCTTTTGAACCTCTCTCGATCAACTGCATATGTTTCCCATATACCTTTTCATTTCCTACATATATGACAACAACATTAGGATCGAAGTGAACTTTCATTTTAATAGAATTCGTTTTTTTAAGTTTTTACTAATTCATAATCATAATATAGATCATCAATTTTACCTCTGAATCTGAATATATAATTACCTTTATTAATTTTTTTAATTGCACTGTCAGATAGTTTTCCGTGACATTTTCTAAGATAATATTCTCTTTCTTCATCATTGACTTCTATTTTTGCAATAGTTGCATCTCCGAATTTCGTTTGGATTTTTTTCAGTGACATCAATTTATAATCTCCAGGATTCAAATCTTTTAATTTCTGTGTTTCTGTAAATAATCTGATGCTATTGAACTCATCCATTTATAAGATTTTATTTTTTAAAGGCTTTTGAATACATGTGATGAGAACTGTAAATTACAATAACTTACAAACTCATTTAAAATTTCTAATCCTTTGTTTTTAATTTCCTCGTTTTTTTCTTTTTTTCAATTATTCTTTTTATCTTTTTTAAATATTTATAAACTATAGTTAGAATATCTGAAAACTTGTAATTATCTCTATACATATGAATCAAGTCATCACAAAAATGAGCGAATTGAGATATTTCGTTACTATATTTTTTATCTGAAGAACAGTATAGAGCTCTAAGGTCACCCATTAAATCCATTTATAAGTTTTCATTTTTTGAAATATAATTCTTATAATACATACATCTATACATAGAGCATCCGGGGCCTAAAACTCTTGGACATTTAGGTATATCTAAATCAACAGATGGAATATCTTCAAGCATCTCTTTTTCCATTACTCCTCCTTTATATGCAAATGTACCACCATAAATATGGTACAGGTTTTTAATATAGTTCTTTACCTCACAATTATTAATCCATAGTTCTTTGCTATTTGGATATCTTTTAAATCTCAGTCCATGCACATCTAAAACACACTTACGTACGATATTCAATTCTTGTTCATCTAATTTGCAGTCAGGTGTGAACACTGATATTGTTTCACCAATATTCAGTTTTGAGTGTACCCAACTTATCTCTCTTGCTATCTTACGATTTGGGAGCACAAATCCTTGAATATTTATAATCACAATTATATCATTCATTGTTTATATTTACTCACTTTTTTAAATACATATCCAAAAGGTACAGTATTCAAATCATCTAGAATTCTTCTTTTATCAAATCCAAACATGTATTTCTTGTTCAGTGTATCTACAGCTATATTTCTATCTTTTTGTATCTTAAACTGATTATTTGATATTTCTAAGTAATCTGTTTCACCTGTTATTACTTTCATTCTATCATTGAAATTCAAAATATTTTCATTCTCATAGCTCATTTTAAATCCTTTAACTTTACCTTTTACAGTTCCATCATTTAGTATGTATCCATAGTCTTTTGGTGCACCAGCTATCCAGGATTTCATATATTTGTCCTCTCCCAATTCATCTGTCCATTCTCCTAACATGCATCCTGTTTTGATTTTATTAGTTCCATCATCTATATACACAACACTATCTGTGTCTTTATAAATCACTTTTTCACGTAATTTATCAAGCATTTTATATAATCTAATTCTAGCAGAACTAGTGGTGAAAGCTGCTATATAAACGTTAGTATTGAAGTTATTTTTAACATATTCATCTTTCATTTTATAAGTCATTTCTACACAGTCATCATTCATAAATATCATATTTAATTCTTTGAGATTATCATCTAATATAATTTTATAAAATTCATCTAAATCCATTACGTATTTAGTCTGTTTCATATTTTTTCTCTGTCCAAACTTACCCCATAATGAGTTCAAACATATCTTACTTATAAATCTCATTCCTGGATTTTTTTCTATTTTTTCTAATTTTATATCTAATTTCTTGTAAACTGTCTTCTTACATTCTTTTTCACTTTTAAAGTTTTCAGACCATTTATCATCTGTTTCTAATTTGATTTTCAAAAACATTTTAACGTAATCTCTAAATAGTTCATCAGTTTTATTTTCAAAATTCCAAACCTCATATATTCTTAAAATTTTATATCTTTTTTTAATTGCTAAATTCATTTCATCAGTAGTCCATGTACTAGTGAAACATCTTTCGTCTCTTTTATGATTACACTCCTTATTTCTAATTTCAAAGCATTCTTTACATTTCTTTTTATCTACAACAGTTTTAAAGTGATTACATTTGATAGTTTTAGAACATGATTTACAAAGAGCAAACATCAATTTTTCATCTTTAATTGGCAACACTGGATGATATAAATTTCTAGGTGGTAAGACCTTACATTTGATGAAACCATACCATTCTTTATCAAATTTTTCAGGATTAAATATCTTAACAGGATGACCAATTGGATAATTATCAAAGTAATTTACAGTTGGATACAGTGAACATACATCAATATATCTACCTTTTTCATTATTTTTAAATTCATATTTCAATTTAGTAGGCTCACACCTACCCCCATAAAATGCATCTCTAGGATTTAAAGGTTCCACAAAATCTCTATTCCATTCATTTTTTATATATTTTTTAATTTCTTTATTATTATTAAAATCACATTCCCATATAACAATTAATTCATATCCAGCTTTTAAAATCTTCTTTTGAATCCTCTTAGTTCTTTTATATAAGTCTTTCATACATATCTGATTCTGTTCATTTATAGTTGATTCTCTATAACATCTATTACATCCATGCCAGTGACATCCATGAAATTGAAACACTGTGTTTTCATAAAATCCATCTACTTTATAAATTTTCTTACCTAATTTTAATTTTTTCTCTCCACCATTTAATGCATGTTGAATATTGATATTATTCTTTTTAGACAGATAATCTAACCAAGCAATTGATTTTTTACTATATTTGTCTTTTTGAATTGTATCATCATCTATGGCAATTGTACCTTTTTTTAAGAATTTATCTCTATAAATACTCATGCATACACCTGCTAGAGTTACATATTTAAATGGATCGATATTTGCGATTTCTAAGAATAATCTTCTCAATTCTAAACATCCTCTTCTTAAAATATCTACATCTGATCTACAGTATTTAACAAATTCTTTTTGAAAATCAAACGTATCGTTTTTAACAGTTTCATACCATTTTAAGAATTCATTTCTCTCTTCAGATTTCATAGAATCACATCCATAGTAATGTTTTTCAGGGTATTTACCTATATAATTTTGATTACATTCTTTATTAAAATAATGAGGAAAATAACCTTTTGCCATCTCTTCTAACCCAAATGTTTTTGGAAAATCTCTTAATGGAATCATAGTAAAATTGATTGAATCTATGAATCTTATATTATATCCAGATGCCTGCATATAATTGAGTTTATTTCCATTATATATAGTAAACACTTCTATTTTGTTTTTAAAACAGTATTTAGCTAAGAATTGAAAATCAAAGCCTTTACCATAATGAGCTAGTACAGTATATCCAAAATGTTTTTGTTGAAATAACCAATTACAAAAATCATTTTCATTTTCAAATATCTTTTCACTACCATCATACATTTGACATACAACTAGATTAACTTCATGAGTTCCTGTTTCTTGTTTAGTTTCAACATCAAAGAATATATATTTCTCAGTATATTCATATCTACATTTTTCACACCAATCTTTTCGATTTCTTGTTAACTTAGGACAATCATTTTCACATTTACCACCTTTAGCATCTTTACGTTTCATATAGCATTTATGATCATGTAATACATATTTTCAACAATTTTTACATCTCTTTTCACCACATACATGCTCTTTGGGTTTTCTCTCATATCGATTAATAATTCTTTTACATTTTAAACATTTCCATAGACATTTACATACACTAACACCTTTCTTATTTTTTCTTTTGTGGTTATCAAAACACTCCTCACCTTTAAATAATCGATTACATTTTTTACAAAATATCTCTTCACCATTACAGTTACTATCTGTTTTAAAACATCTATCACATTTGAGAGGACATCTGTGTTGATCTGATCTTTTATAGCTTATTTGACAATAATCACAGTAATTCTCTTTTCCTAAAAATCCTTTAACAGAAGTAATTACATCGAAATGATTTCTATTTTTCAATATGTAAATACATGTAGATTTATATTTACCACTATATATACGTTCATTAAAATTCTCTCTGCAAAATATATTTATCTGAATATCTAAGAATTCTTGAAATATTTTAACTTCTTCTAAGCAACATATTTCTAATGGAATATTGCATAGTTCATGTAATTTTACAGCTAATGATTTTTGTAAAACTCTACCCATTTTGATGTATCTAATATCATTTTTTGATAATTCATTATGATTCAATTTATCACATAATAGCTTAGGATTTTGAATAGATAGAGCAGTTACAATTGATCTAGCTAAACATATGTTATCATCATTTTTTATCTGACAGATACTTCTTTTATTTTCTATTGTTTCATCATTAATTATCTTTATATGTTTACCTCCTGAAGGTAATTCAATTACATTAAAATCAAATATACAATCAGTTATTTCTAATTCCTTATATTCAATTTGATCAGATAATTTATAAATATATAGCTCATAGGCATCCTTAGTATACATCATTTTATCATGAAATGGTTTATTCAGTTTAGGATTATATACAATTATATCTACTTTACCTTGAATTTTACCAATTGCTTTTCTAAATATATGTTGTAAAATATTGAAATATTGTTCAGGTTTAATGTTTACTCCAGCTACTCTATAATTCTTTCTATGTACCATATATTTTTTAATATATTTTCCTTTTGTTTCAATAATTTCATAATCAGGTTTAAATAATTTTTCAAGATTTACATCTGTTTTAATTTTCTTTTCTTTTCTTGGTTTCAGTTTGTTATCTTTGAATTTTAAGTTAAAAGAATCAAATAATTTTTTAATTCTATTTCTTCTCTCTGGATGATTAATAAATATTTTTCTTTTTCGATCTAAATATTCTGATGTATCTAATCCAAGGATATCTACTAAAACAGACTTATAATCACCTGTATTTCTAATATATTTTATCAACGATTTAATTAAATCATCTTTTTTTACATTTCGTTTTTTGATATTTAATCTTTTTAAAGCATTTCTAAGTTTCTGAACACTAATAGCATTCAGAGCACTTTTAAGATGCACAATAACAGGCTTCAAAGCTTTATCCATTTATTAGGGAGTAAATTTATAAAGGGATTTTCGAAATCAAAAAGTGATAAAAGCTAAACGACGTTTGTGCAATTCACTTCTTAAATGTCTTTGTTTATGAGTATAAGTATATTGTTTACCACAATCACAATTTATTTTTCTATTCAAAATTATACACTGACAAGATTTGCAAAAATGCTGTCTATCAACTTTACCATAACGATGTAGAACATAAAATTCATCAATAGGTTTTGTTTGTTTACAACTTTTGCATGTTTTGTTCTCCATTTATTAGGAAACAAATTTTATAAATACTTTGCTTTAAGCTGAAAAGCTTGCTGCTTTAAAGTCTTCCCAGATCTTTTCATTTTTTGGATTTATATTAATTTTAATATCATTTGATATATTATAATAGTCACAAATTTTTTTAATAAAATATACATATTTTAAATTTTTCTCATAGTACATAAAATCCAATAATTTTAAAAATAAATCTTCTGCTTCCTTATTAAATTTAAGGTTACTTTTTCTTTTAAACTGATTAAAATATCTTATTCTACTAACATATCTACTTTTTAAATATTTATTATAATCTATATAATAACAGTCTTCCTCTTCATCATATTTCATTCTTTTTATTTGTTTCATTACTTTTTTAAAATTTTCAGGAATTTCAATTTGTTCTTCTTCTGAAGATGAATAAGAAAAGTAATTCGCTTCTTCAATATCATTATCCATTTATTAGATATCATTTTATTAAAAACTTTTTAGAACTTAGTTATTCTTTTAATAGCCTCTTTTAAATTATCAATAGTATGATCATTAACAATATTAAGATGATTAAATTTAGTTTCTATGTATGATATATTTTCTTTAACTCTGTTAAATAAATTAATAGAATTAGGAATATATTTTATTTCATATACTGTATTTAAATCTGGATACTTTATTTTTAAATTACCAATAGTTTTATTCATTTTATCTCTTTGACATCTGATTACATAATAAGGATAATCAGAGTTTTCTTTATTTTTCTGTATGATAGTAAACATATGAAGCTTTTTAGAATTAGCAGTTTTAGGTGTTATATCCTCTTCTACTTCTTTATATTTTTCATTTTCAAGTTTTAATTTTTCCATTTTCTTTTTCATCTTATTTAATTTCTTATTTAATTTTTCATTATCATTCTTGTATTTATCATTGAATTTTTTAATGTAATAGTCTTTAACAATCTTGTTAACTTTATCATAAAAATCGTTTGAAACCCAACAAGATATATTTAAAATTAATTCCTGCTTAACATATGTTCCATTAATAATATTCTTACCTGTTCCTTCTCTTATTTCATACATTTGATCATTTTTATGGCGGCCCGAATTCGGGCCACCACAATTTTTATAATATTTTATTAATTCTTGAGATTGTTTATTCTCTAACCATTTTTTAAATTTTTTACCACCTTGTTTGCATAATTTTGTAGCATTAAAGTATCCAGTATTTTTATCTATTATAATTTTAAAATCTCCAAATAGACCATACCAGTAATTATCTTTGATTTGTTCATAACATACATCTTTTAATGAAGCCATTTATTAGATATCATGTTATTAAATACTTTTTCACGTAAATCGTTAATAATTCCTACCTAAGAAATTATATCTTTAAATACTGAAATACAGTTTTTTCTTTCACATATAGATGGTAGCACAAGCAATTAAATCTCTTTCTTGCTTAGATGTAGTCATTACTGATAAGCTGCGAGCGAAAATGTTTACATAACCAGAGTTGAACAGCTGCCAAAATACTCTCCACGGCGCGCGATTATGTCCTCGGAAAGAAGCAGTTCTTCGTTACGTAACAACTTTGGATCATCGCCAAGTTTCTCTTGCTTGAAACGTAAATATATGTTTCAAGCAAGAATTTATCGGCCTGTGTTGGCCGATTGGTAGCGAGTCAGGCATGCATGCAAAAGGTCTCAGGTTCGAATCTCGGTACGGTAGAATGGCTCCCTGTCCTAAACTTTGAAATCAGAGTTTGGGTTCACGGTAGAGCGTGTGCGTGAATAACATCTGATGGTAGAGAGTGTGTGCGGTGGAGGGTCGAAAGAGTTAACGCCCACCTGGCTGGCCAGGTACAAATAAATAAAAAAATGAAGCATAGACCCTCCACCGAAAGGGCGTTTTGCAAAAATTTTTCAAATTACAGCGTCAACCCAACTGTTAAATTCATCAGGATATCCCAACCATTTAACTAAGTATTTATTTCCTTTCTTTCTAATAATTTTTTCAATCTTATAAACCTCATCTTTCTTATCATATTTAACCAGTTCCTTTTCATAAAATGTTCCTGTAATTTCTTCATTATTTAAATCTTTTATTTTATATGTCGGAGGATCTGTGTTCAATATATCGGAAATTATAAATATTTCTTCTGTAAATGTTGGAAGATAACCTTTCTTAAATTCTCTTTTATATTTTGAAATTCTTATTTTATCTCCTTTTTGATATTTTGGTTTATTTTTCTCTTTTTCTTTATACAAATTATTATAAACTTTTAATTCATTTTCTTCCTTACTTGCTTCTATAGGTGTCATTTTAATGGATCTATGATAAGAATTATTATAATTCTTAATTAATTTATCTAGTACATTTAACCACTTTCTAGTATTATTTGTTGTGAAATACTTCCACATTTTAGTCTTTAAAGTTCTATTGAATCTTTCAATAACAGCACATTTAATCTCAATATTCTCAGTTGTAAACCAGTGAATATTTTCATCCTTGAATAACTTTTGAGTTTGTTTATTTATAAACTCTGTACCCTTATCTGTTTGAAGTTTTTCTGGTTTTCTTTCTTTAAATATTTTTTTAAATGCTCTAGTTACCTCTTCACCTGTTTTTCTTTTAATCGGAATTGTCCAAGCATATTTACTGAATATATCAATCACTGATAAAATATAATTTGTGTCATTATTAAAGGATTTAAATTCTTGCATATCTATAAGGTCAGCTTGAAATTGGTCATTGACATGAGAAACATAAATTCTTCTTCTTTTAAATCTATGAATAAGTGGTTTATGTTTTGTATATACATCTTGTTGATGTAAAAACACTTCTATATCTTTCCTGGGTAATTTAGTTTTTCTTTGTAATTCATTAATACCACAATAACCAGTTTCTGGTGTATAATAAATATTTTTAAGGTGTTTCACGACGTCTTTAAAAAAACACTCTTTTTAGATCCACAAACTTTACACTTTCCTTTTGCCATGGGTCTACCATTTTTAGCTACTGTTTCTTGAATATCTTTAGTTTCAGTTTTCTGTTTGCACTTTAAGCAATACATATAGGATGAAATTCCTAAACCAAATGTTTTCTTTGCTTTTATAATTGGTTTTATAACAGCTCTAGCTTGTTTCTCTCCTAATGGATAGAACCCACTTGTAGTATTTTCAATTGAATCTAAATCGTTTAAGAGTTCTTGATCAGCAATATGTCTCTGTTTAGTATCTTTAGTTTTACTATAAGCTACGTCATGTTTTTTACAAGCTTTATCAACTCTGTTAATTCCTGGATCACCTCTTTTTAATCTCTTTTCCAATTTTGTAAATGGGCCACAATACTGGTACCCTGGTATATGCATTTCAGGTGGATTTAATTTATCTTGTAACCATCCTACTATATCACCTCCTGTTATTATATAACCAGTACCTTTAATTTCTTTGAATATATGAATCATTTATTTATCTGTAAATCTATTTTTTAACTACGTATCTATAACTATTTAGCTGTGTTTGTTTTACATATTTTTCTAAAGGAAAATACTTAATATCTTTTATAAAATCTTCTTCTCTAATGTAAGCATCCTGTTCTGAAATTGAATTAGCGTTTATTAAATTTAATATCTGTTTATAAAATTTGTAAGCTTGTTTGTATTCTTCTTTTCTTTCTGAAATATTTAGAGTTTTATCAACACCTTCAATGACTCCTGCTCCTAAAGAAAGTGCTGCTAAAGGAATAAATGCAAAAGCTGATAAACCTGAAGCACTAAATATAAATTTGCCTACTGATAGTGATATACTAATTTTATTATAGTAATTAAAACTTTTTCTGTATACATACATTTTCTTTTCTAAATATTCTTCCATTTATATAGGATCAAAGTTATGTCTGTATCTCATATGAGGATTTTTCAAATCTAACATGAAGAAATCATAAGGTTTTTTAATACTTTTTTGATAAGGATCTATATTAAAATCACCATCAATTTCTCTAATAATTTGTTTAATTTCTCTGTGCTGAAGTTTAAAAAATATAAAGTAATCACAGTTTTTTCTTATATCAATAGGTGTTGAATAATAGGTCTGTGATAAATAAATAATGGATGCATTTTTCTTCCTTCCTCTTATAAAAAATTTTTCAATTTCGTTTTGATCTTTTTCTTTTACACAGTCATCAAAAATAACTAGATTTTTTAACGAAGGATCTAAGTCATCTACAGTAATAAATTCATTTATGTCTGAACTAAATAATGTTTCTTTCTTAAACTTTTTAAATAATTTTAATAACTTATTTTTATTCTTTCCCTTTATTTTTAAAATGTCTTCCTCTTCTATATCATCAAACATTGAGTAATTTTCTTTTAATTTAGAGTATTTAGGTTCGTTAATATCTTTTGCACATATGAATAATGCATCAAAATTTAAATGATCATATATTAAATTTAATAGTAAATTTGTTTTTCCACATCCTGAAGATCCTGTTATTAAAAGTTTAAAAGGATGAATAGGTAACATTGGATTTTGATTTGGATCTATAAATTCTTCTGGTTCGGAATAATCTTTTATTTTAATGCTGCAAGGCTTAATCATATTTATTTAATAGAAATTCAGCATCTTCAATAAACATTTCAGCTTCAAATAATAAGTCTTCAGCTGGTATTCCTTGAGATAAATAACATTCAGCTAGATATAATGCCATTTCAGCAAAAGATAAATATTCTTCAATTTGTTCAAAATCTTCCATTTATATAAGTAAAATAATTTACTTGGAAGTAAAATAATTTGCTTGGAAGTAAAATAATTTGCTTGGAAGTAAAATAATTTGCTTGGAAGCAAATTTTCAGTTAAATAAATGAGTAAAGTGATACAAGATTTATTAAAATTAGCAAAAGTAAATGCTGAACTAAGAAAACGAAATAAGAAAAAGCAATTAGAAGATTTAGGATATGAAGAGGCAATCGCAAAATTTCATAAACCTATAGTTGAAAAAATTAGAATATCAAGATGTATCTAGAAAAGAAAATTTAAAAGCTATTCAAGATGCAATTGAAGAACTTTCATTTCAACCAATTGCAGAATCTTCAAGATTTCCTGCCTTAGAAGATGTTGAAGAACCTATTTCAGATGCTAAAGAAATGTATGAGAGAGAAGCAGGAATTCATAAAATTAACTTAAACAAAAACTTGAATGTATCAGTTATTAAAAAAAAGTTAGGATTTGATTTACCTTCAGAATTAGTTAATAAGTCTGATGAAGAGATTGATGAAAAAATAAAACAAGCAAATGAAAAAATCAGTGAAATCGGACGTCTAAAAGGTCCTCAAGTAAAAGCACTTAATAATGCTAAAGATGAAGAAAAAAAGAAAAAATTACAGAAAAAAATTGATTGTTTCGATTATAAAATGGCTGAGGTGCGAAAATATATTAGAGCATTAGAAGCTCTCAAAATGGGGAATTACTATATGGGTGAGGGTCTTAATATTTTAGATAAATTAACAGATAAAATATGTAAGGGAACTAAAAATAAGAAAGTATATAACCAAGTAGTTCAAATACTAGATTTATTATTGAAAGAGGGTAAAATGACTAATGAGCAAGTAAAACAATATTATTCAAAGTTTCTATCTTAATAAATGAGTAATTATATTGTATCAAGAATTTATTTGAGTGAAGGTCAGAAAAACAAATTAAAATCAGCAGTTAAGAAAGGTGAAGAAATTACATTGCAAATTGATAAAACTAAAAGTGCTAATCATGATATGTATTTAACAAAAACTCAAATTAATCAAATTAAAAATGGTAAACGAATAACTATAAGTAAGACACAATTAAAGAAAAACGGAGGTATTTTACCCTTTTTGATCCCTATCTTAGCTGCTCTTGGTACTGGTGCTTTATCTGGTGCTGCTAGTTTTGGTGTGAATAAAGCTTTAAGTAAAGTAACTGGATCAGGTTGTAAACCGAAAGGTTCACACCTTAAAAAAACATTCTGGAAAGGGAGTTCTTCAGAATTACGAGGTATATCCAATAAAACGATAGAACAAAATATGAAAGATGTAAAAGGATTCAGAGGTGTATTTACATCAGATTTATTACCTAAAAAGATTAAGAAATTTGAAAGTGGAATTATTAATTTAGATATATCTACAGGACCTGGGACTCATTGGGTCTGTTATTATAATGATCCTAAATATAATTTTGTGGAATATTTTGATCCATTTGGAGAATATAAATATAAAGACATTAAATTGAATAACATTTTCATACCTAAAAATATTGTAAAATATCTTGAAACATCTAATAAAGGAATTAGATATAATTCGAGTTTTTTACAAGAACCAACATCTGTTAAATGTGGTTTTTATTGTATGAAATACATAACTCAAAGGAATAAAGGTAAATCACCTGTTGAAGTTTTATATTCTTTTACCCAAGAACCAAGTGGTTATAATGAAGATTTTGTGCTTAATAAATGTTAATTTTAGATTCAAAAAATTTTGAGAAATCAGAAGATTTTACAATTGAATATGTCCCACCTATTCCTGTTAATGAAAATTCAAAAATAGCTTTAAAATCTATGTCTGTGTGGGTTTCATGGAACAATATTGATGAAGAAAATAATACATTTAAGTATTTTGATGGTAGTTTATGGCATGAAATAACTTTAGATAATGGAAATTACACATTAAGGGAATTAAATAACTTTTTAATAAAACGATTTGGAGATGAACCACCAATTAAATTTAAAGCTAATTTCGCTACACAGCGCTTTATAATTGAATTAAAAGATGAATATAAAATTGATCTTAGAGAGAGTAAATTACATGAAATTTTAGGATTTGAATCAGAAATATATGAAGATAATCATCAGGAAGGAAAATATATGGCAAACATTTCTAGAGGAGTTGATGACATACACATTCATTGTGATGTAATTACAGGAGCTCTATATAATAATATTAATTCAGATATTTTGTATTCCTTTACGCCATCTAATCCTCCTGGTAGTTTAATAAAAATTGATGAAATAAATCCTTTATTTTTATCCATTAATAGACGAAATTATATTCATAGAATTCGAATGTATATCACGAATCAAGATAATGAACTGATAGACTTGAATAATATGAGAGTTTTATATAGATTAATTTTAGCTTAATAAATGAATTATAACAAACATAGATTATATGCAAAACGATATGGTGGTAATATCTTCACTGAAGGAATTAAAACTTTTGGAAAAAATATTAGAAGTTTTAGGTAAATCAGCAAAAACAGCAATTGAAGATAAAGCTAAAAAAGTTATTCAAAATAAACTTGAAAATATATTATCTAAACCTCCTGTAACTGTTAATGATATATTAGCTAAAACGAAAATACAGGATGGATCTGGTTTGAAACGGTATAAATGAGTTTTTTATCCTAATAAATGGAAAAACTTTGGGACTTAAAAGCTATTCCAGATTATTATAGTAATAAAATTGCTAAGTATGAATATATAAAACATAATGAAGATAGTACTAATGTAAAAGAATCTGATCAATATAAGTTTACTATTAAAGATACAAATTCACCTATATTATATAGTAACGGTTATGCTTAGAAAGTAAAATAGTAAAAAATAATAATGATACTATAGGAACTGATAATGTTACATTTGTAAATGGTGGGAATCTGTTTAGATCCGCTTCATTAACTATAGGAAAAGAACAAACTGATTCCAATATTGAATGTGCTTCATTAATTCATCAAATTAATGGACTTATAAATTTCACAAAAGATTATTCCACTTCAGAGGCTACAAATATGATGTATTATGTTGATTCATCAGAATCAGCTGATAAAGATAAAATAGTAATAGATGATCCTAATAAAGATGTAAAGAAAGGATCAGATATCGAATTAAAAGAAAATGCCTCTTATAATAAGGGATTTAGACAGAGATGGCTTTTAACAAAAAACAGCAATGTAATAAAATTTTGGATTCCTTTAAGACAACTGTTTGGGTTCCTCAACGATTTTAGAAGATTAATTTCAGATATAAAAGTTACATTTGAATTTCAAAGAAATAGTCATAATGATATGTTATACACAGATGTTGCAAATCCTAATTATAAAGTTATTATATCTGATTTGCAATTATGGTTACCTTATGTAGAGTTGTACCCATCCATTGAGGCAGAATTTAAAAGTATAGCTTTGAATTCTACACCTATTGAAATTACTTGGTGTTCTGCTTCAATTGAGAAAAGTAATCAGCAAACAACATCAAGTGGTGCATGTCATATAAGAACTACATCTGATGAGGTGTTAAGTGTTCTTGTCATTCCACAGTATGTAGAAAAAGAAGGCAATCAAAATCAGAACAATATGGTTTTTGATAATTTAGATCTCCTTGAATGCTGGATATTATGTAATAATAAAAAAGTTCCAGAAGAAATTTATAAAACGAATTTTAAAGATGGGCAGTTAGATTATAATAGATGTTATTCTGAATTATTAGCAGCTGGATTAAATACTCATAATACTGAAAGTGGATGTCTTATAAGTTATGTAAATTATGCGAGATTGTATCCAATCTTTTATTTTAATTTATCTAATCATCCAGAGTATACTAATATTTCGAATTTAAGACTAGAATTTAACTGGAGATTAGGATCAAATCCAGGTAAACCATATAGATTTTATTTCATCGTGAATGAAACAAAAAGAGGATCACTTAATATGGCTAATAAGGAATTTAAAACTTTGAAAACTTTAGATTAAATAAATGAATTGGTACCCTTTTGGTTCGTCTTATGAAGAATTTGGAATTGGACCATCTGGACCTCCTGGAAATGGATTTAAATTAACAGATGATGGTAATTATGATATGGAAGAAAAAAATTTAAAAAATTGTAAAGAACCTATAGATGAACATGATGTTACTACAAGAGAATATGTTTTAAAACAAATGAGAGAGAATAATCTGGAAGTTAAAAGTGAAATAGAAAAAATATTAATGGTAGTTTTTCAGATTTTGTTCAAGAAACTGCTGTAAGAATAAGAGATTTAGATGCTGTACTTAAAGGTGAATTAAGTAATTTGGATCAAAAATATTTACATATTCAAGATGGGAATGTAATTAATGCAAAAGGTAAAAGAATAGGAAATGTTGCTGATCCTACAGCAGATAAGAATGCAGTGAATAAGAGGTATTTAGAAAACAATGTTTTAATTTTAAAAGATGAAAAGTTTGATGTTCAAAATAAAAGACTAGTGAATATTCCATCTCCTCAGGATATGTATGACGCAGTTAATAAAAATTACGTGGATAATCAAAAATGTTATGCAACAATTCAAGAAGATAAAAAAGCATATAATACTCTTGGTGCTATGCGTTACTGGGAAACAGTCGTTTTTATGAAATTTAGTAGCAATCTCCTTGACAGAAATATGAAACTGAGTGAAAATATGGATATGAAAATTACATTTTATTTACGTCCTAATTGTACTAATGGGAAATCAGAAGTTTTAATTACACTTGGGGAGAATATATTATTTAATAGTGATGCCTACACAGATAAACCTTTAATACTCTTTGCATCAGGAAAAAAGAATGATGAATTAAGCATACAAGTCATGTCTTATTTAGAATTAAACATTTTTAAACCTTACTTAGAAATTGAAAAAATAACATTCCATTTATAAAAATTCATTCTATATAAATGGATAGGTTAATTAGGAACAATATTAATTGGGATTCATTTTCTAAAGATAATGAACTTTCAGAAGATATAATTAGAAGTGTAAAAGATGCAGTAAATTGGGATTTAATATCAGAATATCAAAAATTATCTGAAGATTTTATTTCAGAATTTCATGATAAAGTGAACTGGGATAAAATTTCTCAATATCAGATTCTTTCTGAATATTTTATGAATAACAATAAATTAAACTGGTCTTTGATATCAAACACTTTCTGAGAGTTTTATATTAATGAATATTGATAAATTAGATATGAGAAGAATTTCTATGTATCAAAAATTAAGTAATGATTTTATAAAAGAAAACTTTCGATTCTTAGACATGTCAATAATTCCAATAAAACAAAAATTAAGTGAAGAAACTATAGATTTTCTTAGTGATTTTATTGATTGGAAAGAAGTTACAAGAAACCAAGAATTAACAGAAGATTTCATTATGAAATATAAAGATAAAATTAACTGGTGTGATATTGTTATCAACAGAAAATTCTCTGATGATTTTATAAATGTAAACTATAAAAAACTTGTTGTGTATTTACTTGCAAAGATATGTCATAAAATTTAAATATTTTTTAATCTTCCTAAATTTTTAATCTTCCTATAAGGGGTATCCATTTTGGGTACCCCTTTTTTTAATGCATTTTTAAAAAGGACTTTGCAAAGTAGTTTGTTTTACAACTTTTCTATTGATCACTAAATCCATCATTTCATCACTTTCAAAGCTATTCAAAGCTCAAAATGATTGCTATTGTTCAAAAAAGTCGTCAAATATCATCAAAAATGCGTGTTTTTATGATGTCTGTTTTTATGAAAAAACAGAGTAAAAACTTCAATTTTCAAAAATCTGATGTTTTTGACTATTTTATGCCCAAAAATCAATGCTTTTGAATGAAAATATGGTGATTTTGATCATAAAAAGCCTTAAAATGTTCGTGATTATTGAGGTCTGAAAAATCAAAAAATGCCTGATTTTGAGGTTTTTATGTGATTTTGGGGTGTGCCATAGTACCCCCTATATACTACTCATAAGGACAGTTCCTCCGAAACGGAATAAATCCGATACTGAACCAGTTCCTTAAGGTTCGGGAACGAATGTGCCACATAAGGGTAACGCTTCGAAAATACAATAAATCAGATGCTGGTCCAATGCATTAGGGTTCAGAAACTAGTGTAACTTATGGGAAACAGAGTAAATCACGAACTGAAACAATGCAAGAGGGTTCAGAAACGAGTGTATCTGATAAAAACTTCTTGAAAATGGAATAAATCAAATAATGCATTAGGGTGCAAAAACGAGTGTGTCTGATAAGAACAACTCCTCGGAAACGGAATAAATCAGATAATGAACAGATAGTGTTGCCGTTCCGAAAGTAGTGTCCTCGAAGAAAGAGTCGCAAATGCTGTTTTCTTTACTTCTCCAAACACAGCATTTGCGATGCAAATAGTGAGAAACAAGTTTTAATGTGCACCACCCTGTCTGTATCTGGCGTGCGACGGATCTCTTATCGTATTTCACCACTTAATAGCGTTATCTTAAAATGCTACAATGCGTGACGTTTCTCACCCGGTCGGAGATGTGAGGAAACATATTGACGTTGAGCACTGGTTGCTCCACTGCATGACCACCGTGTAATTCGCCATTCCCTTTGCCTTCCACCTAACGGTGGAAGCTAATACTCTACTGTAGAATCGTAATTCACTTTGTGTTGTACAATCCGAGACTTCTAGGATACACTGAAGTATGAAACATTTCTTTCCGATTAAGAATAAGTATAGAAACTGTTCAGCGTATTGAAAGCTGAAAGTAACTGCTTTTATTTCTCCTATTAGATTAATATTCACATAATAGTAACCTTTTGGGTTTTCACACTAAAATTCGTCGCAAATCTGCGGCAATTATGCGAAGAATTGCGGTAAGTGCTACTTTCTAACAAATGGAGACGCTTTTTTTTTTTGAATGATTGATTAACGACCGCCGTGAACAACTCAATGGGCTATAAGCAGTCGCCCGTCCCTAATTTAGGGTCACTGGTTCCAGGGAAGAGAGAGAGCAAGTGCCGTAAGACAAACACAACATCCATGCCTCACCGGGATTCGAACCAGGACCCCGTTCGAACGAATGATCAGAGGCCATCGCTTAGATCACTGCGCCACAGGGGCGGCGGAGACGCATGCGCATGACGTTTTCTGTGGTAGATTTAACATGAGCAGCAAGACAAATATAACTCACAATCGACCGTTTAATACGCATACAAAATTAACACTGTATGAGGTATGCCACTAAATGACCTTCCTTTTGAGTTTCTGTTTCCTTATGCAAAGTACTTTTCTCCTCGTTAAATGTTTTCTCACTGAACAAAACATTCTTTTCCCGTAAGAGCTTTTTAACTTTTGAATTACGGTTCTGGTTGATTTGCACGACGTTTGACAGAACATCACTTCACCGAAAAGGTTGTCTCACCGAAAAATCAGTTGATCAAAAGATACATTTCACCGACGGGTCACTTGATCGAAAAGTTCATTTCATTGAAAGGTCTCTTTAACTAAAAGTTCATTTCATCAAAAGATCATTTCACCAAAGAGTCGCACAGATCTCTAACAACAAAACTATACGTTTTCGATAAACTGACCAATCGGTGAAATGATCTTTCGATATAATGAACTTTTAGGTAAAGTAATCCTTCGGTGAAATGAACTTTTCGATCAAATGTTCTTTCGATGAAATGAACTTTTCGGTCAAGTGATCCTTCGGTGACACGTACCTTCGATCAAATGATTTTCGTTCAAGTGATAATTCGATCAAGTGAACGATACCCTTGAATTACTGGATGCACTTCAATCTTCGACCCCCGTCGTCTGCTGCAGCCAACGCGCAGCTAGAATGCCTGGAGAAACCTTTCGCGATAGGTGGCGCTGCAGCTGCGTCGGCGTTCTTTGCTCCTTCGCTGCGTGTTGTGTGGAAGGAGTGTTAAGGACGCGAAATATGCATCGGGGGTATTTGTGAAAGAAATGGGTTTACTTTGTAATACGGTTGGCCCTGAAAAGAACCTTTATGGAATGTGAGTAGTTCAGGTGTTGCTAAATATTTATAACGACGGAAAAGAAGTGTTTCCTCGTCACTTAGAACCTGTTCATCTAGTACGAATATTTAAGTGGAAAACATTACGTACTATGGAAGCAGTGTTTGATGATAGCAATCATAACCTCAAAACAGTGTTCAGAGGAAAGACGACAATTTCGTAGCAATAAATAGTCGAGAATGTGGTCTGCTAAGTGGTCTTTGTGAATTCCATTACATAGTGTGCGTTTGAGGGACCGCCAATTGCCCTCAACACCTTGCGTATGCGCCCCAGTAGTCGGATCGGCGAAATTCAGCTAGTGGTTTACTGACAGATGTTGGAAACCACATGATGGGAGATTGCGGTACGCGTACCACTGATCCCTCATTACAGTACTTCTAGGTTGAACATGTTTCTGGATGAGCGGCAGCAATGTGTGAGCAGAGTTGTTATTCTCCGGACAGATCTCAACCCTGAATCGTTTCGAATCTCGTTCAAAAATGTCAAGGATCCAGGTGCCCTCAATGAGACGACCACGATTATACTTCCGCTTCCCAACCTTAGCCTCATCCACTTCTATGATGATACCAGGGACTCTAAGCTGTCCTTCATCTTGTTCGTAAGCTACCATAAACTCTTCGACTAGTTCTCTGCAAGACTGATAATAGTCACTGACTGTCGCAGAGGATGTGGAAACCCCACCCTGGGAAGATTCCTCAATTGCATCTTCGTAGGACAATCCTTTGGCGTAAAAATATAAAAGAGTCATCACCTTATCAAGAGGAATGCAAGCAGTTTCAAACCACGTTCCAAGTAAACGGGAATACTTCTAATTTTTACCTGTAACGTGATTCTTCTTCCTACACCTGAAATGTCCCAAACGATGATACATATCCACTCGCAAACTCATTTCATTGGATGACCTGCGGAACATCTTCGCAATCCTTTCCGCTCACACCATGCAATACATGTTCCTTCATCTTTCCCAACTTCGTCGAAGAAATGCCTCCAGTTCCACATGGCAACTGACAGAGATACAACGAACGCTGGAAAAGCCACAAGTCACGTATCGCTTAGAACAGGGCGAACAGAAGTAAGCACACGGGATTCACGGCTCACGCACTCAGCAAATAACGATTACGTAACACACACAGCGCGGGAGAAAACGCCGACTCAGCTGCACCACCACCTATCGCGGAACGTTTCTCCCGTCATTCCAGCGGCGCGTTGGCTGAAGCAGACGACTGGGGCAGAAGTCTAAAATGTAGCCGAATTACTACCAGTGAGTCGGATCAGCGTATAGAGTATGCATTAAATTACATGAGGAAAGGTTATGTAGACGCATGTTTTGTAGAAGTTGCAGAGGCGGATATGCTACGCAGATTTGTTGAACGAACTTTACGTAGATTTGTAGTTATTTATATGTGAGTATTGATGTATACAGTGTATGACAGTTGCTGTTAGAACGAATAGGCTCCTGTATTGAGAATATTCGTTGAATTAAATCCAGCGAGTTCTCATTCCCGCCAGGGTTTATTTTCACGTTGTGAAGTGCAAGTGACAAGCAAATACACAAGTGGACAAACGTAAGCTCACTTGCTGTTTCATTGACTGGCTGGTTTTTTGAATTATATTTTGACAAATGATATACTTATGTTCACAGAATTCTTTACGAGCAGTACCAAACAGACACATACATGAATTTGACCAAATAGTCTGAACATCTGGTAAATAGGAGATATTTCTTTATTAATAAAGTGCTGGACTACTATTTGCCTTTAATACCACTACCGACCTTCTTCGAATAGGTTCACAGAGCTTTTGAATAGTCTCCAGAAGAAAGTTGTACCACTCGTCGATCGAAACGTCACCCAATTGTTATGGAGATATTGCAGAAAGGAATCTGTTTCTCACTCTGCTCTCCAAAACTACTTACAGTGGTTCGATGACATTCAAATCACATGACTGAGCTCGCCAGGGTAGATTTTAAATTCAATCTTGGTTCTCCTCCAATTAAGACTGAACTGCTTTATCTGTGTGTAAGGCCGCATTGTCATCTTGAAGAATGGCATCTTTGCAGAGAAACGACATTTGGACCACTGAATGCCCCTGATCACAAAATGAAAATTATTAGCCCCTGATCACATAGAATGTCCAAGTACTGGCTGGACGTAACTCGGCCATGCAGAGCAATGGAGCCAGCCGAACACAGTGATATGGCCGCCTAATTCATCACAGTTCCATCATCATGTTCAACTTTGACAGTCGAAATTAGACATTCATAATTCTACACTTCCTTGCGGGTTCTCCACGCCAAATGTTGCAAATAATGTTAATGAGGATTTACACTGAAGAGCAATTGAATTGGAGATACTTGTCTGGTAACGTGTAGCACCACCTTTTGCCCTGATGACGGCGGCGATTCTTGTCGGCATGGACTCGACAAGACACCGGAAGGGTTGGGAAGCCATACGGATCCACGACACCTGAACAAGCTCCCACAGTTCACGAAGATTTGGTGGAGGACGGTCAGAGCCTCGAACATCTCTCTAGATGGCATCTCACATGTGCTCGATGGGAATGAGGTCAGGTAACCTACTGGCCAAGGAAGCGAGGTCACGTCGGGGGAATGTTCATCCAACCATTCAGACACGATTAGGGAGCGATGGCACGGTGCATTGTCTTGTTGCAGGATGAGGTCCCCAGTGGGATGTTGAAGACGCACAAACGGGAGCAAATGGTGGTCCAGGATATCCAGGTAACGTTTACCTGTGAAGGACGATGTCACACGTACCAGGGGTCCCATTTCAGTCCACGTAAACAGTCCCCAGACGAGAATGCCACCCTCACCAGCTTGAAGAGTACCCTGCGGGCAAGAAGGATCCATCGCTTCATGTGGTTTGCGCCGTACTCGTATCCTGCCATCCGCATGTGCCAACGTGAATCTCGACTCATAAGTCCAGACAACATTTTTCCACATGTGTAGAGTCCAGTGGCGATGTTCCCGCGCCCATGTTCATCTTTGCACCCTGTGATGTGCGGTCAGCAGCGGTACCCTCGTGGGACGATGGCCTCTGTAACCCATAGCGAGGAGATGGTTCTGGATGGTGTGGCTGCTTACATGTTTTTGTGCACCAGCGTTAAATTGCCGAGTGATTTCTTGCACTGTGGCCCGTCTATCCGCTGTTACAATGCGAGCTAGCCGACGATGACCCCGCGCATCCACACGCTGTTGTCCACGGCAGTTGGCCCTTGCAGGGATGGCTTTACCGGATTCGATGTGCTCACGGTGCACCCGTGTCACAGTGGCTCGTACAAATCCCAGTGCTTGCACGACTTCCGAGATGGGGTGACCCATTCGTCGGACCCCGTCAATTTGCCCACGATCAAATGCGCTTAGATCCTTCGTCTTACCCATACTGCGTCCGACTTTTACTGATTCCCGTCGCATCACTCCTTATATTGTCGGTTCACTGCATACGTCATGTCGTTTCCGTTTACAGGGTCACCCACAGCGCCACATTTGCGTAACGCCAGCTGTCTCTAATTCAATTGCTCTTCAGTATATAACGTAACCCTTTTTTCGTGGGCGAATTCTGAGTTACGCTATGTCTAAAGCCATGACAAAGGAAAAGTTGAACTAATTGAGAATACGATACAGTAGTTTACTGCCAGACGAAACGTAAACAGAATTCAACTTACGATAACCTTTTATTGGACCAGCAAATTGAAGAAAACCACATATAGCCAAATATAATACCGTATCATATGGCTTTAACACAGATCGAACATCTCCACACACACACACACACACACACTAAGCAACTGCTGCACCGTCTTTTCATCACATTCATACGTCACTCTCTCTGACCTCAAAAATGTTGCCAACCTCATTCATGTGAGAGAAAAATATCACGTTGAGTTTGGAAAGTGCAAAAGAGAACAAACTCAAATTTGCATAGGAAAAGGAACTAAAAATGGAAGTTAAATTAGAATATACGTCACAGATTTATGGAATACATCACACGTTTCCAGTTATCAACTCTCCAGGTTTTATGCTCATTAACCCTAGTGCTTCGAATTGTAGCTTTGTTTTCTATAATTAAAGCTTAGCAATTGCAGCTGTTCCTTGTTCTTCCAAGTCTATATTTAGCTCAACTGTCACTTTTGCAGCAGTAGTTCTGTGTTGGTTGGACACAATCCTTTGTTAGTGTTCAACGCTCCCTCTCATCCAATCTTGGTTTTCGCCCACTAACTCCGTGTGCCGATCAAGTCTTGCTGTGCTTTGTGTAAGCAATCATAGCCGTGGAGAATTTTGCTCTTGAAACGCCGAACAATTTGGCTCTTATGTTTAAAAACGCCCTGCTAAATGGACTACCAAGGTTTGTCTTCTTTGGAAGTCTGACAGATAACTAACTTTATCGACCGCTCATAGGAACTGCTCAATAGACTGCTTACTAACTTGCTCTGGACTGGCATAGAAGCAAGATAAAACATACAAGAAAAGATAATCAAAAGGTTTTTGCTTTTTTACGATTTTCAACCGTAGATTGAAGAAGCGTATATGCTCCAGCTTTGCCCATCCGTCCGTCCGTCTGTCCGCACGATAACTGGCGTAAAAATGGGTCGATTTCGATGAATTTTTTTAGTATGTGGTTGGAGACCACCGAGGGACGAACCCTATTGAAAATGGGACAAATGGGGTTAAAGGTTACGACGTAGAAGCGGGATCATTCCATTACCCTTATGCGTCATAACTTGCGTAAATATGGTTCAATTTCAATGAAAGTTTACTATGTGGTAGGAGACCACCTGGGGACGAACCCTATTCAAAATGGGTGAAGTGTGGTCAAAGGTCAGGACATAAGATCGGGATGCATTCCATTGCCCTTATGCGTCATAACGTGCGTATAAATATTTCGATTTCGATGAAATTTCAGTATGTAGTAGGGGACCACCTGGGGACGAACCCTATTGAAAATGGACGAAATGTGGTCAAAGGTCAAGACATAGGATTGCGATCCATTCCATTGTCTTTATCCCATTTTATTAAGGTGGACGTCAAGTAATTTTGCTTCCTATACTTCCAATGGAAAAACTTTTGTACACATTTCCTTCACAATTAATGTGTTCCCAAGGATGAAAATTTGAACATCGATTAAAATAACTTCATATTTTAACTTGGAAAACTTAATATTTTCTAAAACATAACCATAATTCTATTAAAAATCAATAAGTTTTCCTTTGGTGGTGTTGAAACCACAAAAAAAATGGCGCGACCTGTACTTTGATGACGTCAGTGGACAAAAAATGTTGGATTACATAATTACGGTTATGGTTTAGAAAATATTAAGTATTCCAAGTTATGAAATGAAGCTATTTTAATCGATGTTCAAATTTTCATCCTTGTGAACGCATTAATTGTCCAGAAAAAAGATGGCGCGACCTGTATTTTCATGACGTCAGCAGACAAACAAATGTTCAATTGCATAATTATGGTTATGCTTTAGAAAATATTAAGTATTGCAAGTTATAAAATGAAGATATTTTAAGCGATATTCAAATTTTCATCCTTGGGAACGCATTAATTGGGAAGAAAAGGTGTACAAAAGTTTTTCCATTGGAAGTATAGAAAGCAAAATTACTTTACGTCCACCATAAAGTAGCAATTCTTGTATGTATGGTTATACATTTTATTTTGAAAACGGCTCTAAGAATTTTGATGAAAGTCGTTAACCTACCGTTTTCTGGTACTAGAAATCGATTTAGCTTGATCTCGACTTTAGAAGAATTCGTTTAGTGGGTTAAATAACCACCCCGAAATGTAACGTTTTTAGTGATGGCGTTGTTCCATTAATGTTACCAATGCTTAGAAATCTTATGACGTCACAACTCGCGTTTGAGGATGTTGGCGCGCGGTCACTCCATCTGTCTTTTTACGTCACGCGTTGTGTGTGGATCCTATTAAAGATTTATGACGTCACACTCTTGCGGCGGGCAGATGGTCGCGATTCCCATCTGCCCGATTACGTCACGCGTTGTGTGCGTATGTCCGTCAGCACGATAACTCGCGTAACAACCGTTGGTAATCGATGAAATTTTAGTATCTGGTAGGGGATCACCTGGGAAGGAACCCTATTTAAAGTGAACGAAATGGGGCCAAAGGTCAGTACATAGGAGAGGGATCCATTCCACTGCTCTTATGCGCCATAACTAACGTAAAAAAGGTTCGATTTAGATGAAATTTTAATATCTGGTAGGGGACTACCTGGCGACAAACCCTATTGAAAATGGGCGAAATGGGGTCAAAGTTTAGGACACAGGAGCAGGATCTATTCCATAGCCCTTATGCATCATAACTTACGTAAAAATGCTTCGATTGCGACAAAACTTTATCATGTTATTTCGGAGGTATACCAAGCCGGTTCTGTTGAATATCATCGAAATGGGATCACAGGTCAGGGCACAGGACCGAGATTTATTCCACAGACATTATTCTCGTAACTTGAGTGATAATTTGAGTAATGATTTCTGTAATGTTGGAAAGCGTATTATAATGAATGCATAGCATGATTTTATTAACTTGTTTTATGCTTTCCAACGGTAGGTTGAAGAAGCGTATATGCTCCAGATTTGTCCGTCCGTCCGTCTGTCCGCACGATAACACACGTGAAAATGGTTCGATTTCAATGAAATTTTAATATGTGGTAAAGGACCACCTGGCGACGGGCCCTATATCAAATGGCCGAAGCAGGGTCAAACGTCAGGACATAGGAGCGGGATCCATTCCATTGCTCTTATGCGCCATAACTTGCTTAAAAATGGTTCGATTTCAATGAAATTTTAGTATGTCGTAAAGAATCACCTGGGAACGAACCCTTTTGAAAATAGACGGAATGGGGTCAAAGGTCAGGACGTAAAAGCGGGATCCATTTCATTGCCTTTATGCTTCATAACATGCGTAAATATGGTTCGATTTCGATGAAATTTTAGTATGTGGTAGGGAACCATCTGGGCACGAACCCTATTGAAAATGGGTGAAATGGGGTCAAAGGTCAGGCAGGACATATGAGCGGGATTTGTTCCTTTGCCCTTATGCGTCATAACTTGCGTAAAAACGCTTCGATTTCGATGAAATTTTAGTATGTGGTAGGGAGCCACTGGGGACGAACCCTATTGAAAATGGGCGAAATGGGGACAAAGGTCAGGACACTGGAAAGGGATCCATTCCATTGCCCTTGTGCATCATAACTTACCTAAAAATGTTTCGATTGCGGCAAAAACGTTATCATGTTGTTCCGGAGGTATAGTGAACCGGTTCTGTTGAATATCAACGAAATGGGGTGAAACGTCATTGCACAAAAGCAAGATTTCTTCTACAGCCATTATTCTCATAACTTGCGTAAAACTGCTTCTATTGCGGTAAAACTTTAGTATGTTATTCTTGGGGTATACTGAACCGGTTCTGTTGAATATCATCGAAATGGGGCCAAAGGTCAGGCCACAGGAGCGAGATTTATTCCACAGCCATTATCCTCATAACTTGAGTAATAATTTCTGGTATGTTGGAAAGCGTATCATAATCAGAGCATTGCATGGTTTTACCAACTTGTTTTTCAATTATTACTCACCAAAATCTCTTAAAGAATCCGACAGGAGAGAAAACGCCGATAGTTGTGAATTATAAAAAAAGGAAAATTCGAAAAACGCTAAGAGGATTGGTTAAAAAATCAAAGGGGCACAGTACCAACTGTGCCGAAATCTACACTGAAGAGCAATTGATTTAGAGACAGCTGGCGTTATGCAAATGTGGCGCTGTGGGCGGCCCTGTAAACGGAAACGACATGACGTATGCAGCGATCCGACAATATAAGAAGTGATGCGACGAAATTCAGTAAGAGTTGGACGCAGTATGGATAAGACGAACGATCTAAGTGCATTTCGTCGTGGGCAAATTGTCAAGGTCCGACGAATGGGTCACTCCATCTCGGAAGTCATGAAGGCACTGGGATTTTCAGTAGCCACTGTGTCACGGGTGCACCGTGAGTACATCGAATCCCGTAAAAGCATCCCTGCAAGGGCCAACTGCTGTGGACAACAGCGTGTGGATGAGCGGGGTCATCGACGGCTAGCTCGCATCGTAACAGCGGATAGACGGGCCACAGTGCAAGAAATCACTCGGCAATTTAGCGTTGGTGCACAAAACCGTGTAAGCAGCCACACCATCGAGAACCATCTCCTCGCTATGTGGTACAGAAGCCATCGTCCCACGAGTGTACCGCTGCTGACCGCACATCACAGGGTGCAAAGATTAGCATGGGCGCGGGAACATCGCCACTGGAACCTAGACATGTGGGAAAATGTTGCCTGGACCGATGAGTCGAGATTCACGTTGGCACATGCGGATGGCAGGATACGAGTACGGGGCAAACCACGTGAACCGATGGATCCTTCTTGCCAGCAGGGTACTCTTCAAGCTGGTGGAGGTGGCATTCTCGTCTGGGGACTGTTTACGTAGATTGAAATGGAACCCGGTAAGTGTGACATCGTGCCTCACAGGTAAACGTTACCGGGATATCCTGGACCACCATTTGCTCCAGTTTGTGCGTCTTCAACATCCCACTGGGGACCTCATCCTGCAACAAGACAATGCAGCTCCCGAATTGTATCCGAATGGTTGGATGAACACTCCATCGACGTGACCTCGCTTCCTTGGCCAGCTAGGTCACCTGCCCTCAATCACATCGCGCACATCTGGGATGCCATCGAGAGAGTTGTTCGAGGCTCTGACCTCCTCCATCAAATCTTCGTGAGCTGTGGGAGCTTGTTCAGGGGTCGTGGATCTGTATGACTTCCCAACATTTCCGGTGTCTTGTCGAGTCCATTCCGAGACGAATCGCCGCCGTCATCAGGGCGAAAGGTGGTGCTACACGTTACTAGACAGGTATATCTAATTCAATGGCTCTTCGGTGTACAACGTAGAACTACCTCAACTGTCACTATTTCACGGCATTACCTCACTAGTTCTACGTCCTCAAAGTATTCAGCGAAGGACAGTTGACGTAGCCCTACATTGTAGGTTGCGACACAGTTGCTACCGTGTCTCAGATATAAAAATTTTAAGAAATAAAACGAAAGAAATTTCTTACTTTATTTACTTTAAAGCAACTTATATTATATACAATCATAGTAACTTATGCTGATTTTAAACTAATGTTAGTAGAAGTAGAAGACGTAGCATCGTCGTTGTCAATACTTATTGCTAAAACTGTTTCTGAAGAAATCGTTCTTCAGAAACAATTTTTCAAACTGCTTAGTTGCCTTATTATAAATGTGGCGATACGTCTCGTGCCTAATGTATTATACTTTTCTTTGTTGTTGTTCTTGTCTTTGTCTAAATTGGAAATGCGTCCGCGGTGTGTAGGTTTCAGACGTAATACATCCATTGTCCAGCAAAGTTGTGTAGACTGGCGATGAACATTGGTACTCGGTGAAGAAATTTAAAAATTTGGATCGATGACATCAATATCCATCTGTTCTTGCTGTTCAGGCTCAATTTGTGAAGTTGGAGTAGAAGGTTGTTTCTCTAGAGTCGAACTCGGGTAAAACCCATCATGGTGCGCGGTCTCTTGACGCTCCCTACATTCTCGTGATCTTTCGGTTGATGACTACTTTTTGAATTCTCCTCGTTCTGCTCTAGCTGTTTCCTCAACTTTCGTCTGTTCACTGTTAAAAATTCCCGTAAAAAAAGTCTTGTTGCCCGTGTATTTTTACGATCAAGGCTCGTTTCTGCAGTTTCAAGGCGATGCCCGTATTTTAACGGGCATGGATATGTAGGACAACTGTTCCAAACCGTAATTTTACGGGAGTTGCTAAGAGGCACGGGCTAGCCAATGAACGATAATGACAGAAAAAGAATGCGGCATGCGTCGCTTTCTGCTATTGGTCAGCGAGTCGTCACGTGATTTTACGGTGGATGCTCGTTTTTTTACTAAGACGAAGGGATGGACGATATTTTCAAAAGTATGATATCTTTTAATATTTCTGAGACCGATATATTGAATCGAAAATATCTGTATTTAAAGATCAATATATCGGATTGATTTTTCGATATTTTTCAATACTTCTGATCTCAATAAGACTGATATTTCGGTTTATTCACTGCATACTGCATTTGGGTTATTACTGAATCCGATCCAATGTTGTGTTAAGTATTGGCTATTGGGAACTCGGGACTAATCTCAGCCAGTACTAAATTATCCTGCAGCTTGAAAATATAGCTGCAATCAAGTTTTGTTAATACCATTAAAATAGTGATATCTCAGAAAAGTAATGTATATTACTAACTTCGTACCTTTTACAAGACGGTCGTTGTACTTGGAAATAAACGTAGTGCGTTTATTTTGCCATTTCAGTCGTTTTGTTGTGTAAATAATTATTTCCGATAGCGGAATTGATATTTAACGTTTTTTTACAAGACCGACGCCATGGGTTTTACGACTTTAAAACTCGTTAAAAACTTAGTGCTTTTATTTCGCCCTTTTACGTTGTTTTGTTACGTAAATAAATATTTTCGACAGCGGAATTAACATTTTACGTTTTTATAATTCATAAAAATTCGCTAAAAATATATCTTGTATGCTGAGCTGGAAAGCCAACATCAGGGTTGTTTACATCGTAGCCATGGTAATGTAAGGGCGTATTTATATTATATATTTTATACATTTATGTAATGTAAGGTGGCATATATTTATGCCCACTCCCCCCCCAAAAGTGTTTAAATGTGATTTATTTATTGTTAAAATGTGCCTTACATTGGAAACAAAAATGCTTAATTTAATAAAAAAATTCATTAATTTACGTTACATTTTTTTTTCTTTTCTATTCTCATTCTTTTATTTTGTCCTGGTGGATTTAATTTTTTTCATTTCATTGGCACGGCACGCCCTCAGAAATAATCTATATATGCCCCTTGTTGCATTTCTTAATGAAGGGGCAGAGCACAGATGGGATGAAAGTGGCCAAAGGGCAGGAAGTTGTAACATAAATTTACAGAACATAAATGCGGAAACTGTTTTTTTACCAAAACATGTTATCATGATTCTCTGTACTTAACATTGCTACCTATGCAAGATTGTTGATACAGCGAGACAAAATTAGTCAAAAAGCAATCATAAAAGTGTTGTGCACTTTTGTGTTTATATAACATCTGCACTCCCCTTCCACTAATGGGGGGGGGCTGTGGCTGTGGATAGTATCAACTGTCACCAACGATATTTGAAGGTTTTGGTTATCATTTGAAAGTAAACAAATTAGATGTCAACTTTCCTGTTAAGCACACTCAACATCTTTTTAAAGAATATACATGAATAAAAAAACACTTTAAATGGAATTTGTGGCAGAAATATTTTGCTACATAGAAGACCAGTAAACCACAGGCAATTGGGTAAATAAGTCTCATTGATTTGATTATTCTACACATGTTAAGGTTTTTCCATTATTCGAAATGTTTATTTAAGTACAAAAGCGGAGTAAAATGCCTAAAACAAAATCACTGGGTTACTTCTGTCTGAAACATTACCCCCTTAGCCTGTAATCACAGCATATAATTGCAATTTCTAATGCAGAATGTTCTGCAAAGTCATAATATTGTTGAGAGGTAAATGGCTAGAGCTTTTTAATGCAATTTTGAAGAAGTTTGCACACATACATGAAAATATATTATTTCAAAGTTAGTGTGCATATACACTGTAGATACATATATAATTTTTTTTTTGTAAAAAAAAAACAAAAAAAAACAAACTGAAAATACAACAAACCTTGTTAACAGGTTTCGGCCTAATTTGCCCAGTGTTATCCATTTTGTCATTATGTCTATTTCTCTCTTGATAATAACTGTGAACATATTTTTTTTTTTTTTTTGTGAAAACTTTTATTCTTAAACGGAATGGCATTAACAAAATTCTGTTGTCCAGAAAAGTTTTAATGTGCAGTGCTCTTCCTCATTTGATTTCTCTAGTGTTTCTTTACAGTATACAAAGTTACTTTTTTCAAAATTCTTTTGCTGCTAAAATCTAATAAATGTGCAATGTAAAAATTGCATTTGTACTCATAAATATGGGTTCTTGGTTTGATTAAAAGGCAATACATTGTGCCAAATGTTTGACACTAGCTGTAGGAAGGAGTTCTTAGACTACCATTAAAGATTATATGAATACCTTGCATTGCACCCATCGGTTTTACATTTGTTCAAGTTTGCAAAAATTGTATGTGATTTTATACCTGCTACAACTGATTCAGCATCAATATCAGGAAAATTCTCATACAAAAAGATTACTTCTTCCTCAGAAACTGCTAGAAAACAGTCAAATTTTCAAAATAAGAAGCACTGTTCATTAAATGTGAAAATCCTCCAAATATGTGGCGTCAGTGAATAAACAAAGATGTCGCTCTTTCCAGGTTTTAGCAATTAAATGTCATGAAATCTATTCAGTCAAGAAATCTATTTATTAAATGTCATGAATAAAATCTATTCAGTCATGAAATGTTCATTAAATGTCATGGAAACTATTCAGTATCTAAATAATCATGGAAAATGTGCCTACCAAGTGGTAAAATACATAAAGAAGTTGTTCCTGTCTTGTCTTTCCTGGAACCACTCGCCCTAAATTAGGGACATGTGTCTGCTTATGGTGAATCGAGCTTCTACACATTCGGGAACAACTTTAGATGCTCATGGAGATCAACACACACACACACACACACACACACACACCACTTCACTTCAAGCATTTTTTTCCAGTTCTCAGTCCATTTCTTTGGATTTCTCATCTCCATTAGAAACTTGTACACAATAAATATCTGAAGTATTCTTTATCAAGTCTAAAACGCCTGAGAAGCTATCTTCGATATCATATCATTTTTTTACATTTTAAATGAGCATTGGTGGAGTCTATCCTTAAAATTAAGGAAGTCAGCAGATTTAAAATTTTTTTTTACAGTTTTGAACTCAAATGGGATATAGCATTTAATGTTTCACTTATTAACACCAAAACAACACAAAAATAAGTACTGATTTCTCACCTCTAGTTATATTCAACTTGCTGTAGATGAGGGATTTTCTCTTTACATGCATATATATCACTAAGCTGTTCTCTAAGATCATAGGTTAGTTTCTTGATGAGAGCTTATCTGCTGGATTAAAGTTTAAAACTGATGGCAATACATTTTATTTACTCTTGATGTATCAAACATCTGCATTTACAGTGATCTCAGCTCACAACTTGAGCTTCACTGACATCCATCACACACAAGACCATTTGTACTTCACATTTATTCTCTTTTTCTCATGCAGGAATTCCTGAATCTGGTCCTCCCTTGATCTTCTACATTTTCTTCCTGCCACTTGTGCAGAATAAATTCTCCTAGTAATCATCTCACCACTCATTCTCCAAACCACCAAAGAATAATTGTCCCCACCTTACAAACAATATTTTGCTTCACACTACTCATCTACAAAACATCTTCATTCCTCACATGATCAAAACATATCTTGCCCCCACCCCCATAAGTAACACATCTCTACAGCTCACAAATCACTCCTATGTTTCATCTGCAGTACTCCACCTTCACTGCTGCACATCAGAGTAGGAACAATTACTGTACTTTTTCACACACAACTATTAGGGACTTTTTTGAGAACCTATCATTCATCATTTATTCAAAATCCTCCTGAAGCAGCTGTGACTTTCAAAGATGAATTTACTAGCCTACTAATTTCACCACCTAATTTGTTTCCTCTGTCAAACATGCTTCCTAAATATGTAAATTGATTTACCTGGTCAATCTCTTTGCCATTTAGACTGATCTGTTTGATTTAATACTAACAATTCATCTGTCAAAAACATAACTTTGGGTTTTTCCTTTCATATACTAAGTTTGAAATTCATACAAACTTCATACATGTGGGACAACATACGCTGCAACTCACTTTTGCTCTCTGCCAACAGGATTGTTTCATCAGCATGAGCAAACATAATTGAGTAACTACTCTCCACAGATAGCATTTACATAGTCTAATGACGACTCAACCATATGTGTCTCTTAAGACATAAAAATATTCTTTACCTTAAAAAATTGTTTTGGTAATAAGTAATAACTAATTATAATACACAAGCTTGGCAGTGAATGTGGGGAATAAATATCCTACCAGTTTTCTCAGACAATTTCTTAGAAACGTCAGCTGAAATTTTTTTTTCAAGAGCTGCTTTCTCCTGCTAAAAGGGAGAAATTTTATTTGTCCTTTATTATTACATTTTATAGCTTAAAACTATCTTTATGCAAGATTGCAGCTCTCAAGCTGTATTTTTAGTGATATGAAAAACACATAAAATATTGTTTTTCAGATCCTAAAATAAAAAAATATATAGCAGAAAGTTTTGATGCAAAAATAAATAAAAAAATCATGCAACAGAAGTGAGCTCGTAATCTGCAGAAATGCTGAATATACTTTCCAAAACCCAAAAGGTGATTTTCTTGTTTCATGTGTGGGCATTGCTCGACGAGCAGGGATATGGTTTCTGCTAAGAAGTTTCCAAAAATCCCAGTTGCAAAGGAACGTTTTCATGAGTTTTTCATCAATGTGAGATTATGAGAAAAATATGTATTTCCAACATTTCGAGAAAAGGTAAGTTGAAGCTTCAGTATGGCATAAATGACAAAAAAACAAAAGTACTTATTAATCCCAGCAGACTGGAATCTTAACCATCAATTAACGTGGGAATAACTGAATTATAGAAAGAATAACTATTTTTGTTGGGATGCAAATGTCAAAGTTAACATTATATCAGCTTGCAAGGAAATGTTATGGAAAAAAATCTTTAAAAAAAACTTTGTTATTGTAATTTTTAGAGCATTTTGTATACATTTATATTTTTCAGAAGGTGTGAACAATGTTTGCTATTTTTTTTATCGTTTAAGACAGAACACAATGTTAATGGAGTATACAGATATAATTACTTCTATGGTGTAAGCAAAAATAGTTCCCATGGCATAAGCAAAAAAATTAAAGTGCTTATAATATGTTTACAAGTGACATTTTTGTTAAAAACAGTAATTACAGTACGAATAATTTGTGATGGCCTTTTCATAGAAAGCAATTATTTTTCCAGAAAGATATTTAAAAAAATGCTAACGATTATTAGTCCTCCATTAAAATATGATTATAAAAATAAAAACATAAAAAATATCGTAATCCAAATTAATCAAGTATATATATTTACTAATTAATTAATGAAAGCCATACTAATTAATGTATGAAAAACATAAAAAAAATATCATAATCCAAATTCATCAAGTATATATTTACTAATTAATGTATGAAAGCCTGTCTCTCCTAGATAACAAAAAAACGAATGGACAATCAGAGGAAATAACATGCTGTAAGTGTGGGAAAATCAGCAGATCAAGACGAAAGTTGTTATGCTCATATTTTTACCAGATTATATAATTACTTCAGGAAGTTTCACTATCTATTAACAAGATAATTGTCAAAGGATGATAAAAAAAATTACGTCTGATATATACATAGCCTGAATTACAACAAACTTTATACTACATAACTTGTAAGACATCAAGAAAACTCTCGAAAAGCTGTTTTGCATTTCCTTGCCCAGCTGTTAAGATCTACATACTTTATCACTAACAAAAAAAAACAAAAAAAATGCTTCACTTCAAATTGTGTGTCATTGGTATGTATTTAATTTTGGTCAAAGTGCCAGTTTACTTCAAACATAATACTCATAGGCAAAAGAACAATCTGCTATCAACCGTTCGTTAAATTTGTTTTCTGGGTGCCTACTGTCAACTAATAGTTAAAATTTTCAACCATCGAGGTTTTCAACACAGCAGATATTTTTCCTTGTAAAGTTCTAGAAATCGGAAGGTGACATAATATCATGTGAATCTCGATAATGAGATCGCAGTTTGATAGTCCTCAAGCAACATAATTTTCGTGACATGCCAGAGGAAAGAACACAGTTTTCATTCCACAAATTAAATCACATCAGCCATGGGCTGATATATTGAATATCGCACCGATATAGTGATTTTCTGATATATCGTAACTTGGATATCAATACTATATATCGAAATATCGGACAAAAATATCGATATTTCGAGATATTGATAAATATCGCCCATCCCTAACTGACGAACACGAAGTCACGAATATGTGCAGGAAAGACGCCATGAAAACATGTGAGTAGACATTTTTTAAAATTAAGTTTATTATGATATGTAAAAGTAACGAAATCAATTACACACATTTTTGTTTGATATTAAGCTCACGAACTGTGTACGTATATATATATATATATATAATTTTAAAAGTTTCACCACCAAACGAGGGTGGCTGAAGCATTGTCACACAGGAAAATCTATGTAGTAGCTAAGATTTCATTTGACTGGGGTAGGGGCATAACTCTCACATCCATATATGTTTTACCATCAATATGATACAGTGCTTTACTTTCTGTGCAAGTCTTTATCGCCAGGTATATACCTAGCGTTGACTAGGATGTCGAATAAATTCGATCTGTACATGCTGATTTGGGAATTACGTAGGGCAGCATTCTTCGTATGTTTGTAGTCTGAAATGAATTCCATTTTGCAATATAACACGCATAAATATTGTCTTATCGTTTTGTGCTTTTTTTTTTTTTTTTTTTTTTACGGCATAGTGTTCAACTCCTGAATTTAGACAGAATTATTTCTAAAGCACAAACTGGCTGAACAATACTTTGGGTTTTTTTTAAGACTCCTTTTCATTTGCTCATGTACTTAAGAACTTGTGAAGTATTATATTTGCACCAATGAATACAAAGATTAGCTATGGAGTACAGATATGTACAGGCATATTCTGTAATGAAAAGTTTATTCCAGTGTGTTTATGTGGGTATAAAATATATAAAAAATACAAATACACAGGTATATTTGCTAAAATTACATACACTGATGTCACAGAAATTGCACAAATGGCTAAAAAAAAATCAAATAAAACTGGTCAAGTCATTTGTTTAGTATCAGTAAGATGTATGAGCTCATTTACTCTTGCAAAGTTCATCAATATTTTGAGTTTTCTTGCTTATGTACAAACAAGTTATCTTCAACATCCAGCTTATTTCAATATTTAGTTTTTATGGTGGTTAAGGATAAAACACTAGTTTCACATAAATATGTAGTTGTAAAAGGCAACAAATACTTAAGGCAGTGCTCGACAATGTTGGAAATTCTTTTTCCATTGGAATCCAAAAACTAGTCGCCGCCCCGGTGGCGCAGTGGTCTAAGGCGCTGGCCTCTGATCATTCGTTCGTAAGGGGTCCGGGTTCGAATCCCGGTCCGACATGGATGTTGTGTTTGTCTTACGGCACTGGCTCTCTCCCTTCCCTGGAACCAGTGACCCTAAATTAGGGACGGGCGACTGCTTATAGCCCATTGAGTTGCTCACAGTGGTCGTTAAACCTCCAATAAAAAAAAAAAAAAAAAACTAGTCAGTGATTTCAAAGAACAAATGCTTTTCAAACCAACCAGAGTTAAAAGATGTCTCATAAGTTTTTTATTTGGCAATAGAAGATTACACATTTCTGCATTGTATGTGAATGAGTAACTAGTTCATTCAGTGGGAATGGGAAATACTGCCTTGTAAATGTTTGGAGAGTGCAGAGATGGACGATTATTAGCTGTTTAACATCAAGTTTCCAATTGTTTGCTCATTTTCTGATGATAATGAATTCAGTTATGAAAATTGGTCAGAGCTGTTCCCTGTAATTTGGTTTTCTCATAAAGTTTTTTGGTCATTGCTTGTGTTTTGTTTTTTCAACATTGAACAGATTGTTTTCACCCTGTAATGAGAAGTTCCACTAGTTCATTTTTCAGAAATTTCAGCTAAATATGCTAAACTTCACCACACATCCTACCAGCACTAGCCATAAATTCAGATTAATTTTGTTTTGAAAATTGGTTCACTATGTGACTCGGTATGGTTGCTAACAAATCCGCATATGCCCCCCCTATTATTTTAGTGAAACCCACTTTGAGAACTATTGGTCTAGAGGATGTTCAAACCGTTCTGGTATCAGAGTTGGTTGTACATCAAGTTTTTGGCTAGCAGTCACAATTTAACATATGGTTTGAGTCCCATATGAGGCATTAGTTTTGCCACCCTGGTGGTGCAGTGGTCTAAGCACCATCTTATGATTGTTTGTCCAAGTGGGTCCGGGTTTGAATCCCGGTATGGCATGGATGTTGTGTTTGTCTTACAGCACTGGCGTTCTCTCTTCCCTGGAACCAGTGACTCTTAAATTAGGGACGGGGACTGCTTATATCCCATTTAGTTCCTCACATTAGCCGTTAAAACCTTTAAAAAAGAAACCAATTTTTTACATAACATAACAGCTTTGGCTTTCTCCTTCCCTAGAACCAGTGGCCTCAATTTAGAGGCGGGAAAAAAGTTTCATGTGATGAAATGTCACATTTTCGTTCAGGAAACACATTTGTGATTCTCCCTGACTGCTACATGGTTTTGATTGCTTTTAGGAATACCATTTCACTCACATTCCTTAGTATATAATTATCAATCATTTTGTGACTATGGTATATTCAGTTAACTCATAGGCATCCCTAGCTTAGTTTTCAGCAGGAAGAAGCAAACAATGGAAATCTGCATATATACAAACCCCATATGCCTCTCATTGAAAACAGCTTTTTTACCACTCAACACATAAATTACATAAATTTAATTGGAAACCAGAAGAGCCAAAAAATATATATTTTTTAATTATATCTATAATCACCTCATCATCACATGTATACAGTAATATTTCACATATATGTCAGCGCAAACCAAAGCACGCATAAATAAGAGCGCAGCATAAGTAAAAGTTAGTGTAATTCCAGCCAAAATTAAGTTTAAAAAGTAATTAACATGAGAATAACATGCAAAATAAGAAAAATATCAATGATTGAATTTATTTAGTTAAATTTAACACTTTAAAGCTTAGATTACTCAAAAATGTAAATTACTTGATCTCAAAATTTTAATTACATACCTTTTTTATATTTATGGCTTTTTAAAGTTATGTAAAATTGAAGACTGTTTCTGCTGTTGCCTCTCATTGAAAACAGCTTTTTCAAGTTTGTTTAAACAGGAATGTGTGGCAATTAGATGTATCGGTGAGTTGTATGTAGTGACAGTGTTTCCAAAGCTTCTACACTGCTTTCGTGACAGTCTGGGGATCTTTTGTTAATTCTTTGTTATGTCTCTTCATCATCATCCTGAATTTCATTGGCTATTTCTTGAATATCCCTCAATTCCCCAATAATGCATTTTCATTGATTTCTACAAACTCTTTAAAACTACTGAATCCACCTGAAATGGCACTCCAATCTTCATCATTGGCAGATTATTCGGTAAATGTGTAGATTAGCGTCCTAAATTATTTTGTCGGAAACTTGTAATATTGACTTGCGAGTGCGACGCTGTGGTAGGCCTAACACATCACTACGGCAACGATGTGAAGATGTGCTTTGTTGAAAGGAAGATTCGCTTCGCCGTGCAATTCACGTGCGGATGACTACAAGTCCAAGCAAGTACCTTCTTGCCAGGAGAGCGAACCATTTTATACTCATATGCTACACAATATAGTTTGTTCATGTTTTGTAATTGTTTTTAAAGCAGACGTGAAATTTTTCATTCTTTCGCATATGATTCCCTGATCCGAAATAGAAAGTTTGGTAAATGTGTACTTTAGCGTCTAAATTATTTCGTCGGAAAAATGTAACTGTGTGGGAAAAGTGTGACATACAATATTTTAAGCATGCAAAATAATGCGAAAAGGTGCAAAAATATAGTATTTTTAGATAAAAGGAAATAAGTTTTCCAATGTATTTAATTGAGAGTGCGATGGTTTGGAAGAGTACGTGCGGTATAGGCATAGGACGAGAGAGCGGCAACGGCATCAAGGTGGAGTCCGGTGAATGGAAGCTTCGTTGAGAAGGGCAAGTAACGGGCGGAAGAATTAAGAAGGAAGCGGTTTAGCAGTACGTAGTCATCGAAAAGTCTTGTAGGCATATGCAGAAAGAAAGAGGTTGAATTTGTGCAGCATTGTAAGTTTTTGTTTTTTTAAGGGTAATTTTGAGAAAGCGGAAGTACAAAATCGTCAGTCATTTCGGATTTCGTCAGTGCTTAAAATTTCATTATCCGCCACAATACAAGAAGCTGTCTCCCTGCCATAGTGCGATATATGAATGGAAGAAAATTGCTTATTTTGAAAAATATCCATGTCACGAGGAAAAACATGTGAGCTACGATGCACTGAATAACAGCAGAACTGCAAATGAAGTGCTTGAAGAAATCACCTACCTGTGCACATCTTCCAAACCAAAACTAAAACTTTGGGTTCAACCGGAACCAAAACGTCTTCCTCAAAACTTCTGTCGTACATAAATTATTTTACATTCCTTAATTTCTTTCCATTCGGAGACACTGTGAAACCACTAATAACGACATTCTGCACATATCTTTCTCAAAAATGAATAAAACAGGTTTGAACTACTTCTGCGCACAATTACACGATACTCTTCCGAAAAATATACCCTACTGCTGTCGTATTCTTCCACGCATTTGCTACCAACTCGTACTTCGCTCCGTCGCACAGCACCTTCACGTGGTGGCCGTTAGCATCGCTTCAGCCTCCCGCACCACCTGCTACAAACCATCGTACTCGCAGGTTAATACTTCAGAAAAATTATTTCCTTTTTATTTAAAAATATAATTTTTCACCTTTCCCTATTATTTTGCATGCTTAAAAAAATGTGTGCATCGAACTTTTCACCCACAGTTAAATTTTTCCAACGAAATAGTTTAGGACGCTGAAGTACACATTTACCGAAAGTACTAATATGCTTTTCTATGTTGTACAGAAAACTGGGGAACTATAAATTTCGGTTTTGGTTTGAACAGATTTGCTGTGTCTCTGCACTTTTGGTTCTTCTGTTAATAGCTTGTTCGCACGCGAGTTTCTATCTTACTCATATGTATCTTTTGCAAATCGAAGAGGTTTTATCCGGTTTTTCCTGCCAACAACGTACAGGATACAACAAAAGAAAGGGTGGTTGCTGTGGACCTATTTTCTGTAGCGTATCACTACAACATTTATTGCTCTTCTGCCAATAACGTAAGTCCTCTTTCTCTTGTACCCGTCATTTCCACACAGCAACAAACCTTCCTTTTAACGGACCAAAGCTTCACATCTTCACTGGAGCGATGCATTATTCCTATCGCAGCTTCTCTTCACAGTGTCAGACTCACAGGTCCATATTACAATAAAAATCTTTAAAACACGTTTAAAATATGAAATATCTGAAAAAATATGAAATACATTAAAATATGAAGTTTTAACCCTTTGTCAATAAACACAAGAGGCTAGTTCCATCAGAGGCATGCATTCAGTCGCTGACTTTAAACATTTGGAGCAAAATTACATATGCTTCCAATTTATGGACCTAAAGCATAATATAATTAAAGAAGTGATATTCTTCTGTCCTTGGCACTGCGTAACAATAATACAACTTCCAGTGATTAGCAGTGAAAAGCAACGTGACATGCGATGACTGTCTTTTTTCTTGTAGTAGAAAATTATATTCTGAACTTCATTTTTAGATTTAACTGCCCAGTCTGGCACCTAGGGCAACTAGATTATTTATTTACCTGCCCAGGTCAATGATTCACACGACTCAGGCATGGTATTTTTCAAACCCTGATATGTATAAGTAAAAATATATACAGTACATAATTCCATACATACATATTAATTAAAGCTTATATATTTCATTATTACTACTTTAGCAAAAACTTCCCATTACAAAAAAATTACCTTTGCTTGTCTCTGTGGGCACTATTTCACTTTTACAGCATTGCAATCTTATGCGTAATGAAAATTTCTGTAGTACATACTAACTTTTTAATGAAAAATTTGTAATGTTTTAAGAACAATACGTTGCTACAATTTTTTTTTGTCCCCCTTGAATTTCATTATAACGAGTTTCGACGGTTATTCTTTTTTTACTGAATCTGGTAAATGCTGGCCAAGAAAATGACAGTGAAAATATATCATGAACAGTTTCTTTGCTTTGCAAATGTAGTAATTAAAGTTAAATGTAAAAAAGAATTGATTTCATTCTAAATTTCTGCGAGTGAAATCTTTCACCTGTGTCACTTTAAGCAGGGCTTGGAAAATATCTGAAATGTTACATGCGCAGCTGGGTATATACATAAATTATTTACCTACCCAGGTAGTAAAACCTGGATGCCCAGGAAAATTTATATTTTAAGATAAATCAGAAGCCACTTTTTTTTTAAGTTAAAAAATATGAAATTTTTTTTACACGTTTTGTAATTCCTATTTTAAAGGTCTATTCAAAATGTTCAATATGCAAAGCATGTATTTCATGTTTTAAGATGATAGTGCTGAAATTGGTACAAAATGATGTGATGAAATTGTTTTTTGAGAAATTTAAAGATTCTGCCGTGTTCTTTTCCTTTGTCACTAAACACCTGATTTGCACATCAATAAAAATTGTTTCAGTATCTTCAGGTATTGCCAAGATATTATAAATACAACTATTTAATAGTTTTCCAAAAAAAATTTGTGCTCCAAAATGGTTTCCTTGTGGCAACACAACAATGAAAGAACAGGTTTAGTCATTGAAGTCATTTCTAAAACATTCCAAACAGGAAAATTTAATATTTTAGAAATATCGATATGCATTAATGTTCTACAATGACTCAGTTAGAATCAGGGTCTAAACAAGTGTTTCTTCTTTTGGGTGGGGGTCTGAGATTTGAAATTATGCCCTATCAAGTTCAAAAGCTCTCATTTCCATTCAAGTATTTTTTTTCTTTTCTTTCTGATACCTTAATTATGGGGAAGCAATGTGATCTTTCAAAAGCAGTACTTCCAGTTTTTGACATAATTTTACTAAACATGTGAAAAGTAGGTAAATATCCAAAAATTAGAGATAGGAAACAAGACAGTAAAAGTTCTGGGAACACTGACAACACAGTGCTCAGTAGAATGTAAAATGAACCAGCACACAAGGCAGTGAATGTGAAAACAAAAAAAGCATGATTCAACCCTATGTCAAATGTAATACTAGCCAAAACCTACATGAAAAACCAACTTTGACACCATTGTGGATTGAATACCCTTAGAGACGCAATGTACTCGGATGCCAGTTCGTAGTTCTGTTTGTCGTTGATATAACATATAAATACAAGAATATGCCTGTACATATCTTTACTACATAACTGCCCTTTGTATTCATTCATGCAAATACTACATAAGTACGTATGTGCAAATTAAAATGTCTAAAAGAAACTAAGTATTGTTCAACCAACTGTGCTTTAGAAATAATTCTCCATTTAAAACATGTCTAAAAGAAACGTAAGTATTGTTCAACCAACTGTGTGTACAGAGTTCGTAAAGCCTAATGTTAAACAAATCTGTGTGTAACTGATGTCATTATTTATCATATTGTAATAAACCTGTTTTTAAGATATGAAAATATCATTACTCACATTTAGAACTGAATTGATTCAGTTATAATGTAAGTATCCAACAATTTCACACTCACACACTCTTCCACAAAAAACATGCATTTACTTGCACACTCTTCCACAAAAAATGCATTTATGTAAAAGTCGGTGACTACTTGCCGTGAGGCTTAACCGAATATGGCCAAACTTCCTATTTACAGGGATTGCATTTCAAATTACAGGTTAAGTTAATACGGTGAAACTTATTTTTTCGGTTATAGCCCTTCAAATTATGGCGTAGCTCAATACGGTCAAACTTATTTTTTTATGGGCAATGACCTTCAAATTATGGCGTAGCTCAATACGGTCAAACTTATTTTTTATGGGCAATGCCCTTCAAATTATGGCGTAGCTCAATACGGTCAAACTTATTTTTTTGTGGGTGTTGCTCTTCAGATTATGAGCTTAGTATTTAGGGTTCAGACCGTAATTTCATGGGCTTTCACAAAAATGGGCCAAGCCGTAGTTTTATGGGCAACGGCCGGGCCCCCAGTTGCCGGCCATTGCCCGTAATCTAACTGTGAAATTTTTAACAGTGTTCTTATAGTAATTTTCCCTGGATTTTCGTGGCTTTTCTAATTTTTCGTCACCAAATCCTTTTACCTTAAAAATAATCAACTTTTAAATCCACTTTATCTTGGTTACACATGTCCGTTAAGTCTCACCGTCAGCTACGGAACACGGAGCTGAAGTCAACGCCAATATTATGTATTCACTAGTTATCAACCTTTAAACGGCATGCGGCCAAACAAAATCATGCGAAATCAAGCACACATTTCTAACCATACTGTATCGAAGGGTTAAGGGGTGAAAGGTTGAAACTCGTCTTGTTATACACTGAAGAGCAATTGAATTAGAGATAACTATCTAGTAACGTGTAGCACCAACTTTCGCCCTGATCACGGCTCCGATTCGTCTCGGCATGGACTCGACAAGACACCGGAAGCGTTGGGAAGCAATACGGGTCCACGACCCCTGAACAATCTCCCACAGCTCACGAAGATTTGATGGAAGGGGGTCAGAGCCTCGAACATCTCTCTCGATGGCATCCCAGATGTGCTCGATGGGATTGAGGTCAAGTGATCTAGCAGGCCAAGGAAGCGAGGTTACGTCGGTGGAGTGTTCATCCAACCATTCGGATACAATTCGGGAGCTGCATTGTCTTGTTGCAGGATGAGGTCCCCAGTGGGATGTTGAAGACGCACAAACAGGAGCAAATGGTCGTCCAGGATATCCCGGTAACGTTAACCTGTGAGGAATGACGTCACATGTACCAGAGGTCCCATTTCAGTCCACGTAAACAGTCCCCAGACGAGAGAGCCACCACCATCAGCTTGAAGAGTACACTGCAGATAAGAAGGATCCATCGCTTTATGTGGTTTGCGCCGTATACTCGTATCCTGCCATCCGCATGTACCAACGTGAATCTCGACTCATCAGTCCAGGCAATAATTTTCCACATGTCTAGGGTCCAGTGGCGATGTTCCCGCTCTCATGCTAATTTTTGCACCCTGTGATGTGCGGTCAGCAGCGGTACCCTCGTGGGACGATGGCTTCTGTACCCCATAGCGAGGAGATGGATCTGGATGGTGTGGCTGCTTACACGTTTTTGTGCATCAGCGTTAAATTGCCGAGTGATTTCTTGCACTGTGGCCCGTCTATCCGCTGTTACAATGCTAGCTAGCCGACGAGGACCCCGCTCATCCACAAGCTGTTGTTCACGGCAGTTGGCCCTTGCATGGATGGTTTTACCGGATTGGATGTACTCACGGTGCACCCGTGACACAGTGGCTCGTGAAAATCACAGTGCCTGCACGTCTTCCGAGATGGAGTGACCCATTCGTCGGGCCCCGACAATTTGCCCACCATCAAATGCGCTTAGATCCTTCGTCTTACCCATACTGCGTCCGACTCTTACTGATTCATAATAATAATAAGGAGTTCCTAATTTAGGTTGAGAAACCCGAACCCACAGCGCCATGCGCCTTTTGCCAGGTGAAATAGAATCTAAGATAGTTAGGCGCAGATTGCCCTGATAGAATAGCACGAAAGAAAAGTATGGAAATATTAGAGGAGAAGGAGTAGACGGTTACCCGTTAAGAAGGGAAGTTGTAAGCTCTTACTGATTCCCGTCGCATCACTCCTTATATTGTCGGATCGCTGCATACGTCATGTCGTTTTCGTTTACAGGGCCGCCCACAGCGCCACATTTGCATAACGCCAGCTGTCTCTAATTCAATTGGTCTTCAGTGTAAAAGAGACTCAGAATATCTGATGATGTGATGGGCACGTTAAGCCATTGAACCCCAATTACTACACCCCCTGTAATAAATAAGATCTTTCTACCTCGCTTCCGTGTCACTTTCTTATCGGGCACTCTAGCCCAAATCTTCTAGTTTCCTTTTTCTAAGGATTGTTTAAGGGCAGGAGTCAGACACTCCCTTCCTGAAATCCTCTACATATGATCTTATCTGATCTTATCTAGTGGTGTATTATTTATTACACTACGATTATTAGTTTCAAAGATATAAGTATTGAAAGTGTGACATGTTTTCTTTGCATCTGTGCTGTTGATATTACCCCCTACCCAATGGGGAGAAAGACCTAGTTCTACGTCAAAAAAGTCAAAAAAAAAAAAAAAAACAGAGAAAGAGATACAAATTTTGCCACGATAGGTGACCACATTTTTTTCCTTTGAAAATAAGAGGAGTCGATATTAGAAAGATCCCAACATTCGGATCGAGAAAGATAAAGAATTCTGTGGATAAATTCTGAAAACAAAAGCATTTTGTGCACGGAGATTTTGAACAATACGGAAGCTCTGAACAATATTTTACTGCAATGCAATGAAAGATTGTTCAGAGTTTACGTTCCGTATTGTTGAAACATATTAAAAACTGATGAAGCCTCATTCCTGCTTGTTTAGATTACACGCTAGGATCTAAAAAGCTTTTCATCTGCGAAGTCGAAGTTTAAGGATTTGAAGATTTAGATGACTCCCTGCTAACTACGTAGTTTACAGTTCTCTACACAACATCTACGCTTTGACAAGATTCAAGCTCTGTAACAAGATCGCCATGTCTGCCATCGTTTATGTGAGTCTGACCGGAGGAAGTTACATCTGGTAATTCTACAGTTCTTTACCAAATATAGTATTGAATTTATTAAAAATATATTAATTTCGGACGGTTAGATTTAAGATTGCAATGTGTTTGGGTAGCCGGTTACATTCCTTTTCTCACTTCGTATGGGGTATTGTCTCTTTACCTGGGAAAATCATAATGTTACATATACAGATTATGTTTACATCTTAATTAATTGTTTCAAAAAAATTATATGGAAGTCTTAAAGCTCATTTAAATTAAAACTTTAAATGATGCTCCCCCATCCCCTTCCAATCAGTATTCGAGATTAGATCCATAAAAAAATTCATAGATTTTCTTGCCCTTCCTATCCGGAAATAACGAGGCTTTTTGTTTCGTTAATAATTTAATTTCGTGAACTACATTTAATAAGTTAATCGAATCCTTTTCGTGTTTTGAGAAAATCCAGTTCTAATCTTAATCAGGAAATTGTATTCCGTACATTGTTGTATAAATGTGTTGCTTTATATGAAGCGGTTATGCGTCAATTCAATCCATTATGGAAAGCGGGTATGCTCCTGAAAAATACTAAATTCAATATACACCTGTTGAATATTTTATTCGCTTACTGTGCGGTAATACGTAATCGGTATTATGACAAGGCGTCCTAATTTTATTAACGTTGACCATGTTTGCGCGGAGTGAAACACACGGTGATTAGGCTCCGTGGTTGCGCAGTACTAAGAGTAAATCTTGGTGCTCGTCGCAGATAAGCAGACAGACGGCAAGTAATGTATCACTACGCACAGGGGAAATCAAGTATCGTCAGTTGGGAGAAACGCACCTGCTTTCTTTTGTACGACGAGCAAACATGTAGTTTCTTACTTAACGCTCTTTCATCAACAAAACGGCCGACATTAAGACTAGCCGAGTTGATTTTTATTTTATTTTTTTTTTTTTGCAATGGTAGTATATATATAAAAAATAGAAAGTTCCCTACGAGTATTGTAATTCTAGGTGCTGATAATAAGAGAGGATGAAAATTCTCACTCTTACTGGAATAATCTGAATCTTCACAATAAAGTAATGTTAGCATGCTTTTTTTTTTTTTGGCGTTGATCTCGGAATCAAATCAGTGGCTATTAATTTATACTGTATTACCTCCTTGCGTGTCTGAAAAACTATACAATCCAACACACACACACACACACACACACAAAGGTTTGTGGAGAGTGGCAAGAAATATGGTCGCACCGGACGTCAAGGACGCTAAAACCTCCACTAATAAGCCAGAAGCTAAAAAACTGCTCTGGCTCTTTGTGCCTTGTTTCTTCGTGGTTTCTAATGTTAGGCACAATGTTTAGATCATATCCAGCTTCAGCATTTATTTAACATTATCCTTAATGTTAATTGTTTAATTAATTCTTCAACATTTTTATATCTCTTTGTTACGTAAAAAAAACCTCCAGATGGTCACTCAGATGTCGAGCTTCGATTTCAAACTACTCTTTTACGACTTTCTCACATTATTCCGTCAGTACTTTGAATTTGCATGTTATGCTTACAAGAATGTTTTTTTAAATGCCTAACTAGTTGCGAGCATTTTTCTACCGAAGAGATTATCCTTTAACGCGCAGACTTTGCTGTCACTAACTTGTCAAAGGGCAAAGACTTTGGTACACTGTAAAATGTCTGATGATAAATTTTATTGTTTTGAACTGTTAACGAGGTTGCCACCACAAAATCGTAAAACTAAGAGTTTTATCATGAAAGAAATACGGGATTACGCCATATAATACAAATTTTGAAGATGAAAATCCGATTTTTAGCGTAAATGTGACAAAGATGGTAAGTCAGATAAATATCCGAAAACTTGAAAAGGACGATGAAATTTTCAAGTTTTCGGATATTATCTGACTTACCATCCTTGTCACATTTACGCCAGAAATCGGATTGTCATCTTCAAAATTTGTATTATATGGCGTAATCCCGTATTTCTTTCATGGATTATCTGCTTCTCCGGGCAATCGCGGGATAGGATTCTTAGCCTCCAGATTCGCTAAACATGAATGCTGGTTGCTTCGACTAGCGAATCCTGTTATGGTTATATTCAAATTGACCGGAAGCTTGAAACTTGGTCGTTCTGGGTGTTGTAGTGGTTAGCATACCCGGGCGTTATCTGGGGGACGCGAGTTTGAGACCTGCTCCAGGACGATGAAATTTTCAAGTTTTCGGATATTATCTGACTTACCATCCTTGTCACATTTACGCCTAAAATCGGATTGTCATCTTCAAAATTTATATTATATGGCGTAATCCCGTGTTTCTTTCATGATTTATCTGCTTCTCCGGGCAAACACGGGATAAGATTCTTAACCTCCAGATTCGCTAAGCATGAATGCCGGTTGCTTCGACTAGCGAAACCTGTGATGGTTATGTTCAAATTTATCGGAAGCTTGAAACTTGGTCGTTCTGGGCGGTGTAGTGGTTAGCACGCCCGGGCGTTTTCTGGGAGACGCGGGTCCGAGTCCCGCTCCAGGACGAGTTTTCGGATATTATCTGACTTACCATCATTGTCACATTTACGCCAAAAATCGGATTGTCATCTTCAAAATTTGTAAGAGTTCTATGCTGCCTTGTTCACAGATAATAACAATGAAGAAACAGCATCGTAAATCTTACTATCACATACCGTATAATTTACGGTGAAGGAACAGTAAATATTAATATATAAATATGCACCGCAAAACTGACAGTCACACATCGTGCTATTTCCCTCATGTAACGGCATATACTGTAGCATAGACTATTTGTCTCTTAAAAAGGACAGTCTGTGTGCAAGTAATATTTAAACGAATTATAATTATTATATCATCATCATCATCATTGTCAACCATTATCAATCCACTGCTGTACGAAGGTCTCCCCAAGTTTCCTCCACAACGGTCTGTCTTGTGCCAGTCTCCTCCATGTCACTCCCGCATATTTACGAATTTCATCCACCCATCTCCCATGTGGTCTTTTTCTGGGTCTTTTCCTGTCCCTTGGAATCCAATCTAAAATTTCGGCTGTCCATCTATGGTCTGTCCTTCTGGCAGTATGTCCAGCCCATTGCCATTTCAGGGATTTAACTCTGATCATGATGTCTTCCACTCTTGTCATTTTTCGGATCCACGAGTTCCTCTTCTTATCTCTCCTGGTTACACCAAGCATGCACCTCTCCATGCTGCTTTGAGTTGTCTGCAGCCTTTGTATGTCTCTTTTAGTTAAGGTCCACGTCTCTGCACCATACGTAAGCACTGGAAGGATGCATTGATCAAACACTTTTCTTTTAAGACATAATGGTATATTGCTCTTGAAAATTATGCTGTTTCTTCCAAAAGCTCTCCAGGCAAGTTTTGTACGCCGATTAATTTCTTCATCAATGTGACCCTCACTTGATATCTGCTGTCCAAGATAAACATATGTATCTGTTATCTCCAGTTTTTCTCCATCAATCGATAAATCTTCATTTCTTGTAAAAGCATTGAACATCACTTTTGTCTTCTGAAAGTTCATTTTTAATCCCACTTCTTTACTCTTGTCAGCAAGTTCCTGGATCATACTCTGCAGCTCTGATGGGGTAGTTGCAAAAATGACTACGTCATCAGCAAAACGAAGGTGGGTTAGATAATCTCCATTAATCTTTATCCCTTTGTTTTCCCAGTTCAGTGATTGAAAGACATTTTCCAATGTGGCATTAAAGAGCTTCGGAGATATGGTGTCACCTTGTCTCACTCCCTTTCCAATTTTTATGTGTGTTGTATTTTCAAACAGCCGAATCTTTGCACTTGCATTTTCATAGATGTTATTAATAATATTAATGTATGCATCCTCAATACCGCAGGATTTCAGAACAGGGTTTCGTGGTAACTGCTGATGGTTTCACCGAATCAAAGGCTTTTTCATAATCGATAAAAGCCATGCACAATGGAAGTTCATATTCCCTCGCTCTTTCAATTAGTTCTCTCAGTACGTGGATATGATCTATTGTGCTGTAGCCACTCCTGAATATAGCTTGTTCTCTCGGTTGAGCCATGTCCAGTGTTAATTTCAAGCGGTGTGAAAGAACTTTAGTGAAGATTTTATAAACCACTGATAGGAGGCTGATAGGTCTGTAGTTCCTGAGATCCTCAATGTCAGCTTTTTTATGTAGCAGGATCATTGTAGCGTTGTTCCAATCCTCAGGAATCTTCCCTTCATTAAGGCATCGAGTGAAAATTTGGGCGAGTACTGTTTCAATTTCTCCACTTGCTTCTTGTATGATGTCTATAGTAATTCCATCTTCTCCTGGAGCTTTCCCCCGCTTCATGTTCTTGATTGCATGAGCAACTTCTGCTGGGAGGACTGGAAGAACTCTGGTACCTTTCATGATGTCTGGAGTACATGTATCATCCCTTTCATATAATTTGGAGTAGAAATCTTTCACTCTTGTCAAAATTTCGCCTCTATTTCTTGTTATAGAACCATCTTCTTTTCTCAGAGCCATAATCTGTTTTCTTCCCTTACTGAGATGTCCCTTTGCTATCTTAAGGCTTTGGTTGTTTTCAATTGCTTTCCTCACTAGCTCACAGTTGAATTTCCTTACGTCTTCAGTGATACTTTTTCGTGTTGTCTTGCATAGCTCTATATATTCCACTTTGGAAGTCACATCTTCTTTAGTTGTCCTCATCTCTCTTCATTTTTGCATCAACATTTTGGTTTTTCCTGATAATTTGTTCACATGCAACTTGTTCTTAGACCCAGCTAATTTTGTTGCTGTTTCCATTAGAGCTTTGGTTACTTTTCTGTTAACTTCCGAAATATCCACTTCTTCCGATGTTAGGCCTTCTAAAGCAGAGAATCTGTTCTTCAGTTCCAACTTGAAAGTATTATGGTGTTTTTTAAGGTTGGTTATGTCAATACATTTTGTTTGTCTTATGAGCTTGCCACGTTCCAGTTTAGTGTTGAGGTGCATCTTACATCTCACCAATCTATGGTCACTACCTGTGTTGAACTTGTTCAGCACACTGCAGTCTTCGATGACGAATTTTTTGTTACACATAATAAAATCAATTTCACTTGTCGTCCCAATTGGATGTCTCCATGTCCATTTCCTGTGTGGCTTTTTCTTGAAAAAGGAATTCAAGATGAAAAATCCTTCTGCCTCTGCAAACTCAACGAGAGTATTTCCACGCTGGTTTCTGTTGCCGTGACCGAATTTACCTACTGAAGTTTCATTCTGTTGCCGTTGCCCTATTTTTGCATTGAAATCTCCCATAATTATCTTCAAGTGCTGCTATATATATATATATATTGCCATCTGATGCTGACCTTGGCTACGTACAACGGACGCTCCCTATCTTCTGATTCAAGGCTTCTTGAATTGGAAGAGGAACTACAAAGGATCAAGTGGGACATCGTCGGGCTAAGTGAGGTAAGGAGAAAAGGAGAAGATCTCATCGAACTGAAAAGTGGACATCTCTTCTACTATCGTGGGACAGATACTGGCAGAACTAGTGGTGTTGGATTTATAATAAACAAGAAACTGAAGGATAAAGTTGTAGAAGTTGAAAGTTCCTCTGACAGAGCTGCACGACTTGTTATCCAACCCTCGAAAAGATACCAGGCTCAGATTATTCAAACTTATGCACCCACCACAAGTCATGCTGAAGAAGAAATTGAAGAATTTTATGAGGAAATTCGTGATCTAAACAATAAAGGTAAGCAGCGCTTGAAGATAATTATGGGAGATTTCAATGCAAAAATAGGGCAACGGCAACAGAATGAAACTTCAGTAGGTAAATTCGGTCACGGCAACAGAAACCAGCGTGGAAATACTCTCGTAGAGTTTGCAGAGGCAGAAGGGTTTTTCATCTTGAACTCCTTTTTCAAGAAACAGCCACACAGGAAATGGACATGGAGACATCCAAATGGGACGACAAGTGAAATTGATTTTATTATGTGTAACAAAACATTCATCATCGAAGACTGCAGTGTGCTGAACAAGTTCAACACAGGCAGTGACCATAGATTGGTGAGATGTAAGATGCACCTCAACACTAAACTCGAACGTAGCAAGCTCATAAGACAAACAAAATGTATTGGCATAACCAACCTTAAAAAACACCATAATACCTTCAAATTGGAACTGAAGAACAGATTCTCTGCTTTAGAAGGCCTAACATCGGAAGAAGTGGATATTTCTGAAGTTAACAGAAAAGTAACCAAAGCTCTTATGGAAACAGCAACAAAATTAGCTGGGTCTAAGAACAAATTGCATGTGAACAAATTATCAGGAAAAACCAAAATGTTGATGCAAAAAAGAAGAGTGATGAGGACAACTAAAGAAGATGTGACTTCCAAAGTGGAATATATAGAGCTATGCAAGACAGTACGAAAAAGTATCACTGAAGACGTAAGGAAATTCAACTGTGAACTAGTAAGGAAAGCAATTGAAAACAACCAAAGCCTAAAGATAGCAAAGGGACATCTCAGTAAGGGGAAAAAACAGATTATGGCACTGAGAAAAGAAGATGGTTCTGTAACAAGAAATAGAGGCGAAATTTTGACAAGAGTGAAAGATTTCTACTCCAAATTATATGAAAGGGATGATACATGTACTCCAGACATCATGAAAGGTACCAGTACCAGAGTTCTTCCAGTCCTTCCAGCAGAAGTTGCACATGCAATCAAGAACATGAAGCGGGGAAAAGCTCCAGGAGAAGATGGAATTACTATAGACATCATACAAGAAGCAAGTGGAGAAATCGAAACAGTACTCGCCCAAATTTTCACTCGATGCCTTAATGAAGGGAAAATTCCTGAGGATTGGAACAACGCTACAATGATCTTGCTACATAAAAAAGGTGACATTGAGGATCTCAGGAACTACAGACCTATCAGCCTCCTATCAGTGGTTTATAAAATCTTCACTAAAGTTCATTCACACCGCCTGAAGGTGACACTGGACATGACTCAACCGAGAGAACAAGCTGGATTCAGGAGTGGCTACAGCACAATAGATCATATCCACGTACTGAGAGAACTAATTGAAAGAGCGAGGGAATACGAGCTTCCATTGTGCATGGCTTTTATCGATTATGAAAATGCCTTTGATTCGGTGAAACCATCAGCAGTTGCAATGGCTCTGAAATCCTGCGGTATTGAAGATGCATACATTAATATTATTAATAACATCTATGAAAATGCAAGTGCAAAGATTCGGCTGTTTGAAAATAAAACACACATAAAAATTGGAAAAGGAGTGAGACAAGGTGACACCATATCTCCGAAGCTCTTTAATGCCACATTGGAAAATGTCTTTCAATCACTGAACTGGGAAAACAAAGGGATAAAGATTAATGGAGATTATCTAACCCACCTTCGTTTTGCTGATGACATAGTCATTTTTGCAACTACCCCATCAGAGCTACAGAGTATGATCCAGGAACTTGCTGACAAGAGTAAAGAAGTGGGATTAAAAATGAACTTTCAGAAGACAAAAGTGATGTACAATGCTTTTACAGGAAATGAAGATTTATCGATTGATGGAGAAAAGCTGGAGATAACAGACAAGTACGTTTATCTTGGACAGCAGATATCAAGTGAGGGTCACATTGGTGAAGAAATTAATCGGCGTACAAAACTTGCCTGGAGAGCTTTTGGAAGAAACAGCATAATTTTCAAGAGCAATATGCTATTATGTCTTAAAAGAAAAGTGTTTGATCAATGCATCCTTCCAGTGCTTACGTATGGTGCAGAGACGTGGACCTTAGCTAAAAGAGACATACAAAGGCTGCAGACAACTCAAAGCAGCATGGAGAGGTGCATGCTTGGTGTAACCAGGCATGCACCTCTCCATGCTTCCACTCTTGTCATTTTTCGATATATAGACAGACCGTTGTGGAGGAAACTTGGGGAGACCTTCGTCCAGCAGTGGATTGATAATAATTGACAATGATGATGATGATGATGATATATATATATATGACATATATATATCATCATCATCATCATTGTCAACCATTATCAATCCACTGCTGGACGAAGGTCTCCCCAAGTTTCCTCCACAACGGTCTGTCTATATATCATCATCATCATCATTGTCAACCATTATCAATCCACTGCTGGACGAAGGTCTCCCCAAGTTTCCTCCACAACGGTCTGTCTTGTGCCAGTCTCCTCCATGTCACCCCTGCATACTTTCGAATTTCATCCACCCATCTCCTATGTGGTCTTCTTCTGGGTCTTTTCCTGTCCCTTGGAATCCAATCTAAAATTTCGGCTGTCCATCGATGATCTGTCCTTCTGGCAGTATGTCCAGCCCATTGCCATTTCAGGGATTTAACTCTGATCATGATGTCTTCCACTCTTGTCATTTTTCAGATCCACGAGTTCCTCTTCTTATCTCTCCTGGTTACACCAAGTATGCACCTCTCCATGCTTTTTTGAGTTGTCTGCAGCCTTTGTATGTCTCTTTTAGTTAAGGTCCACGTCTCTGCACCACACGTAAGCACTGGAAGGATGCATTGATCAAACACTTTTCTTTTAAGACATAATGGCATATTGCTCTTGAAAATTATGCTGTTTCTTCCAAAAGCTCTCCAGGCAAGTTTTGTACGCCGATTAATTTCTTCATCAATGTGACCCTCACTTGATATCTGCTGTCCAAGATAAACGTACGTGTCTGTTATCTCCAGCTTTTCTCCATCAATCGATAAATCTTCATTTCTTGTAAAAGCATTGAACATCACTTTTGTCTTCTGAAAGTTCATTTTCAATCCCACTTCTTTACTCTTGTCAGCAAGTTCCTGGATCATACTCTGCAGCTCTGATGGGGTAGTTGCAAAAATGACTACGTCATCAGCAAAACGAAGGTGGGTTAGATAATCTCCATTAATCTTTATCCCCTTGTTTTCCCAGCTCAGCGACTGAAAAACACCCTCTAATGTGGCATTAAAGAGCTTCGGAGATATGGTGTCACCTTGTCTCACTCCCTTTCCAATTTTTACGTGTGTTGTATTTTTAAACAGCCTAATCTTTGCACTTGCATTTTCATAGATGTTATTAATAATATTAATGTATGCATCTTCAATACCGCAGGTTTTCAGAGCCATTGTAACTGCTGATGGTTTCACCGAATCAAAGGCTTTTTCATAATCGATAAAAGCCATGCACAATGGAAGTTCATATTCCCTCGCTCTTTCAATTAGTTCTCTCAGCACGTGGATATGATCTATTGTGCTGTAGCCACTCCTGAATCCAGCTTGTTCTCTCGGTTGAGCCATGTCTAGTGCTACCTTCAAGCGGTGTGAAAGAACTTTAGTGAAGATTTTATAAACTACTGATAGGAGGCTGATAGGTCTGTAGTTTCCGAGATCCTCAATGTCACCTTTCTTATGTAGCAGGATCACTGTAGCGGTGTTCCAATCCTCAGGAATCTTTCCTTCATTAAGGCATCGAGTGAAAATTTGGGCGAGTACTGTTTCGATTTCTCCACTTGCTTCTTTTATGATGTCTACAGTAATTCCATCTTCTCCTGGAGCTTTTCCTCGCTTCATGTTCTTGATTGCATGTGCAACTTCTGCTGGAAGGACTGGAGGAACTCTGGTACTGGTATCTTTCATGATGTCTTTAGTGCATATATCATCCCTTTCATATAATTTGGAGTAGAAATCTTTCACTCTTGTCAAAATTTCGCCTCTATTTCTTGTTACAGAACCATCTTCTTTTCTCAGTGCCATAATCTGTTTTCTTCCCTTACTGAGATGTCCCTTTGCTATCTTCAGGCTTTGGTTGTTTTCAATTGCTTTCCTCACTAGTTCACAGTTGAATTTCCTTACGTCTTCAGTGATACTTTTTCTTACTGTCTTGCATAGCTCTATATATTCCACTTTGGAAGTCACATCTTCTTTAGTTGTCCTCATCTCTCTTTTTTTTTTGCATCAACATTTTGGTTTTTCCTGATAATTTGTTCACATGCAACTTGTTCTTAGACCCAGCTAATTTTGTTGCTGTTTCCATAAGAGCTTTGGTTACTTTTCTGTTAACTTCAGAGATGTCCACTTCTTCCGATGTTAGGCCTTCTAAAGCAGAGAACCTGTTCTTCAGTTCTAACTTGAAGGTATTATGGTGTTTTTTAAGGTTGGTTATGTCAATAGATTTGTTTGTCTTATGAGCTTGCCACGTTCAAGTTTAGTGTTGAGGTGCATCTTACATCTCACCAATCTATGGTCACTACCTGTGTTGAACTTGTTTAGCACACTGCAGTCTTCTATGACGAATTTTTTGTTACACATAATAAAATTAATTTCACTTGTCGTCCCATTTGGATGTCTCCATGTCCATTTCCTGTGTGGCTTTTTCTTGAAGAAGGAGTTCAATATGAAAAACCCTTCTGCCTCTGCAAACTCAACGAGAGTATTTCCACGCTGGTTTCTGTTGCCATGACCGAATTTACCTACTGAAGTTTCATTCTGTTGCCGTTGCCCTATTTTTGCATTGAAATCTCCCATAATTATTTTCAAGTGCTGCTTACCTTTATTATTTAGATGACAAATTTCCTCATAAAATTCTTCAATTTCTTCTTCAGGATGACTTGTGGTGGGTGCATAAGTTTGAATAATCTGAGCCTGGTATCTTTTCGAGAGTTGGATAACAAGTCGTGCAGCTCTGTCAGAGGAACTTTCAACTTCTACAACTTTATCCTTCAGTTTCTTGTTTATTATAAATCCAACACCACTAGTTCTGCCAGTATCTGTCCCACGATAGTAGAAGAGATGTCCACTTTTCAGTTCGATGAGATCTTCTCCTTTTCTCCTTACCTCACTTAGCCCCACGATGTTCCACTTGATCCTTTGTAGTTCCTCTTCCAATTCAAGAAGCCTTGAATCAGAAGATAGGGAGCGTCCATTGTAAGTAGCCAAGGTCAGCATCAGATGGCAGCCTAGTCCGGTCCTCCGGCGATTCTTAGCACCCTCTGCCTTCATGTCGCACTGGCCGCTGCCTTGGCCAGGTACATTCCAGCTGCCGGAGACTGAGGGCCAAGATTTAAGTTGTGGAATCATTTTGGAGGGGTTCTGCCATAACTCACCACGCTGGCCAAGCGGGTTGGTGAGTGTGGGATAGAATTTCCTCTGATCCCGATGGTATAGTTATACCGCTATGGGCGGTCGTCAGAGCCCCTTTAGTGGGAACAGGATGCACCACGAGAAGGCGGGGTTGACATTTGTCAAGGAGAGGCTGTGATGTTACGCATCACCTGACCTTGCATCCCATATATATATATATATACACTATATTGACAAAAGTCACCGGACACCTAGAAGAGAAACACAACATAGTATTTATTGGCATACATTAGTACGGTGTCGGTCCACCTTTGGCCTTAATGCATGTACTGACCCTTCAAAGTTCGAAGTGGTTGGGTTTTGAGCTCCGTAATTTTCGTTTGCTATAAGGTGTTTATTGAGTGCTTTAGTTTCTGTGGTTGCGTGTGTCTTCAAGTTGAAGTTCTACGCTTTACGTTCGTGTATCTCCCAGGTTGGTGAGTGCCATATTTTTTCATTATTCACTGTTTTATTTTTCAACCAAGCTGGTCTTTTTTCGTTAAAGTCTCGCCATTGCTTCGATGGCGGAGGCAGACAAGGGTGACGCCCACATTCTTATCTTGGCAGATCAGCCAGCTTCCTCTTCTTCTTCTACCACTCAGCTTAATGAGGTGGCTCCCGAGCGTCATTGCGACGTCATGGACACCTCTTCTTCTCCAGCTATTACTCCCACCAAGTGCGGTGGTGCCAAGTCTCCTATCTACATCTCAGCAGATGATGACGTATCCGTTATCAGCAATACTGAGCTCATAGCTTCTACTTTTCATCAACTTTCTGATCCGCCCTCACTGCTAGGAGCCGCTTCATCGAATTCTCGACCCATGCCTGCCCAAGCATCCTTTGCTTCTGCAACTTCTGGGGTCCTCACACCCCCAGTTTCATCTGCTATGCCTTTTCCTGAATCCTATGTCACTGTCGTCGGTTCTACTGCTACAATTGACATACCAGAGGATTCCCGAGCTGGTCACCTTTTTTCCTCCACTATGGAACTGGGCGTCTATTTTGATGCGCTTCCCGACACTAAGCTATGGCACAATAGCCGAGCCCTCAAAACTATCTTACCAAAGGATGCAATAGACTTTGTAGCTCGAAAACCCAGATCTGTCTTGGTCTATTTTAAGGATAAAGCGCATGCTGACCAGGTCCTTGCGGAAGGTCTAACCATCAATGACGTGCATCTGTTAGCACAACCGGTTCCGCACCGCCCGGTGCAGGTGACCTTCTACCCCGTACCACCAGAAGTATCCGACGCTGCACTTTGCACCTTGCTCAGCAGGTACGGCAGAGTTGTTGGCTCCATAACAACTCTCTCTGCGGCTCCCAGAGACCCTGAAGGCAAATCGATTCGAGGTTTTCGCTGCACTGCTCGAGTCCTCTTTTCATCTGATGCTCAGCTGAAAGCGGTTCCGAATGTTTTGCACATCCGCTGTGGACAGCAACGCCGAAGAGTTGAGATAATCACTTCACAGTATTGCACTATATGTCAGAGCGAAAGTCACATAAGGGCTCAGTGCCCACGTGCCTCCCTGCAAACAGCTCCACACACTACATCTTCTTCTACTTTGTCCACCAACGCTTCACAGACTTCTTTCTATTCGAGGAAAGTCGCGGAATCAAGATCTTCCAAAAGTCAGCTTACTGCCATTGGTCAGCAAACGACTTTGATGCCTCCATCTCCTGCTGATCCTAAGAATTTTCCCAGGCTTCCAAAATCGACTCCCCCTTGTACTTTTACAACCACTGCTGATGTACATGTTGACCACTCTTCAGCTTTTACCGTTGGCTCCATGACACGAGTCACAGGTAACGCTTCGGGTTCAGACTCTCCAGACGATCATGAAGCTTTAGTGGTTGCTGGAAAACGCAGTGGTGCTACTCGCTCCAAGACGAAGACGTCAAAGACTCTGGCGTCCCGAAGATCATCTCGCTCTTCTACCCGCTCATCCACTCGCTCCGTCAGCTCTCGACGACCGTTCTCCAGGTCGCCTCTACACACTTCCTCTGAGACAGCATGTGAGGGTGCCTTTCCCTCACTAGAAGAATTCACAACTTTTCTTGCTGAAAATGCTTTCCCTGCTGAGCCTCTGCCATACGAGGACGTGCTGGATTGCCTTTTAGGGTCCTCTAGCCCTTCCTCAGCACGCATTTCCATTCAGCAGTATGAAGCAGCTCTTCCACAAGTGCTGGTTCAATTACACTCACTTGAAAACACTCTTCGGCGCACTGCGGACGAGGTCCCGTGGAGTGCTTGTTTTCTCCGTCGACTCCACTCCATCACTACAGCCAGTCAATTCCTACTGCATCCCACAACTAACCTAGACATTCAAGGTGGTGTCACTTAATTGTCGCGGTTTTGCGACACCTCTTGCGAATGCGCTGGTACGAGAGGATCTTGCTCCGCTGAATGCTGATATATTACTTCTGCAGGAAACAAACTGTACTTCCACCACTCAATTTCATCAATGGCGTCAGTGGGATCATACTTTCCATCACGCCTACAGCCAACTGTCGCGTGGTGGCATGGCAGTTGGTGTTCACTCACGTTTTCGTTCAACTCTTTCCTCCTTCTCAGTGAAAAACTTATGTCGAGACTTATTACAACGAGTCTCTTTCACCGTCGCAGCTGAAAAATTTCATGTATTCAACATTTATGTTCCTTGCACTCCTACTCACGTGCCAGAGTTGTTTGCAAAACTTCGACGGGCTCTGTCACGTATTCCCATCACCGACCGGGTACTTATCGGAGGTGACTACAATAGCACTCTACATCCCCTAACTGATCGCTCTTCTTCTTCCAGAGAACACCGTACGGAAGTAGTACATCTCTTACAGTCTATCACTTCAGACTTCTCACTCGTAGATGTTCAACGCCATTTGTCACCAACCCAGACTACACATACATGGCGTGCACCAAGAGCCATTGATCCTCCTACAGCAAGATTGGATCGCTTTTATGCAACTTCTCTTCTTCTACCAGCAATATCAGATTCATGCTGTACACCCACAGCTTCCTCGGATCATTGCGCCATTGCCATAACAGTTTTTGCTACTTCAACACAGCCACGTACAATCCGGCCTTGGACTTTTGACGACACTCTTTTAGATGACTCAGCCTTCTGCTCATCGGTGCGAGATTTTCTTGCGGATTGGCGTACAAGGCTTCATTCTGCACCGTGCCCCCTCAACGTTTGGTTGGAAGTAAAACGCCACCTCATATTACTGGTACGAAACCTGTCATACTCGATCATGACACAACGGAGGATGCGACTTGATCATACTAGGCAAATGCTTTCTTTGCTCAATCTTGCTGATCCCCTATTTCAAGTCTACCAGGCAGAATTACATTCACTTTTGGTGCCACTTGCAAAACAAGCCCTTCAACGCCTTAAACTACAACACCTGAAACCTGATGCTTGTTCGTACGAATTCCTTACGTCACATGAGTCAACTCGCCGATCCTCTTCTGTTCTATAGCACCTTCGTCTTCCAACTGGAGTAGTTTCATCCGAACCAGTTCCAATTTGTTCTATGGTACGTAATTACTACATTTCGAAATTTTGTGAAACTCCTCCTCCCTCCCCTACGGCTTCTGCTCTTCTGTTCTCTTCTTTGCCTCAGGTCCCTTCTCATCTTTCAGCCAGCCTCCTCCATCCTACCACTTTAACTGAGCTCTCTGACACTTTCTCGTCCCTCAACCCCCGGGCTTCACCTGGCCCGGACGGTCTCCCTGTTTCTTTCTATAAGGCTTTTCTTCCTGCCCTCCTTCCATTTCTCCTCTGTGCCTTTTCTACTGCCATGCATCTTACATCTCTTCCAAGGAGTTTCACCCTCGCACATGTTGTACTTTTCCCCAAGAAGGGTGATCCGCTTGACTTGGGGAATTGGCGTCCCATCTCACTCTTAAATACTGATTATAAACTCTATACTAAATTTCTGTCCCGCCGGCTTAACCCCATACTCCCTCATATTCTCTCCACTAATCAAACCTATACTGTACCCAGGCGCTCCATCTCCCATAATATTCAGCTTCTTAATGATCTAATTCACCTCGCCCGCTATCGCTCAGAACCCCTTGCTCTTCTTTCCCTCGATCAACGCTCAGCGTTCGATAATATTTCTCATGATTACCTTCTTGCTACATTACTAAATTTCGGCTTTCCTCCTTCCTTTGCTTCTCTTCTCATCTCCCTCTACCGGGACGCAGTTTTCCACGTCAAGCTGCTCAACCTTCTCACAGCTCCCATACCCTTTCGTCGCGGCGTGCGTCAGGGTTGCCCCTTATCCGGGCAGCTCTTCGCCCTCGCAATAGAACCTTTTTACGCGCAGTCCATCGATCCTTCTTTGCTTCACTACCACCGGTGGTAGCAAGCACACGTCATCATGTTGCTACTTATGTTGCCTACGCCGACGATATTACATTCTGCATTCGGCAAGACTCACAATTTCACGATCTCCACAATCTCTACAATACCTACGCCTCATGTTCCGGAGCAGCGCTAAACACAACGAAAAGCACATGCCTATGGACCGGTTCGTGGACTAACCGCACTGACTCTCCTTGGGGAGCAGAGTGGTCCAACACCTCTCAACGATTCCTAGGAGTCCACCTTGGAAAACCAGCAACTGCTTCACTCGTCACCTGGATGACTCTCCGGCCACGCCTACATCGCTCGGTCGCAATCTGGTGGCGCGCACAATTCTGCACCTCCGTCTTTCAAAGAGCACGTCTAACGCACACTTACCTGCTTTCAATGTGCACGTATTTCTGGTTGGCTTCGAAGCAACCAGCACTACGTCTTCTTGAACTCACCCGCTGTCAAACTCAGGTTATCTGGCCCGGCCCTCACTGGGTCGGAGCACCTCAACTCAGCCTGTCTCCTTCCAACGGAGGCATTAGTCTACCCGACGTCAGATCCTATTACAAGGCTTATCGTGTGTCTACGTTTTTACGATCACTTGCGGAACCTGCTCCCTTTGCAGTTGCTGCTCGTGATGTCATAGTCTCTCCGCATAAATCACGCTTTACTCTCCTTTCGTTCTTACTCATGGGCCACTGTCCCCTTCTCACACTTTTCCCTCCTGTCTACAAAGAGGCTATCTCCTTTCTTCGTTCTATCCCTCTTTCTCGCTCTCTCCCTGCCTCCACAAATGACCTACTTTCCGAACCTCTTTTTTTCTTCTCTGCTACACCCTCCCCATCTCCCATGTTTTGCTTTTCCTTCATGGCTCAGAGCTGGAGTCGTTACTGTCAGCGATCTTGTTAACACCGATCTTTCCTGGCTCCCCTTCTCTTCTCTACCCTCTGCTCTCCGTTTCAATGCCAACGCTCACTTTGTTCACAACTCTCTTATTTCTACTATAATCTCCCTGTTCCCTGAGCTTGCTACTCCCTCAGGTCTCATTTCTGTTCACTCTGCCTCTCTCCTTCTCCCATTTTTTCTGTCGTCCATTGGTCCACCTCTTCCTCTTGTCTCTTTCTCAACAGCTGATCTCTACCGTTTTCTCTCTCGCTCTTCCGCACCTCTTCCCATTTCTGGTATTCCACTTTCTTCTACCTCCGCAGTGTGGTCCGCTGCGCTTTCCCCACTTTCAGCACCCCTTGAAGTCAATTCACATTGGCTTTTCTTACACAACCGCCTCCCTGTGCCGTCGATTTTACATCGCATGACCATTTTATCTTCACCCTCCTGTCCGTATTGTGGCGAGGAGGCTGACGTTCAGCATGTCTTCATGTATTGCACAGTATTATTGCCAATACTCCATCTCGCTTTCACGCTAGCGCAACGATCCTGTGAGACCGTCCTCACCTTCAGCGCCTACCGAACACTACTTCTGAACTCTTCTCGCCCTATTCACCTTCCGGCAGTCTGCTCCTACATCTTCGTGCTTGTAAAACATATAATTCACGTGTATCATCTTCAGCGTCCCCCCGAAGCTTCTACTGACATAAATAAAGTCAGTACTGCGTTACTTTGTCATTTTCGTAATCGCCTACTCTCCCGCCTTCGACTAGAACTTACCACTGCAGTTGCACGCTGCAGTGAACCACAGTTCCTATCAACTTGGTCACCAGCAACCACTTGGTTTGCAGGATCGCCCACAACGCTTCACCTTACAGTCGGAACTTTTGTTTCACCTACCTCCTGATAGATACAATTTTTGCCATGCTGATTTGTCTTCAATCTCTGCTTCATCAGAGACTATTTTTTGTCTTTTCCGACAAATTATCATACATAAACTGTATTCTCTCACCACTATATTGAGCTTTGTGAATAGGTCGTTGCGTCAGCTACAAGCACCTGTAAATCTTCTTTTCATATGTCATTTTGAGACGATTTTTCTATACACATTTCCTGTTTTTTTTTCTTGCTTCGCAACTGAGTGCAATCTTGTTCCTCAACATTCACTGTACTATATTATTTGTACTCTCTATTTTATCAGAATTTTTTTGTTTGTCTCACTATTGTACATCACTTTTAGTAGATCAATTATTGTATAGAATCCTATGAATTGTTCGAAGCATGAGCTACTTATAATTGTCAATTTCTTTTCACGCTTTTTTTAAGACTCTGTTCTCATCCTCTTCACATGTATCATTTCGTGTATAACTCATGTGTAAATTTTTTTGTTTTTCATTACTCATCTTGCTGAATTATGTATTCTCTCTGCGATGTCAGAGACTATTTCTTTTTACCACCTCTGACAAACCAATATATATAAATTATAACTTCTCATTGTACAGAATCATGTATATAGGTCGTTTCACGAACCACAGACATTTGTAAACTTTGTCGTTTTTACAGTATATTCTTATCTTCAATTCCTGATTCAACAGTGTAATTTTACTTTTCAACTGTGTAAATTTGTGTTCTCCAATACTCACTGTGATGAGTTGTGTCTTCTCTCTGTAATTTCAGAGATTATTTTTTCTTTTGTATTCTCAGGAAAATTATTGTATATAACTATTTTTCATATCACCGTTGTATGTAACATGTAGTACCGCGAGCCACATTCATCTGTAAATTTTTCATCATCTGTCTTTCGAACTTTCGATTTCATGTTTGTCCCTTGATCACCTGCAACCTCCTGGTTTTTCAGGTCACCCACAATGTATCACCTTTCGGTCAGAACTTTTTTTCATCAATATTGTGTAAAATTTATACTCTATAGTGCTCATCATTCTGGATTGATTTTACTCTCTGTATTACCAGAGATTCATATTGCCTCGCCAGATTTCTACTGCACTTAACTGTTGTCATGCAAACGTTGCACCGAATCCTGTAATTAACGTAGCGCAAGCTGCACATTCTGTTAATTTCTCATCACCTGTCTTTTGAATCTATGTCTGCAAGCTCGAATTCTGTATTATTCCTTGCATCAATACTGTGCAAAATTAATATTGTATAACGCTCTTCTAGCTGAATTGTTCCTATTCTTTGCTTTGTCAGAGACTTTTGTTGTCTCACCAGACACTCGAGTGTAATTAACTGTTTTTTTTACTATCATCAATGTACAGAACCGTGTAAATAAGCAGTAGCGTAAGCTACAAGCATCTGTAAATATTTTTTTTGTCATACATCATTTGAGATGATTTATTCAAGCACATCTCCTGTATCTTTCTTCTAATAAATACTGTGTGAAAACTGACCCTTTAGACATGCTTTCGACAAAATGCATGTCTAGAAGGGTCATTACAAATTGCTGCCGGCCGCCCCGGTAGCGCAGTGGTCTAAGCGATGGCCTCTGATCATTAGTTCGAACGGGGTCCTGGTTCGAATCCCGCTGAGGCATGGATGTTGTGTTTGTATTACGGCACTGGCTCTCTCCCTTCCCTGGAACCAGTGACCCTAAATTAGGGACGGGCGACTGCTTATAGCCCATTGAGTTGCTCACGGTGGTCGTTAAAAATCCAATCAAAAATTAAAAAAAAAAAAAAAAATTGCTGCCGCTAATTGTTGCTTAGTACATCTTGGTTCCAAACTTCTAATGCGGTGCTCTAATTCATTCTATTGGTGCTCTATGAGATTAAGATCAGGGCTCTGCCCTGGCCAGTCCACACACGATACGGGATTATCGTCAAACCACGCCGTAACTTTCCTTGCTTTATGGCTCGGTGCATTATCCTGCTAGTACCAAGAAGGCTCGGTTACATAGTATTGTCACAGAGTTGGTAGGGCGTAATTGTCCAGAATATCGTGGTAGAAGTGCGGTGCTGGTTGACACGTTTGTCCACGATAACCAATGGCCCGGGATATATCACGAAAAACAACCCCATACGAGTACACTGCCAGCTCCAAATTTGTCTGTAGGAACAGTACACTATGAAATAGCGTTCCCCCGCCTGCCTCCATATACTCACTAGGGTGGAGCGAAAAACACTTTTTTTTTAATTTGAAACGTCACCATGTGCAATAGTTGCGATTTTATTACTGAAATGACCCCTCGAAATATGGATAACATTATTTGATATCTTAGGCTGCCCCAAGAACCTCGAAGTTTGAAAGTTATAGGAAAAAATTGTTTAAAAACACCCGCTTTCTCCATTTTGTAAATATAAAAAAACTGTGTCACCATGTTATTTAATATCACCTTTGAGTGTATAAACCAGGGTAAAAGTTCAGCAGACATGAGTTAATTTCTTAGACTTCCCCAGATCCCTTAAAGTATATAATTTGTGCCAAAAATGGCATGATAAATTGTGTAAGCATTAAGTTCGACAGCAGCCTTATTGTAACCAATTTGGACTTAACATTAACAATCCCCCCCCCTTTCTCTCATATTTTCGGGAAACCTCTTGATGATTTTCAGAAACATAGCTTGCTGTTTTGCGCTCTGCTTTGTTTTTGTTACCTTTTTCATCTCAGCCCACCCCCTTTCTCACAGCGGAGCTCTGTTTGCGAACACTCTAAGTCATCTCATCACAGTCGCACAGGTCTGTTTGGGAGAGAGTGTTGGCTGGTTTGCCTCATAATGATGCAACAGTTTCTTTCACTCCTAGTGACGTTGATTGGATCGTAACGGCATTTTCGTTTTGTCGTCCAACAACTTAAGATGGCTGAAACAAGAAATAAAGCTGATTGCCCTATCCTCGGGCAATCAGCTTTATTTCTTGTTTCAGCCATCTTAAGTTGTTGGAAGACAAAACGAAAAGGAGATGCATGAAAATGTGTTACCTACGTACAAAGATGTAATGCGCCATTACTACCTTGTGAGGAATACTCTTAGGCAGAAAGGTGCAAATTATGAGCCTGCTGCAACAGAAATAGCAAGTATTGTCGCGGACAAAGTGCTAAGTATATGTAAGAAAGCATCTCTTCCGACATCTCTCCACAAATCTGTTGCAAAGCGTATTACCGCATACAACACTGAAATCCGAAAGCTGAAAAGACACGCTGCAGGAATGAATGAAACCTACCGAAAGAAGATTGAACAATTTCGTGCAGATTCGCAACGTATTTTTGACATATGCTCATGCAAGTGCAAATGTTTTAGAACCTGCAAATGCAGCTCTGCAAAAAGGTACCCTTGAAAGAGCGAGACTTTCTGATGGACCAGAGAACAAACAAAAGAACGATAGTAGGTGGGCTTGACGCAAAAACCACCAGTGTACTGAAGAAAAGATCAGCTCGAAAGAGTGATAGGGAAGAGTATGTCCGTAGGAAATAACAGTAAACTGCATCACTGAAATCGGCCCTGCGAGTCGAGGATGATACTTCAGAAGAGGATACAAATACTAATTCTGCAGGAAAACCAAACGAGCCGGGTCCTTGTCATTTGTTGGCCTCGGAGAAAGATTACGATTTCACTCCACGTCGTTTTTCGAAACCTAGGCGTCAGATGACACTGTCTGCATTTTCTAGAAAGTGCGATAGGCGAGGCATCAGCGACCGAGCGGCAGATGATCTTGCGTCGGCGTTGCTTCATGATGTAAGTGAACCGGTTCATTCGAAAGAATGTAATGCATCTGTGATTGACCGGCATAAAGTACGACGAGAAAGGAAAAAGACCCGTCAAACAATTCAAGATGAGGTAAACTTGACTGGTCGCAAGATTGTAGCTTTATTTTTGGACGGAAGAAGGAATGAAACTCTTACGAATACACAGACAGATGATGGCAAGTGGCACAAGCGAAAAGAATGGGAGGAGCATATTACACTTGTTGAAGAACCGGGTTCAGTCTATTTGGGACATTTTGCACCGAAGAGCAAGAGTGCAAGGGACATTTCCGACGGTATCTTCTGCTTATTGAACCAGAAGGCATTTGACTTGTCGGAGTTAGTCTTTATTGGAAGTGACGGGGAAGTGACTAATACCGGCACAAATGCAGGTGTAATTAGGCGCCTTGAAGAGAAGCTGAATTCTCACGTACAGTGGATTATATGTCAACTTCATTTTAATGAACTGCCTTTACGCCACCTCACTGAAGCACTTGATGGGAAAACATCAGGTCCAAGAGAATTTAGTGGATTGATTGGAAAGCTACTGAAGACGTGCGCAAACCTTCCTATCGTTAATTTCCAGAAAATTGAATTTTCGCTTCAGTCCGACATTAACTATGGAGTTCTTAGCTCGGATCAACTTCATTTGTGGGAAATTTTGTAAGGCAGTCTCTGCAGGTGATTTCACACAAGATCTGGCAAATCGGGATCCTGGAGCACTTGCACATTCCTGTTGGCTGACCCTCGCAAATCGCATTCTGCGTTTGTATGTTGGAACTAGTGATCCAACACCACAACTTGTCTCATTAGCCACCTTCATAATGAAAGTATATGCACCATCGTGGTTCACGATCAAATTTAACGGTGCCTGTAAAAATGGTCCAAGAAATTTTCAGCTTTTTATATTTAGGTTTCAGTATCTTCCAGATAATTTAAAAAATATTGTAAAAAGAGTTGTACAAGACAACGCGTATTTTGCCCATGCAGAAAATTTGCTCGCTGCAATGTTGTTTGACGACAGAAGGTATGTCCGTGAACTTGCTGTTCGACGTATCATGAAGGCCAGGAAATCTTCCGAACAAACAACTACCATTAGGAAGTTTCGGATTCCTAAACTGAATTTCCAGAGCAATGATGACATCGACCTAATCGACTGACAAGAGTGTAATGTGACTGAACCTCCCATCACACGGAAATGGAAAGACGATGAGCTTCTGGAATTACTACAGTCGGATAAATATCCAAGTTCTTGCTACGAATTTACAAAAATACCCTGCCATTCTCAGGCAGTAGACAGGATGGTTAAGATTGTAACAAATTCTTCTGCTCATGTGTGCGGCCTTCTTGCAAGAGATGGATTCATCAGAGCAAAAATTTTGGATAGGAAGCTGATGCCAAGTTTTGAAAGAAATTCTGATTTCCAAGTGAAATAAACTCACTCCGCAAGTTATGCTACTAGGTAAGGCTTGTGTCTATCATATTTACATAACTTATGCCATTTTTGGAGAAATATGACAAATCTTGAGCTCTTTGGGGAAGCCTAAGAAATTAACTCACGTTTGCTGAATTTTTACCCGTGTATATACACTCAAAGGTGATATTAAAAAACATGGTGACACAGTATTTTTTTATATTTACAAAATGGAGAAAGCGGGTGTTTTTAAACAATTTTTTCCTATAACTTTCAAACTTCGAGGTTCTTGGGGCAGCCTAAGATAACAAATAATGCCATCCATATTTCGGGGTCATTTCAGTAATAAAATCGCAACTATTGCACATGGTGACGTTTCAAATTTAAAAAAAAGTGTTTTTCGCTCCACCCTACTGTGTAAGATGATTTATTCCCCACGATTCGAACGCACTGTTCTAATGAATGGCATTCACGAACTATTCCATTTCTTAAGTTTCACCATTATTTCTTAGCTGACAGCTGATTTCTCACTCACAGAATGGTTGACAATTATTACTTCTTTACATTACTTTTGTTATGGGTAATTCGTTCTCCAACTCACGTGGGCGAGAGAAATTTATTCGTACTGGAACTTCACTGTGTTTCGAAATAATGTCGGATTGAATACTTTTCACAGCGGTGAAAGCAAACCATTCATCGTGAAGTGTCATTCATTGAGAACGAGTCCTTCACGAACCGAGCTGTCCATCAGTACGGCCCATTATACCTGGAACTGCTGCCTGAACGAACGTCTTCAGTCGCAAAATCGGATCTTTCGTCACTTCTTTTGAAACATTTGCAATAAAATAATCAAACTTGCTGTTGAAATCCTATAATTTTTGTTACTGTATGACCTGGGAGTTTTTCGATTTCTTTTGTTTCACACATGCATTTGAATCCTTTTCTTGTAACAGTGTTTTGCTAACGGAAGCCATATTATCGCAGATGCTTGCGCTAAGTTGTTTAATGTAAAATTTTACTTCATGTTTGACTTGCAAAACTCATTAGCGATATGTTCACCAGAGATCAGATTGACTAGTCGTGTCACTTTGACCTTACCGGTTTAATGTTAAAGTAAGATGCTCTAACGACACCGGCTTTTAAACGAATGTGCTTGTTTTTTACCACGTCTTTTGTAAAGAAAGATCGTGCTTATGTTAGCGGTTTGTCCGTCCGCCTGTACCCACGATATCTCTGCAACTATTAGTCCGATTTGAACAATTCTTTTTGCATTGGGAAGCTTGAAATATGCGAATGATAATCCTTTATTTCGTTTTTCTTTACGATGTACAATTTTGCCGCTAGAGGGCATAAATGCAGATGATGTCGAATTCAAAAATACGTTTTATTCCACATATTTGCTTCTAAACATCCAATTGAAAAAATTATTTTATCTTTCGATTCCATTTATGTCGAAGAGTATTTTAGATATAGTTACTTTTTCAGATTATGCATAGATTTTCTGCTAGGGGGCGTAAAAGTAAATAATTTTTTTTCCTGATAACTCTTCTTCTAAAACTCCGATTTGAAATTTTTTTCTTCAGCAGATGCATCTCCTGATGGAAAATCTTTTGCATATAATTTCAAATTTTTGGTAAAGAATACTTTAGCCACCAGGGGGCGTAGGAGTTAATTTTTGCTTCTGATGCATTTGCCATAAAATCTGAGCTTCTAAAATATCGATTGAAAAAATTCTTTCGTGGACTGATGCCACTCACATCGATAAACATCTTCGGAATATTTTCTTCTTAAAATATTCCACAGTTTCTCCGCCAGGGGCGTAGACGTATATCTCATTTTTGTCAATATCTCTACTTCTAGGAGTCCGATTTGAAAATTTCCTTCTTTGTTGGATAGTGTTTCCAGTGTGACATGGTTTTTTTTATATAATTTCAAAATTTTCAAGTAATTCATAGACTTTCCGCTACGAGGCGTAGAGGTAAATTGCGTTTCCCCCTGTATCTCTGCTTCTGAATCTTCGATTTGTAAAATTCTTTCTGCACCGGATACAGCTCTTGATGGAAAATCGTTTGCACATAATTTCTAATTTTTGTAAAAAAATAGTTTGGCCACCAGGGGGCGTAAATCTTTTCCGCTTCTGATGTTTTGCAACAAATATGAGCTTCTAAATCCTGGATTGCAAAAAAACGTCGTTTGTAGACCGATACTACTCATGTCGACAACCCTTTTAGAAACATTTTCTTTTTTAAATAATGCATGGTTTCTACGCCAGGGGGCGTAGATGTATATCTTATTTTGTCAATACCTCTACTTGTAAGAGTCCAATTTGAAAAATTCCTTCTTTGTTGGATAGTGTTTTCAGTTGGACATGTTTTTCATATAATTTCGAAATTTTCAAGTAATTCGTTGACTTTCCGCTAGGGGGCGCAAAGGTAAATTGCTTTTTTCCCCTATATCTTTGCTTTTAAATCTCCGATTTAAAAAAAAAATTTTCTGCACCGGATACAGCTCCTGATGGGAAATCCTTTGCACGTAATTTCTAATTTTTGTAAAAAATGGTTTGGCCACCAGGTGGCCAAACCATTTTTCTTAATTTCCGCTTCTGATGTATTTGCAACAAAATATGAGCTTCTAAAATCTGTTTAGATTGGAAAAATAGTCGTTTGTTGACCGAAACTACTCATGTCGACAAACCTTTTAGGAACATTTTCTTCTTGAAATAATGCATGGTTTCTACGCTAGGGGCGTAGATATATATATTATTTTTGTCAATATATCTACTTCTAGGAGTCCGATTTGAAAATTTTCTTCTTTGTTAGATAGTGTTTCAGATGCAAAATGTTTTTCCTATAAATTCACGATTTTTATGTAAATCATAGACTTTCCGCTAGGGGACCCAAATATAAAGTGCGTTTTGTGCGTTATTTCTGCTTCTAAAATTCCGATTTGAAAAGTTCTTCCTGTATCACATACAAGACTTGATGGAAAATATGTTTTACATAATTTGTAATGTTTGGTAAAGTATGGTTTGGCCACTAGGGGGCATGAGTGTTAATTTCTGCTTCTGATGTATTTGTAGCAAAATCTGGGCTCCTGGTATCTCGACTAAACTTTTTTTCTTGGACCGATACCTCTCATATGGAAAAACCTTTTGAGAATACATTCTTCCTAAAAGAATGCATGGTTTTCCCACCACGGGACCTAAAATCACATCTTATTTGTGTCTATATCTCTGTTTCTAAGAGTCCGATTTGAAAAATTCTTTCTGTGTTGGAGAGTGTTTCCGGTGCGAAATGTTTCTCATATAAATTCATATTTTTCTTAACGCACAAGTCTTCAACCAGAGTGCGTAATCTTACGATTCCGTTCACAGCAATATCTGAGGGATTAAAAACCCGATTGAAAAACTTTTTTCTTCCGTTAGATACTATTCTTTTCCATACCGGTTCCATTGACTTTGAATAGCTTTGATAAATTTAATTTGCGTCCGAACCGATTCAAAAGACGTGCTTATTACACCCGAAAATTCGGTGTCATCTTTCTTGTTATAAATAATATCAGTCATCGAACAGCTGCCTGGATTGAATGAAATGTTCATCTAAAATCATTCTATCAGGCTTTCATTAACAGTCAAAGAGTTGCTTGAAAGCCATGCATCAGTTTTCTTGTTATCTTTTGATTTCAGCCTGATATCCGGTATTCTGCCTTTTGCCCACAGTACAGTGGTCCTTTAACAACAGGGCATCGCATTTAAGCAATCACATTTTCGTACTGAGGCAATAACTTCTAAACAGGGCCTTACTAGGAATCAATCCAAATTTTCCAGTCTGCCGGTCGTCGAGTGGCTACGGTAAAGCCTTCAAGTAATGCTGTGCATGAGTTCGAATCCAGCAAGAGACGCAAATATCGTGTGATAGAGGGTATATCCCTTTCTTGAAACAACTGCCCTTAAATAGAAGACGGTGATTCTTTCTATTGTTTTCTTAGATAATCCTTGTGACAGTCAGGAAAGCAATTTGCAGACTGTCGAACTGAAATTTTCAGAGTCTCACTCCACCGGAAAGAAACATAAAAGGGCAGCCCACTTACTCGTTTATAGTTTCACGTGATGTCTTCAACGTCGATGATATTGTATGTTTATAATTGATCTAATTCTTCCAGTAACACTTGTGAGTTACAATACGCTGTAGGTTATCCAACGCTAGTGAGCTCGCAAACATGTTTTGTTCATTGAGTTTACAAAATCAGAATTGCAACTATTTGGCACCACAGAAGGAATCACGTGAAAAATTTTCGCCGCCCCAGTGGCGCAGTGGTCTAAGCGATGGCTTCTGACCATTCGTCCGAGATGGATCTGGGTTCGAATCCCGGTAAGGCATGGATGTTGTGTTTGTCTTACTGCACTGGCTCTCTGGCTTCCCTGGAGTCCGTGGCCCTAAATTAGACACGGGCGACTGCTTATAGCCCATTGAGTTTCTCATGGTGGTCGTTAAACCTCCAACCAAAAAAAAAATTAGGACTAGATTTCTCATAGTAACATCACTCAGACCTATCTTCTCATTAGGCTTTGTTAAGTCATGTATGTATCTATTCCTAGTGAAATTGTAAATATACATATGCCGACAAAAGTAGTCGGTCACCTAGTTCGAACGGAAACAAGAGCAGTTTTTAGCCAAAACCACTACGTGGTCGGTCCACCTTTGGCCAGTATGACTGCATTTACCTTTCTAAGCATGTTTTCCACGAAATGCCGGTATACCTGAACCGGGCCGGCCCGATGGTGCAATAGTCTACGCTCTGGGTCATGACCATTCGTTCGAGAAGGGTACGGGTTCGAACCCCGGTGAGGCATGGATGTTGTGTTTGTCTTGTGACATTGATTTTCTCTCTTCCCGGGAAAGAGTGACCCTAAATTAGGCACGGACGACTGTTTATAGCCCATTGAGTTGTTCGCGGTGGTCGTTAAACCTTCAATCAAAAATAAAAAGATCTGAACCGGAATTTTTCTCCATTCCCCCTCCGACATAAACGAAAGACGTATGGGCCGTGATCGAATTCGGCGTTCGTTTCAGTTCGTTCCATAGATGTTCTGTTGTACACTGGTGTCTAAAATGAACATGACAGGTACGAATTCCAGAATATTTCTAAAACATGACGATCGATTGCAAAGTTGTTCGGGAGACATGTGTCACGGGAAACGCTACGTTGATGTGCCAAAGCAACATTGTGCTGGCTTCTATGGAAAGGACGGCTGTCGTCATTAAATTGAGCGGCACGCGACTTTGATAAACGCTGTTCTGATCAGGATGCGGCAATTGAAGCATGAGCAGGACTATTATTGGTGGAATGGCTCAGCATCATCGCTTATCATTGTGCTGGCTTCTATGGAAAGGACGACCGTCGTCATCAAGTTGGGCGGCATGTGACCTTTATAAACGCTATTCTGAGCGGCGTGCGGCAATTGAAGCATGAGTAGGACTATTGGTGGTGGAATAGCTCCGCATCATTGCTTAGGAGACTCTTAACAATGGAGAGAGATCGATAGGTTGGAAGCAAAACAATCGCAAGCTGAAGTAAGAAGATGGCTGAATATATCTAAGCAACTATCTTCAATCTCTGGGGATAGTTCAAGGAAACCATAACAATATCCAGAAGATGGGAACTAAGATGCCCAAGAGCCACAACAAGTCAAGGTGGTTATTTGTCTCTAACAGCTTGCCGCCATATGGAATCGACAACCGGGCAACCCTCACAGGAGCTATCTTCTGCTACGGAAGCAGCAATATCGAAGAAAAGAATTTACAGAAAGCTCCATGAGAAAAGTTTGAATGCAAGAAGGCCAATTTTCTGTATCCCTATCGCAGCATCGCTCAGAAGGGTCCACTGTATGGCACAATGTACCGGGAATAGGCTAAATGCGGCAGCAGCTGCCAGCCCAGTCAAGGTCCCTGTTCTTGAGATAGGTTACCCGTGCTTTGTGAGGTCTCAATCCATCCTGCTGTTGGACGACGCCCTTGCGGTTCAGATGTACTGGTGGTTTTGACGTCAGCACTGCTTGCAGATCGTCGAGCTCACGGCAGTACACGTCGGCGGTGATAACGGTGTTGTCGGCAGCAGCTCAGAAAACAGGACACCCCTGCGTATCCCAACAAACAGACAGCACGAATATACGTGGGTGTAAACTGGCTTTGGGGTTCGGCATGGGCTTCTGTTTTGAGTCCAACTACTGTCTCCGGGTACTGACATGGTCATACAGACCCATGTCTCGTCACCTGTAAAAATGCGGTCCAAGGACGATTCAACTTGGTCACGTGCAAGTAGGGAAAAGCATGCACTCATGCGATTTGCTTTCTGCTGAATTGAGTTGATGAGTACCCAAACTTTCCTCTTGCGCACCTTCCCAATTTGACACAGATGCGTAGTAGTGTTCGTGCGCGTAATTCCCAGCATTTCGGCCAATACCCGAGTACTGACACGTTGGTCGGTCTCCACTAAGTTCTACAGCATGTCTGTATCCACTGCTGTGAGTTTAACGGCTTTGGAAAACTCTGACAAGTCATAATTTCCCTATCGAAGCTGTTCGAACCAACGACAGCGCTGACGATGTGATATGGCACTGGGGTACACACTGGTAATGTTCCGTACCGTACTTCCGGGGTTGCTACCTCGACGAAAGTCATACAGGATGAAATGGGGGATGAGCCTTTTTTTCGTTTCCATGTTAACTGGCGCTTACAGTCTTCACATCTGACGGCATGCCAATGTGCTGCGCTATCTCAGTGGCCAATGTGCGCCGTGGCCGGGCCTTCAACTTCGTGTACCTCTTTATCGGACATACTTTCCTTCCAATCCGATACTCCTACTGTGCACACCTTGCATCATTGTCTAAAGGAAATGGTACTACCATTACTCGATCATTGCATTAGGTGTCTGAAGAAATTTTTGAAAGTTATCTTGATGTAGACAAGACAAATTCAAATGTAAAGAAGATCTTCATGAACAAGCCACCGATGTGCACAAATACAAGAAAGAAGTTCCTTCTATAATTTTCCTCCGCAGCTTATCCTCATGCATTAGGAACTTAACTTTTGACGCTGTGGTTAACTACTGCGTCAGCTACAGTGCAATTGGGAAAGTCGTCGGTAGTTTCGAAAACGCTCAAGCTTCCTCAATCGGAACGGAGAAGCATGTATTTTTAACTACGATCATGTTCGGAAAACGGATATACGTCATGTCCGACATGCGGAAAACACAAAGGATGTTCACGCATTTTTAGAACGTTTTTGATAAGAAATTACGTAAAACAAAGGATTTTTTGGAACGTTTCTGATAAGAAATTACAGAAAGCAAAAGAAGTTCGAGGAATTGAAACTGACAGCATCATGTTAGATGAACACGAAATGAACATCTGCTTCCGTTAAATGTCGTCTGCTAAGAACATGGCGCACATAAACAATCTGTGTATAGAAGGTATCTAAGAAAAACCGAAAAACAAAATATTCTCCACCTTTCTCCTGGGCACGTGACTGAGCACAGAACACGGAAAACCACTTAGCTGGAGATCGATGGAAATTTATTGCGACTATTAATGAAGCATTGATCTACCTAAACGACTGCAATAAAAAAATATCAATTTACTACGGCAAAAGAGCTGAAGAAGACTGACAAATTTGATTCCAAGAATCCAAAGAAAGTTTCAGTAAAAGGTTCGTGATTATTGCTAGTTTCTCATACAATGGGAAATTAAAGTTAAGAAAAGTTGAAAGAAATGTTACAATCAATTCTAGATATTACCAAAATATTATTTTATAACTCCGATATTTAATGATGAAAAACCATTCCTTTACACACAGAGCCTTCAAAGAGTTGAATTCCATGGGGAAAAGGCAACGAGTCATACATCAAAATCTACCACTCTGTTTCTTGAAAAAAAAATGAAAAAAGAAACGTGTATCAAGTCTATACATTTTGCTCACATTTCTTCGAAATCCGCTGATGTGTCAACAATCTACTGTGCCTTCTGACTATTAAACAGAGCGCTTTTGTTAAAGCATCCCTAAAACAATGATCGGACTATGGGAAATAGTGGAAGAGGAGTGAAATAAAATACCACCACCAATTTTAAGAAATGAATTATTATCTTGGAGTAAATAGTAACACTGTACTAGTGATCCAATTTATTAGCGTAGGAAATAAACACATAAGCGTTTCCAAGCTTTCGCACATCAACCAGATGGCTTTTTCAAGGAAGTTAGACAGAAACTGCTAACTGAAAAATAGAACGCTTAACAATTTGAACGCGGGAACTTGACAATAAATAGATGCGACGTTATATTCATTTAAAGATACGTTGCATCACGTTGGTTGCACGCGGGATCCTGGTAGAGAAAAAGGCGTTACTTGAAGAATTGGTTCCAAATTCGTGGCAACTCGAGCGAGACACAATCATTGCAAGCATCGCTGTTGGTAATGATCTCCAAGGTTTCCCGAATGGTTGTACATGTAGGGGTAGAGTAGGTAGCTAATTTCTTTATATCATCCCCCATAGGAGTAGATGACTTGAATTTGACTTCTCTGGATAGTGCCGTGGCTACTTTACCGTATTTTGTGTCCCTTTTATGTTCGTTGACTCTGATTCCAAACGAACGCTTGGTCATTCCAGTGTAGTATCGTTTAGAGCCGTTCGGATACTGTAGGGGGATCGCATAAACGCCTGCTTCGCAGGAGAGAGGTGGTTTTTCAGAATTTCTCTTTAGTATAGTATGTAAAGATGCAGGGGACCTTAGGCCGACGCCGGAGTTCATCTTCGTGAGGGCGTTTTTGAGTTTGTAAGACACACTTGGTATGTAGGAAATTGAGCCTAAATAACGTAGCTGCGGCACAGGAAGATTGGAATGTTTGGCTTTGGCTTTTTGGATAAAGCTACGTATCTGATTCAACGAATATCCTGCATCAGTGGCTAACTCGATGACGCTTTCAATTTCGTGTTGTCTATAATGGGTATCAGAAGAAACGGCAAAGGCTCTTTGAATTCGAGAACGGAAGATAAGTGTTTTGTATTCTGCGGGACAGAAAGAGCTGCGCAACATCAGGTTGGGGACGGACGTGGATTTATAGTAGACTTGTGTACCAAGGCGGTTTTCTGGCGATTTCCTCAATAAAACATCCAGATAAGGTAAAGAGTTGTTGCGTTCAAGCTCCATCGTGAAATTGGTCGGAGGATGTATATCATTGATTTTATCAAGAAAAATTGGAAGTCTCTTTTCCGTGGGGCCATACAAAAATACGTCGTCTGCACAACGCAGCTAAGTGGTAGGTCGTGCTTAATGCTGGACAATATATTCCGCTCAATTGGGCGAAGTATTGCTTCTGCAAGGACGGGTGAAAGTGAGGATCCCGTTAGAGCGCCATTATTCTGTTTATATACTTGTCCTTGGAAACTGTAGAAGCTATTATTAGTGACCAAGTCTATTAATTTGAAGATGCTGAGGCATGACTCCTGCGTATAAAATGTTGAATTAGATATGGCCTCCTTTAATGTTCTGATGGCTTCCGGAACGGATATTGAGGGGTAAAGGGAAACCACGTCGAAGCTGCCGATAATGTTGCTTGGCAGGACAGTGAGTTTCTTGGCTTTCGTTATAAAATCCAGAGGGGAATTTATTACAAAGTCCGATTCAAGACGAAAACTACGCAGGAATTTGGATAGTGTTTTCTCTAAATGGTACGTTGGTGCAGACATCCTGGATACGATGGGTCTCAGTGGGTTTCCGGGCTTATGGTGCTTAAGTCTTCCGAAGAGCTTTGGGATCTGAGGTCCTGGGGGTAGTCTAGCGGCTTTCCTGAGATCATCTGAAATAGCGGGTAACAGGGCTGCTCTTTGAACCTGCGCAATCCAAGAATTTAGAGGGTTCCTTTGAAGGGCTATAGAACCAGAGTCTTCAATTTTAATAAAATCTTCAATTTTCATATTGTAGTCTGCTGCGTCCATAATCGCTATCTGGCCAGATTTGTCCGTTAGAATCAATATTATGGACGGATCATTTCTAAGGATCGAAACTGGCCTCGGAATTATAACTTTATTAGGTATTTTAGTAGGATCGTACCAAGATCGTAATTTAGAAGAACAGAGCTGGCGTAGTTCATCTTTTGAGTCGTTTGGAACTCGCAATATTACGATTTCGAATTCGGAAACGACGCTTTTTGGGTTCGATTTGGTTCGGAAGCAGAATTTTGGTCTAAGCTCCAAAACTTTTGTTTCATCTTCGGAAAGCGTCCGGTTGGAAGTATTGACGAATGAAATTGCGAAATCTTTAGCCTTTGGAGTCTGGGAAGATCTCAAGTAATCCAGTGTTTTGTTATGTGTGGAGGATAAGGAACATTGGATTTTTTCAACTAACGTATCTACACGGAGGGTCAATATGTTGAAGGTGAGCGGGTAGCACAATCCGTGCAATATCATGTAGAGGGTGTAACACTCTTCCTCGTTATAAATTTGCATTATTATCTTGGAAATCTAGATGTAGGTTCATTGTCCATAGAAAGTGGTATCAGATAAAATATTTAAGAAAGAAATAATTTTACTTTAAAAGGAAATTATATTGCAGGAAAATCGTTTTAAAAATGTGTGAAGATCCACTGTATCACGCAATTCTCTCTCTTCGAAAAAGATGGTGTTAAACTCTGTGAGGGGCTGGATATCAAGAAAAGTGTTGAAAGTAAGATAAATGTAGATCGCGGGGCCAGGTAGCTAAAGATGTATCTTCAAAGTGAGATAAATGTAGATCGCGGGGCCAGTTAGCTAAAGATGTATGTTCAAAGTAAGATAAATGTAGATCGCGGAGTCTAAAGATGTATCTTCAAAGTGAGATAAATGTAGATCGCGGGGCCAGTTAGCTAAAGATGTATCTTCAAAGTCAGATAAATGTAGATCGCGGAGTCTAAAGATGTATCTTCAAAGTGAGATAAATGTAGATCGCGGGGCCAGTTAGCTAAAGATGTATGTTCAAAGTAAGATAAATGTAGATCGCGGAGTCTAAAGATGTATCTTCAAAGTGAGATAAATGTAGATCACGGGGCCAGTTAGCTAAAGATGTATGTTCAAAGTCCGATAAATGTAGATCGCGGAGTCTAAAGATGTATCTTCAAAGTGAGATAAATGTAGATCGCGGGGCCAGTTGGCTAAAGATGTATGTTCAAAGTAAGATAAATGTAGATCGCGGAGTCTAAAGATGTATCTTCAAAGTGAGATAAATGTAGATCGCGGGGCCAGTTAGCTAAAGATGTATGTTCAAAGTAAGATAAATGTAGATCGCGGAGTCTAAAGATGTATCTTCAAAGTGAGATAAATGTAGATCGCGGGGCCAGTTAGCTAAAGATGTATGTTCAAAGTAAGATAAATGTAGATCGCGGAGTCTAAAGATGTATCTTCAAAGTGAGATAAATGTAGATCGCGGGGCCAGTTAGCTAAAGATGTATGTTCAAAGTAAGATAAATGTAGATCGCGGAGTCTAAAGATGTATCTTCAAAGTGAGATAAATGTAGATCGCGGGGCCAGGTATCACATTCTAGCTAAAGATGTATCTTCAACGTGTACTGTAACGAAATGTAGGATATTTAACACTTTGCTAGATCAACGGATTTCTTAACAACAAGCAGGCAGCATTTGCAAAAGAGAGCCGGTACACGTATGGAAATAAATTAAATCAACAGCAAAGACTTCACATACTTCAAATACATTACAAATAATCCAGACACTTGCTTATGGCGAAAATCCTTGTAATAGGAAAAGAACTGATATTAAATTGATCCACTCTTTGCTGTTATCACAGCCTCCACTATTCTGGACAGGCTTCCCAGTAGATTTTGTTTCGCAGCGGAAATTGCCTTCCATTCTACAACAAAAGCATTTGATGTCGGGTGGCTCGGCTGGATCGCAGTCGGCGTTCCAGTTCGTCCCAATAGTGTTCCACGAGGATGAAATCGGTGCTCTTGTGCAGGCCAGTCAAGTTCTTCCACACCCATAAACTCATCAAACCAAGACTGCACGGACATTGCTTTGTAAACGGGGGAATTGTTCTGTTGGTAAAGAAACCGGCTTTCACCGAACTGTTACCATAATTTTGGGAGAATTGGGCAAAATTTCCGGAACTGACTTGTTGTTAAGATGGCACTCCGTGATAATGCCACGTGGCAAGTCACTGAGCTCTGCTGTACTGCCCATTCTTCGGATCATGGTTATCTGTGATGTTTGCCAAGTCACGTGTATCTTTTTATACCTGCATGGCCTATGGCTGTTACGTATATGTAAAAATCCACTCCTCGAAATGGATGCCCATGTACTTTTGATCACAAAGTGTGCGTCAGAATGTCGAACGGAAATTTTTATTCACCGTACCTGCTTACAAGAAGAAAGGAAAATAAAACGGACTTTTTTTTCAAAATCAAGGCAACCTGAATAAAAGCAAGAGATGAATTAAATTTAGAAATCTGGAGATGCACATGATCACATTCTAATAATCACGGGGACTGAAAACATCTCCAATATATGTTTCTTTCTGACCACCAGGTTGTTAAATTAATATTTTCCGGTCCGTAAAATGTTGCATTAATAAATTTTTAGAAATGAAATGGTCGTAACCATCTTTAGGTCATAAAAGGGAGTTTTTTAAATATTCGGTAAAACTGAAGTTTAAATTGAGATAAATTTCTATTAATGAATTTAATGTATTTTACATAGTAGTTCTTGAAAGTTTTAAGACATATTTTGTTAATTTTAAATGTCATAAATGCATGCATATTTCTCTGGTTGTTAGATCACAAACATCCATGTCGTAATACGAATTAAGACGTAATAAGAATTTAGTGCTAAAAAATATTCCTCTCGCTGTGTAATTTCAGAAAGCGCACCCGTCTCCTATAACCTGATTATCATTATTTCACTTGAATTTTTGTGCAAAGTTACGGACATTTTCAAGAGCAAGTCAATGACATAAACTTTTCATTCTTATTTATTCAATTCATTACAGGAAGAAGATAGAGCAAAGATGCAGACTGTTGTATAACACAAGTTATGTGGTTTCAAACACAGCTGTTCCAACAAATCTGATAAATCATGTAGCAGAAGAAGCAGCTGGCCACAATCTAAATGGTGAAAATGCAGCAATAGCTGCTCACAATGATTTGAATGATGAAAATGCAGCAGAAGTTGCTGTAAATGAAATGAATCATGGCAATGCTGCGCCTATTCCAAGAGCCCTTTTTGTTAATCAAGCAGTTACATCAACAAACGGTGCTGGAATATCATCTGGAAACCAATTAGGTCTTCCATACCATGTACTTAGAAATGATGCTTTTGTTGCGCGTTTCGGAAGCCTCCAATCACAAGTAAGCTACAATTTCAAATTCTTTGCTATGAAAGTAGCCGTTCGTTGCCAATATCATAACAGCTATATCAATAATTTCATGATACATAATTTTGGTATGAATTCTGTAACCAGTATTTCAATTTGACCGGAGATGAAACGCGGTCAAAGATTTTTCATATATCTTGAACAATATCAATCCACTTCTGAATGAATATCTCCGGAAGTCTTTTCGACAACTTCCTATTTTCAGCCAGTCTCCACATAGCCTTCTGTTAGGTCTTTTCCTGTCTGTCATTATTTATTCTAGTTTTCTGTTATCCAACCGTGTTCAGTTTCTCTAGCAATATATCCAGCACATTTCCTATCTTTCTTAGTTACACCAAGAATGCATCTCTGTATGTATGTTTCAGTTTTCTGCATCTTTTAAATATGTTTTTTTAGTTAAGATCCATGTGTCTGATCTATAATTAAGAACTGGAAGGATGAATTGATTAAACTGTTTTCATTTAAGACATACTGTTAAATTACTTTTAGACGTTTTACTGTATCTTCCAAATCCGCATGTGCAGTACTTTGCCAGGATTGATTGCAACTCACTACGCCGCCCAAACAAACAGGTTGGTGTGCCTGGAACAGCATTTGCTCTAATCCTTGGTACATCCTTGTATCGCAATTTGTCGGTCAGTAGAGTCTCTTTAGTGGGAACGAGATGCGCCACGAGAAGGCAATGTGACATTTTTCAAGGAGAGGCTGCACTTTCCGCAATTAACAAAGGGCTTTCCGTTTCATATCACATGACCTTGCATCTCATATACACTATCTGTTCAAACGTATCTGGTCACTTCCCTATCCATAAGAGCCCTGTAATAGGAAAGCAATTAATATCGAGTTGGTAAAGGATTTTCTGCTATCACAGCCTGCACTCTACTGGAACAGTTTCCACTAGATTTGATAAGTTGCTGCGGGAATCGCATTCCATTGTGCCACAAGGGCATTGGTCAGCTCGGTCACCGAATTGCGCTGTTTGGCTGGCTCGCAATCGGCACTCTAATTCATCCCAAAGAGTTCCGTGGAGTTACGATTTGAAATCTTATTGAGTGGAGGACATATCAGAAGAACCCGCTGGCCAATGAAGGTGTGGCACATGTCGTGCATTCAGAAGATGTAAGGGATCACGCGCCATATGGCACTGTGCTGTTGAAAGATGGCGGCGGTGACCGTCTGCCGACATGGCAGAACTTCAACTTCCACAGCTTCTGCAATGTACCGCTGGCTGGTCAGCAGCGGTATACCATACAAGTCGCCGAGCGTCGAAATTGTATGATGCTGCATCATGCATGCTTCTGGCAGCTGCTCGCCACGGTGTCTCAGTACAAGGATATGCCCATCGTGGATTATCAGGTAAAGCAAGGACTCGTCGGAAAATACTACGAGGTGCCATTCATCGGAGTAGTGTCTGCGTTCTTGACTCCATCGCAACCACTGAAGTCTCTGGTTTAAAGTCAAAGGAAGTCGAAGCAACGGATAGCGCGCGACGAGAGGTCTCTGAAGCAAACAGCGTCTGACAGAGCTTGCAAACAACCTTTGACGTGATACAGATCCCCACTGTTGTGATACCCAGTGGAACATGGTTGTTCAGTCCCCCTGTTTTTCCATGCGTTCTTCCATCGCTGGGCTCCAGACCCCTCGCGTTAGTGGGTCAGACCTTCCTCTTCCCACTGACGCCATATTCGTATCACCGTGCTTACGCTGCGTGCACTACGATCGGCGAAGTCGCGAAAGGAAAGTCCGGCTTTCCGCAGTCCAACATGTCGGCCCTTCTCAAAGCCCATCAGCTATTCGTATGCTGCACACAGGCATACTCAGATACTACCACTACCTTACTACCACAATCCCCGCAAATCGACTATAGCAGCTTGCTGAGTCTGTCCCTGTGGTGCAGTGGTTCAAAAGCTGTCGTCTGACTATTCTTCCGGCATGGGCCCTCATTGGAATCCTCGTGAACCATGAATGTTGTGTTTTTCTTATGGTACTGGACCGTCGGGTCAAGATTTTCTTGGATGCTTCGAAAATTTTCTTTTTTCTTTTTTTTAAGCGGAGGAAAGTGTTTCGGTGCAGTTAGGTTCCTGCACGTGCCTTTCCAGTGAAGCCAAGTCTTTTTAAAGACGGTATCCAAGTGCTTGGCTCAGCCCCACACCTCGACGCGGTGACGGTCCCCCTACCACGGTAGGGCCAAGTTGGGGATTTAGCAAGTGATCAGCTCAATTGAACACTTGTTCTGTGGTTAATCACAGATTTAAAATGGCCAATCTGAGCCTAGGCTCAGATCGGTCTACTTCAATGGACTCCTTGGTTTCGGACTGTAGTGCTGAACTGGAGTTGATCTTAGAGGATAAATCATGCAAGATAAATAGTCCAACGAGAATACAAATAAGGAACATTTTTCATAAGTTGCAAGAATTTGCAATAAATCAAATGTGTACGGTTAACCACCTTCGTGGTCAACTACAGGAAAGAGCCTTGACTAGACAAGAAAGCCTGTCGAGACCGGCGGAATCTTTCGCGGAAGTGACACGTCGCCCTGCAATAACGCGACCAACAAGAAAGAGGCCGGAAGAGAAGCATGTTTTATTGGTGTATCCAAGGGACAAAGAAGAAAATACTACTTCAGAGAGCATTAAGCAAAAGATGAAGCAACATGTAAACCCATATAAACTAAAAGTTGGTATTAAAAATATAAGGAAGATTAATAATAATGGAATTGCAATTGAATGCTCATCTAATTCAGACTTGGGAAAGTTAAAGGAAGAGATCAATTCTAATATTGATACAAAGGATTATCTGACATCTAGGCTACCTGAAAAACAGGATCCTAAAATCATTATTTATGGTATTAATGGAGAAATGAACCTTTCCGAAGTTGAGGAGGGTATTAGAGAGCAGAACAGTGAATTAAAAAATGAAGATTTGGTTGTAAAGTTCTCTATTCCAGCTAAAAATGGGAAAAAACATTGGGTTGCTTCAGTAAAACCCAAGAGTTTCAAAATAATTCAAAAAAGAGGAAAATTAAACCTTGGTTGGACAGTTCATACTGTCAGAGAATTTATTAGAGAAGTAAGATGTTTCAGATGTTGTGCTTTTGGTCACATTAAAACGAAATGTAAAGCTACTGAAGACATTTGTGCGAGATGTTCCAAAGTAGGACACACGCATAGAGACTGCACAGAAGAAGAGAGATGTGCAAATTGCGAAAGAGCAAATGATAGATTCAAGTTAAAATTGGATATCCGCCATTCGGCATTGCATAGGGAATGTCCCTGTTACATTAGAGAGTTGGAATTAATAAAGAATAGAACAAAATATGAGTAGTACCCCAAGAGAAAAACTAAAAATTGCTCAACTAAATTTACACCATTCAAGGGCAGCTACTATTCAATCGTTGATAATGGCTTTGGAACAAGGTGCAGACTTGCTTTTTATTCAGGAAACACATATATATAAATCCCAAATGATTGGTCTTCCTTCATCCATAAAGAAATTTTATTGTGGTGATACAGATGCTATGGCAGCAATCTTGGTCATTAATACAAAATTCAATGTAATGTTAATTAGTGCCACTAGTCGTGTTGTGGCTGTCTCTATTTCCTTGACTACCGGCGTATGCTTTTTGATCAATGTTTATTGCTCCCCTTCATATGATATTGGGGCACTTTTGAATGAAATTGATGATGTTTTGGAGGGCCTAGAGGGAGATATTATAATCTCAGGTGACTTTAATGCAAAGAGTAATCTATGGGGTGATCAAGTTGGAGATAACAGAGGAACTCAATTAATCGATTTCGCCTTTTCGAGAGGATTTGTGGTTGTAAATGATCAGGAAAGCATTCCAACATTTTCAGGTTTTCAGGGTCAATCATGGATTGACATAACACTATTTAAGGCGTCAACAAATTTACAGATATCAAATTGGAGGGTACTGGATGACTTTTCTGCCAGTGACCATTTAATGATTACTTTTAATATTGAGGAGGAGGTAATTTCAGCATTACCAAGAAGGAAAAGATTTTGCATGAATAATATTGATTGGGTACTGTTTAAGGAGAAGCTAATTGGTTTAATTTATTCTCATAGAGTGTTTCCTTGCGACATTGATATCAATGAGTACGTTCTCCACTTAACGGAGAATTTAATTGAGATATGTGAAATGTGTTGGAAGCCTGGAGGGAAGAAGACCCTACGGAATAAATGGTGGAACCAGGACTTGGGTCGTCAGAGAGCGATCGTAAGAAGATCTAGGCGTCGTATGCAGAGATCAAGATTCAGCGAACAAGAAAGAGAGTACTTTATGGAAATTTATAGAAAAGAATCTGCGAAATATAAAAGAGCTCTAATTTTAGCTAAGAAGAATTATTGGCATGAAATTTGTGAGAAAGTTGATTATAGATCACCTTTTGATATTCCTTTTAAGATTGCTAGGAACAAGGTATATTCACCTCTTGTCATTTCATCGATTGAGACAATAAATGGATTGTTTACGACAACGATTGAAGAAAGCATGATGGAGTTATTGAGATTTCATTTCCCTGAGGATATAACGGATACAGATACGGAAATGCATAGATGTATGAGAAGTATGTCAAAATCGCCTCAATGCTTTGAGGATGATTTACCTATAAGTTATTTTGAGGTTGAACAGGTCTTTGGACATATATCATTGGATACATCTCCAGGTTGGGATGGTATGGATTTTTCCATTATAAGAGAAATATTTATTACTGATTCGAAGTTCTTTATTGACTTATTAAATCTTTGTTTAAAAAAGGGTGTTTTTCCTGCATGTTGGAAAAAAGCTGTACTGGTTCTGTTTAATAAAGAAGGAAGGTCTCGTACGGATCCATCGGCTTACAGAGCTATTTGTCTCTTACCTTGCTGGGGGAAGATATTGGATAAAATTATTACGAACAGAATTTATTACTTCCTACAGACAAAGAATTGGTTTCATCCATTACAGTTCGCATTTCTCCCGCAGAGGAGCGCAACAGATGCAATTGTTTTTATTAGAGATCACATTAAAAAACAGAAAAATATTGGAAGACATACTTGTATTGTCTCTTTGGATGTTAAGAACGCATTTAATACTGTTTGGTGGCCAAGTGTTCTATATTCTTTGGGTCAATCTCATTGTCCCAGGAATTTGTATAATCTGATTTCGAGCTTCCTGTCAGGGAGATGTGTTGAATCTCGGCTTGGAGACTCGATCACGATTCATAATTATAGCAAAGGATGCCTATAGGGTTCAAACTCTGGTCCATTATGGTGGAATATTATTGTAAACTAGGCTTTACAGATGACCTTCGATGAAAATGTTACGTTATTGGCTTATGCTGATGACTTTATTCTTATGGTGTCGGATAGTGGAAGGCAGGGCATAGAGGCAAAGATTCAGTCATCTTTGACCAAACTAAATGATTGGAGTATTAAATATAAAATCTCATTTGCTCCAGAGAAGTCAAAATTGATGATTTTCTCTAAGAAATCGGTTTTGAAGACTCCTCCAAAGTGTAAATTTCAGAACCATACAATCAGGCCTGTACAGAAGCTGAAATTTTTTGGTATCATTTTGGATGTAAAACTATCTGGAATTCCCCATACAGAATATTTGAAAGATAAAACATTGGTAATATTAAATAGATTGATCTCTATGAGACTTAGGGGAAGAGTATTGAAGGCCATATATAAGGGCTGTGTTGAACGCATGATTTCGTATGCATGCGCAGGATGGTATATACCTACAGTGAGAGCAATAACTAAAATATTACAGATTCAGCGAGTGGCTCTGCTTGGAATAACAGGCTGTTATAGGACAACGGCGTCGAGTTCAATTCGGGTCTTAGCCGGCTGCGAGCCCCTGGATCTAATTTTAGAGAAAGAAGTTGCTTTGTACTGGCTGAAGCGTGGGAAAAAATCTGTTACTGTTTTTGGCGAATCCATATTATCAGAGAAATATCAAAACAGTAGAAATCAGACGTTGATTCATCCTGCACAGCAACTGTCGTTTTATTGGAGTTCCCTCCCCCCTAATGGATGGGGAAAGAAATTTTTACTGATGGATCAAAGCTTAATGATCATGTGGGTTCGGGATTTTGTGCAATGTCATCTGGCAATGTTTCCTGTGAAAGTTATTTCAGATTGTCTGATAACGCATCTGTTTTTCAGGCTGAGTTGTATGCGATTCTACAGGCTTTGCGATGGGTGAGGGCCAAGGCTCTCGAATGTGCTGTACATATCTATTCGGATTCGCAGAGTGCACTTCAGGTTATGTCTGACTACACCTGTTCTGAAGAACTGGTTATAGAAATTAGAAAAATTATTAATGAAATTGGATTAGACGTAATTTTCTTTCATTGGATTCCCGGACATAGGGGCTTTTTCGGTAACGAACTGGCAGATACATTGGTTCGTAAAGGAACTCTTAAGACTCTCATAGATTATGAAGCAAAAAACTCCATTAAAATACTTAGTAATCGGCTTAAAATTGGACTTATAACTTCATGGCAAAACAGATGGACGAGAGCGGAAACAGGAAGATATACATTTTCGATTATTCCTAAGGTATCAGAACGAAGATGCTTCAGCGATAGATATATAAATCAATTGTTAACTGAGCATGGATCATGCCCAGCCTATTACCAGCGATTTAATATAAAGAATGCACAATGCAAGTGTGGCTTGTCTTCGGCTACAATGTTTCATTTAGTTTATCAGTGTCTGGGTCTGACAACACAGAGAGCTCATTTTATGGGAACCTGGCGTGGTTCTTCTGTGGGGGAAATTCTGGGTAACCCCCAAATTTGTAATAGAATTTCGGAATTTATTAGATTCCTTAAGTTCAATGAAAATGTGGCGATGGATATTTTTATTACCCAGAATACGTCATCGAGCTTCAGTGATTGATTTGTTGTGAAATGGCATTTGTTGCATGGTTGAAGATTGACCTATTATTATAATTTTTTGTTGCATCAATACCTTGAATCTCGGGTAATGTTTGATTATTTATTGGTGATGATTATGTGTTTTGTTCGATGTATTGTTCTTTTGAGTTCAATCAGGCACGTTGTTGACTTACTGTGCGGTCTGTTTATGTTTATAGTGATGATTTTATACAGGTTGATTAACTGTTTGAACAAGCTTGTTTGCGTTTGAAATTGTGTATTGATGTAAATATATTGTTATCTTATTGAAAATTGTCTGTGTTTTATCACAATTATTATTATTATTATTATTATTATTATCATTATTGCTAATCTATTGTTGGAATTGGCATGAGAAATGTAGATTTGTGCCTCGGCTATTTACAGGCGATTAGTGAGAGTTTTACGGTGCACTTTGTATACTGAAATATATTTTGAATTGGAATTTGTTTGTTTTAGCGGATTGTGTTATCATTGTTGAGTACTTGAATGTACTTATCTGTTTTGGGTTTGAAGCATGAATTTTAGCGAAATTTATTATTGATTTTTTGAATTTAGAAAGAACCTACAATATTTGGTTACCACGAATCGGGTAAAACTTGATTTTATTTGAATTTGTTATGTTTATGATGTTTAAAATCTTTTTTCGTTATTGTTTATTACAAAAGTTAAATTGTAATATGTCTTGTAATTTTCTTTACTAAAGGATCAAGTCGATCCCAGGTTGGGCAGTAGTGTCTCCCAGGGGGGATGGGTCTTTTAAATAAATTATACAGTGAGTTCAATTAATCACTGCTAAGCTCACGCGGTGCAGTTTAACTTATCGGATCTTATGGTACTGGATCTATGCCTTGCCTGGAACTAGTGGCCATAAATTATGTACGGGCGACTGCTTGAAATCCATCGAGTTTCTCACAGTGGTCGTTAAGCTCCCAAACAAGAGGGGGAAAGCTTGCGCTGTGCGTCCTCTTTTTATACCTCCTGCCTGGCACAAATCATTAACAGTGACGCTGCGGTGGTAATTATTTGTACTTCCTGACGACCTACCCATTCTGCGAGGTAATGTCATTAAAATTCGTGTGCAGCAACGGTATTTGTAAAAATTGATTTGGTGATTATTCAGAAATTAAGTCAAAAGGAGATCACGCATCTTTAAAATATTGTGAATGAAGCATAAGAGAGTTAGATACCTTTGAGACGCATTTATCAAAATAAAATAAAATCATTCCAAATACTGAAAGAAATTAGCTCTTCTGTTTGCTTAACATACATGTAAAAGGGTATTATTAAAAAGGAAAACAGTGTTATTCAAATACATTGGCTCAGCTCAGAACGAAAATATTGCAGTGCACTGTAAAAGGGTTTCTTTATTCACACGTATCAAAAGACCTTCTTGAATGCGATAATAATTTTAAGTTCGCATGTTTTCTGTTCAAAACATAATCAGGAAGCAAAATAACTTGCTCAAACGGCGGTGAGCTGATCCAGGACACAAAGGAGAATTTACCACTCGGTGAAGTGCGTGTCCAGTTCGCATGCGTCATCCGCACTATACGCATGCGTCTTCCACACTATACGTATTGTAAGGTGAGCAAAAGCATTCTTTTCCGTCACCAGAGAATAGGAGAAGTAAGTGAAAGGTGCACGTGAGGAGGGCAGATGCAGTGTCGCCGCTGCATAATAACCTCGACAAAACTAGGATGACAAGTGATTTGAGAAGCAGAACATCAGGAGGCATTTTATGTAAAGCTACAAATTTCGTTTAAAGACGCCAAAAGGAACTACCCTGTTTTGAGAGAAATGAAATTAGCTCATAAATAAATACGTGAAATAAATGAAATTGCACTAAATAAATACGTATAGAAATACAGACAAATGCTTCAAAAATGTGATGCTGACTTTTAAAATAAACTGGGGGAAGGAAATAACATTCATGCCTTGTAGAGTTCTAACTTTTGACAGATATAGTTTACATCAGTGGTTCCCAAACATTTTACATTCGAGGACCAGCAAAACGTTGAGGAAACTTTCCCGGACCGGTAATGCCGAAACAAAACCTTTAGGCTATTCGCGTGCATTTAATCTCGTAATATTCTACACTATCTACCAACAGGTAATTGGAAACCTGTGATAGCAAAGGAAAACGAAGTTTATTCAACTTCAATAGTTGGTGGATCCTCCACAAGCGGCGATTACAGCTGCGACCCTCCGGGACATACTCTCGACCAGGCGTTGTACGACAGCTAGCGGTATTTTCTTCCACTCGGCTAGTTCCTTCGCCGATTTTGGACGGTGGGGGCACCCCTTAAGTCGACGCTCCAACTCGTCCCAGAGGTGCTCGATAGGGTTAAGGTCCGGGCTCTGCGCAGGCCAGTCCATTCGATTAATCCCATTGTCACCACACCAAGCCATGGTGGACCTCGCAACATGAGAGGTGGCATTGTCATCCTGAAAGTAACATGGGTCCACCCGTAAAACTGCCACAACGTAGGAATCGCATGGTCATCCAGAATGGTGCAGTAGGTCTCGGCGTTGAGTCTACCAGGAATTGCGATTAAGGGTTCCGTGCCATACCAGGAGAAACACCCCCATAGCATAATTCCACCGCCGCCGAACTTCACAGTTGGCACAATACATTCCGGCAGGAGGCGTTCTCCAGGCAGACGTCAAACCCAGACTCTGCCATCCGAACGGTAGAGGGTGAACCTTGATTCGTCGCTCCAGAGAACCTGTGTCAACTGTTGAACGGTCCACTGTCGACGTTTTTTGCACCACGTTAGCCGAGCAGCGCTATTGGACTTGGTGATCAAAGGCTTGTGGGCAGCAGCACGTCCATGATAACCAAGCAGATGGGATTCCTTGCGGATGGTATTCATAGAAAGAACACTCCCGGATGCCTGTTGAAACTCCTCGTGGATGTGGCCTATCGATTTGGTGCGGTTCTTCCGAATTTCTCTGGCCAGCACCCGTCAGTCTCTAGCTCCCAGTTTTGTGGGTTTGCTGGGTAGGGGTACATTCCGACAGTCACCTCTCGTCTTCCACTTGCCAATCACGTAGGCCACTGTCGATTTTGGGTACTTCAACTCTCTGGATATGTCACGTATGGATCGGACATTTCTGTGATACCCGACGATTACACCTTTCTCGAAATCAGAGAGCTCCGAACTGCGTGGCATCTTGCATGCGACTGGTTGCTTTGTTGTTTCCCACACGATATTTAACGGCGACGGCCGTGACGTGTATCAGGACCGCAGATATCGTCGATTGCAGGGGTGTCCAATTACTTGTTGGTAGATAGTGTATATTTTAATGATCACTGAGTGCAATCCGTAATTTATACACCAGATTATTCCATGCCGCATTCTTACAACTGATTTCCTTTAATCTGATAACATTATTTAATGATTAATAAGTGCAATCATTGATCAGTATATCACAATACTCTTCGTACCATTAATATAATTTTTTCTAAAGTCAATGCGACGTCTGTTGCTGCTGCTTTGCGATAATCTTCTCTAGTCGTGGTCTGTAGCGTCATTTCTGCCAGGCGCGGTGCATCATTAACGTCTATTATGTTCCTGTGCATTGTTTTAATTATGAAACGGCTGAAAACGTTTTGTCGCGTAAATTCGTGGTCGGAAAATTTACCAAATAATTTTAGAGCTTTATAGCTGAGACTTCGAAATTCTTTCTTCATAATACCCCAAAACCGAGTCAGAGATTTGGATTTGAATAACGATAACAGACTCACATCAGAAGGAAGTTCAACAAAGCGTTCCTTTTCCTGTTAAGTTTGACTGCAGAAGTTCGGATCTTCTGCAAAGAGATTAGCGATCCAAGCTTCCTTTAATCTCGCAAGAAAGGTGTTCAAAAAATTTAGATCTAGATTTTCTTTTATTTCAATTCCATTTCTTTTAAAAGAAAAATAAATAAATTCACTCGTTTCTCGCCGATCGGCAGAAGAAAACTCGCGCACCTGTACAGATTCGTGGACCGGCGGTTGAGAAACACTGATTTAAATAATTAACGAAATAGTTCGCTAATGTTCGTAGGAAACTTCGTAGATTATATATTCACACTTCTTCAATATCAAAGTAAACACGTCCAGAAAGAAAGAATCAACAAAGCGACTTAAGTACGACAACTTCCTCCTTCATTGTTCCACTCCAGAGAAGCTCAAATGTGCGCCAATATAATCCACTGACACAATATACTGTATATCGCTGGTACCAACACTGATTTCAACGGTAGGACAACAATGTAACAATATTCATCCGTCGATCGCATCTATGTCAAGCAGGCTTTAATCTCTTTCGCAATATCGACGCATCACACACTCATCGTAATCTTTCTACATTTTCACATATCTCTATTATTTCTACAATTCAATCTCGTCATTTTATATTTCTGTGACTAACTGTCAGTGCTGCTAAAATGTGCATATTGTTCGGAGAAGTGATATGCCGTTCAGAGAGAAAATCTTTAAAGAGGGGTAACCAAATTTACATAAGAAGTAGAAACTCAGGAGGAAGGTTAAATAGCGATAAAGGTCACAGATTGAAAAGGAAAGTATTCAATGTGTGTGACCTACCAGTTTTCTCATATAGGTTAGGGACTTGGTTACTGATCAAGGAAGGTATAAGAACAGATTTAAATATTGGTAAAGTTATGCAAAGGTACTTTTTGATGTATTACTTTCAGAGCATTAAGAACAAAAAGGTGAACTAAGATTGTCTCTCTTGGTAAAGTTGTCTCCACGCCTTGCAATCCAAGACACTATGATCTAGAGTCCTTTCTTTTATATGAAACTTGTGCCACGGAAGCACTTTTTTAAGTCGTGAAAATATAACTAGTTATTAGCGGGAAACGTGTATATGTAATGCTAAAGCAGTTGCATTTAAACCTTTCCTTGTCGTTTCTCGGTGGCATAAAATATCAGCTTGCCGATATCTATGAAGTGCTATGTATTAACTATTTTTGGGAATTAGAAGTCCGCAGTATCTACAGTACTGCTAATTTTTCCAGTAATTTTATCAGTTTTCGGATTGGAATCAAAATTTGAGTGATAGTCTGGAAATGTTTAGAATGATTTGAACCACTTGGATTATTTGTTCCGACAATAATTTAGATCAAACTTTCAACAGAACTGTAGTAGGTACTACTAAATTTAAATTCAGAAATAAGCCATTAAATATTTGTTTGTCATCTGACGTCATTACAGGTCGTGCCATCTATTGGCAGATCTCAACATTACCCTAGGTAAAATGACTGATATTTAGTAATATTATGGTTACGTTTTGGCAAATATTAACTATACCGTGCTATATTGCAAATTTTAATTTTTGGAAATACATAAATAAAGGAAAAACCAAAGTGATGGTGTTTGAGAAATGAACGGGTAGCAGTGAATGTAATGTAAGTATAAATGGCACTGTGATTGACCAGGTGAGTGAGTTTGTGTATTTAGGAAGCATGTTTAACAGAGAGAACAAGTTGGATGGTGAAATCGGTAGGCGAGTGAATTCTTCTTTGAAAGTCATAGCTGCTCTGGGAGGTTTTCACAGGAATGATGGGTTCTGTAGGGAGTCCCGCATGGCTGTGTATGAAAGTGTAGTTGTTCCTACTCTGATGTATGGCAGTGAAACTTGGGTACTGCAGAAGAAACATAGGAGTCGTTTGTGTGCTGGAGAAATGCGTTACTTACGTGGGGTTTGTGGCAAGACACGATCTGATTGTGTGAGGAATGAAGATGTGTGATGTGAAGCAAAATGTTGTTAGCAAGGTGGAGACCAATATGCTTTGGTGGTTTGGCCATGTTGAAAGAATGAGTGATGAAATGCTTACTAAGAAAATCTTTTTAGCCTAAGTGGCAAGAAGGAAAGGCAGAGGAAGGCCAATGAAGACATGGGTGGATCAGATTCAGGAGTGTCTGCATGAGAAAGAGATTATGAGTATGAAGTATAAAAGATCTTGTGTACGGCGTGTAATGGATATCAGTGAAGCTCGAGTTGTATGTCAAGATCGCTGTAAATGGAGATGTTTGATACGACAACAATAAGTAAAAATATCTGGTAGTTTGTATGTCTTTTTGGAGCTAACCTCTAAATCTCAGAGAACAGCTTAGTGATATGTATGTATGTATGTATGTATTAATTGCGAAGTACACCAATGAGTCATTGCATTATGACCACCTCCAGCCTAGAGAAGTGATCGCGACTGGATATCGAACGGCGGCGCAGGTGAAGTTCATAGAGCAGTATATATACAACCCGAGGACCGGCTTTCGGTTAGTAGAGTGTTCGGAGTCAGGATGGAAAAAGCTATCAATTTATCGGAGTCTGATAAAGGACAAATTGTGATGGCACGGCGACTCGGAAATACGATTTCGGAAACGCCGCGGCTTGTGGGTTATTCACATACGGTTGTGATGAGGACGTATCCAAAATGGCGCAGAGACAACCAAACGACGAACCGTCGTCCAGCAGTTTGTCTTCCGCAGCTCATTCTTGCCAGAGGGAGCGGAGACTGTCACGCATTGTTCACAGCGACCGCAGGGAAACAGTGCGACAAATCACCCGCAGCTACAACAGTGGTGATCAGGGCAATGTGTCACAGCACACAATTTATCGCTCTGCGCATGGGCCTGCATAGCCGAAGACCCAGCTGGGTTCCCATGCATATTGCACGTCATCTCCAACAAGGCATGAAATGGGCCCAAGATCATCTAGATTAGACTGTGGATGATTGGAAAAAAGTGGTCTGGTCTGATGAAATAAAGATTCCTGGTGCATCACGTAGACGGCTGAGCTCGGATACGCCGATTGCCAATGGTGGCTATGCCACCTGGATGCACTGTTGGGCGGAAACAGGCCGGCGGCGGTGGTGTTATGCTGTGGGCGATGTTTCCTTGGGACACATTAGGCCTCATTATTCCAATAGCTCAATCTATGACAGTAGTCAGGTATCTGAACATCGTGGCGGGCCAAATTCACCCATTCATGGCAACTGTGATCCCTGCTGGTGATGGCCATTACTAACAGGAGAATGCGCAACTCCACACTACCAGAATCGTCAAAGAGTGGTTCTAGGAACATGCTGGCGATTCTCTGTTAATGTTCTGGCCTCCGAATTCACCTTACATATACCCAATCGAACATTTGTGGTTCGACTTGGAAAAGTGGGTTCGCGCTAAATCACCACCACCCCGAAATGTACGGGAACTGGAGGACCTGCTGTTGACATTATGGTACCAGATACCCTAGGATACCTATCGCCACCTCATCGAATCGATGCCTCGCCAAGTGGCCGCTGTTTTTCGGGCTAAAGGGGTCCTAAAGCTTATTAGGTAGGTAGTCATAATGCAATAGCTCATGGTGTAAATGTCTGCGGAAGATTTTACTATCAGAAACATAGGACAAATCGAAGTATTAGGTAGAACCACCTTAACATGTCGCCTCTTGCCAGCCGTGGATAAACAGATTTCTTAATATGAAAGCAATGGCAATGTGCTCTTTGCCTTGCAATCCAGACTATCTCTCTACATTAGGAACCTGTAGACCCGAATTAGGAACAGATGAGTTCTTTTAGCCCTTAAAGTTACTCACGGATGTCATTAAATACCGTAACGAAAAGACAAGTTAGTAAAATCATGCAATGCATTGATTATGATACGCTTTCCAACATACCAGAAATCATTACTCAAGTTATGAGGATAATGGCTGCGGAATAAATCTCAGTCCTGTGACCTGACCTTTGATCCCATTTCGTTGATATCCAACAGAACCGGTTCAGTATACCTCCGAAACAACATGATAACGTTTTGTCACATTGGAAGCATTTTTACGTAAGTTATGATGCATAAGGGCTAGGGAATAGATCCCGCTCCTGTGTCCTAATCTTTGACCCCATTTCGCCCATTTTCAATACGATTCGTCCCCAGGCAGGCCACTACGACATACTAACATTTTATCCAAATCGAAGAATTTTTACTTAAGTGATGACGCAAAATGGCGATGGAAGTTATTCCGCTCCTATGTCCTTACCTTTGACCCCATTTCGCCCATTTTCAATAGGGTTGTCCCCAGGTGGTCCCCAAAAACATACTCAAATTTAATCGAAATCGAACCTTTTTTACGTTAGTTATGACGCATAAGAGCAGTGGAATGGATCCCGTTCCTATGTCCTGACCTTTGACCCATTTCGTTCACTTTCAATAGGATTACTTCCCAGGTGTTCTCCTTCCACATACTAAAATTTCGTCGAAATTGAACGATTTTTACGTGTTATTGTGCGGACGGACATACGCACACAACGCGTAACGTAATGAGGCAGATGGGAATCGCAACCACCTGCTCAAAAGAGTGTGACGTCATAAAATTTTAATAGGATCCACACATAACGCGTGACGTAATGAGACAGATGGCGTGACCGCACGCCAGCATTTCAATCGCGAGATTGTGACGTCATAAGATTTCTAAGCATGAGTAACATTAATGGGACGCCATGACACTAAAAACGTGGTAATTCGGAGTGGTTATTTAACGCACTAAACGAATTTTGCTTAAATCGAGATCCAGCTAAATCGATTTCTAGTACCAGAAAACGGTAGGTTAACGACTTTCATCAAAATCTTTAGAGCCGTTTTCAAAATAAAATTTACATACATACAAGAATTGCTCCTTTAATAGTATGGGATAAGGACGATGGAATGGATCCCGATCCTATGTCCTGACTTTTGACAACATTTCGTCCATTTTCAAGAGGGTTCGTCCCCAGGTGGTCCCCTACCACATACTAAAATTTCATCGAAATCGAACCATTTTTACGTACGTTATGACGCATAAAAGCAATGGAATGCATCCCCTCGTATGTCCTTACCTTTGACCCCACTTCACCCATTTTCAATAGGGTTCATTCCCAGGTAGTTCCCTTCGATATACTAAAATTTCATCGACATCGAACCATATTTAAGCAAGTTATGACGCAACAGAGCAATGGAATGAATGGATCCCGGTCCTATGCCGTGACCCTTGACCCCATTTCGTTTATTTTCAATAGGGTTCGTCTCCAGGTGGTCCCCTACCACACACTAAAATTTCATTGAAATCGAACCATTTTTACGCGAGTTATCATGCCGACAGACGGACAGACAGACGAAAAAAGCTGGAGCATATACGCTTCCTCAACCTACGGTTGGAAAGCGTAAAAAAAGCAAAAAAAGTTGGATCACTGTCCCACTGTTTTATTTCTCAAAAAATGTATTTTCCCTGAGATCCCTCTTAAAATTTAGGACTAATGCAGTTTATATATTCTTTGGCTTCTTTCTTGGAGTCTGCCTCAGTTTGAAACCACGTGACATGAGTGGAACGTCAATTTGATAACGCCCCGCACAGATCACGTGGTTTTCTTCTTCATTGGGGATGAGAACGGTTTCAATTTCAATTTTCCTGAGTTGCTCTACTCTTGAAGATCTACAGCCGAACCTAGGTCAATATCCACAAACCCAAAGGCAAACTAACAAGTCGCATCGCTTGAACCACAAACCATGTGTAACGTTCTCCTTAATGATTCTAAAAACTTCATGTTTAGCAATATGTTTGCAGAAAACTGTTCTTGTCATTTGCGTGAATTAGTGTATACACTGAAAAGCAATTGAATTAGAGACAGCTGGCGTTATGCAAATGTGGCGCTGTGGGCGGCCTTGTAAACGGAAACGACATTGCGTATGCAGCGATCCGACAATATAAGGAGTGATGCGACGGGAATCAGTAAGAGTTGGAAGCAGTATGGGTAAGATGAAGGATCTAAGTGCATTTGATCGTAGGTAAATTGTCGGTGCCCGACAAATGAGTCCCTTCATCTCGGAATGCGTGCAGGCGCTGGGATTTTCACGAGCCACTGTGTCACGGGTGCACCGTGAGTACATCGAATCCGGTAAAGCCATTCCTGCAAGGGCCAACTGCCGTGGACGACAGCGAGTGGGCCGCCCCGGTGGCGCAGTGGTCTAAGCGATGGCCTCTGATCATTCGTCCGAACGGGGTCTGGGTTCGAATCCCGGTGAGGCATGGATGTTGTGTTTGTCTTACGGCACTGGCTCTTTCAATTCCCTGGAACCAGTGACCCTAAATTAGGGACGGGTGACTGCTTATAGCCCATTGAGTTGCTCACGGTGGTCGTTAAACCTCCAATCAAACAAACAAACAAACAAACAACAGCGAGTGGATGAGTGGGGTCATCGTCAGCTAGCTCGCATTGTAACAGCGGATAGACGGGTCACAGTGCAAGAAATCACTCGGCAATTCAACGCTAGTGCACAAAAACTTGTGAGCAGCCACACCAACCAGAACCATCTCCTCGCTATGGGGTGCAGAAGCCATCGTCCCACGAGGGTACCGCTGCTGACCACTCATCTCAGGGTTCAAAGATTAGCATGGGCGCTGCAACATCGTCACTGAACCCTAAACATGTGGAAAAATGTTTGCCTGGACTGATGAGTCGGGATTCACGTTGGTACATGTGGATGGCTGGATACAAGTACGGCGCAAACCACATGAAGCCATGGATCCTTCTTGTCAGAGGGTACTCTTAAAAGCTGGTGGGGGCGGCATTCTCGTCTGGGGACTGTTTACGTGGACTAAAATGGGACCCTTGGTATGTGTGACGTCGTCCCTCACAGGTCAACGTTACCGGGATATCCTGGACGACAATTTGCTTCAGTTTGTGCGTCTTCAACATCCCACTGGGGACCTCATCCTGCAACAAGGCAATGCAGCTCCCGAATTGTATCCGAATGGTTGGATGAACACTCCACCGACGTGACCTCACTTCCGTGGCCAGCTAGGTCACCTGTCCTCAATCCCATCGACACATCTGTGATGCCATCGAGAGAGATGACTCGCCTCTATCAAATCTTCGTGAACTGTGGGAGCTTGTTCAGGGGTCGTGGATCCGTATGGCTTCCCAACGCTCCCGGTGTCTTGTCGAGTCCATGCCGAGACGAATCGCCGCCGTCATCAGAGCGGAAGGTGGCGCTACACGTTACTAGACAAGTATTTCAACTTCAATTGCTCTTCAGTGTATATCACCCTACGAATTTAAGTGATAGTAGAATCTCTGTGCTTCCAGTGACATGTGATTTTCTTAAGATACTTAATAATTAATGATGTCATCCACTATCTTTTTCAGGCAGTAGTACCAGTCGCTCAACAGGGAAGGTTGTTCATTAGGCAAGAAGGTATTTGTGCATTGGTAAAGATATTTGCTCTGGGTCAAATGCCACGACTACGTTTGATCTTAAGTTCAAGATGTGAGAGAGTTGACGCTGCTGGAACCGTGAAAGAAAGTATTGTGAACACTGTTTGTGTAGATTTTCCTGAACTCAGCGAAATTGACTTTATGGTAAGAATGTTATCATGTTCCCACTGAATGCTGTACTATCAGATAGATTTTGCTTTTTGCAAGCTGAGTGTTCCTCTCAATTTCAAAGATGGGAAACATTTTCTTTAATAACAAATCTAAATACGAGGGATGTAAAATATTCTCGGCCTGACGATGAAAAAATAAACGAAGGGAAAACCATGCTTGGATTATATTTGCATATACTTCCTTTGAACGTGTACACACTTTTCTCGCGGTGCTATACGGCTGTTATGCCCTCCAAATAAAATATTTGTCAAGGCTGTCGAAGTAGGTTTAAACGGCGTCAATAACGTCTTCGTTTTCCCCAAATTGCACATTATACAATTTCTTTCTGAACTTCAGGGATAGATACACAGTGCGTCAAAGAATTTTTAAGACTGGCGCTCGATTTCAGCCTACGGTGGCGCCACCAGTGTAATCGCGAATGCGTTATAAGCCGTGACCATCTGCTTGCTTTCTGCCAAAAGTACTGCGCAGTTGTTAAAGTAACTCAAACGAAACGGCCGTTCATTAGAGAAGTAAAATTTTTTTCATGTCGAATTATTAAGATGGAACAAAGGGCTCTTATTAAATTTAACGCAAAACTTGGTAACAGTGCCTCGGAAACGTACCAAATGATGAAACAAGTTTACGGTGAGTTTTGTTTAAGTAGATCAATCGTTTTCCTGTGGCACAAACGTGTTTTGGACGGAAGACAGACGCTAGATGATGATAAGCATACCGGAAGACCAAGTTCATCTAGGACACCTGAGATTATTGAAAAAGTTCGTGATTTCGTGACAAACAATCGATGTGCGTCACTAAGAATGATGGAGGAGTCTTTAAAAATCAACAAAGAAACGATTCGAACCATCCTGCATGAAGATTTGGGCAAAACAAAAGTCTGTGCTAAATTTGTTCCACACACGTTAACCAATGAACAAAAATCGAGGAAAAGTGCACATTGCAGAGACATCATTTCAGCTGCCGAAAATGATCCAAACTTCTGAAAATCGATTGTTACAGGTGATGAAACATGGTGTTTTCAATATGATCCTAAAACAAAGCGACAAAGTGCGGAATGGAAGTCGAAAAACTCGCCACAAGCCGAAAAAAACAAAAAAAGTTCTATCGAAAAGCAAAACAATGCCCATTACATTCTTCGATAGTAAGGGTATTATCCACAAATAATTTGTTCCAAGTGGGCAAACAATTACTGGTGAGTTTTATTTAAATGTTTTGAGGCATTTGATGGGTAGAATTCGTCGCATTTGTCCAGAATATCGAGATGAAAACAGTTGGTGTTTGTTGCACGATAATGCACCCAGTTACACCTCACTTCTTGTTCGTAGATTTTTGGCGAAAAATAACGTCTCTGTGTTGAATCATCCAGCGTATTCGCCTGATTTAGCACCCTGCGACTTTTCTTTATTCCCAAAACTTAAAATGACGTTAAAAGGGTGTTATTTTGATGATATTTCGACCATACAAACAGCTTCGACGCGTGCTTTGGAGGCAATTCCGCAAAGTGAACTGGAACAGGCATTCGAATCATTATTAAATCGCTGTAACAAGTGTATTGAAGCCGGAGGGACTTATTTTGAATAACAAACCAAAACAAATTATAATTTCTTGTTTCTATTTCATTTTACAGACCTAGTCTTAAAAATTCTTTGCCGCACTGTGTATTAGTCCAAGGGGACAATGCCAGATGAGTAGCGAGGGTGTGGTAGCAGAAAAAAAAACCCACATACATGGATATCAGTCAAGGCAGCTGTTGATTTGTCGCTTTGAGTGTTATTTGATGAAACAATACCCCGTTGGTCAAATTTGCTTTGAGTTCATCTGTCAAATACTGTTGACATTTCCTTAGTGTAATTGCACAGTATGCTCCGATGATGACTTGGTCCATCAAGGCTAATCAACTTTCAATACCCCCATTCAGCAATGCAGAAAACAGTTGCAATCAACTTTCCAGCCAAAGGGAGAGACTTCGCTTTCTTCGGAGTTGCTGATCCACAATACTTTCATTGTTTAGGCGCTGGAATATAGTTGTGTGCCCACATTACATCCATTTTCCCCAAATATTTGCAGAAATTCTTCTCGATTGACCTAAAACAGTAAAAGGTTGTCTCCTGACATGCTCCGTCTGATCACCTTTTGCTCAAGTGTCAGGAATATTTAGAACACAACGGTGAGCAGCAGCCTTTATCACTGACTGATGCTTTGTCAGAATGAGATGAATTATTGCTGTTTTCGACATGTGCAATATCTCATTAGTCTGCCTGGGCATTAAACTTTTACCTTGCTGTAGTGTTTCGTCCAACTTGTCAACATTTTTGCCAGTCATGCTTTCAGAGGCTCTGGCACAGCAAGTGTCGTCTTCCACACTCGTTGTCCCACGCTTGAATTCAGCTGACGACTTCCTTATTGCACCAATTGGCACCCTTCCCTAGTATTGCCACAATGAATTTAATTTGGTTTCCGCCTTTTTTACACCGATATGTATTTAATTACAGCTCTGAGCACTTGCTTCTCCGTTTTTTCTTCCTTCCTTCACCTAGTCATTTTCTAGGACTTGCAAAAAATAACGAACGCAACTGTGTAGCTGAAAACTGGTTTCTAGAAACTTAAAGATTCGTGTTATTATGTCCAAAAAGTCGCAAAACTAAGGCAATTCCTTCATAATCGGACCGAGAACTTTTAGGACACCCTAAGTAATCAATAGTTCGTAAGAATTCGGATGAAGTTCTGAAAAGTTCAACATAAACATAGTCATTTCTAAAGAATTCAAAGCGATTAAGTTCCTAAAAAATATAACTGAAAGTTCTCGTATTCGTGAGCGAAAAGAAATAATTGAGATTTCAGGAAAAAAGGAAAGCATTATTACTACTTACAGATAGAGGGTCTTGTGACATATACACTATGACACTAAAATTGCAACATTTAGAAGAAATAGATGGAAGCTGTTCAAAACCACAAGCAAGGCATTTTAATAGGCTGTTATGACATGAGCATTGCTACACGACAAAGCAAGGCGCACATTCTTTTGACACGAGTTGAAATAAATGCCCTCAGTCACCTCAATCCGTCATCATTCGAGGCACTTGCAACGACACAAAACGTCATGAGCCGCACAGCTATCTATTTGTGTCCACAACTTAGTATTCTGATTGTAGCTTGTTTAACAGGACGTCAACATAGTTTTTTCCGGTTACCGATAAGACAGCAAACGGCACCTTACCAAACTCCTGAGCTCAATCGATGGCTGGTAAAGAAAAACGTGTCTGGTCATGACAGTAAAGCGAAACACTCTCGTGGCCAGTTGGATCTGACTTTATCCATTTTGGATCTGACTCTCTCCTTATTGGATATGACTTTATCCTTATTGGATCGGATTTTAACAGACAGCTTTGCTCTGAAAATACAGGTTTATGGATTCGACGAAATCATCGGCGTAGCGCCGACCGATCAATGAAGTCTGGATGCACACCAGAGAACTCACTATCGCAGCTCACAGCATTCGAAGAAGTAATGCTTTGTGCTCGTTCAGTGTGTTGTGAGTCAGTGGCAGTTAAACAGGATCGTCTTCATGCCTGTATAAGGTGATCCCTTGGCCGTGCACGAATTAGGTATCTGCTATGGAATATGCCAAGATGCGGATCTGCATTCCAAGTTCATAGAAGTCGGTGTCACTTAAGAAGTGTTACCGATTGTTGAATATAAATGGAAAGCGACGCAATGAGAGATTCGCCTAAAAGTCTTCACTAAATAGCTCGACGTGTTAAACAGTGTAAAAATTCTGGGCAGCTGTTTTTCTTTTTATTTTATGATAGCTGGTGTCTGATAATCTGTCCTGTCTCAAATACCCCAGAACAGGTAATACTGCTAATAAGCACGTTCTAGGACACGCTTTAAATCTAGGACTTCTTTCTGCGGGACTGAAAACGTTTTCAAGAGTCAAGTCAAGATGGCCAAATATCCTCCTTTGCCACAACAAACCTCTTCGTCTGATTAGTTGGTAAACAGAATCCTTTTCTTTATCGCTTCAAACAGCGACTTGCCAATTTGAAGAAAAATCTAACGACTTCTCGCAGATTCAGTGCCCAAAAGTGTCTGTGTGTGTGTGTATCACAAGGTAGTCCGTATGCTAAACAGTCGTGGGTACAAGGGAGCCTAGCCCCCTATAATTTATAAATATGTGTTTTGATTTTTCTTACATGCTCATAAAATTATTTTCCCAGGAAAAATAACGTCTCTCTGTAGGAACATTTATTGCAGCATTTCTGATGCAGATTTTTACCATGTTGGTGCTTGTTTTTAATTATAATTGCTATTTTTAAGCGCTAACTCACCTCAGAAATCAAAATGTAGTTGGGCTACAAGTTAGTTCTTTTTTAAATTCAGTTAAAATTTATGAATATTTCTCACTGAAAATTTCACTATTCGGTCAAACTTCTTTATTTTATTTAATAAATAAAAGTGTGTGTTTGTGTGTGTGTGTGCGTGTGTGGGTGTCTAAATTAAGTTTGAAGACCGAGGATTTCAACCTTTTAGGTTTCAAAGAAAACAAAGTCCCCTTTTCTGTCATATAGAAAATTATCGTTTAGTTCGAAAATTTTAAATGCTCTGATGCTTGGTATGTGTGTGGATTGGAGCGTCACGAACTGAACGTATAACACACAGTAATTGTAACACCGATATTTAGTTACTCAGAATGATTCCACTCCATGCAACGTGGAGAAGTACTGATATTTTCTTTCGTAAATACCAGTATTTTGGTATTTATTAAAACTTGTGCCTTAGAAATAGATACCTGAACTTTTCCCCAGAACACATTCCGTGCAACCCTTGGCCTTCACTAAATTAAACCTTCTTTCAAAATTGTGTATACAGTTAGTAGTTTCATTTCTAGTAAATTATTTGATCATTAAGGGTCTCTCTATTACATTTCCTAACAACTTTGTCCAATCTGCGCGCTATCACTTAAACGTTGCCGTAAAACATATTGTACTCAGAGGTTATGCGGTAAAATTCCGAGATGATCTGTGAAATTTTGTGCTGGTGCAGATGAAATATTCGAAATGAAAGTGCCACCTGCAAACCTTCCTAAAATTAAGAAGCACCAACCCGCCTGGTCAAAGTAGTTCCCAGTTGCAGCGACACACTTCTGTCAACTGGTTACGAAGCTATGGGTACCACGAAGGTGAAACTCCCGATTCTGTGAAGGAAAGAATTTGGCAAAGGTGTAATACACACATTGGTCGTTTGGGAAGTTTTTGTCCTCAAGAATTGGATTAGATGCCATAACAGGTGATAATTCAGGTGTGCAAGATCTAGGAAGTACGAAGGTTGTTGGCGAGTTTCCTGTGCTAATTTTAGTAGATTTGTCGAGCGGTTCTTTAGGAGACATGTGAGCGAGCGTAGTCGTGCAAAAGCAGGACTCCACGCCTGTTGGTCAAAATTGGATGCTTGGTACTGAACTTTATGTACATCTTGTACATTTCAACGTAATAGCGGTCCGAATTAATGGTCTCAACTTGTAGGAGAAATGAATCATAGATCAACCCCGTAGAAAGCCATCCCACGAAAATCAGCACTTTTCTGCTGATGTGGGGGAGGCTTTAGGCAGAGTTGAGGTGACACCGTGGTATCTAATCGTGGTTCTGATTGCTTAGGATTGTTGTAGAAGACCAATTCTTCATTGAATGTTACAAGCCGATGCAGGAATCGCCCCTTCCCTTTCCCCCAGTCTGTTCCTGGCAGGTGAGAAATGCACACCTCCAGAGGACATGCAATATTGGCTGATATGAATTCGCTGGGCACCCAGACACGCAAATTGTTCACCTTCTCCAAGGCCGGGCAGCCCAGGAATGATTTACCATTGCTATGATCTCAAGTACACTTTACCGCCGTTTAGCTTGTACGATACTCTTCAGTCCCTCATGTGTTACAGTTACTGATGAAAGACACCAGGAGGCGCTATTGCACGGGACTTGTCTCCTGCTTAGACTTTTGCGGACCATCAGCGTTTTGTGAGTTCATGCGCAGTATTCTGCCCAAACGCCGCATCAATGTTTTTGGCCGCCATACCCGTGATATGCCCGAGTTTAAACACATGTCGAAAACATTATTGGTTACTGTCGTGTCTCGATGGTCCCTCTTAACCCAATTATTGATTACTGGTGTGTTACCATGGTCCCTTTTAACCGAATTATTGGTTACTGGCGTGTCTCCATGGTCCCTTTTAACCGAATTATTGGTTACTGGCGTGTCTCCATGGTCCCTTTTAACCGAATTATTGGTTACTGGCGTGTCTCCATGGTCCCTTTTAACCGAATTATTGGTTACTGGCGTGTCTCCATGGTCCCTTTTAACCGAATTATCGGTTACTGGCCTGTCTCCTTAGTCCCTTTTAACCGAATTATTGGTTACTGGCGTGTCTCCATGGTCCCTTTTAACCGAATTATTGGTTACTGGCGTGTCTCCATGGTCCCTTTTAACCGAATTATTGGTTACTGGCGTGTCTCCATAGTCCCTTTTAACCGAATTATGGGTTACTGGCGTGTCTCCATGGTCCCTTTTAACCGAATTATTGGTTACTGGCGTGTCTCCATGGTCCCTTTTAACCGAATTATTGGTTACTGGCCTGTCTCCATAGTCCCTTTTAACCGAATTATTGGTTACTGGCGTGTCTCCATGGTCCCTTTTAACCGAATTATTGGTTACTGGCGTGTCTCCATATTCACCCGCAGAAAGCAGAATATATTCACCCGCAGAAAGCAGGAATTTCATCTGCCCCAAGCCAATAGTAACGAGACTAAGATTATTCTGCTCTGGACAACGCCCATGAAAACATATCGTTGGGCATAGTGGCTGGTAATTAGTTACACGAACTTGAAAACACATTTTGGCGCAACGCCCAGGACCAGACGAAAGTGAGTCCGTAACACACGATCAGCCGTAGTCATTAAGATTACCGCACTAAATTCATATGTATTTCAGTTTTCTGCCAATAAATCTTATCTTATTTAATACTTCTGATTTATACCTGGCAAAAAATATCTTTCTAAACATAATGTTTGATTAAATAAGCACTATGTGGCAAGTTAGGTATCAAGACGGAATATCCGTATCGCTACGAGGATTCTGTGAAATCTATAACAAAACACCGGTATTGTCATTAAGCACCAGAATTGTAATTCTGCTGACATTCGTTCGAGTTGGAACTGGGTTCTTTTCCCGGTCAGGCATGGACGTTGTTTGTCTTACTACACGGGCTCTCTCCCTTCCCTGGAACCAGTGGCCCTAAATTAGGAACGGGCGACTGCTTATAGCCCATTGAGTTGCTCACGGTGGTCTTTAAACGTCCAATCAAAAAAAATACTGAAAGAAAATGATCTTTGATAAAAACAAACGACTGATTCCTTTATAAACATCAGATTTGAATTGATTCTTTTAAACATCAGAAAGTACACAAGAGTAGTAAATAAATCAGAGAATTTAGTGTCCTTTTTCTTTTCTTTTATTTTTTTATTTGTGTTTTCTCTTAATCAGTGCAACATAATGCTACCTGGCAAATTCAATAGCAGGCCTTGCAGCCTGCTATTGAATTTGTTTACTAATTCCAACAAAACTAATTTTTTGTTGTTTCGGGGATTAACGAACACCATGAACTATTTTAAAGGCTATTATGAGCAAGCGCGCGTCCTTACTTTGGGCCGCTGATTCCAAGAAGGATGGGGGGAGGGCGGATCCATCAGATTGATGCATCATCCGAACTCTAGCCCGGGCCACAGTGGAAGATTAAACCGACGCCTGTGCTTCTGACCACTTTGCCACCGGGGCAGCAAAGTCATTTTGATTGGGTAAAGAAGGTTTTCCCACAAACTATTGGCACCCCATCTTCCGGGACATTATAGACAAGATTCACTTTCTCATTGTTCATTTACGAAATGTTTGGACAATTTCTTTAAGCTTCGTGCTCTTTCTTTGTGGCATTATTTTGTTTTTCATTTACAACTACAAATACAACTATTTTCTCTCTTTTTCTAATATTTAAAAATCGCATTGCAAACACACTGCTGGCCACCCAAAATGCAACACCAAGAAGGACACGAGATAGCAAAGCCAGATATACTGGACACATAACAACAGAAACAAAGATGAAACGATTGAGCTTACAGGCCCGTGCGACTTGGGGAACACGTAGACATCAATAGTTCGTGTGGCCCCCATGGCTGGAAATAACGGCCGCCACACGCCGCGGCATCGAACGAAAGAGGCTTTGGATGTGGGCTTGGGGTATGTCGGTCCAGGCTGCTTCCACACGTTGCCGCAGTTCATCAGGCGTACCCGCGGGTGGTGCTTGCACGGCCACTCGGTTGCCGATCAGCGACCAGACGTGTTCGATGGGCGACATATCGGGAGAACAGGCAGCAGTGACACCTGGTGGGCCGTGAAGAATTGTTGCACGATGCGTGCCACTTGTGGGCGCGCATTGTCCTGTAGAAACGTGGCCGCTGGCAGGTCCTGCAGGTAAGAGAGGACTACAGGCTCCAAAACGTCGGAGATGTAGCGGTGGCTATTGAGTTTACCGGCGATACGTACCAGAGGGGTGCGGGTGTCATATCCAATTGCGCCCCAAACCATAACGCCAGGCGACGGACCGGTATGGCCATGCATAATGCAGGCGTCATACAGTCTCTCGCCGCGTTGCCGCCACACGCGGATCCGACCATCGTGGTGTTGCAGGCAGAAGCAGGATTCGTCGGAGAAAAATGTCGTGCCATTCCGTAGTCCACGTGCGACGTTCAACGGCCCACTGCCGCCACACTCTCCGGTGGTGTAACGTCAATGGTATTCGGAGCAATGGTTGCCATGTGACAAGTCCCCGCTCCTGCAGATGACGTGGAACGGTACGTGCTGACACAGGTTGTTGGGCAACACACCCTAATTCCTGAGCTAACGTCCGTGATGTGGCTGTGCGAACCGTCAATGCCCGCCGCACAACATGCCGGCCGCACAATGTTCGGTGGTGTGCCGCGGCTGCGGCAATCGTACACGTCGGTTCGTCCGTCCCTCCTGCACCCACCGAATCCGCATACTCGCCTCACTGTGGCTGGATGTCGTCCCACACGGGCGCCGATGTCTCGGTACGATAAACCTCTTTCGCGATAAGCCCCAATTCGTCCTCTGTCGAACTCCGAAACGTGCTGGAATGACTGCCGTATTGTGCGACGAGGCATCAGGAAGCTTCCCACGCACAGGTCTGGCAGCACAACACACTTCGACTGCTTGCACCCCGCCTTCTGTCCACCCTTCTTATAGTGCTTCTCGGTGGCGTGCGGGGCGCACATGATTTGCATATGCCCTGCAATGCTAATCGTTTTTATGTCCTCTCGCGGGCGACGCGTGCTGCGAAATTCAGGCCCATCGGATGCTTCCTTCTTGGTGTTGCATTTTGGGTGGCAGCAGTGTACTTTGGGTAGAACAGTCAACTAGCGTAAATTGAGTAATCCTGTTGACGTCACCGTGTAGTTTTTTTAAGGAGGTGAGGAGCGAGCGAGCATCGTAAATGACTCAAAGAAATATAAACAGTCAACCATCCTTAATTTAGGCCAACTAGTTTCCTAGAATCTGATAGAGCGAGTGCGTGGAGCAAACACGCCACCCATGCCTTATGCGGGATTCTGACCCGTGCACAATCGACGTGCGGTTCGAAGCCAGAACTTAGACCACTTCGCCACAGCGGCTGCGGAGTGACATTGTCTGTGTTCCGGTGAAATCTTTCCCATGCATGCTCAATATCATTCACTTCTGTTCACACTTCTGGTTAGCTCTAGGCTGTTGTTGCTAAGTAACAAAATGAGTCATGATTAATTCTCTCACCCTCGCACAGGTAGCGACACTGTCCATATGACTTTTCTGCATAAGAGCAATCGAGTATGAATGTCTGAAGCAGAGGGCCACTGGTGGCCTAGTGGGCAACGTTCGTGACTACCGCGGATAGGACCTCAGGTTCGATCCCAGGCAGGTACGAACGCTCGATCCACGAAACATCCGCCGTGCGTCGGATGGGCACGTTAAGCCGTCGGACCCCGGGTACTGGCCACCCGGTAATAAATAAGGGCGTCTTCCTCCCCCTTTCTACTTCGCTTCCGTGTCACTTTCCTATCGGGCACCCGAGCCCAAATCTCCTAGCTTCCTATTTTTAAGGTTTTTTTAAGACATGGGGTCAGACACTCCCTTCCTAAAATCCTCTACATATGATTTTTGACTTAAGTACAGGATTTTTGAAAGGGAGTTTGTATCCTACGCCATTAAACGGATTTCAACCATTTACTCTTATCGTTTGTGAACAAATTTATTAAATTTATTAGTCGTTCAAGAAATTTAACTTGAAAAATGTTTAAAATTGATTATGTATCCCAACCTGCACTTAGCCACTATTAATGATGAGACCGAGTTAGAAATTTTAAAGGAAGAGAAAATCATTGATCCTAGGCATAAAATTATCATTCTGTTTAATATTTCTCTTTTCAGTTGTGTGTATTGGCCCTTTTGGATTATGTAAGGCAACGCAATTTCGGATACGCTGTGCAAAATGCCCTCACATTGGACGTCGTACCAGCTGTACATCCTAGATCCTTATTTGGACCGCAGCCTCCTCTCGCTGCTATTTTTGACTTGAGCCTGATCAAATTCAAGCTTCAGCAGCATTGCCAGAAGAAAAGCAAGGTAAAAAGAAAATTCGCCATTTTCTTTAATAGTTTCTGTAATTCGCCAGTCATCCAAAATACTGTGTATTCATTTTGTGATTGAATCATTTTAATACTCGCATTAAACAATGTTAATACACTGAAGAGGAATTTAATTAGAGACAGCTGGCGTTATGCAAATGTAGAGCACTGGGCGGCCCTGTAAACGGAAACAACATGACGTATGCAGCGATCCGACAATATAAGGAGTGATGCGACGGGAATCAGTAAGAGTTGGACGCAGTATGGGTAAGACGAAGGATCTAAGTGCATTTGACCGTGGGCAAATTGCCGGGGCCCGACGAATGGGTCACTCCATCTCGGAGGTCGTGCAGGCACACTGGGATTTTCACGAGCGACTGTGTCATGTCTGCACCGTGTGTACATCGAATCCAGTAAAACTATCTCTGCAATGGCCAACTGCCGTGGACAACAGCGTGTGGATGAGCGGGGTCATCGTCGGCTAGCTCGCATTGTAACAGCGGATAGACGGGCCACAGTGCAAGAAATAACTCGGCAATTTAACGCTGGTGCACCAAAACGTGTAAGCAGCCACACCATCCAGAACCATCTCCTCGCTATGGGGTACAGAAGCCATCGTCCCACGAGGGTACCGCTGCTGACCGCACATCACAGGGTGCAAAGATTAGCATGGGCGCGGGAACATAGCCACTGGACCCTAGACATGTGGAAAAATGTTGCCTTAACTGATGAGTCGAGATACAAGTTGGTAGATGCGGATGGCAGGATACAAGTAGGGCGCAAACCACATGAAGCGATGGATCCTTCTTGCCAGCAGGGTACTCTTCAAGCTGGTGGGGGTGGCATTCTCGTCTGGGGACTGTTTACGTGGACTGAAATGGGACCCTCTGGTATGTGTGACATCCTCCCTCACAGGGCAACGCTACCGGGAAATCCTGGACGACCGTTTGCTCCTGTTTGTGCGTCTTCAACATCCCATTGGGGCACCTTATCCTGCCACAAGACAATGCACCGTGCCATCGCTCCCGAATTGTATCCGAATGGTTGGATGAACACTCCACCGACGTGACCTCGCTTCCGTGGCCAGCTAGGTCACCTGACCTCAATCCCATCGAGCACATCTGGGATGCCATCGAGAGATTTGTTCGAGGCTCTGACCCCATCCATCAAATCTTCGTGAACTGTGGGAGCTTGTTCAGGAGTTGTGGATCCGTATGGCTTCCCAACGCTTCGGGTGTCTTGTCGAGTCCATACCGAGACGAATCGCCACTGTTATCAGGGCGAAAGGTGGTGCTACACGTTACTAGACAGCTATATCTAATTCAATTGCTCTTCAGTGTAGTTATTAGTCATGAACGTGAATGCGTTCTAATCTCTCGCTCTTTTGGGAGGTTTTCACTTTCCGCTCGGGACCTGAAAGTGAATAGCGTGTTAGCTACGAGGGAAGATGCATTCGTCAACGTTGAATGGGTTCCATCTAAGCTAGCACTGTTAGGGGCAGTTTACTAATTTCCACTTTGGCCTTTAAAGCGAATGATGTGTTCGCGGCAACGGAAGATACTCGCACATTCGTGAATGTTGAATGGGTTCCAGCTGAGCTAGCACCCTTAGGGTTAGTTTGCCAATTTCCGCTTTGGCCTTGAAAGCGAATGATGTGTTTGCGGCAACGGAAGATACTCGCACATTCGTGAATGTTGAATGGGTTCCAGCTGAGCTAGCACCCTTAGGGGTAGTTTGCCAATTTCCGCTTTGGCCTTGAAAGCGAAAGCTGTGTTCGCGGCGTTGGAAGATACTTGTACATTCGTGAACGTTGAATGGGTTCCAGCTGAGCTAGCACACACTTAGGGGCACTTTGCTAATTTCCACTTTGGTCGAAAAAGACGGAATCCCTGCAACGAATGTTTTACTCCGTCCGTGTAGGAAGGAAACTGGGAGTGGTAGAAAATGAATGACCATTACCTTGAATGATCATTCGTGAAAGACTCTTTTACCTCAATAATGAATGAGCTCTCAAGACGGAAAGACGTATGCCATCTGTTTTACAAAATTTGTTTCATGCAATAATTAATATTACACTCACGGACAATGAAATTTGCACACCAAGAAGGAAGCATCGGATTGAACTGAAATTTTATGGGCGTAATGATACAGATGAATGATACACATGATGGCAAAAACAGGGTTGCAGAACAATTACAGAGGGATATGTGGCACGCAGTCTGGTCCTCTTCAATATCGCATTGCACCGCCTCGTGCGGCGATACATGTTGCAATAGGGTCCAGAATGGAGGCGAACAAACGCCTGATGTTGTCCTACGGCAGACTGGCCCACATGGGTTGGACATTGTGCTCTAAATCTCCAATAGAGCGGCACGGCGGCAGCTGGCGTTCCAACTGGTCCCACACATGCTCTATAGGGGACATGTCCGGGGAGCGGACAGGCCATGGAAGTGTCTGGACTTGACGTAGGCAGTCCTAGGCAACCCGAGCCGTGTGCGGACGGGCATTATCCTGATAGTATAGATCACCCGGAATGCCGGCCAGGAATGCGGAGCACATGGGGCCGTAGGATCTCATTCACATACTGCTGACCCGTCAATGATCCACGCACCATTATTAGACATAATCGGCTATCATTATTAGACATAATCGACATAATCGGCTATCATTATTAGACATAATCGACATAATCGGCTATCATTATTAGACATAATCGACATAATCGGCTATCATTATTAGACATAATCGATATAATCGGCTATTATTAGACATAATCGGCTATCGTACGTAACGGTTCCCCAGACCATAATCCTGCAGTGGGGGAGGTGTGGCGCTCAATAGCGAGGTTGGGATTGTGCCGTTGACCGGGGGACCTCCACACCGGGACACAGATCATCTGTCCCCAAAACGAAGCCGCACTCATCGCTAAACACCACACGTCGCCAGTCTGTGGAGTTCCACGTCGCTCTGGTCGAAGTTTACGATGTTCCGGTGCTGATGGCAGCACACGTAAGGGGCGCTAGGATTGAAGTTTCGCTTCCGCGAGGCGTCGAAAAATGATTCGTGGGCACACAGGAGCCACTACATCTGCCTGCATAGAAGACCGGGGTCCTCGTGGGATCCGTTCGTGCCGGGCGCACGATCCGTCGATCCTCTCTCCTCTGGTCCGTCCGGAGCCGCTCCGTCGTGTGGCAGTGCCGTCACGTGTCCACTGATCCCTACACAGTCGGACGGTATGGTCAGAACGAACTACGCTGCTGGTTATACGGCACGCCGACCACCCTGCGGTTTCCATCCCGATGATCAGTTCTCTCTCAAATTCCGTACGTTGTGTGAATCGACGTCTCTGGTGTCTACCCGGCATTGTTGTCACTCTGTGCCCTTGCCTGTGTCTGCCGGTGCTTTTCGTTTTCATCGGGCATCGACTACAGGCCCGTTCGTGCTTGCAGCGCCATCACAGAGTGTACGGTCATGGGCAATCGCACCAAACGTGGATCTGCCGCCACGGTGGCGCAGTGGTCTAAGCGATGGCCTCTGATCATTCGTCCGAACGGGGTCTGGGTTCGAATCCCGGTGAGGCATGGATGTTGTGTTGGTCTTACGGCACTAGCTCTCTCCCTTCCCTGGAGCCAGTGACCCTAAATTAGGGACGGGCGACTGCTTATAGCCCATTGAGGTGCTCACGGTGGTCGTTAAACCTCCAATCAAAAAAAAACAAAAACCGCGGATCTTTTGCGTAACAGCACGTATTCTAGCTATTTGCAAATTTCCCGGTTTTGGCATGTTTTCTTCTAGGTGCGCAAATTTCATTGTCCGTGAGTGTATTTCCTGAGTCCCAATGTCAAAATATTATTATTTATCAAAAGTAATGTACCTAAGCGTTCATACAGTTTTAATGTTTGTAAAAGAAAATTGAAAATTTGTTCCTAAATGTATATGAACATTATAAAGCACTGAAACTAAAAGGATACATAGTAAATTACATAGTAGTACATTTTGTGTGTGAGTAAAAATATTTAACTTACGCACGGAATGTACTACTCTGTTTTTTACTATGTATCTTTTTCATTTCTATGTTTTATAGTGTTCAACATAGTGTTTAGCAGCAACAAGTAGGAATAACAGTAAAGATTAAAATATGTATATGGTCGACTTCAAATTGATGCTCTTCCTTAATACAAGTACCAACCAGCAGCATCTAATACAAAGTAGAGTTCATAAAGACCCCCGCTTGAGAGTCAACCTAATTCAATTTTTGTATTCCTTACTTTGTGCTGACAATTGCACTTGTACTTGTTGCGGTAATTTTAATTTTAATCATTTTCTTCCGTTTTGTTCCAGGTTATGAAGAAACTGCTTTACTGTAAAATTGATTTTTATTCAAAGAACACATGCATTCGTTATTTCACCACATTACGATTTTATTTCTGTGAATGAGTGAAACTCAGACTAAGACACCAGGGGCCCAGGGAGAGGAAAACTGCCAGGCCCCATTCGAGATAGAATCTTTCACCAATGTAGAGCGCTGGAGGTGTCACGTGATACACACGATACGATTTATATAAATTCTTGCTCATATTTCCTTCGATTTAACTTTTACATCAAATGAGGGTGCTATTTCAGTTTTCATCCTACACAGAAAATTTTATTGTGTACCGTTGGGAAAATGATTGAATTTAATTAATAATTTGTAACAATTATTTCCTAATAATTTTGGAATCTGTAATAAGTTCTAAAGTATAATTAATTTTGATCTTGAAATGAGGCATCAGTTTCAGAAAAGAGGAAAAAAGGGTTTTGTGAAAAGTGAAACTGCTGCTGTGCTCCTTAAGTCAAAGCACTGGAGATTGATTGATGAAACGGTGCAAACAAAATCCCACATAAACGTTACATTCAAAATAATGATAATAATAACAATAATAAAAAGAAGTTCAACAATGATTATTTTATTTCTACAAATAATTTTTAAATCGGGGCTCTTTTATACATGGGCTAAAGGCCCGGGCACTAATCATGCCCTGAATCTGTGTTGATATCTCCTTTGTAAGTTTTCTGAATCCGCCTTTGCTGATCAGGAGCTTGTATTAAAAATCATGTAGTTCAATTGTCTTCAAACTTATGCGCAGGGAGCTGAATACAAAACTAATTGACTCCAAAGTTCCTCTTGTAAAGAACAACGCTGAGGAAATCTCGAAATACGAAAGACCACAAATGAAAATCTAGAGGATTTTCAAACATACGATAACTCAGACTGCGCATATTGTCATTTTGGAAAGTACGTATACAATAAAGCCTGACTCAAAGAAAAGAAAACTTAAGATAAAGGTTTTCTGCAATGCAGTCGCTCTGCAATCTTGATATATTACTTGAAAACTGTACACTTTCCAAAGCCTGCATGAAATGAATATCTATACCTTTTGCTCACTGGCTCTGGCCACCCAAGATGAGGAGATCACGCAGACCAAAATTGCGTAAAGATTATTGCCAAGGTCAACATAGAAACAGGTAAATGAGAGAAATATCCAAACTGCACAAAATAGGTCGGTCATGTTATAACGAAGTGAATTTCTCCGTCATTTTTGGTCTACGCCGGGATTCGAACCCGGGTCCACTCATTCCGAAATAAGTTGCTCTACCAATTAAGCTACGCGGACATGTATTCTGATTCCTATCTGCCTTTATCTCATGTGCGTCCTGCTGGCAGGTACGTCACATCTCCTCTCCTGGTACGTTACATCATCTCCCCCTAATTTTTTTTTGTTTTTGTTTTTTATTCGAAGTGCTGGAGAAAGGATTCTCTTATTTTTCCTATCTCGCGGTGTGGAAATAACATCACACCAATGCGAGATTTTGAACGGTCGGGTCATCCGGATAGTTCGGGCGCCATTATAACGAAGTGAATTTCTCCGTCATTTTTATCCGCGCCGGGGTTCGAACCCGGGTCCACTCATTCCGGAATAAGTTGCTCTACCAATTAAGCTACGCGGACATGTATTCTGATTCCTATCTGCCTTTATGTCATGTGCGTCCTGCTGGCAGGTATGTCACATCTTCTGTCCTGGTACGTTACAATGTAACCCCAGTATGTGTCACTCTCGGTCAAAATGAACACATGCATCCGCAGAACTAAAGAGAGAACATTTTCCACAAAGTACAGTAAAAAAAAAACCAGGAAGTCCTAACAAAAAATGCTCTCAAATCTTTATCAGTATTATTTTTATCCCTCATAAAAATTATACTTTTGCATGTACTTAGCACGTTTACAGGTGTAAAAAATAGATTAATACGTCTTTGTTACCCAAATTGTCTACGAAGCCGTTTATTCACCCCTGTCCACTGAAGGATATCGCGCGGCAGTCTGCCTTGTAAATGAGCAGATAACAGATCCATCGGAAGAATCAGCTATGCGTGTTACCACATCCGATAGTGGTTACGAAATACTTCAAGTTCTAGGTTACAAAATACTGCAAGAGGTTTCTCGTGAAAATTGCATATAAATCTCGAAATGTTCCTATATTGGCTGCTTTCCACCAGAATTTATGTTAGGTTTTGATAATAAATATCTCAAGTACTTTGGACGTATATGTAATATATTCAAAATACTTACGTCATTTATTTCACATTTGCCATTAGTGATTTTGAATGCTGAATGTTACTGTTGAGTTTTTCATGGCTGTAATGTTAAAAAAATATGTTAAGCTTCCAATTGTTTAATTCAATTTAGTTATTTACCGAGATTCTAGTGGTAAAAAGATTTTTATATTCTGGCACTAGTTTATGTCTCTTAACTCTTTTCCTTCTCTCTTTCACAGAAAAAAATCCAACTGCAGTGCCTAACTCGTCAATTGTCAGCGTCAGCCAGCAACAAACAACCCAGACATCCAGAAATGAAGAGGGAAGAGGTAGGGCACGTAGTCTGCATAAAGATTTTGACAACAGATCTGTCTTAGTTAGTCCAGGTCCAGCAGCCAACCAAGTTGTTCCTGTTGCTATCGTTACCAAGCCGAACGTCAGCGCCAAACCAGCAGTCAAACCAACCGGGAAGAAACTCGGCAGAGGTAGGGCACGTACTGTCCACACTGTTGATAACAAACGATCTGAATTGTCTTGTCCAGGTTCAGCAGCCAACCAAGCCGTTCCTGTTACTATCGTTACCACGTCGAATGCCAGCGCAAGACCAGCAGACAAGCCAACCGTGAAAAAACTCGGCAGAGGTAGGGCACGAACTGTCCACACTGTTGATAACAAACAATCTAAATTGTCTTGTCCAGGTTCAGCAGCCAACCAAGCCGTTCCTGTTGCTATCGTTACCACGTCGAATGCCAGCGCAAGACCAGCAGACAAGCCAACCGTGAAAAAACTCGGCAGAGGTAGGGCACGAACTGTCCACACTGTTGATAACAAACAATCTAAATTGTCTTGTCCAGGTTCAGCAGCCAACCAAGCCGTTCCTGTTGCTATCGTTACCACGTCGAATGCCAGCGCAAGACCAGCAGACAAGCCAACCGTGAAAAAACTCGGCAGAGGTAGGGCACGTACTGTCCACACTGTTGATAACAAACAATCTAAATTGTCTTGTCCAGGTTCAGCAGCCAACCAAGCCGTTCCTGTTGCTATCGTTACCACGTCGAATGCCAGCGCCAAACCAGCAGTCAAACCAATCGGGAAGAAACTCGGAAGAGGTAGGGCGCGTTCTGTCCAGACTGTTGATGTCAAATAATGTGACTTGTCTCGTCCAGGTCCAGCAGCCAACAAAGTAAAGTGGTCCATAGGTCGTGCGAAAGCATCCAACCAGGACACCAGGCCTGTGACTTCAAAGTAAGTTGAGGCAATATTTTTTATTCTAATTTGCCAGTATACTGTCACTGATGGTCAGTGGTTACTATTGGTTTAACCAGTAGGTAGAGCATAGAGAGATAAAGACGAAAAAAGAATTTAATTCCTGAAGACGAATCACGTGACTACTACTGCTCCGTTAATATCTTAATGGGTTACTGAATGATACAGAAGCCCAAAGAGTCATTGTATTTTTAAAGCGTTTTATTCTCCAGCAATATTCTATTTTATCGGTGGTTTATCCTCGCGCTCAGTATTTCACAAATCATGGATAACTTTTATTATTAGAGTAAGTAACAGCACACTAGCTGCGCAATGCCAAACACGACAATGACACATCAGGTGTATGTATGGAATGGAGATCACTTTAACGACCTTACTTTTTCTCCAAGTTGGATAATACATTGCTTACATTGGTATAATTACAATCAATTGTGTTTTCATAAAGCAGTAATATATACACTGAAGATCAATTGAATTAGAGACAGCTGGCGTTATACAAATGTGGCGCTGTGAGCTGCCCTGTAAACGGAAAGTCATGGCGTATGCAGCGATCCGACAATATAAGGAGTGATGCGACGGGAATCAGTAAGAGTCGGACGCAGTATGGGTAAGACGAAGAAGGATCTAAGCGCATCATTTGATCGTGGGAAAATTGTCGGGACCCAACGAATGGGTCACTCCATCTCGGAAGTCGTGCAGGCACTGGGATTTCCACGAGCTACTGTGTCATGTCTGCACCGTGAGTACATCGACTCCGGTAAAACCATCCCTGCAAGGGCCAACTGCCGTGGACAACAGCGTGTGGATGAGCGGGGTCATCGTCGGCTAGCTCGCATTGTAACAGCGGATAGACGGGCCACAGTGCAAGAAATCACTCGGAAATTTAACGTTGGTGCACAAAAACCTGTAAGCAGCTACTCCACCCAGAACCATCTCCTCGCTATGGGGTACAGAAGCCATCGTCCCACGAGGGAACCCCTGCTGACCGCACATCACAGGGTGCAAAGATCAGCATGGGCGCGGGAACATTGCCTCTGGACCCTAGACATGTGGGAAAATGTTGCCTGGACTGATGAGACGAGATTCACGTTGGTACATGCGGATGGCAGGATACGAGTACGGCGCAAACCACATGAAGCGATGGATCCTTCTTGCCAGCAGGGTACTCTTCAAGCTGGTGGGGTTGGCATTCTCGTCTGGGGACTGTTTACGTGGACTGAAATGGGACCCCTGGTACGTGTCACATCGTCCCTCACAGGTCAACGTTACCGGGATATCCTGGAAGACCATTTGCTGCTGTTTGTACGTCTTCAACCAACCACTGGGGACCTCATCCTGCAACAAGACAATACACCGTGCCATTGCTCCCGAATTGTGTCCTAATGGTTGTATGAACACTCCACCGACGTGGCCCCGCTTGTTTGGCCAGCTAGGTCATCTGACCTCTATCCCATCGAGCATATCAGGAATGCCATCGAGAGAGATGTTTGAGGCTCTGACCCCCTTCCATCAAATCTTCGTGAACTGTGGGAGCTTGTTCAGGGTTCGTGGATCCGTATGGCTTCCCAACACTTCCGGTGTCTTATCGAGTCCATGCCGAGACGAATCGCAGCCGTCATCAGGGCGAAAGGTGGTGGCACACGTTACTAGACAGGTATCTCTAATTCAATTCCTCTTCAGTGAATATAATGAAATACAGAAACTATTTCACGGTACATTATTGTGTTGTCACAGACGTACGCAGTTCGTATGAAAATTTAAATTGAGTATGAAAAACGGAAAAACAAAGTTGCAATTTTTAACCGAGGAACTGTTAGAACTGAAAGCAAAATTAAGTCTACATGGTACACAGTTACACCAGGTGAATGGATTTGTGTATTTAAAAAACATGTTTCACAGATAAAACAGGTTAAAAGTTGAAATTATTAGGCGAATGAATTCGTCTTTAAAAGTCATGACTGCCTAAGGATGTGGTAGACATTCAAACCGCAGTTACTGCATTGCCTCCACCGTTGCGGCCGCTACATGGCTACATGCATTGTCATGCTGCAGCAAGACTGTTTTTGACAGTATTCCTCTTCTTGTGATGCGAATTGCAAGTTTCAGTTTATTTCTAAGTATAGCACAGTACGTTGCACTGGTCACTGTTTATCCGTGTTCCTAAAAATGCGCCAGATTAGGACCCGTCGAGTCTCAAATGAAGGTCAGCAGGATTTTCTTGGCGGAGGGCTATCGTTTGAACTTCTTCTTTACTGGAGAAGACGTGTATTTCTACTGAATACTTTATCTCTTGCTTTCGTGTTCACAGCGATGAACTCGTGTCTCGTCGCCGGCGACAATCCGCTTCAAAACACTCGGATCTTCTTCATAACGTTTCAGGAATTCGGTTGCAACCTCCATGCTCGGTTGCTTGTGCAGATCAGTTAGCTGTTTAGGTATTCATCTTGCGCTAATTTTATGGATCGTCAAGTCACCTTGCACTATGGAATGTGCGGTTCCAGAACTGATATCCAAATATGCAGCGTCGCCCTGGTGGCGCAGTGGCCTAAGCGATGGCTTCGGATCATTCGTCAAAGATGAGTCAGGATTCGAATCCCGGAGAGGCATGGATATTGTACTTGTGTTACGTCACTGGCTCTCTCTTCCTTCGCTAGAGCCAGTGGCCCTAAATTAGGGACGGGCGACTGCTTATATCCCACCAATTTTGTCACTGTGACCGTTAAACCCCCAATCAATATATATATATACTGAGTGGCCACTTTTTTATAACCACCCCCTCAGTACTTCGTTGGGCCACCTTTTGCCTTTAATACTGCGTCGAATCTTTGTGGCATGGACTCCACGAGATGTTGATAGGTGGTTTGTGGAATCTGGGACCATGCTTGATGAATAGCACTTTCCATGTGAGATAGCAGGGTTGTGGATCCAGCTGTCTGATGGCTCGTTCAACTTCATCCCACAATTTCTCAAAGTGGTTGAGATCTGGAGATTGTGGAGGCAACCTAAGCAAAGTAAACTCACCGGCATTTTCCTAAAACCAATCCTGTACAATACGAGCACTATGGCAGGAAGCATTATCTTGTTGAAAGTAGCCATCGCCATTGGAATAAACCATCCACATGACAGGATGCACTTGGTCCGCAACGATGTTTTTATATAATGTGCCAGTCAGACGTTGATCAACACGACCCAAAGGGCCCAAAGCATGCCAAGAAAACATTCACCAAACCATAACGTTGCCTCAATCAGCTTGAAGGGTTGTAGCAATGCATTTGGTGTCCATGCTATCCTGCTGTTTCCACCAAATTCTCACTCGGCCATCGGCATCGTGCAACTGAAAACGTGATTCATCGGACCACATAATTTGTTTCCAATTACCGACTGTCCAATCCCTCTGCTCCTGCGCGAACTGGAGACGTTTTCTCTTGTTAACTGCAGACAGAAAAGGTGTTCGAACAGGCCTTCGGCTGCCATATCCCATCCGATGCAGTGTACGGCGAACAGTGCGTGTTGAGATCATTTGAGGGGATCCTTGATTAAGATGGTCTGTAATTTGCTGCACTGTTGCCCTTCTGTTGTCTGTTACCAGTCCGCACACTCTCCGTTCCACCCGAGCAGTCACTAGTCGATGACGACCACACGTTGCGCGTAGAGACCCAGTTTTTTGGCTGACAGTCCAGTCTTTAAACACTTTAACAACAGCTACTCTGGAACATTTCACGAATGCGACGATTTCGGTGATACTCGCTCCATGGCTCCGAGCTCTTACAATCATCCCACGTTGAAAGTCCGTCAAAACGCATTTTTTACCCATCTCGTCACCCAAAATTCACTTCTACTACTGCCGCACGCACTAAGTTTTCTCTTTTTATACTAGCATCGCCCTCTGGCGGCAACAGTGTGCAGCCATAGTTCATTTGCGTGAAACTGTCAGGTGGTCATAATAAAGTGGCCACTCAGTGTACTATATTAAACAAAATTGACATGAGTGCAGGGTAGTAGCAAATGAACCCAACAAAAGTGGTTCTCCGATGCTCTCGTAGGGGGTTAGATGCAGAAGATTTAAGTAAGTTTCTCAAAAGACGATCAAAAATAATGTCATCATAGACATGCAGTCTGATGATCCCTGATTTTTGTAAGTTCCGCCATGCGAAGTCTAAGGCTAGACGAATGTGTAATAGCTCTTTCTACCATAAACCTAATAATCGAAAATTTATAATTCATCGGATGAGCTGAATTGCTGAGTATTATAGAAGAGTTTGCTGATCAAGAGAAAGTCCATTTAACAACCACTGGGTCACACAACAGGACCACCCTGCATTATGGGTGAGAGTCATAAACTAGCGTTTAGGTCACTGTGCAACGGGAAGGATGAAACATTTTTCAGACGCTAGGTGGAACTGAGATTGATAGTAACCAAATGTGTTTCCTTTTTCAGGCACAATCCCCCTCCTCTTCGTGTGTAAACAATATGTTCCGATTTTTCAATATTATCAGTTTTTATTTAGAAAGTCGCTTCTTGTTTATTTGGTGAGTGAGTCTCAATCAAAATCAGACACTTCAAATTTTGGCGGATTGTGTTTCATTGTTAAGGAAATTGCATGGGTTATTTTCAAGTCGATATTGTGAAAGGAAGCATTTTCTAGAAGGAAACTATTTACCACGGTATTTCTACAGAACCTGCGAAGACAGATGTGAAAGCAAATGTGACCATAAACGTGCATATTGGTTTTGCTACTGGAGCAGCTTTGAAACTGATTCTATCGCGGGTGAATGGTGCAAGAATCAAACCAAATTCCCTTATTTCGGCATTGTTATTATATCGGTGATCAGAACTTTTTTCAGGCAACGAAAACACGTCCCTCACATGAGGCGTGCAGTGCTTCGATGTCGGATTTGAGTCGTTTAAGTTACACCGGCGTGCTGAAATTAAGGACGAGGCGGTTTTTCGAATGTAACGTCGTGCAGAAGTGCTCCACATCGACTCGAATCATACCATAAGATCCCCAAGATGTAAGAATATGGGACAAGTGAGCAAAACCGTCCAAACAAGGAATCCAAAGAATACAAAGGCACTTTATTGAAAAGGTAGCTTCGAGCACAGCTGGACAGAAGACACAAACATCCGTGTGACAGGCGGCTGCTAAGAAAAATCCAGTTTTTAGTAGGGGATATGATCAGCCCTGACTGCGTTGCAGGATTTACAACGTCTGTCCATGCTGAGGACGAGGTTCTCAAGGAGCTGTTGAGGCATCGCGGCTCATTCCTCTTGTAGCGCCAATCGCAGTTGTGGAATCGTTCCTGGCGGCTGGTGACGTGCTGCCAAGCTTCTCCCAAGAAGGTCCCACACGTGTTCGATTGGATTTAGGTCCGGGGACCTTGCGGGCCAATCCATGCGTTGAATATCTTCACTCTCCAACAGCTCTGCGACAGCCACTGTGCGATGAGGTGTAGCGTTGTCGTCCATGAAGAGGAACTCAGGACCCACAGCACCTCTAAACAGACGCACGTGAGGCAGGAAACCATCGGTACAATAGCGGACAACAGTGACTGAACCTCCTTGGAAGATGTGGAGGTCAGTACGGCTACCAAGCATGATACCGCCCCAAACGAGAACTCCGCCACCTCCAAACCGGTCCCTTTCGATGATGTTGGAGGTGTGATTGCGTGTTCCCTGCTCTCTCCAGATGTGTATGCGTCCAGAATCGCTCGTCAGACTAAATCGGCTCCCATCCGTAAAGAGAACTCGACCCCATTGCTGATGTGTCCAGTTCTTATGTTCCTGGCACCACAGAATCGGCCGTCTCCGATGAGCAAGAGTTAATGGCACACACCGTACTTGTCGTCGTGCAAATAGACCATCTTTGTGCAGTCTCTTGGGAACGGTAAAACGCGAAAACGGACGTCCAGTTGTCTGTTGCATGTGCCTTGCGATTTCTTCCTCTGTCTGCCGTCTGTCTCTTCTCGCCTGTAGGAAAATATACCGGTCGTCCGCCGCCGTGGTTGTTGGTGGACGACCCATGCTAAACTCTCGGACAGCTGTTTCTGTCGTTTGAAATGCTCTCCAAGCTCGTGAAACAATGCTGTGAGCGATCCCGAATACCTCGGCCACACTAGTCACACTTCTACCTTCTTCTCAACGACGCGACCTCGGGTAAAGTCATCCAGATGTCGTCTACTGGATTGCCTGTTGGCCATATCACACGGTGGTAGCAACTCGACGTCGTTCAAACCAATGTACACCGTGCAATAGCTTTCACGGAATTGCTGAGCGTACACCGCAATTGTGCTTTATACCATTCCAATCCCCCCCTACGTCATGCTGCATATATGCGCATGCCCTACCGCACCGGATCCTAGTCAGTCTCCTGAGTGGTCTTTCGGTCCGTTCTGCCTGCTCGTTCCGCTGTTATGCTTATTTCTCCTCTTCGTCCTTAATTTTTGCACTCCAGTGAATTTAACCAACGGTTCATAAATGTTCGTACAGGGTGTTTTTGTGACACCCATAATCAACATAAAATTACCAGCCCTTTATCAATCAAACCAAATATGTAAGTCTAAAACAGATAATGCGAGAAAGAATGCTAGTGCCTACGCTACACCTGTTGTATACCCTAACAACTCAGAAAAGTTATTATATCGGAACGACGAAGTGTTCCTTAGACTCTAAATCTAAAGAACACATGAGACAGTGTCAACTCAGACATGCAGAATACGGTACTTGCTGAGAAAGTCGTGGAGTACTCGGCTGGTCCTGCATGTAATAATATTTTACGAGTTACACGTATATTTTACGAGTTACTCGGCTGCTCTTGAATGAAATAATATTTTACACGTTATTTATTTATTTATTTATTTATTTATTTATTTATTTTTATTGTTACATGCTCTTAGAAGAAAAGAAAGAAAAAAGAAAAAAAAACAAGTGGGAAAATAAATTGACAGTGCATAAATGATGAACATAGACTGTAACAGCAGGAAAGACAAGGGAAAAGGCCGAAATGACCTGACAGAGCCCTATACTCCCCGTAGAAGAAACAAATTTAACAACAGATAGACACATCAAGTCAGACAATCAGAAGACGTTTTGCCAATCTTTTCCTTTTTACACGAACTTTAAACAGACTGCCATCAGGGAAACAGTTAATATCTCCTCCAACAAGCTAGTGGGGAATGATATGGTCTCCACGGAATCAGCAATGGTTTGATTTGCATTATTTGGGGACTGAAACCAATCGCAACGTAGCATATAATCGCGGGACAAATAACACTCAACACCACTTATGATGTCTTCCATGTTATTGTCAAAAAGTGATCCTTCTTTCGTAAGCGTTCTAATTCCCTACACTTTATGTCGCCCTACTGCCTTGAAAAGCCCCCATTAGAGAGTGAAAGCTTAGAGACTTCAGTATACTATTTTAAGCCAGTGAATAAAAGGATTTATGCTATGCTATTCACCTTTCGATCTGGCATAATCTGGTGTACATTTGATCAATGTTATCGTCGCATTCCTTCTGAGCCGCCCCGATGGCGCAGTGGTCTAAGCGATGGCCTCTGATTATTCGTCCGAAAGGGGTCCGGGTTCGAATTCCGGTGAAGCATGAATGTTGTGTTTATCTTGCGGCACTGGTTCTTTCCCTTCCCTGAAACCAGTCACCCTAAAATTAGGGACGGGCGACTGCTTATAGCCCACTGAGTTGCTCACGGTGGTCGTTAAACCTCCAATAAAAAAATAAAAATTCCTTCTGAAAGAGGAAATTCATGGCTGCAACTAGAGTTGTGAAAACCGAAGCAGAGAAAAGATAGGGAAAGTAAATATTTTAACACCTAATGGAAAGACTATTAACGTAAACTGTTTTGCAAAATTAACATCACAAGAACAAATTCGACAATATGTCCAAAACGAGACATTGTAAAGACTTTTCAGAGATATGCACAGGGAAACGCTGAGTTTATAAATTAAAGCAACAGTGTGGTGGTTCCTACAGAAATATGAAAATGGCGACGGTACGTCATCGAGCTGACAGGTGCCCGACTTTGATAACCGTTGTTCTCAGCGTGGAGTGCGGAAACCGAAGCTTGAGTAGAGCGATTAGTGGAAGAATGGCTCCGCACGATCGCGTAGAAGACTCTGTCCGGTGAAGAACGATTGGAAGTAGGGCAATCGCAAGCTAAATGGTTGAATATGTCAACCTAAATGGTCTCCAATATCTGGAGACAATTCCAGGAAATCATAACAATATCCCGAAGTCCAGGGCAAAGACATCCACGAGCCAGAACTCAAGATCACCGGAATTTGTCTCTAATTGCTCGCCGCCATAGGGAGTCGATAGCCAGGCAACTCTCGCAAAAGCTGTCCTCTACTCGATGAACCGCGATATGGTGGCAAACAATTTCCAGAAGGTTCCACGAGAGAGGTCTATACTCAAGAAGGTCGAAGGTCTTTATCTCACTCGCCGCATTGCTCACAAGAGTCCGCCTTAATTGTGCCCGACAATATCACTTCTGAGTGCCGGGCCTCTGTTTTCTTCATTGTGGAGTAGCTGTACAGCCGAAACACGGATTCCCGACGTCTGTACATTTGGAGAGACGTGGGTTACCGATATCTTCACTCCAACATTAGGAAAATTAAAGTCTACGGTGTTGGAGGACTACTGGTTTTGACTGCCATCATGTAGGATGGACGTACACCACTGCACGTGTTTTCAGGGGGAACACAGGCTGCTGTGCACTCTTGGGATGGCATCTTAGAGCCCTATGTCAAGATTTTTAGGGAGCTGTTTGCTTCAGTTCCTTTTTTACAGACGATAACACCCGTCACCATAAGGCATGGCTAGTCGACGAATACCTAAAGAGTGGAAATATTCACAAGATGGATTGGCTCGCGACATCTCATGACATGAACCCCATGGAGAATGTCCGGCAGCCCCCTCCCACAATACTCAACGGTTTCCATCGCGCCTTGGTGGAGGAGTGACACTTATTCGTCCAAACTCGCATTCACAGCCTTGTAAAGAGCATAAGGGATCGTTGTGGCGCCATATCGCTGTTCGGGTGTAATCACACTCCTTATTACTCCCTCGAAATCTGCGTCGCTTGCTGCATCCCTTTCGGACTGCCATGCGTATGCTTCCTCTTCATGTGGTGATGACATTCCATTTCTGTTGTGTGTTGATGCGTTATCGTTATATGTATGTCCGTACCAACTGTCATCATGCTATGTTGTGGGAATTTTTTGTTATTCATGATTTTGTGTTTGTCATTTTAATATTGTACTCCGATGTTGTTAAGAAGTGATCTAAAGTTACAACTGGGATTTTTTTGCCTAGTTTATACATTTGAAAGTTATTATTGATACATTGCTGGCAAGATTTAGATAGCGTGCATAAAAACGATTATTTTTCGTGCTAGGGAGTTTAGCAGCTGGTACTCTTAACACAGGAATTCACGAAAATAAAAATAAGGATATACAGATTACATGTTATACGCTATACCTCGTCAACGCCGGGTAAAGTTACGGCAGTGTAAAATGGACAAAAACTACTTAAAATTAGTGTGGTACGTATAAGATTTCTTTCAAAAGAACGTGCTTATTGCTGCCCAGAATTTTATGCCATGCTCTTTATTTCAGTACTGTATAATCTTGGAATAGTGAGTTTTGTGCTCTTCGAATCATTTATAATTTCTGTGGACATTTAAGTATCTTTATCGAATGAAAGCACCATATTTTTATTTCTTTAGAGCTATAGGATCCCACTAGTTGTCATAGGGCTGTCCTTTGAACTCGGTTATGGGATAAAATACAGCACTGCTTGGGCCACTTCATGATATTGAAGCCTCGCATCGGCGAGGCATCTGCAGGATTGGAATAAATAATGCGAACACTTGGGAAATATGTTTTTGTTAATAGGTCTTTGGCTACCATTTGCCTTTAATGGATCCTCCAACCTTCTAGAAAAAGATGCATACAGCTCTTAAATAGTCTCTAGTGAAATATTGTACCATCTTGAACGGTTCCTTTTCAGTACTTCTATAGGTCTGAAAGGGAATTTTGCAATAGAAAAGTTTTCTGAAGATTCAGAAATTTTACCGCAAGGTAGCGCAAACTGAAATTTCTAGTTCGATGAAAATTCAGCTATAGTTTTTAAAAAATGAATTCTTTAGTCAATGAGCTGGCTTTCGAAATGATCAAAATAATCCATAAACGTCTGATTTAGAAGATCTGCCATTTTTCTTTTTGGGGTGCGGGTCACACGTCTATGTATTTGGATAACTTTGCGCGTCAAATTATCTCACTTGACAAATTCTCTTTCCACGTGCTGATTACAACAGTCGCCCAATTTCTCATGCATTTATAAATTTTTCGATAAAAAATATTCCTCTGGATGACTCAAAAGTAAATTGTTTAGTCTGTAGATATCTTTGTTTCTGCAAGGCAGATTGGAAATCTTCTATGAACACAGGAATGCTCCAAACGCAGTTAGCATCGAAAACATGTCTCTTGATTCCCCAGATGCGATCTTTCCCCAATTATCTTTGTAAATACATCTTTAACATATATATGAAAGGAGAAACCTTTTTGCATCTGATTGTTACGAACACAACCGCGATTTTGAATACAAAACGCAATTTTTTGAAGCAAAATTTCCCCGCCATGGGTCTTAAGACTTCTTTGCTGTACAACTACTCACTGTGTTCTTCAGATAACTAAAAATAAACATGAAGTACATTCTGTATACTTCTCTAAGGCTTTTGTTGAATGGAATTCTTATTAAATTTCCAAATTCAGTGGTTTGCCACTTATTTTACAGTTTTTAATATCATGAGCACAATGTTTCATGAATTGTGGTGCTCTGTTTTTTTTTATCTTATATCTGACATATACACGCACACGTATGTTATCATTGATATCAGTTATTTTCATGAAATCTTCCTTTTATTTTTCAGCAAATGGGAAGACTAAGGACTGTGATAACCCGAAGTACTGAAAGAAAAAAAAGCGCGTGAAGATCTGCAAAGAAAAAAAAAGAAAAGAAACAGAATGGCGATCGCATCCAACAAAATTTACTGGGAGGAGCATCAGATGTCGTTTAAATTCAGGCAAGAACTGCTAAGCTTTTTTAAGACATGCGAAACGATCGCATTAAGTGAAAAACGTAACTTTATGAATTAGAAATGTAGATACCATAAACCATAAAATTCTTAGAAATTAAACCCCTTAAGGGTTTCCTAGGTATTCCTTATGTTTATTTTCAAACCATGCCCTTAATTTTCTAAATTTCTGCTTTCAGCTTTTTTGTTATTTTTTTCTGCCCATATGGATATTTAGATCCTTTTAATTTTTATTCTGTAAAAGCTGAGCAGATTTTTTCTGTTAATTATGTCGGGATGAACTAAATATTTTCTCAAATTCTAAATTTTTCTTTTCTTTTCATTTCATTTTAAGCATTTTATTTTCTTGGCTTACTTTGTCTGGTGTTCCAGGACTTATCTTGAAAATCTCCTGATGTTCTGAACATAGCGTGACGCAAGATTTTAATTTACATCAAAAGCAAAAAGGAAACACAGCATGGACAAAAACTGCAGGGGAAAGTACGGAATAGCGATCAAATTTAGAGAAGCAAAAATATCATGACATAAAAAGCAGGGAGACATTATTAGGAACTGTTGAACAGGGATGCATTTGTAAGCAGCACAAAGATGACGGTGTAGCATGTGCCAGATGAAGAAATAAATACAAAGTGGGAGTGGAAAATATGTTTCTTAAAGGGTAATTATTTGAGCAAAGTGAAGGTTATGACGTCAGCACGTAATGTTACTGCCCACCTGCTGGCGTATTTTAAGTACTTAGAAAGATTTATTTCGAATCATTGAAACATATTAAATCGTGCCCAGTTCTTAAACTTCCTTTAAACGCAAACTTTTGTCAGAAAATATAAAAGCAACCTTTCCCCTTTTTTGGTCGAATCAAAACGTCCAGTTCTTTTTCATTTCATTTCAGTTCACAAAAGCGCGAAATTAAATCAGTACCCCAAAAATGATCAGGAGGGGACCAAGGGTGTATTAGGCATTGCGATAATGTACAGCAGAATATAATTAAATTTTCTGAAAAAAATCATGGTACTGTTTTCCAAATGCACCACTTTGCATCACGAATGCTCTCGTTCTGAAAACATTCTGATAGCAACAAAAGATTGCGCCCTTAACAAAATAAAGAAATAACTGAATTTCATGAGTCAAAAAAAAAAAAATTCATCAAAAAGGTTTTCAGGCGGGTTCCGAATTTGATCTTCGTTCTATGACAAAGTACGACAGTTTCGTTTGGAGGAACCTGTTGCCTTCAAATGTAGGGCGTCCAGCCTTTGAAATTCAAAGGCCCAGTGTGTCTATAAATTTTTACGCATTATCTTCGTTTCTTTTCGTTTCCGTTTACCTTGTGTTAAATATGTATACATGCGCACTCGTATCATATGTGCTCGCGCAGCGTTGCACGCTTTCAAATGAGTGTTATATTTGTAAGAATGCTGCGTGCACATGGTTTTAGGGTTATTTTCTGTATCTTCTTTGTTCCTCTCTTAAGAATCGTACATCAACCCACGCTGAATCTCCTTCTGCACAATGGCAGTTATTTTTGTCTCTTCTGAGTGTTGTGTCGTCTTTACGTCTTGTTAGGATATGCGTTTGTTATGAACGTTTATCGTTGTGTATATTGAGTATATATTATATCTGCATGGAACGGTATGTAATGTATGCGTATTATATGTATTTTTTCGTCTTGAAGGTATGTTTTTCTTGAGCAGGTTCTTTCCCGTTTATACAGTTCTCATATTCAAACCAACATGAAAACATGCCTGACCTTGAGTATACGTTAAACACTTTCCGTTGCAAAATTTGGTAGTCATTGTATAAGGTACTAAAAGTTTTAAATCCTTATTATTATCTCAGATTCTGCAGAATGTAAATAATATAAACAAATGAATTTTAAGAACATATAAAATTTTTCTTTCAGTTTTCTTCCTGCCCTCGAATGATCTGCAGCATTTATTTTGAAAATATATCTGCAATAGAAATGGTTGGCTCGTCATCTTCTGAGGAAAAGTCCAGCTTTTTTTTTAAATCTTCATTTCCCCGATATAAATTCAGGTTACCGGGACAATAGATAATTCATCCACCCCGCACCGCTGAGGATGTCTTACCTATGCCATTATTAAGTTGTATCCGCAGAGTGAGACAGAAAAATAACTTGAAAAAGATCTCAAAACGATAATTGCTGCGATCAAATGTTTTTGGCTAACACCAGCCAACATCAGGGGACGCAAAACCCCGTGTTGTCCAAATGCGGAAGAGTGTTCTATCTGTGAAATTTCCTATCTGTCATCTGCAACGGCCAGGAGAAAATTAATCTTCTAGAGACCCGAAACGGAACGCCTTCCGGTGACTGCAAGAGAAGGCCAAGACTCTTGCAACGGTCATCGCATATCCGCCCGTACTCCGCACAATTCCCTAAAAAAATATCTTTAGTGAGTCAACACCTGAAACCATGACAGACGCCAAATCCCCGTACGAATTTCCTGATGGCAAAGAAAAGGTGCACGCGACCTAAATATCAGATACGATTTCCATTATGGGTCGGGATATTATACAGAATTAAAACCCAGAAACATGTGCGGAATACCTTTCACTAGAGCTCTATAATTGTCAATGCATAAATGCAAACTTTTTGTTACCCTCTCCAAATTGGGGGAGGGCACTGCTTAAAGCAACAGTGCGTTGTAAATTAACTGGAATGTTTCCAGCTTGCCAAAATATATATATGCGAACATTTATTGGCAAGAAATTTAATGTTCAGACAAATACCACATTGCAAACTTTATGTTTGATACGTAAGCCAGCGCTTTTTTTTTATTTCATTTCTACGTGAGCCTTCCAAACTAATTGCTTCTTTTGATTTGTTTGTTCTTCCATAAAACTTCAGTTGGATTGGCCAATATTCTATCGACTGCATGTGGACTTCCGAAGTCGCCATTGTCAAACACTAAATCTCTGCATACTTTGAAAGAAAACAAAAATTCACCGTTAAGGCTTCTTCTCTTTGAAGTACAGAATCTGCCTAGTTTAACTTGCGCACCGGTATAAAATGCATCTATGAATTTTAATAGAGCTACCATTTATTTTAAGCGAACACAAACAAATTTTTAATGTTTACTATGTGTTGATGTGGTTTTCTTGACCCTGACTGCCACCGTGTATCAAGTTTTTAGACCTGAAAATACCTCTTCCTTTTTATAGTAACAATTGTATCTGGCCGGATATATAAATCTCTCTGTTGTTTATCTTCTCTTTTCTGTAATTGAAATGTTTCTATGTTTCAATTTTGACTACACTGCATACAATAATACTCATCTACAGTAGCATCAAATCAATTTACATCCTGCACGTCCTTTTGCTTACTGGTCGCCCAAAGTCAGAACTTTCGTTTGTTAAATCTCTGCTTCAAATTACACCAAATTTCTGATTTTTTTTTTTTTTTTTTTTTTTTTTTGACGTTAATCCACTCCAAATTTTATGTCTGCTGTTGAAAATTAGATCCGCTTTTTCACGTGGATTTTGCTATCTTCAGACTGTCAGTATTTGCATTTCATTTACAAGAATAAACTCGACTAACATAAATGGTTGCTTTATTTAAACACGTTAATACATGTTACCTGATGCCTGGGCTATTTAATAGCAGCACCATTTTGACAATGGCCCCTTCAATGTTCTAAGCGGTCTACGGACCACTGGATTAGAGACTTGGGTTTCAACCCAGGGAATTCTGCTTACAACTCCATGGACTTCTACGTACAACTCCAAACTGGAAAATATTATCTTTTTACATACATATTTATTTGGTGAGTTAGAAGCTATTTATATACCTGTTTAAGCATGCGAGGGCCTAAAATATGCGCCCGTTAATATTCTAGTTTTTCTGGCCCAAGAATAAAAAGATAAAGACAGTTTATACACTGAAGAGCAATTGAATTAGAGGTACCTGTCTAGTAACGTGTAGCACCACCTTTCGCCCTGATGACGGCGGCGATTTGTCTCGGCATGGACTCGACAAGACACCGGAAGCGTTGGGAAGCCATACGGATCCACGACCACTGAACAAGCTCCCACAGTTCACGAAGATTTGATGGAGGGGGATCATCTCTCTCGATGGCATCACAGATGTGCTCGATGGGATTGAGGTCAGGTAACCTAGCTGGCCAAGGAAGCGAGGTCACGTCGGTGGAATGTTCCTCCAACCATTCGGATACATTTCGGGAGCTGCATTGTCTTGTTGCAGGATAAGGTCCCCAGTCGGATGTTGAAGACGCACAAACGGGAGCAAATGGTCGTCCAGGATATCCCGGTAACGTTGACCTATGAGGAACGATGTCACACGTACCAGGGGTCCCATTTCAGTCCACTTAAATAATCCCCAGACGAGAATGCCACCCCCACCAGCTTGAAGAGTACCCTGCTGGCAAGAAGGATACATCGCTTCATGTGGTTTGCGCCATACTCGCATCCTGCCATCCGCATGTACCTACGTGAAACTCGACTCATCAGTCCAGGCAACGTTTTCCCACATGGCTAGGGTTCAATGGTGATGTTCCCGCGCTCATGCTAATCTTTGCACCCTGTGATGTGCGGTCAGCAGCGGTACCCTCGTGGGACGATGGCTTCTGTACCCCATAGCGAGGAGATGGTTCTGGTTAGTGTGGCTGCTTACACGTTTTTGTGCACCAGCGTTAAATTGCCGAATGATATCTTGTACTGTGGCCCGTCTATCCGCTGTTACAATGCGAGCTAGCCGACGATGACCCCACTCATCCACACGCTGTTGTCCACGACAGTTGGCCTTTGCAGGGAGGGTTTTACCGGATTCGATATACTCACGGTTCACCCGTGACACACTGGCTCGTGAAAATCCCAGTGCCTTCGTAACTTCCGAGATGTAGTGACCCATTTGTCAGGCCGCGACAATTTTCCCATGATCAAATGTGCTTAGATCCTTCGTCTTACACATACTGCGTCCGACTCTTACTGATTCCCGTGGCATCACTCCTTATGTTGTCGGATCGCTGCATACGTCATGTCGCTTCCGTTTACATGGCCGCCCACAGCGCCACATTTGCATAACGCCAGCTGACTCTAATTCAATTGCTCCTCAATGTATATACTTACATGCGGTACTGGAGGAAGTTTTATTCCATTTTTAGTGTAGATGATCCACTTTAAATTAATCACTACTGATAACTCTGAACAATGACGGCAGATGTCGCTTCCACTCTTTGGGTTCGCCCGTTGTTCAGGTGGTGGTTTCCACACTTTGAAGGAGGCACACAACACATGGATCAGGAGCGCACAACGGTACCTTACAACACAATCGCTTTCTCCAGAGCACGCAGCAAGTCGCTGTTTGCCACAATATGGCAATTTCCCTCACCCATCGGAAAAAGGGTCCGCACATGCCGATGAATCAGGACATTCACTCTTTTGCAGTGGGTTTTTCATAATTCACTGCGTTTTCAGTGCCCCCATGAAGCGTCCGGCTTACTCTATTCTCTCTCTTTCCGAGATGCAACAGACAGACTATATATACAGGGTGTCCGAGAATTATTGGACACATTACAAAATTATATAAAACAAAACATTAAACAGATAGAAAGAAACAGACTGTACTAACTTACAATGAAACTACACAAGTTAATAAATTTCGATGTCATATCCCTTGGTTGCTCGTAGTACGTCTAAGCGATACTCGATTTTATGCCATGTATTGACAAGCTTCTGAGGAGTTATGGAATTAATAGCAGCTATGATATGCTGCTTCAATTCCTTCAAATCAGTACAAGGCGTCTGATAGACACAATCTTTCACATAACCCTACATGAAATAATTCAATGGAGTTCGATCTGGAGAGCGAGGAGGCCACGGAATGGGAACCCCCGCGCCCAATCCATCTGTTGGGGAAATGCTCATTTTGGCACTTACGTACAGAACCCCAATGAGGAGGCATTGTTAACAGTTCTCAGCTTGCTTTACGAACGGATTTCCTGGGGCTTCATCGGAAACTTTCATAAACCTGGTCAACCGTCTAACCGCTGACGCTAGGCCTACCGGCTCCTCCACGATGTTCCGCATTGCCAGTTTCTTTAAACTGCTTCATCCACCGCTTAACTGAGTTCGTTCACGGAGGATTACAACCATACTCTAAATGGTACCATCTTTTAACTTTAATGACAGACTTTAATTCCGCAAGCCATAACACACACATCGCCTTCTGCTGTAAGGATGACATGACTACTGATTACGCATTTCTCATACATTCCTCATCAGGCCACACCTAGCGCCATCTTTCGGATTCTAGGAATAACAATTCTGCAAAACAAAAATATAGAAACCGTGTTAGTAATATGTGACATAGAAAAACAGACAATGCTCATAGTTTTTTTGTTACATATTTTTGTAATGTGTCCAATAATTCTCGAACACCCTGTATATTATGTGCCTCTTCGACACCTTCGCGCATTCGCACTGTATTTAAAATTGCCAGACTTTTCCCAACAAAAATACATCAATAATCCGTCGAACTCTTGCTGAGCCATCCAAAGGAAGGAATACGTTCCCTTAAATAATCTTCCGTGTCTTCACTCAAGCGAAAATATTATGGCTTAAATTTTTGATTTACCTGCTGCTAGAAAACACGAAATGCATTTTGCACTGGGGAACCAGTTAAACCCATCAGATTCATTACTACAAGAGGAAGAATTAAAAATTACTCTTTTTTTTTTTCCTTCCGAAGAAAGCTCAAATTTTGTGACAGGTAATGGAGAGTACGTGGAACCGAAGTCCATGTGTATTAATCCGGATATTGGTTTTTTATGGAAGAACAAAAAACTCAGTTTTTTATGAAATTTTATTGAAGCACAAAAAATGAGAAACAAATCTTTTATGGAAGGACAAAGAAATCAATTGAATTGATCAATTTGGAAGGCTGACATGGAACATGTGAGTTAATATGTAAAAAAACGCTGGTTTCCACATCAAAATATTCTGTTGACATGTTGTACTTGTCGGAACATGAATGTGCTTGCCAATAAATGCTCGCATGTATTAAGGCAAGCTATTTCTCTCTCTCTCTCTCTCTCTCTCTCTCTCTCTCTCTCTCTCTCTCTCTGTCTGCCTCTCTCTCTTTTCATCTCTGTTTCTTTCTCTGTCTGCCTGTTTCTCACTGTTTCTCTATTTATGTATCTCCCTGTTTTTGTGTCTCTGCGTGTGCTGTCTGTGTCTTTGTGTATGTCTCTGTATCTCTCTCCTTCTCTGTGCGCCTCTCTCTTTTACTGTCTCTCCTCAATCTCTATGCGTGTTTCTCCCTCTGTCTCTGTGTGTGTATGTCTCTATCATGTATCTCTGTATTTCTCTCCTTCTCTGTGTGCCTCTCTCTTTTAAAGTCTCTTCTTTAACTCTATGTGTGTATCTGTGTGTGTGTGTCTCTTTCTCTCCGCGTCTTTGTGTATGTCTACCACTGCATCTCTGTCTGTCTGTATCTTTCTGTCTCTGTATTTCTCTTCTTCCCTCCAGCTAATGTACAACGCAGCGTTGCGTTCAGCAGTGGCCACACGCGAGGGAGAGTTTAACGAAAAGTTCGCATTCATGCATCGACAACTATTGAGCCAATGTGAAAGATATTCCGCACATGAGTCTGTGTTCAAAATTGCATAATGGGAGTCGTCCTTGACATTTGGATCACGTGAACAGAGTAGCTACCATTGGGAAATTCGTTCGGGTTTTTGATGTTCGTCATGATTTCATGCGTCCGCTCATTGTGGAAATTAATCTTTCCAATACTGCTGAGTACTGGCAGGCATGCGGTGACCGATGTCAGAATCTGTGAATATCCTGGGGCCCAGAATACTTCCCAAGACAGAAGATACCACCGGAAGGTTCGTTGCGCTTGGCAGAGATCAGTTTAATTGCACCTGGCCGTTGCAGAGGAGAGATAATATACTTCACCAAGACAAACATTTTGCACTTCTCTAAAAGGTAAGATGTTCCAGTGGGATAGGCGCGTTATTGGGTCCAATTCAAGAGTTGCCAGCATGGTAATTCTCATATTACGTGCATTAATTGCTAACGAAATTGCAATCATCTCTCTGAAATCAGTTATTGCTGTAGAATTGTCCTTTTAGAGGATGGTTGTTGTAAACCTGATAAACAACTCTTTTAATTCATCAGTTGGACAGAATTGTTCGTTTTGCAGTACCGAATTACATTTCTGTTCCACTTAGCAGCATCAGCGAGTAAATTAAGTTGTAGAAAAGGACATTGAAACGTGCGGGGTGTATCATACCTGTTTGGAGCGTTCAACTTGTCGAAACATTTACAGGATTTTTATTTTAATTTTCCTTTCTTTTGTTTAAATTCTTAAACACGACTAAAGATAAAATCCCAGAAAATTCTCTATTACGGTACTTGTCATTTGCGCTGGGGTTTTCTTGAATATTATTAAATAATTTATAGGGCGAATGTGGAAGACTTTCATTCATCGTCCTTCTTTTGCTGCGGAATAAGAGAGTTTCTGAGGTAGAGGGAATAACAGCTCATATTTTTACCTCACTATCCCTGTAATTCTCTGCTAAGTCCTCATTGCCTGAAAAGTGTGCGAGTTTACGTCAAGTAATTCGCTTATTAGACCTGATGAGACATTGACCTTATTCGACCTGATATACGGTGATTCTCGAAACTGATGCTTTAAATCTCACTTGTTACTGGAGTAGTGAGAAACTGGTAAAAATAGGGGACCATTAAATCCTTGTTCCGTTGTCTGAAGAATCGAAGGTGATGAGCCTAATTATGTAGCAAATGCAATTTGAGGAGAAATACTGCCAACGCTTTATAGGAGCAGAGTAGAAGCAAACTGAATGGTGAAATATTAAAATTGCTCCCAAAAATAAATCATATGGCATATGAAATTAACTAAAGGCGTAGAACTATGTTTTCCATTACGACTGCTGCTTAGACTTCCAAAAATTGCAATGAAAAGTGTTTAACGTGTTGAGAACTCATGCCTTCAGCGTTCAGTAGGTTTACATGTAAAAGCGCACTATAACTTGTGTCGCCTTTGTTTTCATGATCTGTAAACTGCATTATGTAATGATCGTTGTCTCATCCGTGGATTGTCCCTCGTTTAAATGTTGTCTCTTGTTTACGTCGTTTGAATTGCATCCAGCCCTTTTTGCCTGTTGTTCATTCGTGCCCTCTTGAGCCTTTGAATAGCCTCGTGCGATAACTCAAACTCGTACCGGCGTCATTGAACTTATTTGATACACATCCGGGCAATAGCTTGAGTTCTGTCTTCTGTTTCTTGTGGAGTGTAATATTTACTGAAGGCCTTGTTTTCTCTGATGTGCATGTCGTGTCACGTGCTCTGTTTACAGAATGGTTAAATTTTGTGCACTTTGGCTTGATGCAAACTTCTATTAGTTGTGCCGTTACCTGTTTGCTTTTCATGCATATAGTACGGACAGTAGGAGGCGGGGGTTTTTTCATCTGTAAAAATTATGGACTCTGTTCCACTTTGTCATTTAGTTCACGTTTTCTTCAGATCTTGTGGTGTTTTCTCTTCAGGGTGTGTTGCTCTATATACTGGAAGTTTTGTCTTATCAAGTACTCTTGTATTTAGTACATAGTCGTGAAGACTCTAATTCGTTTTATTACTGTGCATTAAATATGAGAATCTGTACTGCCAGGATATGTGTCCTCCGGGCGCGTTCTCTGACTAGGTATATATGGCATGTGTATGATTCATACCGTTGGTACCATGTACTGTCGTGCTTGTTGTACCTTAAGTGATCATTGCACATAGTCAAAGTCTGATGTGAGCTACTCCTATTGCATTTCATACGTGTTTTGCTTTCCGTGTAAGACTTACGACTTGTCTGAAATTGGCGACAGGTGTTATGTAAAGAGAGAGTGCTATATTTTCCCGAGGGAACTGTGCTGGTGAAGTGCTCGTCTTGTGTCCAACGTGGACATTTTGTTTTATCGACGTATTTCGTCCTGTGCATCCGCGTGTATGTTCTGTCTATTTCAGTGTATTGCACCTTGTGTGTGATGTTCTACAGTTCTCTTGTATCTCGCACGGACGTTGTATATTGCTTCTGCTTTAAATACTCAACCAGCACTGTGGCTTTTCAACGGTTGGGTACGTGATTCCTCATACTTTTGAGTTTCCGTCTGGAGTTCTTTCACTGCGTACTTCTTTCCTGAGTTATGTGTTGCGCTTTCGTTCTGTATTTAATCATGTTGGCTTCTCCTGAAAAGTACCTGTTAACATGTACGAATAGTTTTGTGTGTAATCGGCGCGATGCACACTGCTCTAAACGTACATCGAACCCCAAATGAACGGAAACCGGGAAAGATGAGCGCAAATAACTAGTCACAATGATTTAAAGTAGCGGAATGCACAGGCAACATGTGAGAGATCCTCCAGGAATCCGATTTACCGGATAATATAGAGAACATGAACGAAAAAAATATCAATACAGGAAACGGAAATGAAAAGTTAAAGGAGTTACACAGCTAAGTCGTTTTCTTGACAAAGAACGAGGGGAGACAATTTATTTATCCCTGATTTCGTTATTTTCGTGGAAATAATTTTAATTAGAAATGTAAGCATTACGCATGCAATTCGTAAAGAAGATCACTCTCGAAGTTCAATTAATTGATTTCAGCGAAATGATTAATGTTCGTCAAACTATGCATGAAACCAGTTAGGGTTTTATTACCGAAAAACTTTTCTCAATTCTTTTTAATCAACTTTTTGAAAATGATTTGAAAATGTAGAAAAACGTCGGCGTTATTTTCTTATGCTATACATGAGAGCTAGTGCAAAATGGTGTACACCCGTTTCCAATTGAGAAGCGTACCATGATTTTTTTCTAAGAATTAAATGATTTCGGAAACTTTATGAGAAAAAGTGAGTTCTGTATCGTAAAAGAATGAACGTGGATTGGGCTTTCAGTTAATTCATGTTAACATTACCCTGAAATTAGATGAAAACTGAGATTTCCACTAACGGAACCATAGCTTGAGATTCATCCGGAGACCGACCGTTAGTTGTGACAGGAATTTTATGCCCTTTGAAGCTTTTATGAACACTATTAGGCATCAGAAATGCATGAGTTTCGCCCTTGCCTGAAATCCCTTGATCCTGAAATACTGAAATCCCCTGATCGGTTTTACATGTTCGATTTGAGGAACTCATATTCCACAGATTTCAATTGGCAAGATTTCCAATAGTAATCATTCGTTTCTCTGATGTGCTTGTTTTCCTTGTGTGTTAATCTAATACTTCCTCTATTACTTTTCCCTCTGTAATTGATACCATGCAGCTACGAGGTCGCAGATTAGGTGTCTGACGCGACTAATTAACAGAAAAGCATTTTTTTTTCCTTTCTATAATATTTAGATACCTTTACTCCAAAGCAAATGATGCTTCATGAATAAGGAATGCCTAGTTTTACTTTAATCAAAGAATCGTAATATATTTTTAAACTTAATTTCATCGGAGAACAGCATTATTAAGATATTACACTCTCCTGCATGAATCGGAAAATGTTAAAAATGAAACTTAAATGTTTATTACTGTGCAGTTCTTGGTACGTAAAACAGAAAGTCCCAAGCAAATGAAAAATCACCAGAATGTTGCATGCATTCAATTTAAACCATGAAACTGGATTATGATAATAGTATTTTTAGTGACTAATTTATGCTTTTAAGAAGCCAGTTTTACTTCTTTCTGTATTAACAAGTGCGCGCATTTCTACATTTATTAGCATTCATATTTAGTTCTTGGTTAATATGCAAATACTTTATTGATTATGCTGTTAATTTTATGCGCATATTAGTGCTAAGACTTTTATACTCATTAATTGCTCTCTTTTAGAACATTTCGTTTGCATTTTATTACTCCTTGCTCTCTTTTGGAGCTTTATTATTATGTTTATTACTCATGCTCTCTTTTGGAGCCTTATATTTATTACTCATGCTCTTTTTTGGAGCCTTATATTTATTACTCGTCGCTCTCTTTTGGAGCCTTTACATTTATTACTCGTTGCTCTCTTTTGGAGCGTTTTTTTTTATATTTTATTATTCGCTACAAGCGTTTTCTTTGCTTGTTTATATTATTAGTTGTTATACTTTTACAATGCGCATATAATTTGCTATCTATTCAGTTCATATTTGTTATGCATTTACATATTATTTCGCGCACATTTTATTGTGTATTGCATACCACGTTTTCATATTTTGTTGGATATACTCCCATTCAATGGGATATTAATCATCATGGTCGTAATTTGATATGCATGCAAAAGGATGCGATCACATCAATGGTTTTCTTTTCAAATGCAGTATCTTTCACAAACTTTTGGATTTGTGACATAACAATTGTTGATGAATTTGATTAGGAATTTTGAATATTCTAATAAAAAAGCACAAAAAAAGTGCTGTTCTGTTTTATTTACGTAGTCTCAGCTTTATCGTCTCGAGTGCTACGCTTGTTAATAACATGACGTTTCTTGCATTTTCTCAGTAATGTATCAACTAAAACCAAACAGATTTTGCCGTGTGTGTGAAGTCATCGAAATTAGTTTTCATTCACTCAACCGATCGACACTCATGGTGAGTCAAAGTCATTACAGAAACATATACTCGCAAACATGATGCTAGTGGTTCTAAAGAGAGTAGGCGAATTCATCGAAAACGAATTCGTCGAACGCACATTCAACGAAAACACATTTATCGAACAAACAATTTACCGAAAGACAACTGTTTCGAAAAGAATGAAACGAATTCATCTAAATGAAGTTTAAAACAAGTGGCCACAGGACAACTGGCCACTAAACAGCTGGTCAAACGAAAAAGTACAGACACCCACTTTAGGCGCCGTATAAAAATCGCTGTTTCTTGGCTTCAGAAGTGCATAAAAGCCTATGGATTAATATCTAATGCCTAAGTACCGTAAAAGAACAATATTACTAGCCTTGGTTTCTAAACTTTATGAATATGAGAACGACGGAATATATTCATAATGTTTACATAATAAGTCAAGCTAAAATGTTGCGTTTTTACTTAAGCATCAAATAATAATAAATAGGCCCTTGGCCTAGGTCTTTTACACAGTTTTTGTTCCGTCGTGCTCATATTCATAAGGTTAGGCACGAAGTCAAGTTAAAATTAGTAGTATTGCGCTTTGACATAGTCATTAAATATTAATACATAGAAATAGGCCTAGGCCTGTTTAAATATTTTTATTCGACTGTGCTGACATTCATAAGGTTTAAACACAAGGTCTAGTTAGTAGTATTGCGCTTTTATTTAAGCATTAAAAATTAATTCATAGGCCGACGCCTGGCATTTTTAACAGTTTTTATTCAGTTGTGCTTATATCATCATCATCATCATCATTGTCAACCATTATCAATCCACTGCTGGACGAAGGTCTCCCCAAGTTTCCTCCACAACGGTCTGTCTTGTGCCAGTCTCCTCCATGTCACCCCTGCATACTTTCGAATTTCATCCACCCATCTCCCATGTGGTCTTCTTCTGGGTCTTTTCCTGTCCCTTGGAATCCAATCTAAAATTTCGGCTGTCCATCGATGATCTGTCCTTCTGGCAGTATGTCCAGCCCATTGCCATTTCAGGGATTTAACTCTGATCATGATGTCTTCCACTCTTGTCATTTTTCGGATCCACGAGTTCCTCTTCTTATCTCTCCTGGTTACACCAAGTATG